>OZ022331.1:47305043-48555043 GCA_963989225.1 Dromius quadrimaculatus | reverse complement strand
GCTATTTTTCGAAAATTGTCCATTAAAGAGAACTTTTTCAAGGCAACTATAAACATGCGAGATTATTGCTCTGTTTACAGGACGCGAAATACTTCGCAGCTAGGATGCGAAATATTTCGCAGCCAGGATGCGAATTGCTGTATTGGTATCATAGCAACATTAAAAGTGACATTGATTGATTCGATATGGCAAAATTTTCTTTTTACATTTTTATTAATTTTGAGACATAGTTTTCGAAGAAACATGGTTTAATACATGATTGCGAAATTCTTTTGCATCGTCGAATAGTTTTTTTATTTTCGAATGCAAAAGTGACATTTTACAATCTAGAATCAAAAATATTTATTCTGACTCCAGATTGCGAAATGTCACGCTACCCTCACAAAAATCTTTTATTCTCGAATTGTTCTGAAAACCATGTCTCAAAATTGATAAAAATGTAACAAGAAAATTTTGACATTTCGAATCAATCAATGTGACTAATAATGTTGCTATGATACCAATAATCAGTAGGATGCGAAATATTTCACATCCTAGCAGCGAAATATTTCGCGTTCTGTAAACAAAACAATCATTTCGCATGTTTTTAGTTGCCGTGTAAAAGTTAGCTTTGACAGTTTTCAGAAAACTGTAAAAGTTAGCTTTGACAGTTTTCAGAAAAATTTATATATGTGAGGGATATCATGGATCAATCAATATTTTTGATTGTCTGTTTTCTCTTCTATGATATAATAATGTGTTTATGAGAATCAGCTTATGGGTCACTCAAAAAGCTTGTGTAGGTCAGTGTCTGACCCGTAGGTTGTAGATTCGCCATCACTGTACTAGAGTAAGGTAGATTGTGGGAAGAGGGAAACTGTCTGTACTCTTATCCAACGTTAGGGTGACACTTTAAGGACATACTAGAGTAAGGCAGATTGCAGGGAGACATAATTTTTTTTTACTCTCATGATATTGCGTACAAATTGTTGCAACTCTGGGTTGCAAGTCTAGCTACGGTGCGTTACTTATAACTTCTCTGCATTTTTCCTATTTCGAGTGAATTTTCGTTCTATATGTGCTGTCAGCGTCAACTGTTTCGCTTTTGCAGCTAAGGCCCAGTTGCACAATCTTTGGTTTATCCTAAGCCTAGCTTGTTTCAACAATCGTGAGCCAGGTAATGAAACTAAGACAGTACAACCTGGCCTAAGTGTGATAGAGACACACTTAGTCCAGTTTCCATCGCCACCGTCGTTGTTATTGTTGACATATGTCCTGTGATTCCTAAGCAAAGTAATCTCTGTACCCTGCTTGATGTACTCTGATAGCTATTTACAACTAATGCCCGTACTTATAGTCGAAACTCAATCTCGTTCTTGAGTATTACTTGGCCAAGTCGAGGCGAAGTCACCATAGATACTTACTTGAAAATCTATCCTATAGTCGATACTTCGGCCCAGTATTTCAGTCCATGGTTTATCTTAAACGTAGCTTAATTTCCATAGCAATGATTGTTAGAACAATTGTTACCAAGGTAATTAAGCTCCGCTTGAGTTAAACCGAGGACTGAAATACCGGGCCATAGTGAAGCTTGAGATTTCGTGTTTTTGACATATATTTGATTGATATGTTTGACGTTCATGACAGTTTTTGCGAAATATTTCTATTTTGTCCACTGGATTCAATCTATCTTTGGACAATTTGATTGGAAAGGTAAGTTTCAGTTAGTATGTATACCTCTATAGCATATATCCATGTTGAAAATACAAATGTCAAAAATAACTGACACGAATACTTGAGCACGACTCAAGGTAGCCTTGTAGTAGACTCAAGTAAAGCCGGAGTCAAGCAAACGCGAAGTGTAACTCCGCAGCCAAGTAACGACTATTGGTAATATTCGCATACTTGAGCAATTCTCAAGTCTGAGATCGAGCGAAGTATCGACTATAAGTACGGGCATTAGAAATATTGGCGTATTTTATAACTGGTTAACTGTAAGCACTCGCCTACAGGTCCATAAGACTCTTATGGCTTTATTCGTAGCTTTTTCTAAATGTCTACGATTATTCCTAGTTATTATACTCGACTTCTCTTCCCATCGTGATACTTTTATTATACTGGGTTCAATTCCGTTTTCTTGTGAATCGTAGGAATACAGTCTTCTTGGGGTTTATCGACAATCTCTTCTTGTCGTACCATTTTTCAATTGAATTTAAGGTCCCGATATAGTGTCCTCAAATTTTCCTGTTACTTGTATTATCATATCATCCGCTTAGCTGATGGTTATGTATCCTGCTTCGTCCAATCTTTGTAAAAGCTCATCCATCAGTTGGTACCACAAGACTAGAACAAGAAGTTTGTACTCTCACAATATGATTGGAGGAGGAGGCATAGAATTTTTATTTTAGAATAAGTAATAAGAATAACAATTTCAATGGTACTCTCGAGTACTTAAAGTAATAAGTTTGAAGTGGTGATAAGTGGCAAAATATTGCAACATAAATGGCAAAGTCTTACCACTTAAGCTGTAACCGGCACCACTTGTAGTTGTAAAATAACTAAGTCTTCAAACGTCATACTTATGAAGTTAGGAAATGTATTTTCATCCTCATAAAGCCATATTTAGATAAGAAACTAGTTCTTGAATTAATAGTATGTGCCAAGGATATACCGTTGTGTACATAAGATCCACTTATAACTTTGGCCTTTACCACTCCGGACTTAGTTACTCAAGTGGTATGACTTTACCACTAATACTTTTAACCTCTTGAGCTGTGCAATTTAGTTGTCTCTATTGGATGTATTCCTCTCTTTGCTGCTTTGTTCATAGACTTGAAGGAAGTTGTGACGTGCACTTTGACAACAAATAAATATTTGACGTTCGACATTTTGATAGCCACTACTCTACCGACCATGGACCGGACTAATAATGTAAATATGTCTTACATTACTTTTACTTGTCTCCACATTCTTGGTATAAATTTCAGTAAGTGCCAATTGCTCTATACCTTGTTAGTTTCGCTCTTCTGTTCCATTTTGTTCCAGCAAAGTAAGTTTAGAGCGAATGATTTTTATTACGAAAACGTACCAACTCATTTGTTTGGAGCTATGGTCGTGAAATTGATAGAGACAGGGCTCCAAATCGTTCTGCATCCTCCTTACTTCCAAAATTTGACTTTCCGTAACTATTCTCAATATGAAAAAATAACTAGATGTGATTGAGAAAGCGAATGCTTGTTTTATTAAAGTAGGTAGATCAAGGGAATGGAGCAAAAGATTTCTGCTCTTCCCTTTTTAAAATGTGTATTCTTTCAGTTACACATTGCGAATTAGACTTTCATATAAGCTCGCTTTATAGGCAACTTTGAAAACATTCAACGCATATAATCCCAACCGCTGTAGGTACGTCCTCTTTTATTTTTGCTTCCCAACCTCTCAAGCAAATTTATAACTTAATAATAATTGCACCATTCTTCGATTCACCACAAAATCTAAAATTCAACACAGACGTGGCTCACTTGTTTGTTTAATAGCACATTGTCTTTCAAAGCACTCCTAGCAGTCTTTGTAAAGTCTTTTGTGCAGTCTCTTGCAGTCTTGACTTACGATTGGTCGTGTGGGTAACGCGGGCGGTACAGTGTCCGCTTTTACCGACTGAATGACGCGTACCACCTTTAAGAAGCTTGTTAGCGGGGATTCAAACCTAATCTGATACTTTGGTTTACATTCAATGAAGATATACATTGGAAACACTAAGTGGAAGTGAAGAAAAAATGGCGGATTTATCACCTGGAATAGAGAGTTGATGCTTTAGATCGCAGCGTTGTTTATTTGGAACTTGAGATTTATAAGTTTCAAATGTTTTATACATGAATATAAGGAATATTTTGTATTGAGATGTACTTATATTATTTTTATATTTCAAATGATCTAAAACGCATTCCACATTCAATCTTTGTTAAGGAAAAAATATATATTCCTTTTAAGGCTCTAGTCCTGAATGCGAACCCTAATAATCCTGCTATTATGCATTATTAAGCATAAATCTGTACATTAATTTGCTGGTTGTGTAAAAACAATTTTGTTTTACCTCTCTTCCAACCAAACAGTTCCGGTCACAACTTGACCACCCTCACGAGTAAAAAAATTTGATGTATTTGACTTATATGATACACTTAACTTGTCATGTATAGAGGCGCCAGATCACTTTATAGTAATAGCAAGTCTTAAACAAAAAGTAAGAAGAAATCAGAAGGACAGAAGCAAGAGAACTAAATGGGACATGAAAAAATTTAGTAATGAAGACACAAGAAAGAAGTACGAAGAAGAAATAGAGAAACACATCAAAGAAAAATATGAAGAAGAAGAAGATACAGAAAAGAAGTGGCATAAGATACAAAACTGTATAAACCAAGCTGCAAAAAAAGTGGATAGGAGAAGAAAAACAAGAAAATAAAAAAACATGGTTCAACAAAGAGTGCCAAGAAGTAGTATTAAAAAAGAAAAATGCAAGACTGAAGTGGATGAATACAAATAGGATAAAAGACAGAGAAGATTATAAAAAAATAAGAAAGAAATATTGTAAAATTCTAAGAAGAAACAATAGAGATTGGATAGATGATAGAATAACAGATATTGAAAAAGAAAGTGTGAATAGAAACTCAAAACAATTCTATAAAAAAATAAATTAATAAAAAAGAGCATACAAACCAAAAGCCTACTGTATAAAAGACGCAAAGGGCAACAAAACAGAAAACGATGAGCAATATAAGAAAACATGAGTGGGATACTTTAAAAACCTGCTTACAGAACAGCAACAAAACGTGAATATTACAAGACAAGATGAGATTGCAGACGAAGGAGTATCAGAAGAATCAACAAAAGAAGAAGTCAGAGAAATAATAAGAAGCAGGCAGAATGGGAAGACTCCAGGCAAAGATGGAATAAACACAGAACTAATCAAATATGGAGGAGATGAACTTAACGAATATATATATATATATAAACTTATAATGAAGGTGTGGAGAACAGAAAAAATGCCAAAGGATTGGGAAAGAGGACAAATAATCACAATTCACAAAAAAGGAGAGCAACAAACATGCGAAAATTATAGAGGTATAGCGCTATTGAACACGACATATAAAATAATGTCAACACTCATACAAAAAAGAGTCCAGAAAGGAACAGAAAACATAATAGGACAGCATCAGTGCGGATTCACGCAAGGCAGATCAACAACAGACGCTATAAATACAATTAAACAGATAATAGAAAAAGCACATAAATATAAAATGAACATAGATTTATTATTCATTGATTTCAAACAAGCGTTTGACTCGATCAAAAGAGAAAAACTTATGACAGCCCTAGAAGAATTTGGAATAACAGCTAAACTAAGACGATTGATCTTGATGACATTAAGTGGAACAAAAACCACAATTAAAAAACAAAAAATCGGCAACTCTGTTCAACATAGCGTTAGAATATGTGATGAGGAATTTGAACAAAGGAACACTCAGAACTAAAGGCGGACAAATAATAGCATATGCAGACGATATAGTATTGGCAACAAAAAATAGGAAAATATTGAAAGAAATGGTCGCAGAAATAGTAACTGAAGGAAACAAAATGGACTTAAAAATCAATGAGAACAAAACGAAAATAATGAGGATAGGAAAAAAAATCGGGAAATAGAAATATAAAAATATGTAACCTACAGTTTGAGGAGGTGAATAAATTCAAATACCTAGGCAATATGCTATCAAATAAAGGAGACAGGCGAACAGAAATCCAAGAGAAGATATTAACAGCGAACAGAGCCTTTTACGCAAACAAAAATTACTCAAGAATAAAAATCTAACAAAGAAAACGAAATTAAAAGTATATAGAACAATAATCAGACCGATAATAATGTACACTGCAAAAACAATGACAATGACCAAAAAAGATGAAGAAGATTTGGGAATAGTAGAAAGAAAAATAGTGAGAACTATTTCAGGACTAGTAAAAACGACAGAAAACGAATATAGAATACTAATGAACCATGAAATAGAACAAGAACTGCAAGGAGAAGATGTAGTAAGAAAAATAAAACAACAAAGGACGAAATGGTTAGGACACATATGGAGAAAAAGAGAAGAAGACACCGTAAGGGTAATTCTATAATGGGAACCAGGCGGAGACAGAAGAAGAGGCAGACCCAGGTCGAAATGGCTACAAAAAGTAGAAGCAGATCTGAGTAAAGCAGGAATAAAGAAATTGAAGGAGAAAACAGAATATTGGAAGACATGGAGAGAAATATGTCAGAAAATTTAGAACAAGGCGATGAGGACTGATCCCCCTCAAATAAAAGATCTAGAGAGCTTCAGTAGAAGCGGCGCAACATATATATAGAGAGAGAGAGGCGCCACTGTGCAGAAGCTTGTAACTTCTGCTCTTGTAACAGAGATGGCGCTGGTAACACTTATTAGTTCTACAATTATAATGTCTCGCCAGATTCATTAAGACAGTCTTGAGACTTACGAAATAATCCAAGAGCTGTGATAATACGTAATGCATTGAATGAGCGCTACATTGTTCAAATAACACAGATACTTGAATTAAAATTTATTTTTTTAAATCAACCATTTCTTCCTTTAAATGTGGGCTGGTCGATTTCCATGCTGGGTTCTAAATTTCAATTAGCACCTTCTCGTAAGCGCTTGTTTAGCGACAATTGATCCGTGAAACAATATCTTAGCTTCAACAACGGAGGTTATACCTAAAAACTGCTTTTAAAATAATGATGTATCAATAAAATTGAATCGAATTTGAAGCATCCACCCTCATAGTAAACAAAAAGCAATACTGTATCCTTCCGACTCAATCTATTCCAAATCTTCGTATACAGTTACACGTCGGCACTTTAAAGCGCGGCACCCCTATTTAAGGGTTGTTTACACAAGTTTAACAGATTTAAAATGGATAACAAGCGCTTTAAGTGGCCAGCTCAAAGCAAATACAGGTTTTGACTTTGTCAATAATTATTTACCGACTTAAGGGTGGCAGCTTGCACCCTTTTGCCGACACAGGAATGAAACAGCTTTTTGTAAGAGAGCATAAGGGATGAATTTGATTGAAATCAAGTGGTTAAAGCTCAAATATTGACTGGATGGGGGATGTTTAACAATTATCAAGTCAAATGCTAACCATGTCCTCTGTATTCGACGAAGAGAAATGTAACAATGTTTAATTCATTTTTATTTTTAAAAATATTCTGGAATATATATGCCATATTCTTGATACGTCTTTCAAATGGCTCCTTAATACCGGGTGTCCAGCAAATGAGGACATTTATATTCCCGCAAAATCGGAAATAGATAAAATATTTAGATTATGGTAATCTGAAAGGCGCTAGAATAAATTCAAAAGAGATATATTTTGTTTCGAACATTAGAAGTGTTTTTTAACATTTGGAGTTATTTTTATATCATTTTTATGTTAAAACAGTAGCAAGGATTATTTAAAAAAGGTTAGGCAAGGAATGGATTGTCCTGGAGGAAAATGTGTTTTTAAAATGAATTTTTTTGAGGCGGATCTGAATATTTCAATATATTTTGGTATCAACGAAAGGTAATATATGTAATTATTACGTCCTTATCTTGGACAGTCCTCCATATTGACAACAAAGTTATGTAAAATAATTTTGAAACAATAACTGGAAAAGTAAAATTTACTTCTTGTTAGTTCGAAATTGATAAACAATTACTAAATTAAACAGCACTTAAATGTAATAATTACTAGAGATAATTCATAATTGCTTAAAAATTGTAGATACTTACGCTTCACTGATAAACTATCTGCTCCAATTCTACAAATACTTGCGTAAAGAGATACTAAAATTATTTTTACCGAATTTTTCCAAAAATTATGTCAGTTGTGTCATTATCTAGTTTCGTAATTTATGGTTTCATGTTTTATCATGTAAATAAAATTTTAATCGGTCGAATCGTTGTAAACTATATTAGGATGATCATAAATGATTGACCGTGGTGCCGCCTTGTTCAGATTTTTTTTGAATCTTGCAATACTTTTTACTTCTACAAAGTAAAAGTGAGTATTGTGAAAAATTCATCTCTCGAGATTTTTATAGAAATATCCGTTTTGACAATTTTCGGCTTGATGCCAGTTGTCAATACGTATGTATTTGCGTCCGTAATTCAAAACCTGTCGAACGTATAAAGTTGAAATTTTGTATTTAAGTCTGGTTTAGGGTCTAGTTGTGCACCTCGTAATATGATAGCAATCGTCTGTATTTTTGTACCAATCGGTCGAACCGGAAATGCACTTTATATAACAGATTTTTTGAATTTTCCGCATAATTTCAAAACAGTTAGTCGTAGAATATTCAAATTCTGTATTGAGCATTTCTAGAACATATAGTTGTACACCTCGCATTATCATTGCAATCGTCTGTACCGGAAGTGCACTTCACTCGAAACATTTTTTGAATTTTTCGCATAAATCCAAAAAGATTAAACGTAGAATATTGGTATTCAGTATTTAAGACAATAGTACCGTCTAAATACTCATATCCTATTTTCATTGGGATCGACTGAGCCGGAAGTGCACTTTACCAGACAATCTTTTGGAATTTTTCGCATAAATTCGAAACGATCGGTCGTAGAGTATTGAAATTTAGTATTTCAGTCTGCTGTTGCATCTAAATGATTGTCCACTATTTTCATAACAATATACTAAACCGAAAGAGCACTTCTGTTGAATTTTTTTTTTAATTTTTCGTACAAATTCCGATTTGTTGGCCGTAGTATCTTAGAAATCAGTATTTAGGAATGTTAAAGTATTCTACTGTTTCCATATCAGCCAACTGATCCGAAAGCGTACTTTACTTGATTGATTTTTAATTTTTTCAGGATAAATCTAAAACGATTAACCTTGGACACATTTTTTAAATTTTTGATGCTCCAGCATTTCATTAGGAAACATCAATAACTTAATCATCTATACTATTCATAATTTTGTAGCCTAGTCCCCTATATTATTATCTCACTTTATGGGGTTAATTATATGTTGTAAAAGTGTAGTGAAACCACTTCCGTCATTTGTTCACATAAACATTTAATTATTTGATGCTAAAATGGTACATTGAAAATATAATTTTTATGTATGCAGGTACTGATGTCTTCAAATTATGGTATTCTGACAGGATAATTAGTTTGAGCTAACTGAGGAAATCGATTGTATAGTTTTTCAACAATTGCCATTGTATTGGACAAATTGAATAATTGATATTCTTGAACTTCTATTAGTCCAGTCAATTTTGCTTTGATTGTGGTTCTGTTTTGGATTCTCCTACATAACAGTAATCCAGATTTACGTCTCTCAAAAATTCAAGCGATCAGAGATGTAGCCAAAAAAGCAGCGAAAAAAGCTTCTTACAAAAAACTCACCATCACCGTTTTTAAAGCTTTAAATATTCCCTACAATTTGAACCCAACTCCTTTTTTTTCGGTTCAATAGTTCTCGAGATACAAGACTTCAAAAATTGGTCTTATTTTCTAAAAAGTGTAATTTTCGAGCGGAATATTAGCCAAAGTACTCATCCTACAAAAAACTCTATGAGAGGAGAGTTGTTGTAAATTTGATTATTTTCATTTTAAAACTATGGCGGTGTCTCTATGTATGATATGTTGCTCAAAAATAACCGAAAGCCAAAAATAGTCAAAAATGGGTCTCAGGGACGTCCTTTCATTTAACACGAAATTTATAGTAAATTGGAAAGCCAGTGTATAGTATAAATAAGTTATGGAATCCTTTAGAGGGGCCTGGCGATGAATATGAACTTTAAATGCTCTCCTGAATAAGAAAAAAGGTGTCTTACAGTTCTTGCTCTGCTTCCTGGCTTAGTGGATCTTCTCTGCGGGCTTAGGCTCGTCTACAACTTCTTCTTCTTTATTTTCGATGGCAGGGACATTTGAAAACTCAAAGCTCTGATTGTTTTTGCAGAGAGAGGAACAACTAAAATATGGTGTTGAACGTATTGACTTCAAATGAGAAAACGTTTTCTCCAACTTTTTTCCTAAGCCTAAATTTTGTCTATTTTTGGCTTTCGGTTATTTCTGAGCAACATGTAATACCTGAAAACAAACCGCTTTAATCCTAATGAAGGTAATTAAATTTACAACAACTTTATCTTCTGTAAGTTTTTTTTAGGATGAGTACTTTGATAGATATTTCGCTGCAAAGTAGACCAAAAGTTGGAATTTCACTTTTTGGAAACTGGTCCAATTTTTGGAGTCTTGTACCTCAGAGACTATCGGACCTAAAAAATTCAGGCTGCGCTCAAATTGTAGCAAAAGATTATAGTTTTAAAAAATGTGAGTGTGACCTTTTTCGTCAGGAGCTTCCTTCACTGCTTTTTTGGCGAAACACTGAAAATAGTGCCAAAATATCGCTGTTTTTCGACAATTTTTGAAGTCTTTTACCAGAGAAATTTGGGCTGAGCTCGAATTGTAGGAAATGTTGATAGCTTTGAAACATTTCAAAGTAACTTTTTTCGTCAGGAGCTTCTTTCACTGCTTTTTTGGCGAAGCACTGAAAACAGTGCCGTAATATTGTTGTTTTTCGACAATTTCTGAAGTCTTGTACCTCAGAAACTATTGGACTTGAAAAATTGGGACTGCGCTCAAATTGTAGCTAATGTTTACAGCTTTAAAAAATGTAGGGATGACTTTTTTCGTCAGCAGCTTCCTTCATTGCTGTTTTGGTGAAACAGTGCCAAAATATCAATGTTTTTCGATAATTTTTGAAGTCTTGTAACTCAGAAACTATTGGATACAGAAAATTTGAGCTGAGATTAAATTGTAGGAAATTTTTACAGTTTTAAATTTGTTGGGGTAATCTTTTTCGTCAGAAGCTTCCTTCACTGTTTTTTAAAGAAACACCTGAAACAGTGCCAAAATATTGATGTTTTTCGACAATTTTTGAAGTCTTGCACTTCAGGAACTATTAAACCTAAAAAATTTCGGTTGAGTTCAAATTGTAGGAAATGCTTACAGCTTTGAAAAATGTTGAAGTGACTTTTTTCGTCAGGAGTTTCTTTCTCTGCAAGGCCAAACACTGAAAACAGTGTCAAAACATCGATGTTTTTTGAATATATCTCTGGTCGCTCGAGTTTCTGAGGACTGCAAATCTGGATTTATACTATCTGGGTGGACATCACGTGACTTACTTGTACATTATTGAATATATTTTTTGCATATAATCATACGATAATCAAACACAAAATCTGTCAAATAAAGTGCGAATTCGGCGCCAGTCGGTTGCTATGGAAACAGTGGGTTATCATTTTTATGCTATACAACATTCTCAGATACTGATTTCCAAGATTCTACGACCAGCAGCTCTAAATATATGCGCAAAATCAATTCAAGTGCATTTCCGATTCAGTTGATTACTATGAGAATAATAGGCAATCATTCATATGCTACATCAGACTGAAATACTAAATTTCAGTACTCTACGGCCCAGCGCACACGGAACAACTGTTTTGTGACTAAAGTTGCAAACTAGTTGAGCGTGCAACTGTTTTGTGAAAATGGCAGTGTAAAGCTGTAGGCATCCGCACACGAGGCGATCAGAATGGAACTAGTTTGCAATCAGTTTGAAATCGGTTGCACGGGACCGTTTTCCACGGTCATAGTTGCGTTGCAATTCAGTTGCATTGGACCACGATATTTTTAAAATTGTTTTTATCAACATGAGTGACCAAGAACTCAACTTGAGTATAGTTGGAAAGGTTATAGTTATAAACTTCGTGGATATTCAAGGGAAGAAGTGACGGAAAAAGCATGGCAAGAGGTGGCCTTATGTACGGATGTACTTAATGCTTCGTTTGTACCCTGATTAGCCTACAGTATTGATAATAATCAATGATGTCTTTCTCATCTGGGCCACTATTTTATAAAGTAGAAAGTGACAATCGAATAAAGCTAGATATGAAATAGCAGCCATCTCGAATTATATTCGACATCATGTTTTATGTGCAATTAAGTAAAAACAAATATATTACATTAAAACATTGAAATGAAATATATAGTGAGTACATTGAATTTTTTTCATGATGTGAGGTGTTCTCATTCTCTCAATTATTGTAGAAATGTTTTTTGCAGAGTATTTTATCAAAAAAATGAATAAACTCTGACAACATATCGATAAAAGAGAAGTAATTCGCATTCCCAATTACTTTTCTTTGCATTCTATGTTATATTATTTCTCATCCTCAATTTGTTCTCAAAGTTTTGTCGAAATTGTATCTTTATTTACTTGATATTTAATTCATATTCTAATAGCTTGTTAGCCAGCAATCGGATATCTTATTCCATTTGGAATGAGCAATCATGGTTGCAAAAAGTGGTAGGGAAAACGTATTCCAAATGAATTGTGTTCGACTATCACTTTCTACCTTACAAAATAGTGGTCCTGAAGCAGAATTTGACATAGCGAAAATTGAATGAATAAACGTCACCAACTGATTTGCAATCATTTGCATCAATTTATACGGAAAATTCTGAAAAAGTTTCGAGCGAGTACAGACGATTGCAACCATAATGAGAGGTGCACAACTAAACTCTAAGCCAGCCCTAAATACAAAATTTCAACATTATACGTTCGACGAGTTTTGAGATTTGCGAGTTACATACATATATACGTACTGACATCAAGCCGAAAATAGTCAAAATGGATTCAGGGATGCCCAAAACTAATATTTCCATCAAAATTTCAAAATGTGAATTTACGATTTCACAATTACTTGACCTCAAAACTTTGATCTTTGACATCTTATTTGTTTTACAACTGCAAGTGGTATTGTTAACCACTTGAGTGGTAAAATTTTATCACCTAAGTTACCATCACATCAACCTTATTACTTCAAGTTGTTACAGAGATATCATTAAAATTGTTACTCGTACCACTTCAATTTCTACCCTTACTACTTCGTACCGATTTGAATTTAAGTTAAAAAATAACTGGGAAATAGGTTGAAATACTTAAAATACTTACATGAACGTACTTATCTCTTTCAATTGAAAAACGTAAGATAAAAATAAAAAATTTAGCACCAGAAGTAATTAGTGTCAGTCTTTCGCGGTAATATTGCCAGTTAATTTGAGTTTAGTATAGGAGTACATATGCCGATAAAATTTACACTTGTAATGAAGATAAAACAAGTAAACTTACGTATAACTGATAATTAGGAATTAAAAGTGTATTTCATTGTTCTTTTATCAGTGTAATAACGACTTGCAGCCCTGTGTCATAATTAGTTATTATTGTTTTATTTCCAAGATTATAAGGATATTAATGTTCTTGTACTAAATGTTGTTTGGAGCACGAGCCGAAGACGACATAACACGAATGCTTCTAGACATACTTTATTACAAAATTTCTGGACGTAATGGGCTACGAGGTGAAAATGGGGATGATTTGCGAAAATAAATATGTCAAGTATCTCAACTGGTGAGAAGTGCTAATCCCGACAGTTTTTTCTTGCACCTCAATGACAGCATCCTCCGTTTTGTGAAAATCTAACAAAACCTTTCAACTTAAAACACTTCCAACTTTTAAATGTGTTTGCGTTTCAGATTATCGCCTCTTTCCGGTGCTCAGCAACAAACTACCAACTTACAGAGCATCCAGCAGTGCAAATACAGGTGTACCAACACACACCAACAGCTGTCACCAACCTAAGTGCTCAATAATTACTAAAGGCCAATTAACAGGCGCAAAAAACTCTGTTAATGAGGCGGATTATCGCGCGCAAAAGAGGATACGTTAATTTGACTGCATTAAGATATATTCTATCCGAAGGATGTCGCTAAGAACGGGAAATAGGGTTAATGGAAGTGAATGGGTGTTTGTATGATTTTAAAAGGGCTGGAAGTGCTTGAAAATATTTTTAACACTAATAGCATTCATGCAAAAAATCAAGTGATAAATCATTTGCAGCCTTACCAATTTTTTTTAATTACCAACCCTATAAATATTTGATTAATAATATAAATCAAACCAAAATAATATCATTCCTCCCCGCACGTGGCGCTCGTGTCGCATAATCCGAAAGTAAATTTTCGCAGGCTATCACATTCCACCCCTCGAAACAAAACAATATCGCATAATAAATAAATCTGAAATATAATATGCACCCCCGATAACATATATGGGAAATGGCTTATGTGGTTTTACATGGGCTTATCTGCCTTTTTACCCAGCATATTGAATGTGTAAAATATTAAAGCGGTTTATAGATGTCTCGATCATTAAACTGTTTGCTAGTTTTCGTCCTTTTTGTTTGCGTTTCTCACATTTTTCACTGACGAGAGTGTTTTGTTTGAGCTCAAATTTTAAATGTATTGTATTCATACAATATATTATAATAATAATTGGGAACTGGTACAGATTATTAAAGAAAGTCCAAAAAATATCAATCCCACAGTTCTTGAAATTATTTATCAAATAATCATCATCAGATCTACCTACAAAAGAAAGGAAGAAAGTTTAATACGTACCACAGTTCAACCTATACACGCCAAATTGTACTCCTTAGTGAGACTTGAGGACTGAAGGCCAAGATTAATAATGCGCTGAGCATATAACACCATAATTAGACCTATGATCACATATTATACATGCATCACTAATCTCATGGCCGAAAGTAGAACAAATTACAGCATCTGCATCTCTATTACAGGAGCAATGAACACCTGCTCCACGGTTGCAAGGAAAATACCTTAGCATATTCAGGTGAAGAACGGGACGATGTACAGCGTCTTCGTGCTCAGCAGAACTAAATTATTCAAATCTGATATCTTCACAGGCCATTTAGGATCCCAAAGAGGTCTAACTGGATCGAGTGGTCGTGTCAAAATATGACCCCATAATGACAAAATACAGCTTTGACCACACGTATAAGGTAGAAATTCCACAAAGCCTGCTATGGACATCAGAAGAACCTAAGGACCTTACTTCTTGAAAGGCTCCCTGTCCTGGTACACGGATGGTTCAAAACAAAAAATTGGCGAGGCTGGTGTGGGTGTATTTGGACCGAGATGTCGAAGTCAGTACCACAATCTTCCAAGCTGAGATTTATGCCATAGATCTCTGTGCCGGAATAAACC
Source organism: Dromius quadrimaculatus (assembly GCA_963989225.1). NCBI lineage: Eukaryota > Metazoa > Arthropoda > Insecta > Coleoptera > Carabidae > Dromius > Dromius quadrimaculatus. Next base: position 48,539,888 of record OZ022331.1, on the reverse strand, counting down.
TGAGGAAAGGTTGGAAAGAAACAACAATTAATATGATATCAGACAAGCTGCCCTAGAAGCAATAAGCTCTTACGCCTGTCACTTCAGGAGAGCCCTATCCTGGTACATGTATGGTTCAAAACAAGATAGTGGAGAGGTTGGTGTGGATGTATTCGGATCGGAAACCACTAGAAGTCAGTGCAAAAGTCTTTCAAGCTGAGATTTATGGCATTAATCCCCATGCCGGAATGGACCTCTGGAAATGTTGTAAAAGGACAATAGTCAACAAATATGTCAAATAGCCAAGCTGCCCTTAAGGCAATAAGCTCTTATGTCTGTCAATCCAAGCTGATTTGCAAATAAACCCTCCAATAGCTGGCAAAACGTAAACATGTCATATTGTGGTGGGTGCCAGGGCACGATGGAATTGAAGGCAAGGAAAAGGCAGATCAACTTGCTAGAAAGGGAGCCAAGCTGACATACTATGCGCTCAAACCTTCATATGGGCTCCTGAATAGTCACATGAAGAAGGTAATAAAAGAATGGAAGATCTTAACAAGAATCTCGCTTTGGGAAAACACAAAAGGCTCATCCAAACTTTGCCTGCATGTGTAAGAACTATTAGCTCTCAGCAAAGGCGATCTTAGAATCCTGACAGATTTCTTAACCGGTCAATGTCTTCTAAAATACCATTTGCATAAAATTGGTAAGGCTGAAGACAACATCTGTTGTCTATAGCATGATAGGGAAACTTCAGAACACATTTTGTGTAACTATCCGGCTGCAGCCATGCTGCCCTAAATTCAATAAGCTCCTACGTCTTGAGCTAATTTGGAATGCAAAGGAACCCTTCAGTAACTGGCAAAGCGTTATCACATCACATTGTGGTGAGTGCCAGGGCACCAGGAAGTTGAGGGCAATGAAAAAGCAGATTAGCTTACCAGAAATGGAGCCAAACTTACATACGATGCGCCCGAACCTTATGTGAACTCCTGAAAGGTCACTTGAAGAAGGTAATAAAAGTATGGGAGAACTCAGCAAGAACCTCGGAAATGAACAGGCAAAAAGACTCATCAAATCTTCGCCTACAAGCGTAAACGAGCTTTTAGATTTCAGCAGGAGGGAATTCATAGTACTGACGGGTTTCTTAACTGGTCACTGCCTTCCAAAATATCATTTGCATAAAATTGGTAGGTTAAGACATTTGTCAACTATGTCAAGAAAATGAGAAATTCAGAACACATTTTGTGTAAGTATTCGGCTGCAGCTGAATTGCTCTAAAGGCCTGTTAATCAAAGCTAGGACTCAACAAGAATCTTGAAAATGAACAGATGAAAAATCTTATTAAATCTTCGCCTACAAGCGTAAAATAGCTTTTAGTTCTCAGCAGAGGAGATTTTATTATCCTGCGAGCTTCCTAATCGGTCACTACCCTTTAAAATACCATTTGCATAATTGGTGAGAAGGAAGACATTTTTGTAAACTATGTCAAGAAGATGAGGACTTCAGAACACAATTTGTGTAACTATCCGGCTGTAGCCAAGTTGTAGTTGCCTAAAGGCAATAAGTTCTTACAAGTATCACTCCAAGCTAGTTTAGAATTGCAAAGAAACCCTTCAGCAGCTGGCAAAACATAACCACGTCACATTATGGTGGATGCTCAGACATGAGGAAGTTGAAGGCGATGAAAAGGCAGATAAATCTAGTGACCTCATAGGCCACTTAGGAGCTCCTAAGGAGGTCCAACTAGATCAAATAACCTCATAATAACAAAATACAGCTTTGACTACACTTACAAGGTGGAAGCTCCACAATGTCTACTGTGGATATCAGGAGGACCTTTTTGAAAAGCTTCCTGTCTTGGTCCATGGATGGTTCAAACCAAGATAATGGAGAGGTTGGTGTGGGTTTATTCGGACCGGGATGTCGAAGCCAGTGCTACAATCTTTCAAGCTGAGATTTATGTCACAGATCTCTGTGCCAGAATAAACCTGAGAGAAGGTTGTAAAAAAGCAACAACCTACGAGATTTCAGACAGCTAAGCTGTCCTAGAGGCAATAAGATCTTACGTCTTTCAATCCAAGCTAGTTTGCAACCACGTCACATTGTGATAGGTGCGAGAGCACGAGGAAATTAATGGCAATGAAAAGGCAGATAAGATTACTAGAAAAGGAGCCAATTCTTCATGTGGACTCCTGAAAAGCCACTTGAAGAAAGTTATAAAAACATGGAAGGACTCAACAAGAACCTTGGAAATAAACAGGCGAAAACCTTCACCTACAAGTGTTAAAGAGCTGTTAGCTCTCAGTCGAAGGGATCTCAGTATCCTAACGGATTTCTGAACCGGTCACCGCCTTCTGCAATACCATTTGCATGAAATTGGTAAGGCTGAAGACATTTGTCTACTATGTCAAGAATATGAGGATAAAGGCAACAACATCTTATGCCTGCCAATCCAAATTAGTTTGGGATTGCAAAGAAACCCTTCAGCAGCTGGAAAAACAATCGCGTCACATTGTGGTGGATGCTAAGGCACGAGGAAGTTAAAGCCAATTTAATGGTAGAAGCTTGCCAGAAAGGAAGCCAAACTGATATTTGACATGCCCGAACTTTCATGTGGACTCCTGGAATGCCACTTGAAGAAGGTAATAAAAGTATAGGAGAACTCAACAAGAACTTCGGAAATGAACAGGCGAAAAGGCTTATCAAACCTTCGCCTACAAGCGTAAGAGAGCTATCAGCTTTTTGCAAAGAAAATCTCAGAATCCTGACGGTTTTCTTAACCGGCCACTGCCCTCTAAAATTGCATCAAATTGGTAAGGCTGAAGACAATATCTGTCTTCTATCAGAGCCCATTTTGTATAACTGTCCGGCTGCAGCCTTGTGCAGACTAAACTTCTCCGACAAGGCTTAGAATACATCAAACGAAGTAAAAGACGTATCTATTGGGGCAATACTGGGACTTATAAAGAGCCTAAACATTCCTTAATCTAAGAGACGGATGCATCACAAAAGTTCTTATAGGTCGCAGTAATAATAGTGCTCTGACGGTTACAGCCCTCCTACACTAATAATAGTAACATAATAATGTCCATAACAGTTTTTTTTAAATTTTTTTTTCAGTTCTTTTCAGTTACTACTTGGCGCCGTTCTCTTTTGTTAAGGTCCTATAATTATATTGTATGACATATTAGACTGGAAGATGGTGACAGTTGAGACTCTTCGATTTTATACCGTATACCTTTTTGAGGGTTGAAAATTTACCCCTTTATAATAAAGATATAAGGTTATTGACGATGCATGACAACATTTTGCATGTCTTTTTAGCGTGGAATAGTTGAAATGATTTGGAGCCTAATACTGAAAGGCATGCAATTCGCAACAGTCTAAAAGGCTCAAACGGTCGAGTAAACTTGTAACAACAGGAAAATTCAATGTTTTCAAGTTGCATGCCGATGAAGAGGATGGAAATTTTAGCCATAAAACTCTTGCAAAAAAATTGGCAAGCTTTCCAGTCTATTGTTATGTTTTTTAAATTTGGTTTTCACTTGACCCTTTCTCTGATTCTTTCTTTTCTACGTTTTCAGCGGTAGCATGATGATAATCACTCAATGATCGAAACCGGATACTAAATATTGTTCAGTGGGATGACCAGTACTTACTTTGTCACTCTATTGGGACAAAACAGTGCACCATCTTGAAGTATTCTATTGACGCTGTATTTATTTCTCAGAAGAGACTATATGGACTGGAAAATTGATGAATAACTTCTAGTTATACAGTTTTTTTTCAGAAATTTGGCATCATTTTGTTGCTCTGCTATATAAAATTAATTCACAGTAAACTCCTCTAATTCACCCGTCGATAAAAATGGCGTTGATTGTGATTTTCCGTTTGCTCCATCCGTTGAATGTGTGGCGGATTGGCGCTCGGGCTGTTGCTACAGTAACGCAGGACGCCGTGCAGGGTTGCTATGGAGATGCTGTACCCCAGCCCCAATCCTCAAACGCCTCCAACATAAAAAATCGAACAGGAGTGTGACAAGAGAAAAAATAGAATGAATTTCGTATTTTTATATCACATTGGATACTATAAACCAAACAATTGAAGCATGAAGAATTATCCTTGTAATATCATGAGTTTTGCACTGTTTCAAGATATTTTCGGCCCCTAGTAATAGTTTAAGAAAACTTCGCGGAGAAAATAATCTTGCGCGAGAACAAACGCAATAAACGGGAGCAAGTAAATTTGAATATTTGAAATGTGCTAGTATAATTCTCGGCAATATTTCTTCCATGTCATAAAAATGTCGCCGTGATTTTAATGTTTGTGAATTATAGGAAAAGAAATTAAAGTTCTTGCGACAATTTTACATTCATGCCCGGGTTTTATTACCTGCGCTTCTTATTACATCCTCTATATCAAATGAGAATTACCAACTGAATAACGTCTTACGTCTTACGCCGGCGAATTCGGGAAGTATGAATTTTCGACTGAATGTAATTGAGAAAGTTAAACGATTTCTTTCTTAGACCAATGCTGGATAGATCACTGATAGATAACAGTACATATATTTCACCTAGAATTAATTAGAGATGGATTGGTTGGGCTGTGTCATCTACTTCATAGAATATTTTATATTTAGTACTTCTCATTGTTCGGCTTCGGCCTTCGGCCACCTTTGAAATAAAAAAGCACTTTAAGTCACAATTTCGCCTTCGACGAAGAAAGAATCGGTGGTTTATTCGAAATCTGCTTATTTCCATGTCATTTGCAATACTTCTTTCAGCATATGAACTTAATTAGTGGCGGGGCAAGACTAAAATTTGGTGTGGGCAAGGTACATTTTGTGAGGCCCTTTGGTGACGCAAGAAGCAATGTTATAAATTAAAAAACAATTGAAATATAGCTTTTTACTACTAACTTTATTATAGTATAGACAATGTAAACTGAACTTTATTCATAGGCTAGAATTAAAGAAACAGAAATTTCTTGTTTTTAGCTTCACTAAACTTTTTAATGATTGTACCGTAATTCAGCTTAGATGCAATAGATAAAACTGGCAAAGCTGAAAGCTTTTTCCGATCCATCGTACCTCTCAAATAATTTTTTATTAGTTGTTATTTCGAAAAGCTCCTTTCGGCGGAGGCTGTACTTAGGTATTGTTATCAAAATCGAATAGACAATGTGAATATTTGGGTAAATTTCTTTCCAGTTATTTCCCATTATGTACTAGAACAGTTCTTTCACATCTTAAATGAAGTCTGGTACATTTAGGATCATAGTTTGTAATTTTTCAGATAATTCATAAAATTGGAAGTCACTACTCTTACTCACTTGCAGGACTGTGTGTAAATCTTGAAATTTTTTATTATTTGCTCTTACTAAAATCACAAATATTGCCTAATTTCTAAAATATGAGACCTAAATATCCTGAAATTTGTATATTCCAAGATAAAATATATCAAGAAGAATCGATTTTAACACTTTTTGTTGTTATAAACATCATAAAGATGCTACGATCGCAAGCTGTATTACTTGAGTAACGGACGGAGGAGAGAATAGCCGAATCAGAATCACACACTGTTTGACTCTATATCTCCTAAACGAATTGAGATAATTGAAGTCTGTAAAAAGCATCGTATTTTCCACAGTTCATTCTAATGTAATAAGAATTATTATTGTAATATCTAAAAAAATATAAATACCATTACCTGATAAATAACATTTAGAGTTTGTAGTTGTACTTTTCGACTCAATTGAGTTAATCAAAATGTGTGGAAAGTATTGTGATCTACATACTTAGATGTAACGCGAGAGTTTCATCAAAATATCTTCAGAAATACAAATATGACCGAATGAAATTCAATACTCAATTATATTTCTAAAGTCGACTATTGTAGTAGCACAATGTTTGTTGCTGTATCTTCTGTACGAAACAAGATAATTCAAATTTGTAAGGAACATATTGTCCAACACATTCAATAAAATCAATAAAAATATTTTAGAAATTGCAAACTGAACTGACCAGATATTTCTGTTTTAAAAATAAGAATAGAAGATTATCAACAATAACAAAATTCGAAAAGCAATGTAAATATTTGGATTTTTATTCAAGTCATTTTCTATTATGTACTGAAGCAGCTATTTCACATAATTAATGAAGTCTGGTACATTTTGGATCATAGTTTGTAATTCTTTATACAATTCGTAAGGTTGGGAGTCACTACTTTCACCAACTCGCAGGAACGTGTGTAAGTCTTGAAAGTTTTTTATTATTTGCTCATTTGTTCATTCGATGACATAAATCTCGAATCTATTTTGCTCATTATACAATCAATCATTGTGTTAAGAAAATCTAATTCACGAAGGAAAATATTAGAGGAGCGGACACTCAGTTGGAAAACGTGAAGCCTAAAATGTAATGCGGCAGCTGTGAGAGAGATAGAGAGAGCGGGCCCAGCTTTGCGTGCGTCATATGCAGAAAAAAGATTATATTTCAATTATTTTCAATAAAATACAATTGCCAGATAGATTACTTATTTTCATTACGTTAAATACTACATTATTTATTAAATGAAAATCAAAAGTAAAATTCAACAAAAATATAATGTACATCTACGATCTCACAAAAAGTAGTAGTTTTTGACAATATTTTTGGTGTAAAAAAAACATATTTAATTAAACTGCGCAATAAAAGTTTCATTACTTGACTCTATCCTATCAGTGAATACTTTAAACATAGTTTTTATTACTCATGCAGGATAAGTACTATTTTGCACATATTTCTCCAGGCGGTAAATGGCTCTTTGGCTTTTGCGTGCGCCAAGTATAATTTACCGCCTGGAAAAAAACAAGCGCAAAATATTATTCATCCGCATTCGTGATAAAAAATAGTATCTGCAACTCGTGGGGTATTGTCAGTTGTCCACTTGAGCTCTCGAGGGCAATCGAGAACTTATTGCACTTGTTGCACAATATACTATTGTTAATTTCAATTTTTCGAAAGTAGCATAGGAGAAATAAAAAAACTATTCTAATATGCCACAGGGCCAACAAGAACACTTGCTTCGTTCACTTTTGACAACTGTATTCTCAATAACTTTTATATATTGATGAAAAGTGAAGAAATTAATGTTGCAACTCTGTGTAAATCTATAAGTTTTATGAATTAATAAATTTATTGACAAGAAGTTTCCTTGAAGTTAAATTTTTCTCTAAAAGTCTAGGTTAGATATGTTTAATAATTTGAAACATTCATTAATATAACCTTTCAGTTTCTAACATAGAATTGTCAGTAGATCTGCTACTATAAGTTTAAAATAATTTCTACTCACTTTTGCATCTCTAGACGACCATTCTTTTATAATATCCTCCTCTCCGAAATGTTTTTCACAATCGTAATCTGTAATTTCCAATGTTCTATTCTGTCGTGTCATGTTCTTGGGCCACTTATTTAATAAAATATCATTTTTGGGTACAGAAAAAGACAAAATTTCTCTTTACAAGTTCTGTACCTACTATTACAATTTGGCACAAAACATTTTCTTCCTATTTTACAATATATTTCCACATGAAAATACTAAATTGAGCGAAACTCGCCATTTACTTCCATACAAACATGGGCCCGCCTCTACCTATCTCTCAGTTACCTTCTCTCTCTAACAATATTACATTTTTGGCTTCACTTTTGCAACACAGTTAAGATAGGAAATTGCATAGGCGTGATCTAACTCATACCGGATCTTTGACTCATTGCGCAGCAGCAGAAAACCTTTACCCTACTTTAATTCAATTTGACTAAGTGGCACTGCGCAGGACAATTGCCAACTGCACCAGACCAAGTATAAATTTTTTATCGCGCTTGAAACTTACTGCACCAAAGGATCAATTACCAGTAAACGCAGAGCATGTACCGTTAGGGTTTGGATTAATTTTATGTTAATTGTATTTATTCAAGATGAAGTGAATAGTTTGAGAAATTCATCAAATATCTTACGTATCAGATGACGGCTTCATTGACGGAAAACTTCCTGCTCTCTCTATTTTTGTATGCTCAGAGATTCAACCCCGCGTTTTTTATGTCGTAGGAGCGGAGTTTATAAACGGCAAAGTAGGCGGTGATTTTAGCATTGCGATCTTAAATTGTTTTTGGATTTTATGGCGTTAAATTAAATTGAGTTTTATGATGAAGAGAATAACAGAAAGATTATTAAATGGAAGCGATTTATTTGGAATTATTATTCCGCTGTTTGAAATAGAAATGAAAATGAAATTTGCATGTTATTAAGTTTTATGTTCTCCGAGTTTTTGCAAGCATCCAAAAGTATATTGAATAGTGTACATATAAAAGTAATAGATGTTTGGAACGCTCGCGCACACAGTCACAGCAATCATCCAAAACTTGAAAATGGGACTTAGAGTCACATGGACTTAATAAACAAACAAAAATCACATTACCAGAAGATTATTACCCAAGAAACACTTATTAATTCCGCTGGCGGACCATAAAATCTCTAAAACTCCCAATGCGCAGCAATTTCATTTCCCCTCTTTTGAACTCCACGCCTCCCAACAGAGAACAATGAATAATATTACAATGATACACATTAATCGTTCGGTACGGTTATTAATATAGACGTTGTACTAAGTCACATAATGGGCCATAAACGGCGGAAAGTTTCCGCTGATCCTCGGAAGGAGGATAAATAAATATTGAACACGTGACCCTTCAGATTTCAAACTGATGGATCACCTAAATGGTGATTTGTTACGGGAAAATTTCAGAGGAAGGTGTGAGATGATGTAGCTGTAATGGGAACATTATTCGATGAATTATGAATCATTTCTGAGTTGGCAGACGTTGAATATTTAACGTAATTTTTCAAGAAACGTTTATGGAATTAATTGATCCTGGAAAGAAACAGTGCTGGTTTAATTTTTGATGTTTGGCTGCAGCCCAAAATTAATTTTCATCACATTACTCCTTTCTTATTACACTCCTACAATTTTAGCACAATTCTCGCAAATACACACCCTTAAGGCAACCCTAACCATCCAGCTCTTGCAAACTCACCATTCGCGCGTTAGCATTAGTCCCTATCTACCCTTAAATAAGGGCGGCGTGCGATAATAGAGACGTTCAGATGAAATTTAGCGTAAGGCCGATTACGACGATGAAGTTGCAAGGGTTTGGGCAAGGGAAGAGGGTGGATACAAGCTTTTTGTGGAAGACAGCGAATTTGTTGTGTCTGAGATTAGAGACAGAAGAGTTTTTATTGGGTAGATAGGGTTTTTTGTTGGAAAAGTGTAGGTTAATTTGAGGGTAAAATGGTATCTGATATTTTGCCTCCCTTCCACACGAAGAAGATTTTTTAATGACTTATACATGTATTTAGTTGAAGCAGCTTTCAAAGCTGCACGTACAAGAGATAAAATCGATTATGAATCCAAAAAATCCCTCAAACAAACCGCGTTAAAACCGAAATTTCTAATATTTATCATCTTCCTCTCCACACATCAAACAAGATTCCAGAATCAATATTGACCTCCCGAAAAAGCCTCAAATCAACACAGCTACTAACAACATCGCAAACAAACGAATATCTAGCACAAAAACAATGGCAGACCGCCGAAAGAGCAATTAACAGTCGCTTGTTTAGTGAACAATAAAGGAGCCGTTGCTTGGCAACGATTAACAAAAAACAAACAAGTGGCTGCCCATAACAAAGTGCTAAAATTGTAAGTTGGATATGGTCAGTTGAACAGAGGACACTGTTGGATTGAATTTAATTAGAATAAAGAGTTGGGCGGTTGTAGCTGTACTCAAATAAGTAAATGAGTTTATTTTACTAATTAGACCTAACATGGTTTCATCTAATTGAGAATGACTATTGATGCTATTTACTTTAAAATTAGCTGCTTAATTGTGCATGAAAGAAATTTCAAATAAATTTAGTAAAATTTTCTTGAATAAAATCTGAATCAGAATTAAATTCACTGCCTTAATGATAGTATAGTGACTTCTTGCAATCTTGAAAATAATGAACGATGTTTAAAAAGATTACGAAAAACCGCCATGTTGCTGTGACGTCACTACGCACTTTGGCGCTCAGCTAGCGGCGACGTGAATAAACTCTTTAGGTAAAAGATATGATAACGGAAATGAAATTTCAGTTTTGATTTGAAAACATCGAGTGTACTATATATAGAAGAAAAATGGTGATATTAACTTGTAGATTTGAAGAAGTTAAATTTGATTGCTTCCGCCAAAAATGTTTGCCCTAAGGAAATTAATTGAGTCCAAAATCGATCACCTTAAGATTTCAAATTATACGTATGTTTTTTCAGAAACTTTTCGTCCTATTATCCTGTTTATTAAAGCTCATTCAGCAGAAAGAAATTGGTCTATAGTTTTCATGCTGATAATTTCAAAGAAATAATAAGCGAAATGCCAGGCGTTTACACTGAAAAGAACAAACCAGAAAATGTACAATCCAGTTGAGAAGGTTCATACATTTTTCAATAGTATTGTGAATAATGGTAAAAATTTTTTTTCGCCAACTGTCAAAAAAAACATGATATTTTTGTATTGTTATGGATACGCAAAGTTCGTGATTTTTTCACAAGTAAAAAAATGAAACATATTTTTGCACACTTAATCTAATATAATTCAGTTAAGTAATGCTACAAGGATAGAAACAAACAGGTATTCAACAAAAAAGAAATATGAATCTGTACACAAAACTACTTATTTTTGAATATAAAAATTAATTGTTGACAGTTCTTCATTTATCAAACAACAATTGCGCATACTTTTGATTACAATACCCCGGTGACTGCAAATTAATTATAGTTTGTACTTTTTTCCTACATTTTACTGAATAAAACAATAATTATTGTTGATCTATTATTTTTTGACATTTGGCGAAAAAATATTGTTTGTATTTCGAGTGCGAAGTGATTGTATTTTGTTCCGCTTTCGAATGAATTTGTTACCTCGACCTTACGGTCTCGGTTAAAATTGACATTCTCACGCGCAACAAAAAAAAACAATCACTTCGCACACTTGATACAAAAATAACTATTTTGTTGTTTTGAATTGTATTACTCGATTTTTAAATTTTTTTATTATTTTTTGGATAATTTATCATATAGATTATTGAAGATCGAATGGTTAAAATTGCCAATTGTAACTGTGAGACAGAAAAAGGATATTGCAAGCACGCTGCAGCAATTTGTATCTATGTGAACATAGAAAATACTTGCTCTGAGGCTCAAAAGCAACTTGTTAATGCGATATGGAAGGGCTGCAGTGTTAATGATCTTTTTCCAATTGCAAAACGAGTCAAACTTTCTCTAAAAAAGAAAGAAATTATAATGACAAATATAACTTGAATGTTGATATAAAAAGTATATTGAATCAAAATTTATAAGAAAGGCATAAAAGAATATACATTATACCAAAAGTTATATACATTTATGTCATCAACAATTGAATATTTCAATACTTAATTCATTCGACGAACCAAAATAGCCCATTTCTTTGTGATCTTTTTTTCATTCTCGATTTGGAAAAGGAAAAAAATCAAGTCACGATTTTTATTTTGGGTGTTTTGACAACCAGATATGCAGCAACTACGACCTGTCCTTTATTTTTTTCACTCTTGGTTTATCAACACACTTCAAACAATTGAATTATTCAATAAAATACATCAACTGTCTCCTGCTTGCAGCATGACAGCGAATACGTCAAACTTCGTTTATAACCTACGAACTTCTAAAATATGCCGTATTGAGGCGCTACTTACTGCATTACTTTGAGTACGTTCCACTAGATGACCGCAATGCTCACGCTCACGACCGCGGTTTTTGCTGTTCCACTAGCTTTTGATCGATGTGGCTGGTGCTTCAAGTGGAACGATGCGAGTGTCTGTTAAATGTTGAATAAACTGACAATTTGTCGAACAGTAAATTATTAATAAGATTAAACTAACCTGTAGCAAAAAGGATATACGGATGGAATGAATCCCATATGCCTGTGTAAATAAATCACTTTTACATAATAAATATTGATTATAAGAGACCATGAAATTATCTGTCATATTGACAAATGGAAAATCTTGAATCAATTGACATAACTTGGAATCGAAAGTACAAATTGGAAAGGCATCTTCTCATTTAATTTGAACTTCTTGGCGATTTCTGCAAAAATGAACGCAACGACCGCTTTGACCCACCTTTCAACTGTGGACGTTGCGAGCTTGAAGTGGTCGAGATCATTGACGTCATCTATGACGTATTCATCATTAACGTCGAGACCGCGATCGTCTTGTGGAACGATCAATTAGGCGAGATGAGCGTTGCGGTCGTCTAGTGGAACGTACCCTTCATATTACATCAATACGATAACCTCAAAATAGTTTCAAGAGTTCCAGTCTAGAACAAAATACCTTTCATGTAGCTATCACATTTTACTGTACTGTCAGATTTCAAGAAAATGCTCAACTATATGAAACTCTCAAAACAAGTAACAGGAAATGAACTTATATCCATCAAGATACATTGTTATTCAATATTGTGTATATTATTATTATAAATGATACTGGTTTTTTTTTTGCAGGAATACCTTCGTTTTGGCATGAACAATGAGTGTTCAAAAATCATATTGTCAAATCATAATGCTTGAGGAGATATCAAAGGCCAAAGATCGAAAACTCCGTATTCGGCCAGTTTTTCGCAAATATCTCATTTTCTAACGGTCATTGAGCATTTAAGGTCATGAGTAGAAATGAAGTACACACTTTTTTCTACAAAAAAAATTTCATTGCTCATTTGCGTATCTATAACCGTTAACGAGATATCGCGCGTAAAAAGTGCGACCTAATGTTTTTAATGGAAAATATATCGGTGATATAAAATAATATTCCGAATATTTTGAGCAACCCCAAATCCATTTTGACAATTTTCAGCTTGAGGTCTATACGTGTGTATGTATGTATGTATGTAACTCACAAATCTCCAAATGTTGAAATTCTGTATTTAAGACTTGTCTAAGGTCTAGTTTTGCACCTCGCATTATGGTTGCAGACGTCTGTACTAAAAGTGCACTTTATTTGAAACAGTTTTTGAATTTTTCATATAAATCCGAAATAGCTAGCCGTAGAATGTTAAAATTCAGTATTAGAATTTGCTGTAGCCTCCTGATGGTTATCTTTTATTTTTGTGTCAATCGGCTGAGCCAGAAGTGCACTTTTTGAAACAGTCTTTTCGAATTTTTTGCATAAATTCAAAACAATCAGCCGTAGAATATTGAAATTTTGTATCAAGCACTTCTTCAACATTTAGTTGTACACCTCGCATTATAATTGCGATTGGCTCGACCATAAGTGCAGATTACAAGATAGTTTTTCGAATTTTTCGTATAAATCCAGAACGATCAGCTGTAGAATCTTGAAATTTAGTATTTTAAACAATTATAGCATTCAAATGATAACTTTTAATTCTTTACAAACATGTAAAATAATTGTACCGGGGTGTTAGTGATCACAGTTATCGAAACACCCGCAAATATTTCTAAATAAAAAAAAAAAAAAAACAAAAAAAAATAAAAAAAAAAATAAAAAAAAAATGATAACTTTATATCTTATTTGCCTTGCATTTCACCCCAGTGGTGGTGCGGAAAAGAATCATGATTGTGCATCGCTGCACTTTGTACGCGCGGTATCTCATTTACGGTTATAGATATGCAAATAAGTCGTACAATTTTTTTTTATAGAGAAAAGTGTATATTTTATTTTTATTCATCATCTCAAATGCTCTACGACTGTTAGAAAATGAGATATTTGCGAAAAACTGAGCAAAAACGGGGTATTTGATCTTCGGCCTCCCTGGAAAATCGTAGACAAATGCAGTCCTGTTTGTATCTTTATAAACTTATCAACAATTTTATTGATGATTCTATCATACTGTCGCGAATAAATTTGGTTATTCCACGTTCCAGGACTAAGCTGACTTCTTTTTACGCCACTCCAAGGACGAACTACGAATTGCAATCCTCTGTTACACAAATGTGTGTTAATTACAATAAGTTCGCAGTTGATGTAACTTACTTAGACATTTTCTCCAATAGACTTTCAAGATTTTAAAAACTTATTCAATGATTCTTGCTTTAATTTTTCAATGGTATTTTTTGTAATATCAATTTTATCACAATATTCTTTTTTACACTGTTTTCTGTGTGCTTTACTTGCATTGTTGTTTGTTGTGTATTTCTTTTTGTTAAATCTCCTCAATAATTGGGATATTCATCCTGTTGAGTGAATTAATAATAATAATAATAATAATATCTTCTGAAGCATCATGATTTGACAATACGATTTTTACACACTCATAGGCTCTTTGCGCAAACGTTGGGGAGTGACACTAGCGCTCGGGGTGTTTAATTTTGAAAGTAGCTGCAGGAAAAATTAGTCCAAGAGAGTAAGCTTGTGTTTAATGTTGAAGAAAGACTATTTTTAGATGAGAGTTTGATTTCCGCGCATGTTGTGGAGCTAAAGTCGAATAATTCTGGTTCGTATAAAGTTTTTATCGAAGTAAGATATGTTATTTTTAAGTAATTAATAATAGGCTGCTAAATGTCTGTCAAACGAATCAAAACATGTCATATGGAAGTATATTTTTTCACATTGCCTTTGGTTGATGAAACGCGAGATATTTTGCATGCATTTTAACTTATCCTATACATTAAAATAATATCTACAAAATTGCTATAGCTTACAACAGTTTAACTTTTTACAAAAATTTTCTAGTTTCATCAAGTAATTCCTACATTTAATACATACATAATTAATATTGACTACTTTTCACTTTCTTTACTCGTTTAATAGCCTAAATACATTTTTTTCCCATTCCTATTTCATGTTCTCTGGATGAAAACTTGTTGAAATGTTTATGGTTTTTTTGTGTTTTCGTAACTGTTGTATAGTTTGGAACGCAACAATTTGTATAAGCAACATGTGGTATTTGAATTTCCATGTTAAATTTACTTATAAATTGGTTTATAATTTAAATTTTGTACATATATTCTAAAATCATGTGCGATGATAACGTTCTGTTTACCTGCTAGTACTGTCAAATTTAACCACTACTGGCGCTGCAGTCTATTCGCAAAGAGCCTATTGTACAGTACATGCCAAAAAGAAGATATTTCCGCAAAAAAATAAAACCTAGATTGACTGGATTATTGAAATAATAAATCAGTTTCTTGTAATGACACAAATATAAATTTACGCAATCAAAATATTTGATACATAATTTTCAAATTTCACCAAATAAACATTCAATTATTATTAATATTGACACTGGATATTCACTAAGACGTTTTATTTGTTCAATATAACGTGTTAAAATTACACTTTAAACACAAAAATAGACGTCATAATGTCAAAAGAAAGATCCATAATAAAAACTCAGCTCTGAGCTTTGACAACATTCATTTCAACTGCGTTAAAAAGACACTTTTCAAGAAAACGTAATCCTCTGGCTAATTACGAATTCATCAGAACTCACTTTGTATCTAATTCCATTCTAAGTCGAATTATGCACTAATTTCTCATTGCCAACATGCGTAGTGACGTCACAATAGCGCTTGGCCAATAACAGCGTTTTGTCGGTCACGTGTCAAAATTCGAAAATTTTACCATTTTGAATGTTTTTTGTTGACATAACGCAATGAAAAAAAAGTTCCACCTACATGATGTTCAATTACGTTACGTTGAGACACAAATAATCGTATAATTTTTTTTTTCAGGATTATCGAAGCAACTTATGCTTGAACACATTGTCGGTTCGCGTATAGGCACTGTGAAACTACAGCACCCTCTATTTTCACTTATACATTCGGTAACGTTTAATGCGAACAGCACCCGAATAAAGTATTCTACTTTTTGGAATGTTATAAGTCTTTCATTTTAAAAGAGATTAATTTCAGCTTGGCGTCTTCTGAGGACTAGCCGTTCTCCATTTATTTCTCCTTTCAAACATTAAATAATTGCATTTTACAATGGATTTTTGCTCACTTGTACAAAGTAGGAAAGTATTAAAAAACTAATAAAGTTCACATTTAGGAATTTTCAAGGAAATATCCGGTTTAAACATCCCTGAATCCATTTTGACTATTTTCGGCTTAATGTCTGTACGTATGTATGTATGCAACTCACAAATCTCAAAGCCTATCAAACGATTGAAACTGAAATTTTGTATTTAAGGCTGATCTAGGGTCTTGTTGAGCACCTCGCATTATGGTAGCAATCGTTTGAACCTAAAGTGCATTTTACTTGAAACTTTTTTTGAATTTTCCGCATGAATCCAGAATGATCAGCAGTAGAATACTGTAATTCAGTTTTTAAGATTGTTGTAGCATCTTGATGGTTATTTTTATTTTTGTACTAATCGGCTGAGCCGGAAGTGTACTTTATATAACAGACTTTTTGAATTTTTCGCATAAATTCAAAACAATCAGTCGTAGAATATTGAAATTTTGTATTAAACACTTTTATAATATCTAGTTGTACATTTTGCATTATGATTGCAATTGTCTGTACCGGAAGTGCACTTTACTCAAAACATTTTTTGAATTTTCTGCATAAATCCAAAACGGTTAAACGTAGAATATTGGAATTCGTATTTAAGACGACTGTATCATTTGAATGCTCATATCTTATTTTCATTAAGATCGACTGAGTCGGAAATGCACTTTACTTGACAGTCTTTTAAATTTTTTTGCATAAATTCGAAACAATCGGTTGTAGAGTATTAAAAATTAGTATTTGAGTCTGCTGTAGCATCTGAATGATTGTCTACTATTCTCATAACAATCGACTGTACCAAAAGTGCACTTCATTCAACAATAAACGGTAGATCATGTGCTGTCTATTTAGGAGGTTGGTTTTTTGAAGTTTATAACACAACTAAGCAATTATCTCTATAGGATCTTCTGATATCCATCAGAAGCATCATTCCGCTGTCAAATGTTTTTAATCCGGTTTAAGATAATCGGATTGAGCGAATGCAAGACATAAGTAGAGGTACCTGCATGCATCGTGCACTAATTGCACTTCAAAATACAAAAGCAGAAATCCGAAACCCACATGATGCACGTAATATGCACATATTATGTAGTATAGGTGTATATATGGAGATTGAGTCTATAGCATGACGTGCTTATACGCCTGGTTTCGCTGCAGTTTTAATGCATTCTGATCCAATTAGTTTAATTATAGATGAGCGCCAATTAGCAAGATATACTAACATTAAAGTGATGCGATGAGAATAAATAAAAGACATAATCCTCTCCTTCCGTACTTTTTAACTATTTATCAAATTTTCCTTCATTTGCGATCTCCACGATTGTCTCCATGGTAATAAAAATCAATACGCATATTGCCTCCCTTCATAAAATTCGCTAAAACAAGTGACGATTGAATGCTCACCCCCAATTCCTGTACATAAAACTCGCCAACAACAGCCATTTAATCACATTATCACCGCTTATCAGTCGCGCATTTTTATCACCCGTCTCTAGCGACAAAAACCCCCAGCACGCCACTGGAATATCGCCCTTATTGTTCAGCAAACATTAAATCAGTGCCCTAATCGTCTGTAATATAATTTTTCATACATCAACCCTCTGATAACACGCAGCATATATGGATGATATTGGGCTGCTGTATAGCTTGTCTAGAGATCATGTGGAGTTCATTTACAGGATGTGCACTATAGTACCCCTCACAGAACCCTGAATAAATGCGAATAAAAGTTGGAAAGATAGCCTATAATTTATTATTAGCTGAATAGTTTTTAAACCTGATTTTTAGTAGCACGATTTCTAACAAAGTTATACCAATCTTTAGTCACACATAGGTTCATGATATCTTCACCCTCGTATTAAACTATCATACGCATTGGGGTGCGAAACCGTCTATTATATCCAGCTGTACATATCACTCGCCTCCGGCTATAAGAATGTGAGTTGGCAGTCAAATGCAGTGCTGTTCAACAAAGGGTTGAACATGCTTCGAAAAAGGATAATGTTTATGCGTATTCATATTATTCTACTATTTACTGTACGACTTCACTTTTATTTGTTTTAACCCTCGTCATTAAGGTTCTCTCATTGTTTTACCAATTTGACCTGACAGTGTATTTGACTTGTTGAAATGGATGCAGAGTTTGTCCTAAATAAGAAAGGCAAAAAGCTGCTTTTGGTGAAAATTGGTTTAATAAATATTGAGTATGGCACGTCGAACTTGGCCAGAGCGGATTGAGCCCGCATGTTAGTTGGGTGCGGAGCACTACCAGTTGAAAACAAAAACCACTGTTCATAAACATTGAGCATAGCACGTAAACTGTTTTAATTCCTACGGACATCGGTGGTGGAGGATTTCGGCTATGAGTTATGCGGATGAACGATGCGCGAACAAACTGTGATTTAATACTACTGGCATGCCACCTGTTTTACGACAATATTTACTGTATTGAAGGCAGTGAAGATCCGTGACTTACGTGCCTGGGAGGGCGCAAAGATGACTCGGACGAATTCTTGAATTTCTCCGAGAATATGTTCACGACAAACCTCGAACATACATTGCAAAATTTTATTCTAAATAGATTTTAATGTACCTCTGAACACTTGCCGTATCGACCTTGGGGGAGTATGGAAATATCAATATTCAAGCGATATCTTCATATCATACAGTTCGCGAATTGAATTAAATTGATCGCAACGTAAGTAGGAATGATAGCCGTTTGTTTTCTATTATTGAAAAAACAATATTTCGTTAAGCTGGATTATCGAAATATACATTTTTGTCATGATATTTTTAACAGGGAGGACGGCGCCCCAGAGCCCTCCCGCACCGGTCGCCACTGATTGAAGGCTTTAAAACAAATATCAGCGACAGTTGTCCAAAATTTCAACTTAATCGAATGAAGGATACGCGAACTATCGCCTCTTAAATATGGCTATTAAAGGCACTATCAGCGTTTGCTAAAAAATTAACCAACACTATTTGAAGAGTCTTTCTCATCGTGACCGCGAAGGGCAAGATTACACGTTCCGCAAAGTTTTAATATATCTATTCTTTTCGAGAGTCCCTGTAGATTTTTGGTCACAGTCTCATAATGCTTACGGATTTGATCCGCATAAATCTCACTTAGGGATTTAGCAATATTAGATCTTCCTAAAAGTTGAAGACTGACAAGATTATTTCTGTGTTTGGCACTACTTTCGTGTTTTTTATTTTTATAGAAAGGTGTTTTAGATCGTTCATTCCGTTTCTTGTCCAATTATCATCGCCTCCAAAAAGCAAACATACAAAACAGAAGAACAAAATTTTTCCTCGCAACCACAAATCCAAATGTATATTATATGTATAAAAGCATTTTTATTTTTGCACTGTCGCTGTTTCTGCACTATTTAATTCTGGCGTTGGACGACCAGTTTGCTTTATTTCAAGTTTTTTATTTAAGCTCAAAGCGCTAAATGTAAGGTTTTTAGTTTCACCTACTTTTTAATGATAAATTAATAAAAATTGCAAAAGTTCCATTACTCACGATTTACTAGGGCGGACTTAACAGAGCCGACATGCAAGCACATCACAAGTGCTGGCATTACCACTAGAGCGGTGGCTGTCTTGACGATCGCCGTATCGATCTTGGACGGAGTATGGAAGCGTTAATATTTAAGCGATATCTTCATGTCATATAGTTCGCGAATTGAATTAAATTTATCGCAACGCAAGTAGGAAGGATAGCCGTTCGTTTTCTATTATTAAAAAAAAAATATTTCTTTAAGCTAGATAATCGGAATATATATTTTTGTCATGACATTTTTAAAATTTAATAGGGAGGACGGCGCCCTAGAGCCTGATTGAAGACTTTAAAACTAGTATCAGCGACAGTTGTACAAAATTTCGGCTCAATCGAATGAAGGATACGCGAACGAATAGATAGGATTCATGCATCGCTCATGGTACGCGGATGCTATTATGTCAGAAATCTTTACGTAAGAGCTAACAACAACTGTATACAGATTGAGCTCAATCAGATGAACGATGCGCGAACGAATGGATACAACTTGTGCACCACTCATTGTATGTTGATATTACTTTGTCAGATATCTTTATGCGTAATGCCAGCAACAAGTGTATTATAGGCTTAAGCTCAATCAATTTAGCAGTTTCGGAGATCAGCTCAGTTAAAAAAACAGACAGACAGACAAGAAAGATAAACAGACAGACACACAAGAACTCAAAAAAGTATGTATAGGTTTTGGTATTCTGAGAAAAAATTCTTATTCCGATATTACAGACAGACAATTTAATTTTATCTATAAATGCATAGATTATGAAAAATATGTAACATTTCTGTTGCTCTCTAAGGACATCTAAGACTTTGGAAAATATTGGAAACGAATGAAATTAACTATTCATTGATGGTTTAATCCATCAAATCTGGGCCACAGTTACCGAATGCATTCCTTATTTTATTCCATCTTTGTTGATGATTCTGTAGTCTGAGATTTCAAGAATGAATTATTCTGTTTTTATTGAATCAAATAGAACTTATTGAAGTTAATCTTTTTATGGGACACTACAAACTTTGAGATTGAGAGTAAGCTCGTAGAGCTAACAGTATCTGTAAAATGTAAAACTCTTTTTAGCGCATTTTTTGGAAAGAAGCGCTATTATATTCACTTTGGCTGTCTGGCTGTCTGGCTGGCTGGCGTGACGCTGAGTTCTCAGCAATTATACTATTTACAGACATGAAACTGGTACTAAATAAAAGCTGCTGTTTCGTAGGTTTGCACAAATTGCTTTAATTCAAGCTCAGTGATTGTGGAAGATTAAGTTATTCAATTACTTGTTTCAAGTGAAACAATGCCCATAGATATATATGACATTAGGGATATGGCAACTAAAATTTATTAAAGTAGATAAAAATTCAGTTATAACTTTCGCCACTGGTGTCACTATTATTATGTACAGTTGTCAAATCTGTCCGGGATTCATTCGGGGCATAGTGGAGTTGCTCCACCAGACTTCAGGTAGCTATAATTCTATAGCTGAGTTGCTCTACCGCCGATGACCTCAGGGATTAAAACAATTCTGGGAAATTGTTAAGGTCATAATTCATAAAGCACCATATAAATATCATTCAGTTCAGTGATATTTTATTCTCAAAACATTAGCTACATATTTTACAATGAAGAATAAGATATCAGCCAACATAATATTACATTGGCAGACAATAAGAGAACATACTGGTCTTACAAACTCTTTTTCGAGAATTTCCTTGTTTTTTAATTGGAAAATTTTATTTAATTTTTTTTTTTTTTTTTGTGAGCCTTTTAGTGAATTTGTTAGCTGTATGTATTTTTACATGAATTCCTGACTGAAAATTCTGTAGAACATTTGAAAATTGAGAAATATTCAGATAATTTGAATAAAGTTAGAATTGAACCTAAAATGGAATGACTTACATCAGTTTGTTGTTCTGTACAAAGAAACATCAGCACAGGCCCATATTTCGGGAGGAACCGATCTTCTTCACTTACATAACTTTCTAGTACATAATCATTCAAAGGAACATTGCCAAATATCTCTGATACGAAGAGAACGCCAACTTTTTCTGGACTTAATAACTGGATTCAAAAAAATTGTTTTAAAGATTAGCTGCCACGAGAATTACGTCTTTAACCTAATGTTTGTATTTTCCGGAACCAAGCTTGCCTTAAGTGAAATCTGCACCCGATAATTTCAACATACTGCCATACCTTACAAACAGCATTATGAATTGCACTTTCAAAAATCGAAAACCAGATTAAGTTTCATACATTTTTTTGTGAGAGTTTTGAACAGTAGCGAATATGTCGGCATTTTATATCTAGTATGAAACAAAACACAAACGGCTGTAGCCACCTGGTCCTTACAAAATTATTAAGAAGATCAGGATTAAAAATGAAGGTGGAGGAACTCAGCTATGGGATTAATCTTTCAACCTTACAGTCGAGGATTAAAATAGGTAAAAGTGGAGGAACTCCAGTACTCCCTTCATTCAATGACTTGTTTGACGCGAATTTGAAGCTTATTAGAATGAATTATTATTATTGGATGAAAATTTGTTTACTTTTAGTGTATTTTTTTTTATATAGCTTTAATAAAGACCAAATTATCGTTTTAAGGTACAGCACTTGACCTCCCGTCAGTCAATAACTAAACAATGAAGATTAAAATGTATTTTTGAGTTTGTACATGCATAAATTATGTACCTATCAAATAGTCAACTTGAAACTAGTACTAAATGGAAGCTGCTGTTTCGTTAGTTTGCCCAAACTACTTGATTTCAAGCTCAGTGATTGTGAGAGATGGTAATTTGTGAAATCTCTGAAGTAACAAGCATTCATGAGCTGTCAAAAATGCGCTTTCATCATCTAGATGATTCTTCCATTTTTAGCGCATTTTTTTGGAAAAAAGCGCTATTATATTCACTTTAGCTGTCTGGCTGGCTGGCTGGCTGGCTGGCTGGCGTGACGCTGAGTTCTCAGCACTATACTATTCACAGACTTGAAACTGGTACTAAATAAAAGCTACTGTTTCGTAGGTTTGCACAAATTGCTTTAATTCAAGCTCAGTGATTGTGAAAGATTAAATTATTCAATTACTTGTTTCAAGTGAAACAATGCCCATAGATATATATGACATTAGGGATATGGCAACTAAAATTTATTAAAGTAGATAAAAATTTAGTTACAACTTCAGCTGCGGGTGTCACTATTATTATGTACAGTTGTCAAATCTGTCCGGGATTCATTCAATGACTTGTTTCACGTGAATTTGAAGCTTATTACAATGAATTTTTGGTGTTTTTTTTATATAGATGTGATAAAGATCAAATTATTAATTTAAGGTAGAGCACTTAGCCTTCCGTCAGTCAATAACTGAACAATGAAGATTAATAGTTATATACATTACAAGATGCGAAAGTATACTTTTTTGTGTGAGGTGGTATTTGAATGACCGAGGTGGAGCCGAGACCGTTCAAAAACTTCCGAACACCTGAAAAGGCTTTCGCATCGTGTGATGTATTAAATTTTTTCTGCTACGGTTCTATATAAATATTAATATTTAATAATGATTATTATATTTGAAATAATGTTATGGAGGCTGTTTTACCTGTCTAAAATTATCCATAGTAACGGTTCATTTACAATGTTATCTGTCATCAGCGCCTGTCACAGATTTTGAATTTCAATAATTTAGTGAAACATTGCATTTGACCGATTTAAAATGTTAACAGAAAATGAAAATGGTATTCAAAAGGCAGCTAACAATGCATGTGCCTCACTTCTTGCGGATAAATCCCAAGAAAGATACATTTAAACATACAGCATGTTTTCTAAATGGCTTGCTGATAAAAACGTTACTCGAATTGACGAAAATGTAATACTTCGGGTGCCGATATTTTGGATTTAAAGAGCGGATGGAAGTCTTCTTCGTAAAGTAATGAAATTGAAATTTCTAAAAAGGTGCTACATGAAATTCATATTAATATTTCCTCAAATAAAGAAACAGTGACAAATATGAATTTTGACGTAATTCAAAATGATAAAAATCTTCCAATACAAAGTGAAGAAGTTAATAATTCAAATAATATTCCTACCATGACTTTTTCCAATTGTTTTAAATTGCATACTTACTTAAAACCAATAAATAGATAAAATTAATTAAATAGATTGGATAGAATCATATTATTGTTATGAACTACTTATTTATTTGAATATTGGAATTTCCAATATATTTGCATTTTTTTAAACTTTTACTTCTTTGTCCTGGCCCCGAAAGTATTACTTTCGTAACTAGCAACGCATAGCAACGAGGTAACACGAAGGTTTGCTTTCGTTATCGTTCAAGTTGCCAGGGCTACAAAGCTCACTTATTTATACAGTAGCAGAAAAAAGGTATTTTTGAGTTAGTACATGCATAATTTATGTACCCATCAAATAGTCAACTTGAAACTAGTACTAAATGGGAGCTGCTGTTTCGTAAGTTTGCCCAAACTGCTTGATTTCAAGCTCAGTAATTGTGAGAGATGGTAATTTGCGAAATCTCTGAAGTAACAAGCATTCATGAGCTGTCAAAAAGACGTTTTCATCATCTAGATGATTCTTCAATTTTTTTCTATCTAATGGTCATTTACTAGAACACCAGGGATAGAGAAATGTGGAAAAGAGAGAAACACAGAAATTATGTATATTTCTCATTGGTTAAAATCTGTTATTCTAATTTTTCATAGGGTAATTTCTGAAAATTATCATCTTTGGGAATTCAGTTTTTGAAACATTTTTGTTGATTCTATTAAATGTGTTCTATCTACGTAAAATTTACCAATAGTTTAGTGTAATATATCCATGAGCAAGTAATTTGTGATCTATTTCAATTGGTAAAACGGTATTTTGAAGAATTAAATATTTTCTATCAAATTTGAGGAAATTACCCATAGATTAATTTATCATGGGAAGGTTGGACATTGTAGCAATTAATTTCCAAACAAATATCTGCTTCTGATAGCTAGGTTTCGTGAAGATTCTGATGAATTTTATTAAATGTGTTACATCTACGTGAATTTTAACAACAGTTTGGTGTATTATATCCATAAACAAGTATTTTCTGTTGCATTTCAGTGAAGATATCTTAAAGAATAGAGTATTTGAACATATGAAAGTATTACCAAGCTTGGACATTGTAACAATGAATTTCAAAACAAATATCTCTACTTGAATGAGAAAAAAATTCCAGTGGCATTTGCATTTCAAGATTTTGATCCGTCTGATAGAGGACAATGTCTAATTATCATGAAATTGCATTAAATATACATCTGAGAGTCCTGTAAGGGTATTTGTGTCAAAAATGTTGACAAGAACGAAAATTTTGTAACCGAAATGATTTGTAATATGAATCAATAATAATTTGCAGATAATCACTCAGATGCACTCCATTTAAGGTTTTGCTTCTAACGCCGTTAGTTTTTGACTGACTCATTTTTTCTAAAATAAATCCAAAAACAGATCGATTATGTTTCTAAAAAATTATTGGACTGATTGTTTATTTTTCGTAACCCTATTTCTATAAGCACAGGTTTAGTGTCCTCTCAGGAATAATTCTTCCAACGATTAGGAACTTTAATCGTTAGCTTCAAATAAAAATTCAATTTTGTAGTATTTTGAGAAAATTTGTCACAAATTATTTAATGATTTTCGGCGATTTTTCGGTTTCTCGGATACATTTAAAAAATATATATAAAATTATTTTTCCATAAGAATCTATATTCTCTACTTGATAATAATCTTTAACATTTTCTTGTATTATCCATGCCTGAATTTGTATGTCTTCAAGTATGTGTGTGTGTGTGTGTGTGTGCGTTGTTTGTATGTGTCAGTCAATAACAAAGAATGTAAAGAATAATTAGCTGGAAATACAGCCATAAATTCCGCGTGTCAATATTAATATTAAAATATTCAATAAT
Source organism: Dromius quadrimaculatus (assembly GCA_963989225.1). Lineage (NCBI taxonomy): Eukaryota > Metazoa > Arthropoda > Insecta > Coleoptera > Carabidae > Dromius > Dromius quadrimaculatus. The sequence goes on along the minus strand of OZ022331.1, from coordinate 48,514,325 downwards.
CGTTTACATCTCGCCACGTAAAATTGACAACATCAATAAACTATAAACGCCTGTAAACTGTGTAAGATGCCAAGGCAGGACCGTACTATAATTTTTTTTAATAAACATCCTCAAAATTGGGGACTGAAATTGTAATTACAATATTATAAGATTATTATTTATCCAGAAAATTTTTAACAAAGTTTCATATTTCGAAAATATTCACTGAAAGCAACAACATCATCAGCATATGTTAAAACTCGACAACGTTTTTACTTAGTATACAAAGTATTATTGTGAAACCGACAAAAATCACATTTCGAGATTACAATGGAAATATCCGTTTTGAGTATCCCTGAATCCATTTTGACTATTTTCGGCTTGATGTCGGTACGTATGTATCTCAGAATCTGTATTTGTAACTAGTATAGGGTCTGGTTGTGCACCTCGCATTTTGGTTGCAATCGTCTGTACTGCAAATGCACTTTACTTCGAACTTTTTTTTGAATTTTCCGCATAAATTCTGAATGATCAGCAGTAGAATACTGAAGTTCAGTATTTGAAATTGCTATAGTATCTAAATGGTTATCTCTTATTCTTGTACTAATCGGTTAAGCCGGAAGTACACTTTATATCAAAGACTTTTCGAATTTTTCGTATAAACTCAAAATAATCAGTCGCAGAATATTGAAATTTAGTATTAAGCGCTTCTGTGACATTTAGCTGTGTACCTCGCATTATGATTGCAATCGTCTGTACCGGAAGTGCACTTTATTCGAAACATTTTTTGAATTTTTCTCATAAATCCAAAACAATTGAACGTGGAATGTTAGAATTCAGTATTTAAGACAGTAGTGCCATCTAGATGCTTACATCCTATTTTCATTGAGATCGACTGAGCCAGAAGTGTACTTTACTTGAGATGAGATTTTGTAAGTAAGTCAGTAAGATGTTCACGTCAAATTCTTACTTATTTTATTATTTTGTATCAATAATTTGATTCAAGATTTGATTGAAGAATTCAAAGAATGTTTCGGTTCATTTCAAGAAATACTGTCCTGAGTCTTTCTCCTCATAAAACAAACATTAATACCCGCAACAAAATAATTATTCTTCCATAATAATTTAATATTCGTCCGCGGTGCTTGAAACAAAGAAGCCTTCTTCGATCCTTGCTTGTGGTTATTTGTCACTGACACTAGATATTTATACCTTCTATGAGTTAGCGATCACCTCTTGTCGTTTAGAATGCTCTCAACAGAATACCGTGCCTGGGCTGTTCAAATGAAGTGACAACAGAGGTGGAACAGTCTGATATCGAGGTATGCATTTGTAGATATATCTATTAAGGTATTTTATACCTTTGTAACATTATGGCGAACAGATGAACAGAAATATTTGTGATGGTATTCGATTGTGTTGAAAGAGAGCTTGTTTGGAACGGCTGGAAATTTGGATAGAGAGATTTATTTTGGAATTTGAAAAAGGTAGAAGCATTGGGAGGGATTCATAATTTCAAATTGATTAATGTTGACATTCTTAAACTCATATCTGTAGTTTTAAATTTAAATCTATAAGCCTCATTGCACCCCTTTAAAATTCATTGTCAAAAATATCTTTCGGAAATTAGAAACATGCATCTCGTATGTAATCTGTACTCTTTCATAGTCAATCTAAATCAATTCAGTGAAAATTACCACACAGTCCCTTGGCGGGACGTGTCACTTAACTTATTTGTGTTGGTATCTAAACTGCGATCGGAGCGCCACGTGGCCGATAAGCGTCCTAACGCAACGTACAATAGCGCACGCGCACGTGGCACGCATTGCAACTACCCCACGCATCCAACAATGGTGCGTAATAGTTGTTTGTTTAAACAAATGATTGATGGTGGTCTTTGTATGTTGCTGTTTTCAAGGGATTAACGTGTTAAAAGATGCCAGGGGGATAAAATTAAGGGTAGGTTTAATTAGATGCGATTTTTGAGTTTAATTATAGGAGCTTGTATATCAAACAGATTATTTCGAGATTTTCTGTCATCTAAAATAATGAGAGAAGGATGACGTCACTAAGGATGGAGAACGTCTCTGACATCTAAGTAAAGTCCTCAAGTAGGCAAGGACCGTGTGTTCAGAAGCAAACTACTCCTCATTTTATCATTAAATATTCTTTGTTTGATGATTTACGACAATTGAAAAGTAACACAATACCACAAAGGCTGCATTCAGCAATAAAGATTCAGTTCTGCTTCAAAAATTTCCATATGACATTAAAATATAACCCCAAAAATTAATTCTATTCAAATTTAGAATCAATAAATCTGAAAACAATCGCTATCGATTGTACAATCTCCAGACTCCAGATTAAAACATCAAATATAAAATTCAGGAGACAGGAACAACAAAATAAACAAACGAATACAAACAAAAGATCATCGTGGATCGTCACTTATTGGAGAGAATGAGACGGAGAAGGAGAATAAGAGAAGGGAGAAAAAGAAGCATAGCTAGCTAGATTATGATGTATCAGTTTTAAATTACATATATTACAAGGTGATTTTTTGTTGTCGTCGAGTCGAAGCGCCCACGTTTTACTGAATACGTTACATGTTTTCAAGAGTAATGATGTAAATTTATTACTGTGGTGAAATGTGTTTATGGGGCTGGAGATGTATAAGTGAAGGAATATGCATACTGAGTGTCTCGCGAGTTTCTGACGGTGATATTCTCAAGATAATACTCTAAAAAATGAACTCTTAGTTTATAAGTACCATCCGTACATTTTTTATAGGAAATGGAGCTACCGTTCAAGTTAATGATAGATTGATGTTGATGCAAAAAAAGTTTGCGTGAAATAATACGTTAAAAGAATCTGTTCCTTCATTTTAGATGGTTGAAAAGTGTGCGGCTGAAATTGAACGTGGCTGTACGTTAATCCAGGATGATGAACACACAGGACGCTTAAAAGTCGTCACGAAAATCAACAATGTCATACTAGACGATCGTTGACTGCTTTAAGAAACTGCTGAAGCTGTACACATCCCGAAAGATCGCGTCCACCATTTTTTACGTGATGTTTTGGGTATGCGGAAATTGACTACTCACTGGATGTTGTGTCTGTCGAACTAAAACGCATTCGTTGAGTATCTAGAATAATTTAAACGCAATCCCACTAAATTTCTTCAACGTTTCATCACTGTAGATGAATCTTGGATTCATCACTACACGCCAGAGAAAAAGCAGCAGTCCAAACAATAGATTGGAGTGCGCCTAAAAGAGCCAAAACAATTTCATCTGCCAGAAAAGTCATGACAACGTTCCTCTGAGATTCTCATGGTGTAGTGCTCATAAACTAAATACTTGAAAAAAGGCAGTTTCCACCTGACAAAAATAAAGTGCCATTTCATCATGATAATGCACCAGTCTCGCGTTGTTGCGGTAACTTCGATAATACTTCGATTTTAAGTACTTCCACATACCTCTTTTTCGCCAGATTGGGTTCCAACGATTCCCGACTCTAAGCAATGGCTAGGGGGCAAAGATTCACTTCAAATGAACAGGTCGAAGCTGAGACGAACGTATATTTTGCAGACTTAGATGCATCTTATTATTCTGATGGTATTAAAAAGTTAGAGCATCGTTGTACTAAATGTATTGAATTGCTAGGAGATTATACAAAAAAAAAATGCTTCAAAATCTTATGTTCTTTTTATCAGGTCAAGATCAGGAATAACCTCATATATAGTCTGATCAACATTATTTTATGAAACTCTGGTCAGAGCAAACAGGAACTTATCCTAATTCGTATTGCAACATAGAAAAATATAACTTCTCATAAGATTTTTCTGAGAACAACTTCAATTGGTCTTGAATAGAATAACTAGATAAGTAAAAAGCTTTTTCATAAGATTGGCCTGAGGCTTGAACAAAATGATCAAGTAAGACTCAGGTTATCTTGAACAGAATCTCGATCAATTTTGAATGGGATTACCATCACATAAAAAACAAATAAACTTGTATTAGGGTCATCCTGAGAAGAAACTTAATTTAAATAAATCAAGATAACCAGATATGACCGAATAATTTTTTCTTACAGTTACTGTAAGAAGGATCTCAGTTGGTCTTTAGCAGAACAACCAAATCAAAATCAAATAACTTTTTTATGAGGCTATCCTGGTGGAAACTTCAGTTGGGTCCTTATATGGATAACAAAATTAAAATCAAATACATTTTTCATGAAGATATGCTAAGAAAAATCTTAGTTAATGCTGAGCAGTATGATCAAATTGAAATTAAATAACTTTTTCCTGAAGTTATTCTAAGAAGAATTTCAATTGGTCCTGAGCAGGATGACTAAATTAAAAACAAAAACTTCACCATGAGGTTATCCTGAGGAGAATTTCAGTTGGTCCTCAGCAGGACAAAAATTAAAATCAGATAACTTTTTCATAAAATTATTCTAATGCCTGTATTACACGATACAATTTATTGACCAATAAATTGACCAAGTTTTCTGTCAAGTTTTCAACAATCTATTGTCGAGCTCAAAAATATTTTGTACCATATTACACGATACAAGTTTTTGTCAAGGAAAATCAGAACTACCAACTTACAATTTTTGACGTAGCTTCAAAAAGTGTGGTTAGAAAGAAAGTGAGATAGCAGAGATGATAAAAAATTAATATACTGAGGGCAATTGTAAATAAAATTATATTAATACTTTGTCAACACTAAGATTATCATTTGACGCGAAATAACTAATATGAGTAATGTTGCCAACGACAAAATCTTCCTAGAATACCCCAGAATATTGGTGAAAAATAAAGCCAATTCTATTTCAGAACTAATTTGGTCAATTATTGGTTAATTATTGGTCAAGAAAAAATTGTGGAAATTTTGGACATATTACACACAACAATAAATTGAAGGTCAACTTTTGAAAAGAATTGACCAATAAATTGTACCGTGTAATACAGGCATAAGAAAAATCTCAGCTGGTCATAAGCAGGATGACCAAATTGAAAACAAATAATTTTTCTATGAGGTCATTCTGATAAGGACCTTAGTTGGTCCTAACCAGCATGACAAAATTAGAATCAAATAACTTTTTCATGAGTTATTCGGAGCAGATTTCAGTTAGTCCTAAGCAGGATAAACAAATTGAAATAAAATAACTATTTCATGAGGTTACCCTAAGGAGAACTCAGCAGGACAACAAGATTAAAATCAGATAACTTTTTCATGTAGTTATTCTAAGAAGAATCTCAGCTGGTTTTGAGCGGGGTGACCAGATTGAAAACAAATAATTTTTTTTATGTCATTCTGATACGAACTTCAGTTGGTCCTGAGTAGGATGTCAAAATGAAAATCAATAAAGTTATTCTGAGCAGGATTTCAGCTGGTCCTGAACAGGATGACCTAATTGAAATCAGATGACTTTTTCATAAGATTACTCAGAAAAACTTCAATTGGCCCTCAGCAGGACAACAAAATTAAAGTCTAATAAGTTTTTCATAAAGTTATGCCAAGAAGAATCTTAGCTGGTCCTGAGCAGGTTGACCAATTCAGAAACAAATTTTCCTATAAGGTCATTCTGATAAGAATATCAATTGTGCCTACGCAGGATGACAGAATCAGAATCAAATTTGGTCATAATTTCAAGTTGTTTTTTCTTATCTATGAATTTAATTGCAAGAGTTACTTCAACACCACCTCCTGAAGATCTGTGGATGGTTTAGTTATGTGCCAAACTAAAAAGAGTAGAACCAGATTGACCTAGAACCACAAGGAGTTGACTATTTCCCTATTTAAACTTTCATTTCTATCTCCTGAAGACCCGTGGACATTGAATCATATGCTAAACCACAGGCAGAGCTCTACAATTCTAGGAATTAATATTTTATCTAGTCACCTTTTGTATTTTTGTTGTCTTGACAATTTTTGTTTATTTATTTATTATACTTTTATACTTGAAAAAGGCAGCATTTTGCTGTTGAAACGTTGTGTTTCTAATCATTTTTACATACCGAACTTTTCCAAATAAAAAATATTTATTTGAATGAAATAAATTTTTCATAAATTCTTTTGAAAAATTATCTTAGTTGGTCCAGAACAGGATGATCAAATTAACAACATAAAATTGAATAAGATAACATTTTCATAAGGTTATGCAAAGAAGAATCTCAGCTGGTCCTTAGCAGGATGACCAAATTGAAGTCATTCTAATAAGAACCTAAGATGGTCCTAAGCAGAATGACAAAATTAAAATCAAATAACTTTTCCATAGAGTTATTCTTGGCAGGACTTCAGTTAGTCCTAAGCAGGATGTCCAAATTTAACTCAAATAAATTGTTCATGAGGTTACCTCGAGGAGAATTTCAGTTGGTCATCAGCAGGACGACAAAATTGAAATCAGATGACTTTTTCCTCAACTTATATAAAGAAGAAACTCAGCTAGTTCTCAGCAGGATGATCAAATTGGAAGCAAATAACTTCTTATAAGGTCATTCTGATAAGAATTTTAGTTGGCTCTGAGCAGGATGACAATTAATATCAAATGAATTTTTCATAAAGCTATTTTGAGCAGAATTTCAATTAGTCCTAAGCAACATGACCAAATTTAAATCAAGTAATTTTCAATAAGATTACTCTGGAGAGAACTCAGCAGGACAACAAAACTAAAATCAGAAAGTTTTTTTCATAAAGTTATTCTAAGAAGAATCTCAGCTGATGGTTCTCAGCAGGATGACCAAATTGAAAACGAATAATTTTTTAATGGGGTCGTTCTGATAAGTTGGTTGTGAGAGCAGGATGACAGGATAAAAAAAATCATACGGTTATTCTGAGCAGTATTTCAGTTGGTCCTAAGCAGGATGACCAAATTGAAATCAGATAATTTTTTCACAAAGTTATTCGAAGAAGAACCTCAGCTGGTCCTGAGTAGGCTGATCAAATGAAAAACAAATAAGTTATTTATGAGTACATACTGATAAGAGCCTCATTTGGTCCTGAGCAAGATAGTAAAATTAAAATCAAATAACTTTTTTATAAAGCTATTCTAAGAAGAATCTCAGCTGGTCCTGAGCAGGATGACCTAATTAAAAACAAATGATTTTTTAATTGGGTCATTCTGACAAGAACTTGAGTTGGTTCTCAGCAGGATGACAAAGTTAAAATCAAATAACTTTTTCAAAGGTTATTCTGAACAGTATTTCAGACCATCCTGAGCAGGATGATCAAATTGAAATCAAATAACTTTTTCATAAGGTTAGCCTAAGAAGAACTTCTGTTGGTCTTCAGCAGGACAACAAAATTGAAATCAGATAACTTTTTTATACAAAGAATCCTAGCTGGTCCTGAGCAGAATGACCAAATTGAAAACAAATAAAATTTATATAAGGTCTTTCTGACAAGAACCTCAGCTGATCCCAAGCAGGATGGCAAAATTAAAATCAAATAACTTCTTCATTAGGTTATTCACAGCAGGATTACAGTTGGTTCTAAGCAGGATGGCCAAATTGAGAATAAATAACTTTTCCATGAGGTTACTTTGGAAAGAACTTCAGTTGGTCCTCAGCAGGACAACAAATTAAAATCAGATAACTTATTCATGAAGTTTTTCCAAGAAAATTCTCAGCTTATTCTAATCAAAATGACCAAATTGAAAACTAAGAAATTTTAATGAGATCATTTTGATAAGAATCTCAGATGATCCTTTGCAGGATGTCAAAATCAAAATCAAATAAATTTTTCATAAGGTTACTCTAAGTAGAATTTCAGTTGGTCCTAAACATCCAAATTTAAATCAAATAACTTTTTCATGAGGTTACCCTAAGGAAGACTTCAATTAGTCCTCAGCTGGACGACAAAATTAGAATCATAAGATTATACTGAACAGGAACTCAAATGGTTCTGATTCTAATTTTGTCAACAGGAATTCAAATGGTTCTGAACAGGTTGACCAAATTAAAATCTAATAACTTTTTCATAAAATTATCCTTAGTAAAACTTCAGTTGATTCTGAACATGATGACGAGTTGAAAACAAACCACTTCATCTTATAGTTATTTTGTGAATAATTTCAGTTGAGAGGTCAGGATCACCAATAATTTCTTATTGCTTAAGGTTACCCTGATTCTATTCCGATATGGAAATCATTAGTTTCGTTTTATTATATAATAAAAACTTCATCCTAACCTTGAAAGATCCTAATAATACTTCAGACAAATCAGGAACAAACCTTGGTCGGGTAGTTGTTCAATTGGTTTATGGTTGTGTTGTGCAAAAGGTTTTGAACGTTTTGGACTCATGTAGACTGTCTGCTAATAAACTTTCAGTCGATTTGCAAACTCGCCTAATACTTTCGAAAAAATGACAGACTGTAAAAAATGGTTCAAAGAAGCTATTTTTTGTTGCTTATTGAAATATTAGCGAGGAATTTCAAATGCGAATATCTAAAGCTTACATCTGTAAATATCTTTTATAAAAAATGTAGCCTATAAAAAATTGGCCGCTTTTTTCTGCCACATTATGATATAATAAGATTTTAACGATAAGTTGAAAATTTCAAACACCCGGTATAAATAATGTTAAGTTATAAGTAGATGAATGTTATATGAATGTATATATGTATGTGTAAGTGCCTGATTTAGAGAGCTTTATTTTATGTGTACAAGATTTAGTAATCGTTTAGGTTTGATGCATATTTCAATATAAAATTTCATGTACTCAATTTTATAAACGTTTGTACCTTAATTATTATTGAACGGTTATCAGTTAATAATATCATCACTATTAATCTAGATCAATGTATTCAGTATGGGTCATAGTATGTAGAAATGATGTGAGGTGTATATATTCTCCTGGCTTTCCCAGTCATCGATATCTACTCGAATTTGATATAATTGCATAACTAAATAAACATCAAAATATTTTTTGTGGTTGCAAAAATTGAGCAACCAATCCTGGAAAATATGAAAATTTATAAAATTATTGATCCAAGGCAAAAAAGTTTTCACGCAGCTCATGTAACTGAACCACCTCAAAATCGTGTTACCTATTGTCAATTTAAATGAAATTTTTCGTATCGGCATGTGAAAATAATTATAAAAAAGTGTTTCCAATAACTGCTATCTATAGACACAAAAAATTCCACGTAGTTTAACGTCCATCCAACAACATATTCGAATACAGTTTTTTGTCGGCTTGATCATAATTTAGATACAATATGATCAGTTACACGCGTTCTCTATTCATCATTTTTATCAAGCGGCTTCTATAAATCTCTATTGAAAATAATTTCCTATTTACGCGCAAAAAATGCAGCGAAATGCATCAAAATGTACGCATAACCAGCGCACTGGATGGATGGAAAAATAAATAAAAATGCAAGCCGGAAATTGCATCTGCGTTCGTTGGGATTTTTATCTTTTTTGACACAAAAGAAGCGTTGAAAGGGTGGAGGGTGAAGCTAACTTTCAGGAGTGAGGTAATTATGCAAATTAATTATTAGAATATATAGAAATCGTACATTATCCATAAATCCCAATGTCCTAAAAAGATAAAATTTCAACGAGACTAGAAGGATATGTTCTTTTTTCAGAGGATGTTTATTCGTGTGTGTTTGGTCAGCAAAATCTACTCTATTATCTCTACAGCACATGCGCAAATCGCTTTCACCCTCGGAATTGAGCTCAAGTTCATAATGACCGCAAAACTAATAAACCAATTACAGCCCTAAGGGATCACCGGCTTACGGCGTCCCTCGAGCATCCCTTCAACGACGCGGTGCTTCGACATTCGGCAAAGATCGGATTAGGCCGAGAGAATTCGAAGGATAAGTAGAGGTGGATGCCAAACTGTTGAAATCTTTATTCTTTTATTAAATTGAACTTTTTGGTTGAAAAATTTGTCAGATTTCACATTGAAAGAATCTGCTCCTTCATTTTCGACTGTGTTAGAGGTTGAATTTAAACGTGGCCGTACGTCAATTCAGGATGTTGAATGAGACCCGAAAACCGTCGCGACTGACGAAAAAATCGCGAAAATCCATACTCCCATACTGGCCGATCGTCGACTGAAAGTTCAAGAAACTGCCGAGTCTATAAACATTTCGATAGATCGCGTTCATCACATTTTACGTGATGTTTTGGGTATGCGGAACCTGATTGTTCGTTGGGTGCTGCGTCTATCAACAGTCGATCCAAAGACAATCGTTTGCACATTTCTCAAGAATGTCTAGGCTTTTTTGAACGCAATCCCATTGAGTTTCTCCGACGTTTCAGCACTGTAAATGAATTTTAGATTCATCACCACAGATTAGAGACATAGCACTAGTCCAAACAATGGATTGGAGCACAAGAAAATGTGCCTAATAAAGTTAAAATAGTTCCATCTGCCGAAAAAGTCGTGGCAACGGTTTTCTGGGACTTTCAGGGTGTGGTGCTTATAGACTAATTGGAAAAAGGCAGAACTATCACCGAGGCCTATTGCCCTTCGTTACTGGACAAATTGAATGATGCAATCAAAGTTAAACGTCCGTATCTGGCAAAAAAGAAGGTGCTATTGCACCATGATAATTCACCTACGCACAAGTCTCGCGTTGATGTAGCATCAACTCAAGGAACTTTGGTTCCAAGTGCTGCCACATGTCACGTACTTTTTTCTTTTCTCAGATTTGCAGAAATGGCATGGGGCGAAGATTGACTTTGACTAAAGAGGTCGAAGCTGAAACGAACGCTTATTCTGCAGACTTGGACGCATCTTATTATTCCGATGGTATTTAAAAGTGTCCGGAAATCTTACGTTTTCTTTGAGTTTCTTGAACTATCCTTATATCTATTTATTAGCTTCCATCAAACAGTCTTTTCTACGCATTAGATTAGTTGTTCCTTCTAGCTTCTCCATTATGCTCCTTCTGCAAACAAACTGCGTGTGTACTGCGTCATCTTCCGGATCATACACTTTGTGAAGGATGGGATTTTCTGTTAGTTCGATCTCAAAGAGGTGTGACCAAAGCTGACGACTCCTGTGAGGATGTGTGTAAACAACTTTATCTAAATTCCTATAGAGGGTAGCAGCTCGTTGGGCAATATTTCTCTGCTACTTGTTTCTCACCTCACTTTACTCAAAAGTCCCTCATGTTTCTCAGCACCTCTATAGCTTATTATTTGATGCCAAGCCCCATTAGACAAGTGCTGCCTCCTAAAACACCGTTCGAAATTCACTGCAGATACACAGTACAGTTCGTCTCGGCACCTCCGGCAGTCTCCTTCGATTATTTTTGAACTTCAAGACTAAGGATCATACTAAGGCAGCGTATGTCATTGTTAGCAAAAGCCTCCTCTTGCTTGGTTTGGGCTTATTCTATTGGGCATTAGTCAGCTCATCCTTTCCTGCGATCCTCTCGTTATTAACGGAGAGATTTCCATCCTTCCTTATCGTAAACCCAAGTAATTTGAATCGCATCCGGAAGGCACCTACCTAGAACTCCACTCCTCCTTTTCTTGAGATTGCCTGCATATTGTGCTGAGTCTGTTCCATTTCAACTTCGGTCACCCATTCTGTTATTTTGGATATTGTCCAGTTGGTAGCCTCGATAACTCGTTCCTTGGTGCTTGCTTTAATAACAGAGATCAGCGTACGTCACTAACGTGATTTCCGACGAGACCTCAAACTGAGGCCTCTTTCACGCAAAGAGCCGTATGGCTCTCGCTCGTACTTTCGACTCTTTCACATGGAGAGCCTTTCGGCTCGAGCGATAAATACGTGAAAATCGCGATGGATGGCCATTTATTTTCTTCATCGTCGACGCCATCTCCGACGGAATAAAATGCCATTATTTCAGAACTTCCCTTCAACTTTTAGCTACTTTTGTTCCAAAGGGCAACCGGTACCACACAGTATTTATCAACAATAATTCAATATCTAAATCCATCTGGACTTTACGGTGCGCAGCGAGAAACTTAAAAGTAAGAGCCGTTTTCGCTCTCCGTGTGAATGCTTCCACTAATCTGGCGCGAGAGCAAGAGCCGTCAGAGCTCTTGGAAGGGAGCCGCGTCTCTTCGTCAAAACGGTTCTTACAGTTTAGTTTCTTGCTCCGCAGCGTAAAGGATTTAGATATCGAATTGCTGATAAATGCAGTGTGGAACCGACCTGCCCTTTAGGACAAAAGTATAGACTCGTACAAAAGACCGCAATGAAGTAGCTAAAAATTGAAGTAAGTTCTGAAATGATGGCGTTTTTGCCGTCGAAGACGGCGTCGACAGTGAAGAAGATAACTGAGGCTACAGCACGTGTACGATTTATCGCGATTTTCACGTAATTAGCGTTTGACGCGAAAGCGCTCGAGCCAAAAGGCTCCTTGTGTGAAAGAGTCGGAAGTAGGAGCGAAAAAAGCTCTCTCTCGCGAGCGAGAACTATACGGCTCTTCGTGTAAAAGAGACCTTATGGTACATCTTTAATTACTTTCATCTTCCTATTAGCCTTCCTCCTTTCAGCAAATATATGTCTGTCATTTTAATAAGTAGGATGCCACCTTCACAATTTCCCTCTAGAAGGCAGAATAAAAATGATTGAGACGCAGATCTGTCTCCTATTTCAGGTATCCGTCTTTGCTCATTTGTCAATTTCTCCAGGGCTCCCTCAGTAATGTCTCCGAAGTAAAATTGGTTTTCAGAAAGGTCGCCAGTAATTAGAAGCTCGTTCCTAAGTCTCTTGTGTAGGCGATACTTAAGATTCAAGAAGCTTTCCGCAAGTGCTCAATAAGATGATGGCTCATTTGCGCCTTTCCAAGTTTTCGTAGTAGGATCATTCAATATTTTGTTTTCCTTTATCTTCTCATTAGGTTTTTCGAAGTGATATGTGGTACTTGCTTTGCGTTTATCATTGGAAAAATAATATTTTCTTGGGGGAAGAGTGTCTGCGACGATTTGGCATAAAATTATGAGCCAACCAAAAAAAATGGTTACAACTCGGCTAATTTTGCACGGAAATTGATTATTCCTCCTTGGGCGGGTGCCAGGGAGTAAATTTGGTTTAATGACACATTAATTTGCATATTATTGCAGAGAAAACCTCAAACTTTTCAAAACTCAAAAAGCTTATCAATTTCTGTTCAAAATTAGTCGAGTTATGATCAAAAATGCGCAAAATGAAGTTTTTTCTTCAATTTAATTCATAGTTTTGCGCCAAATCGTTGCAGACACTCGATTTTTCTGCGCAATTTAAAAGAAAATGAGCGAGCTTGATTTCCTGGGTCGTGAGTCGAGTACCTGATTTTTTTTGCACCCGGTACAAGTTGTCAAAGTTTGACATCAAGAACATTTTTTTTCTCAGGGTGTGGTAGGGAATGCGACTAACTTGGCGTCAGATTAATTTACATGCCCTGAAAGACAAAACTACAAACTCTCCAAACCTCAAGGATCCATCCATTTTCGTTCAAAATCAATCGAGTTATGGTGGTTTGAAAAGATAGTTGCTTTTCAGGAGAGAATTGAACTGAATCCCAGCCTGGAATAATCGGTGGATAAAGTGATCCTAAGCGGAGGATTACTAGTTAGCCCATATTGGTTTCACTTAATCCCGACTTTCATTTATACCACGTATGTTTTTCTATAGTGATATTACGTTATTCGAGGGGAGAAAGATTGCTGCACAAAGGAATGATATTGGATTTTTTTTACTTCCTGTCACTGGACCACATAAGGGAGATATAGCAAAGAGGATATCATTGAAAATAAAAATTACACTGGATAAATACGTTTCAGTATTTACAGGGTGGTTGATTTTTCATTGCTGAAATATTCTGTTATAAATTATATAAATTTTCTCATTAATTCTCGATCAAATCTCTCTAATTATTAATTAAAACGGACTGCGCCATAATTGGAATTTATTCCAGTGAAAATTCCCCTTAATTGAAAGCACAATTAATTTCGAACTCTTTGAAAATTTATATCTCATTATTAAATTAAAACAAAACGGCCCAAATTAAATTTTCCCCTAGTTCGTTAGCTTTCCGTAATGGCGGATGGCGCTACCGTCAAATTTTAATTTTGTCCGGAGTAAATCATTTGGGAAAGATTCACAATTAATTATGACTTGCATTTTATAATGAAGAGGGAAGGGGGATCACGTTAATAAGAAACTGGAACTGGACATCACCTGACTTACTTGTACATCATTGAATATATTTAAAAATTTAAGGCAAAAAAAAAATGAAAAATCTAAATAATTCTCCATTTTTGAAATTTGCTCAAAAATAAATTAAAAAATATAAATTAAACACTTCTCATTCCTCTAGTTCTTCCCGTTTCCCGGAGCCCGCCGTCCTGTCCCGGAGCGGAAACTCTGGAGCTGCATGGGGGCGGTTTGAGGAAACTAGGGTATGGCGGCAGCACCAACAAAGGCACATTTTAATTGGCTTGTTTTAATTTACGTGGTGGTAGGGAAAACAATTAACCTGGCCTTTATAGTTTTAATTAGTTCATTTTCGTGGCTATCTACACTGAGCTCCAAACGAAAGACTGGTTCACACTAGGCAGAAAGCTTGGAAAATTTTAAAAAGCGATTTTCAGAAGAATTTTACCGAAACGCGAATTTTTTGTGTACTACTGAAGCTGAAGAATATTAAATTTGCAGGATTCCTGTCCATTAGGACCAGAAAATGACAGATTCGGGCGAACATCATTCGTACGGAATCGTGCGAATGCTCATCGTCCATTGCTACAGTTTTTGACTGATATTCGCACTTGTACTCGGAAAAGATTTGTGTGATGATTTTGATGATTTATAGCATTGGAAACATTACCGTAAAAAAAAAGACAAATTTTGTTACATGCTTAAGAAAATTTCACCAAGATTGAAAAATTCAGCAATTTTTCTTACTTGTACTAAGTACAAGAAAGAAGTGCGGATCCGACAAAATTCACCTATCAAGATTTTGATGGAAATATCCGTTTTGAGCATCCCTGAATCCATTTTGACTATTTTCGGCTTGATGTCGGTACGTTCGTGCGTTCGTTCGTAACTCGCAAATCAAAACTGATTGAACGTATAATGTTGAGATTTGGTATTTAAGATAAGTATAGGGTTTAGTTGTGCACCTCGCAATATGATTTCAATCGTCTGTACTGGAAATGCACTTTGCTTCTTTTTCCGAATTTCTCTAATAAATCCAGAATAATCAACCGTAGGATGTTGAAATTTAGTATTTGAATTTGATCCAATATCAGAATGGTTATCTGCTATTTTTGTATGAATCGGTCAAGCCAGAAGTGCACTTTATTTGAATTTTTTTTTTTCAAGTTTCTCGCATAAATCTAGAGTGATCAGCCATAGCATATTGAAATTTAGTGTTTGAACTTGTTGTAGCATCAAAATAGTTATCTGCTATTTTTGTGTCAATCAGCTGAACCGGAAGTGCAGTTTATAAGTATAACAGACATTCAGAATTTGCCGTATAAAACAATCAGTTTATTTGAAATGAAAATAATAATAATAATCTGTTGTCAATTTTTTGATTCTGTTTGACATTTTACATGTCAAAATATTATTAAAATTATATTAATTATAATCTGGAGTGACAAAAAACTTTATTGAATAAATTTGTGTATGTATCAAATGATGTACAAGTAAGTCACGTGATATTCACGTCAGATTTTTTTACAGCACTAGATAACTATAGCTGATTCGTCCGCCATCTTGGAGCCCACTGACAAATCTGTGAAACGTTTAATATCCTTATTTTTATGGTTTTGTGTTAATTAAGTAGGTTTCTAGATGAATAATAACAAAACTAAAATAGCAGGCAGTTATGCATCTTGTTCTTTAAAAGAATTATCTGCTTGCATCAATTTTCTACACAAAATCTGTAAATGTTTAGTATTCAAATTATGAAGTTGAAGTAGGTGGTATGGTAATTTAAACAAATAGGTACCTAGGTAAGTACCTAAATATCTGCTTTGGTCAAAGCAGGTTGAATAATAAATAATAATAAGCAAAAAAAAATAAGTTTTTCTTATAAGCTATAAAAATTTAAAAAACAGTTCAAATCGAATGAAACACGATTACTTGCTTCTTGTATTTTTTTTGTTAGCTCATTTCGAATTGTAGCTGGTGGTTTCATTTTTGTTTGAAATTTCAAAATTCCTAATTCCCAAATCTCTCACAACAGTGTAATACTCTAACAAATAATTTGCAATATTGCAAAAATTCGGGAAATTATGACAATTTAGTAGCAAATCATTAAGAATATTACTGAAGGACAAATATTTTTGCAATAATGCTGACATTTACTCTGAATAATGCACTCAGCTTCTTACAATCGAATAGTTAAACTCGAAATTTAAATTGAGGTTAAGTAACTTGAAATATATTTCTCCACATTCAAATGATGTATTGAGAAATAAGAATTACTCATCTGTAGAATCAGAACCCGTATCTTGAATGAATAATACAACTGGGCCCAGAACAGCCCGTCATTTGCAATTATTTTACTAAATTATATTAAAGTTCATACATCGGTAAACGACAAACAACTGACAGTGGGCTCCAAAATGGCGGACGAGTCTGCTGTGCTTTATCTAGTGCTATAGATTTTTTAGAGACGATTTCAACAGAAGAATCTCAAACTGACGAACAATACGAGCTCAGTGGACGCGACTCCTCTCTAAGCTATTCATTTGGATCATTCGTGCGAATTCGGACGAGTTCGATTTCGCAACTCTCCGTAGTTTTCCGCTCCCAGTGGACGAAAAGTCTGAGCAAGAACAATAGTACTTTTATTTCTAGAGTCATTCGGAAATGAAGGAAAAAGAACCTTACGACATACCGTAAATATATTTTCACTTCTTTCAATAACTAGCGGAGATGCGAAGGGGTGAAGTTTGCTCTCTAAAATTTGTCAGCTGAAGCTGCAATTAAACTTAGAGTACTGTGCTCACTTAGGAGCGCCAAAAGTTCCCGACCTGAATATATGAAATATAACAAAGGGAACAGTAAAAAAGATCACACCCTATTTCAATTATTATAACATGTCTTTTTTCTTTGGAGTCAAAATAGTCGATCATTGCACCTTTCAACTCATCATCTGTGATAAAACGGCGTCGTCGCAACGCTTTTTTTAGATCACGAAATAAATATTGTAATATTTATTGATTTTAAAGATTTGTTTATTGTTAAAATAGAAATCATTATTTAATAAATGAAACGAATAAATAAATCTCAACTACAAAGCCACCAATATTTATTTACAACAACTTATTTATTTATCACGCTTTGAATATTCACTTTATTTCACTATTCACTGTTCCCCAAGAGGTTGTTTGCCCCTATATATAAAAATAAACCAAACATCCAGAAATGTCTACGTTATTCTCGAATGTCGCTTGGCACGACGTAAAGAGATAACAGGCTCCGCCCAGACAACATGGACGGATTCAGGCCTATTTTATTTTACGAATTATGATACTTTCGCATGTTACAATAATTATTCGAAGGAGCCATATTCGGACTGTAAGGTGGATAATCAACTTGTTTAAAGCCAAGATATTTATTCGTCACTTGCACCACCCCCGTAGTTTGTCGTGCAAAAGATGTACACTTTTATTGAGCATCTGCTTGAAAGTGGTTATAGAAAGATAGCATTATTCCTTTTTGCTACAAAAAGGGAACTTCAGGGTCGATCTCATATTAATTTGAAGAGTAAATTCCATCCACAAAGGTAAAACAAGGGTGGAATGTTAATTTAGATTGATATATGTTTTTATATTTTTTTTTATTAGAAAGAAGGTATAATACAATAATTTGGTGGTTTAACCTATAAAGTTTTCCGGGAGTTTTGAAAATGGGTCTTTAATAATTTGTTATCAATTGTAATTACTTCAGGCAAGGTCTTCCTGGATGAACCATCCAAAAAAGACAGATAATTTAAATTCCATGAGCAAGCAAATAATCAGACTAGTGGCAGGACTTCAACGGGATTTTGCGCAATAAATAAATATTTACATACATGAGATTGAAATAAGAACCTTTATACAGAAGTTGTAGAAAAGAAAACGAAACCCCTTAACACGTTATATGTAAGGCATTTACTGCCAACATGATCTTCTACGAGCTGAGAAACTGCATTTCAAGACATAAAAAGATTTAAGCCTGCAGTAAATCCTTGACTTCGTTTGACAGGAAGAGGATAAATAGGTCCAAATTTGAGAAAACCTCTTCTTGTCGATAATAATGTTACAAATTTCCTCAATTCGTCCCTCTGCCTATATAAAGGCCCGCATCGTTGACTTGAGAGGTCGCAGAATTAATCAAACGGTCGGCGAATAAATGAGAGTACGGAGCAAATCATAGTCCCGTGAGTAGAGATTCAAAAAGAGGGTATACCCTACAAAAGGTCGATTAGCCCTGAATTTTTTATATGTTGTTTGGGACCATTAAGATAAATCAAACTTTTCGTCATCCTAGTCCCATGGCAACTTTTGTTATACGCGAAAACCATGATATTTGATCAATTTTTGGCTTATAACTCCTTTCCTGTGCGTTTTCGCACATGCCATTATGAATACCGAATTGTAGAGGAGTAAATTTTAAAAAAATTTGCTTTCCTAAGTTTTTTTGTACGATCAACGGTTATCGAGATATGGGACAGGAAACTAGGAATAAAATATCAAACTTTGCAAAATATTAGCTTTCTTACCACTTTGACTCACGAAAACTCCATGAAGACTTTATTTTAGAGAAAAGTTGTTTATATAAAAGTTGTAGTGTATTTAATAACCTATAAAATCCACGCATCCAAAATTTTTAACGTCAAATTCTGAAGAGTGGCCCAAGCAACCTTTGTGAGGTAAAATAAGAAGAAGGGGAGAGTTCGGGAAGAATCTTGAGGCCCTTCCTACCTTATTTTACTGGTAGTCTTTTGGCTGCCTGAGTCTACTTGGTACCGAACAGAGTCATGTGTGAACAATAGCTTCTACAGAGTGATCAATAATAATCGCGTCGCTATATTGGAAAAATGGTGCCTAAAATCAGTTTTTTGGCAATATTTCCTTTCCAACCCATTTTACGATGAAAACATTCATATGCAAAATGAAACTAGAAAAAATTTCCTACAATTTATGTTATAACCTTTTTCTTCGTGAAACCAATAGTTTTGGCGTACGAGCGCCGCAAATTATAGTTGGACGCGTAGATAGCAGTAGTGAATGAGAAATCGTGACATAGCTTCCTCTACGCAAAGATGCAGCGATTAACTCCTCATTATTATATCGTTTTGAACATACATCGTGAACCACTATCGATCTCAGTCCCACTAAAAGTTTATCCTTGTTGTCCTTTTTGTCAATACTTGACTTATGACAAGTCTCCAATCCTTTTTCTTTCACCTCAATCACTTCACTTTTATGCAATGGATTAGCACAAATAAAACAATTCACTTCATTAGAAGGCGTGGCTCTATAAATGCAAATGACACTGTGGAGAGAGAGAAGGACGCCCGACACAAAGGCGACGCACTCCTTTATAACTGCGGAAGACGGGTCATAGAAAGCCGGTTTTTCAACGCATGTGAAATATTTATTGTTAGTATAGTTTTCAGATTCAAGTTAATTTTGTAATTCACAAATTTTATTTGAAATTAAATGTCACAGGTTGGCGTAGATATATAATTGTTTGCGGCGCTCGTACGCCAAAACTATTGTTCTTACGAAAAAAAAAAGGTCATAACATAAATTGTAGGAAATTTTCTCTTATTTCATTTTGTATATAAATGCTTCTATCGTGAAATGAGTTGGAGAGGAGATATTGTCAAAAAACTGCTTCTAGGCGCCATTTTTCCAATATAGCAGCGCGAGCGACAAAGATACGAAGTGGCAAAGTTGAAATTCGGGAACTTTCCAGGTAATCTTTTTTTTTAGAACCAAATGGCTGTACTATTATTACCTGAGCGGTTTACTTTAGTAATAAATTATTCTGAAAATTTTATCACACGTTTGTCACATTCAATGTGCTTCTCAATAATAAACCAGACTGTAGAAAATTTTACAGCGCCCTTTGAAATTGCAGCTCCAGCATAAAATTAACGCTTTAATACCCTTCACATATACTAAACTCTACATTGTAACTTAGCAGTGTAGAATCCCATTCCGCTCTAGTGTGATCCCGGCTTCCCGGCTTATCAGCACTGACAATTTACCATTTCAGCATCCTGATTAGGGCCTCTATATAATGACTACACCATTGTTAACGGCGGCCATTTTAATTTCTCGCAAAAACAACATGGCGGGCGCCCTCACTAAAGCAATTAAAACAGATGATAGGCGATAATAGCATTAATTAATTCTGTCTTTCTCCGTTCGGGCGCTAATGTGCAAATTAAATTGTTACACTGTTGGGAACGTTCGTTGGGGTGGGATACGGGGGTCAGGAAGCACTGCTAGAGCGGGGAATGTGGGGGGGATTGAATGTGGGATGAAATATTCAGGAGAGGTTTTATGAATTTGTGCTTTCATGAAATAGAATTCATAAAAAAATTATTAATGGCTGGTTTTACAGTATACTTAAAACAATACCCAATTCTCTTAAATCAGTTAACGAGTTCACCTGTCAAATTGTGCTGTCAAAACGCATGGAAATGTATAAATGTGCCTAAAAACTTCCTGAGGGATATATTCTTCTCGTTTCTAATTTTGAACTGATTAATTAATTACAATCAAAGAACAAAGCAACACTTTTTTGATGCTCTTAATTAAAATCAGTTAATTATCGTTCAGAAGTCCCTTAACAATTGAAATAAATTTTGACAAATAACAAATTACCCCACTTGGTAATTTCAAACACTCTTTTCAACTCTTTGAAAGAAAAACAAAAGAAGCTGACTTCTTTAAATCGCTCCCAATTACAAAAAATAATTAATGAGCAAATTCGGGCTGTGAACAAAGACAAAACATTTCAAGTGGTAAATTAGATAAATTAGAGAAAGACGGAGAATGGTGAGGTTGGTGATAAAGCACAGCATAAGTCAACGGTGCTGTGGAAACAAACGAGAAGCAATTGCACCTTCATTTATCTTCCCGATGGAATTGTAAAACAATAGCTAATCTGGAGACTACGCCATCTAGCAATTACTGGGGCAATTATGCCGGGCTTGGGATGGGCAAGAGTAAGGACACTAAAAGGGAACTAATACAGCGTGTCTCAGAATAAAACCTCAAATTATTGAATTTAATACCGATTTTTACCTACTTAAGTATTGTGAAACCGACAAAATTCACAATTCGAGATTTTGATGACAATATCCGTTTTGAGCATCCCTGAATCCATTTTGACTATTTTCGGCTTGATGTCGATTCGTATGTGCGTTTGTAACTCGTAAATCTCAAAATCTGTCAAACGTATAATGTTGAAATTTTGTATTTGGAATAAGTCTAGAGTCTAGTTGTGAACCTCACATTATAGTTGCAATTGTTAGTACCGGAAGTGCACTTTACTTGAAACTTTTCTTGAATTTTTCGTATAAATTCAGAGTGATTAGTCGTAGGATACTGAAATTTAGTATTTAAGATTGCTGTAGTATCTTAAATATTAAACTCTATTTTTGTGCCAATTGGCTGAGCCGAAAGTGCACTTTACATAACAGATTTTTCGAATTTTCTGCATAAATTCAAAACAATCAGTCGCAGAGAATTTAAATTTTGTATTAAGAACTTTGGTAACATCCAGTTATGTACCTCGCATTATGATTGCAATCGTCTGTACCGGAAGTGCACTTTACTCGAAAACATTTTTCGATTTTTGGCATAAATCCAAAATGGACAAACGTAGAATGTTGGAATTCAGTATTCAAGACGATTGTACCATTAAAATGCTCATATCTCATTTTCATCAAGATCGACTGAACCGGAAGTGCAGTTTACTTCAAAGTCTTATAGATTTTCTCGCATAGATTCTGAACGACCAGCCGTAGAGTATTGAAATTTGGTATTTCAGTCTGTTGCAGCATCTGAATGATTGCCTACTATTCTCATGACAATCGACTGAATCGGAAATGCACTTTAGTTGAATTTTTTTCTAATTTTGCGCATAAATTAAGAACTGTTAGCCGTAGAATCTTGGAAATCAGTATTTAGGAATGTTGTGGCATAAAAATTATGACCTACTGTTTTCATAGCGATCGACCGGGTTGAAAGTGCACTTTATTTGACAGATTTTTAAAATTTTCTGTATAAATCCAAAACAATTAGCTGTGGAAAGATGAGAACGTGTGCAAAAAATATATTTAATAAGGTACAAGTAAGTCACGTGATGTCCACGTCAGATTTTCCTAGTTAATATTCAACAGAAAATAATTGTGCATCATCTGAACAAATTAATTTCTCTCATCAAGATCCTAATTTATTTTTACATCTCACAATCATTCACTTCACCAAAATTAAAGCACGGCTCATATCCTTATCAGCCGTTCAATCAGAAAAAACTCCAGTAGCTGCCAACATGAAAAAACCGAACTCCCATTTATATAAATAACTCTGGGGACCTACAAGAAAGTATTGTTAGCACATGTGAAGAAAAAATGCATAAGCGCGCATATCATATTGATAAGAACTGCGATAAATTTTAATTAGTGCTGGACATTTTACTAATTTAGATGTAGATAAAGTGAGAACATTGGAGAACTGTTCTCAACACTGGGGATCTTTGACGAGAGACGGGATGGGAGACTGAATGAGTGAACAAGCTGCAGTAGACTGAAACGAAACGAAAAATGTGAGCATCAATTAAGTAAACCCTTGGATGTTTAAAATAGAGCTCACGAAATTTGTCAAAAAATTCATTAAAACAAATTTGGGTTTTCAGATCACTCAAGCTTTACTTCAAGAACAATAAACTTATCCTCAAAAAAAAAACTACTTTGCTCCAAATAAACATCAATCAACAACATAATATCTATAAAACTGCAATCAAGGTCAGAATGTGAAATATTTCTTCTTCAGTCAAAAAATAATAAAATCTCTTACAGAAATAATTCTCTTCATTCCAAAACAGTATAAAAATTTAATTACTTAATTTCTTGAAATTCTCAGACTATCTTAAATATAAACAAACATAAATTTTGTCTTCTGTGAATTCCTTTTTCAAAACCAGTTGAAAAATTTCTCATAGGTATAAAACATTTCTTCAACAAGAGAGAAATATTTTATTACCAAAATTCTGAATTCTTTCCTGTCCTAATCAATTTATAACTTGAAGAGCTCTCAGAAAACTGATATTCAATTATAGATGTTTAAAAGTGCTCAGTGATATTTGGGCAAGCAAGTTTCTTTCCGATTCAAACATTTAAAAATAATGGTTCGAATTCGAAATTTGAGGCTTGGAATTAGTTCATGAATCGCTTACACTGCAATAATTGAAAACTCAAGTAGTAGTTGTTTAAAAGTCGTGAAAATTCTCTTATAAAATGTACAACAACTGATTATCTATTTTTGGGCACGGATATATAAAAAAAATCATCACACTCATTTCCATAACAGGATTCAACAAATTTCATTCGAAATGAGCTACAACCACACATACATTATGAACAGTGTAAGATTTTGAATGAATGAACTCATTCATGTTGAAGAAAATTGAAGCAAATAAAAACTAATAAATTATCTTGTAAATTAATTATTATTATTATGAAGATACAGTTAAGAATAAGAGTGAATCATTTATGTTTATTTATATCAGATTAATTTCGCAATTAGTTGATAATGTGCGCATAACAAATTTGTTTCGGATAGTGAACTGAATAATTTAATTGTTTTTGTCTTGGCGTGACAAAAAAAAAACATTATGTGTGAAATAAGAATTCTTTTACATTTCGCCTGTGCACCAATGGACTAAATTATTCGAATGTTAAAACTGTAAACACATTCTAAATATCTCAATTTACTTAAAGATAAATGTCTATCATTATACAAATTATACAAATTATAGTTCTCATGTCGAAATAATCTCTATAAATTGGTCTAATAATGAGTTTAAACTTTTCTCATGCTAATTTAATGAAGTATAATAAATATAACATTTTTACTGTTCATTTATGAATGACGAAAATATACAGACAAAGAAAAAAAGAAATAGAAAGTATCTAAAAAAAAAATGGCCTGAAGTAGATGACAGAGAAAGACCAGAAAACAAGGAAATGCTGGAAGAAAAAACTACGCAAAGTTAAAATCGGTACCAACAAAAAAAAATTGCAAATAAAATGCAGCAAAAACCTTAAAAAAACAAGAGAATATGGATAAAAAATAAGATAACAACTATAAAAGGAGAAGAAAGAAGCAGGAAAAAAAGAAAAAACTACTAACAAATTAACGAACAACATAGGTCCTATAAACACAAACTTCTGGCTAAAGAGAACAATTGGTTCAAGAGGCTGATAAGAGAAGCAATTAAAATTAAAAAATCACCGAATAATTTGAATTTGAATACCGGTTATGAACTTAATCGATCATGGCTACCAATCATTTGTTCATAATTTCAAGTTAATTTTATCTACGAATCTACTTGCAAGAGTTACTTTATCACCACCTCCTGAAGATCTGTGGATGGTTCAGTTATGCGCCAAACCAAAAAGAGTAGAGCCAGATTGACCTAGAACCACAAGGAGTTGACAATTTTCCTATTTAGACCTTCATTATTATCTCCTGGAGACCTGTGGATATTGGATCATCAACCACAGGCAGAGCTCTACGATCCTAGGAGTTAATATTATAAACTAATCTAGTTACTATTTGTACTTTTATTTTTGTTGTCTTGACAATTTTGTTCATTTATTTTCATATTTCTTTACACTTGAAAAAGGCAGTACTTTGCTGTCGAAACGTTGTGTTTCTAATCATTTTTATGTACAGAACTTATCCAAATAAAACACATTTATTAGAGAATTAACAACATTATAAATAAGTATGGATCGAGCATTTCAAATAATTGCTAATTGATACTGGGTAAAACTTGGAAAATAAAATACAAGAAGACACTGAGGCAGGAACAATAGTACAACTTACTTTAAGAGAAATGAAAAATGTATTAAGAAACAATCGCAACGGGAAAACCTTTGGAAAAGACAAAATCAATTTAGACATGGAGCTTAAACACTATAACTACATATACAGGATGTTTCACTGAGTTTAAAATAACCATCCATCCAGTGGTAGCGACAATGTGAAAGTTTTGACTGTGAAAATGGAAATTAATTTTTCAAATTGAGAAAAAATTCTTTCAGATTCTTAATCAACAAATCAGACAAAATATACCCTTACCGTATGTACCCAAAGTTGTGAAACATCCTCTATATAAGCTTATACGAAGAATATAGGGGGGAAAAATACCAGAAGATCAACAAATATGCCAGAATTACAGTATAATTCATACAAAGAAGGTTAGCAAATGTAACGAGAACTACCGGTATTAATGATGTTTCAACAAAGGAAAATCAACAACGGATCCTATACATAAAACAAATTATTGAAAAAACCATAGAATATAACATAAATACAGAGATACTGTTTACCGCCTTAAAATAAATAGAAATACCAGGAAAAGCAAGGAGACCGATAGCAATAACAATAAAAAAAAATAGTATTCTAACGCAGAAAAGACAAACAGAAAATCCGAAATAAACAAAGAAATAAGACAAGGAGATGTACTATCAGCAACTATGTCCAATTCAGCACTAGAGTATGTGCTACGAGACATAGAAAAAGAACATCAACATCAATGAAAAAAGCAGGACAGATATTAGCGGTCATAACAAAATAGACAAACGATGAAAGAACCATTACAAGAAATATTAACGGAAAGTAATAAAATAGGATTAGAAATAAAGAACTCTGTTCAATGCAGCATTAGAATATATGTATGCTACGAGACATGAAAAAAGGAGCTTCAAGAGTTAAAACAGAACAAATAATAGCATACGTTGCCAGTATAGTGGTCGTAACAAAATAGACAAGCGTTTAAAGAAATACTATAAGAAATAATAAGGGAAAGTTATAGCATAGGATTAGAAATAAATATAAATAGAACTGAAATAATTAAATTCAGAAAAACAACAGAGAATGAAGATATCAGTGACTCTATTCAATGCAGTATTAGAATATATGCTACGAAACATAGAAAAAAGAACATTATTAGTAAAACAGGACAAATAATAGCATATGCCGACGATTTAGCGGTGAAAGCAAAAAATATACAAACGTGGAATAGGCATTTAAAAAAAATAATAACGAAAAGTATTAATACAGGATTAGAAATAAGTATCAATAAGACAAAAATAATAGGATTAGAGGAAACAACAGGGGATAAAAAAATGAAGATACTTTTGAGAACATAGATGGATTTAAATACCTTAGTGTCACAATAACAAACAAAAGAGAAAGAGGAGCAGAAATAGAAAAGAAGAAAGCAACAACAAACGAAGCTTTCTACGCAAAAAAACTTATTGAGAAGTAAAACGTAAAACTCTGCCTGAAAATAATAAAAGTGAGAATATATAAAACAATAATAATGCTGCCGAAACCATGGCAATGACGGAAAAAGACGGAAAAGATTTAAAAATAATAAAAAGAAAAGTCATGAGAACAATATTAGAGACAGAAAAAGTATCAGAAAACGAATATAAACCTAGAATGAATAGCAAAATAAAAAAATACTAGAAGCAGGAAACATAATGAAAAAATAAAACAGCAAAAAATGAGTTGAACACGAATGGAGAGCTGGAGAATAAGATGCAATGAAGTCAATCCTAGAATGGAACCCAGCAGGAAGAAGAACAGGAAGAAGACAAAGATCATCATTAATAAAAGAATAGAAGAAGATCCAAAGACAGTGGGAATAAAAAAATAGAAAGAAATATCACAACAAATAATAACGGAGAGTAATAACATAGGATTAGAAATACATGTCAATAAGACAAAACTAATGAAATTCAGAGAAACAACATTCATTTAACGAAGATATCAGCAACTCTGTTCAATGCAGCATTAGAATATATGCTATGAAACATAGAAAAAGGAACATTAAGAATAGAAGCAGGACAAATCATAGCATACACTGACGACATAGCGTTTATAACCAAAAAAAAATAGAGAAACGATGAATATATAAAATAAAATAACAGGGTTAGAAATAAGTATCAATAATACCAAAATAATAAGATTCAGGGAAACAACAGAGGATGAAGTAATAAATATACTTTTGAAAATGTAGGTAGATTCAAAAACCCAAGTGTCACAATAACAAATAAAAGGGAAAGAAGCAGAAATAAAAAATAAGATAGCAACAACAAACAAAACTTTCTATGCAAAAAAAAACCTTTTGACAAGTAAAACTCTGCCAAAAATAAGAAAAGTGAGAATGTATAAAACAATAATAAGACTCTATGCTGCCGAAACCATGACAATGGCAAAAAAAGACGAAAAATATTTAAGAATAATGAAAAAAATTCATGAGAACAATATTAGAGCCAGAAAAAATATAAGAAAACAAATAGAAACCAAGAGTGAATCACGAAATAAAAGTACTAGAAGCAAAAAACTTAGTAAAGGAAATAAAACAACAAAGAATAAAATGACTGGGACACGTATGAAAAGCTAGAGAACAAGACTCAATAAAGTCAATCCTGGTATGAAGTTCAGCAGGAAAAAGAACAGGAAGAATACCAAGATCATCATGAATAAAATAGAAGGAGATCCAAAGACAGTGGGAATAACAAAATGGAAAGAAAAAACTAGATAAGTATGGGAAGAAATGGATTAATGTTGCGAATAACATCTGAAACCTGTAATGAAGAGTGATTTCCTCCTAGAAATGGATCCAGAAAGCTCCGCTTTGGAGGGCTCAAACTCCACAAGGAGTGCCGAGCCACTTAAAAAAAAATTAAGGGAGATGATTTTATTCAATTCATTTCGTTATTCAACGTTTGACATTAGTTGCTCTAGTTTTCCAGTTTTTGGACGATTAATTTTTTACATAAATTGTGCGTAGTCCACTTTTCTGTGCTTTTATAGGTTTATTTCTCGAATCCTCTTTACCAGCATCCTAAAATTTTGGGGAAATTCAGTTCATGCCTTGAATTATTAATTAATGCCTCTAGTTTAATAGTTTAAATGTGATTTCGAAACGAAGAATAATTTCTAGTAGATTTACTCAATATAGCGTGAATCAGACTCCTTCACAGGGTTGATTGCTACTCTGGGTAGCGCGAACTAATTGAATCTGAATTTAGGGAAATTACCGCAGATAAATAGGTCTGATAGCTATTCGAAGTAGCACTCGACTGATAGCTATTTGAAATATCGTTAGCCTGAATTACTATTACTAAAAATTAAATTAGAAATTTCATTGAATTTGCAAGCATCTTCTTAACTAATAGTTATTTGAGGTAGCATGAATCAAAGTTCCTCCAGGACCTGGAAAACTCTTCCAACATTATTTGTAGATTGCTTGATTGCTACTCTGGCCAACGCAAAACTTGATGATTTTGCTGTTGTGACCTAAGATTGACCCTCAAGTATAGTTAGTTGAAAAGTTGCTGAAAATTTGATTACAAGATTACAGACAAGAAAGCAAGTTAATGTTGCATCAGTTCGAAGCTACATTTGAAGTTTCCAATCCATAGCTCATCGGGTAATTAGCTTAAAATCGATTTCAAAAATTCATACCGAACAGACGAAGAGACGGACAAGAAAGCGAATTGAACAAAATTGAGTGAAATCTTAACTATTTTTATTGATTAATTGGTGTATTCGCTAATTTTTTCAAAGATTTCTCTTAACATTCATCGGATTTAGGTATAAATTCTCCCATGACAAAATTTAAAAACACTCAAGCAGATGTTTCAAACAAATCTATTCTTCTTTCAAGGTTCGGATTGTACCTCATATAAAGGTGCTTGACGATACAAAAGGACTTCATATTCCTTTTCACTTATAGATTTTCGTTGTATTTCTGACTCTTTTGTAGCTGAACAAGCCATCATTCTTACATTTGTATTCAGAAATTCACTTTGACAAGCGCGGAATTGACTTCTGCGACAATATAAAATAAATTGTTTAAAAGAAAATCTGATTGTTTCACAAGATTATAATTTGAGGAGTCATTCATTATACCGTGATCCTGAATAGGGCGGCAACTGTAGACACGTGTTTTGTATTTGACTAGCAAGCCCCAGATAGTCGGAATGAAAATTAAGTTGATACAAGACATGCAGAGATATAATTCTGCAGCAGTGCCATCTACCATAATGCAGCCAAAGTGGCAGGCCTAAAAAAATACAGGATACTTTGAAGTGACCCTTAAAAACATTGTAGATGAATAAATTTTTGTTTCCCATAATAGTTTTCGATAGTTTAAAAAGAAAGCATAATAATTTGAAAAACTTGCATGACGACTACTTCTCACTTAAGTAGGACAGCACGAATCCAAATTAGCTTATAAATTATGAAAATAAATCGACTTTAATTCGCTTATAACTTGTGTTCAACTTCTCAGAATCGTCCGCTGGCAGCCTACACAAATATCAAAAATAAAACTGGCCATTCGGCTTCATTAATTAGTCGATGGGATATTAAATAGCAGCCCGCTGTTTTTTAATTAATTTTCAATTAGTTGTGGAAGAGATAAACTTTCTAGTTTTTAAGCAATGATTGGAAATGGTTATTGAGGAAAAATTAAATCAAATTTATTAAGCATTTCATCGAAGAGGTAGGTAGTGTAAACAGGAACACCTTCATGAAATAATTCATGACTTTTATAAATAATAAATTCAAATAAATCTTGAAAAAATCTCACAAAATAATTTCTATAATCCATCGAGACTTCCACACAATATCAATATTAGCACAAATACATTAGCACACCAATATTCACACACATAGTCACGCACGTTCTGTCAGTGATTTTCCGGGGGGTCAGGTCCCCAGGGGTCCAATTAAGGCCCCATTGGCCTCTGTGGGGCGCTCCGTCCTTCGCCCCGCATTATACAGCTGCACCGCCTGCCGTGTGAGCGCGGGGCCCCGTCATTCAATACCATATTATTTTCAACTTAACACTAAGCGATTGTTGTTTATAAGTTGATCTATGTGTGTGTTTGTGTGTGTATTGGTAGACAGAGATAGGATATGAGGGTATGTTTTGATCTTGTTGGCCTTGGAGGTTTAGTTGGAATTCATTGATTCTAGGGAATCAAATGATTACAGAAGACGCTTAGAGATCCATAAATTCCACCAATCTCATCCTCAAAATTCATTTTCTAATACTATTTGAAACTATAAGGTACAAAGTACACCAATGAACTTTAAAGTTTAATGTAAAGATCAATAATTGGATTCATTTAGATTTAGATGGGGTTGCTAACAAGATAAAAACCAATGTTGTAATAAATTCTTGTATGATAGTTCGAATTAAAGACAGTGGATTTAAAATTGATCCTTGGTGGTTTGTAGGTCCGCCTCTGTGTTAGATAATACGGAGCTAAAATCTAATTTTCATTCTAACGTTTGAGAGACTAGGCGAATAGCCCCAATACTAAATATTACTTTCTGTAGAGTTTGTGAACTTCTGGAATCACGTATTCGCAATCTGGGATATCTACAAGTGAAGTAAACATCGAGTATTGAACTGTAAGTCACCTATTGATGTTAGAAATACAGCATTCTGTTTACGTTAAAGTATATATAACTGCTCCAAGAGTAAGACACGATCTTTGGTTTTTAATAGCTTATTTTCCGGCATTTTATTTCCATATGAGAAGAGAGAAATGCTATACCAACTATGGTTCACTAAAAATAGAAGAGATTTAGTAGATGTTTGTAGCTGTGATCAAAAACATTAAATTTTTTGACAGATCAAAATGATACTCGTGTACAGAAAACATGCAGTTTTTTTAAAAGTAATCGGATAGAATATAGGTTTGCAGTTAGATTTTAATGATACGCCCTCTTCTCACTTTAGCCATGCGCAACGTATAAACGTTGCCCCAGTTACGCTGAAATTGCAGCTGTGAGGTTATGCAGGCACGAAGCGATTTACTGTAAAAACCTTCATATTTTTCGAAAAAAAGTATCCTAAATTAAAACCCTAGATATAAGTTATCACTATGTCAAGTTTCATTGAAATCCGTCAAGTACTTCCCGCGTGATGCGTGCACAAAGTGAAAATTTTCTATGGATTTACTATATTATAGATAGGTAGCTCATTTTTCAGTGAAGAAAACTGTGTTGACTATTATTAATTGGGCAAGCACAGGATTTTTTTAAAGAAATCAACCAGAAAATTTGTAGTCACACTATTCTCAAAATTGATCAGTTACGGGTTTCGATCACTGAGTAATCATCTTCAGCCTGCTGGTGAGGACAATAGACTTACAGGACCTTCACAAAAGAAAACGGCACGGCGTCAAGTGGAAAAACGGTGAAATTTAAAGAAAGCACAACAAATACCTCGTTGATCCCTTTGCTTTATTTTTAAAATTTTTCAACTTATTTTCATTTCCTAATGGCACTAGCGGCCTATTTGACGCTGTTTTTTTTTAAAGGGGTCCTGTAATTTTATTGTTCTCACCGGTAGTCTGAAGATAATCACTTAATGATCGAGCCAAACTATTACCAGTTTCTTGAGAAGCTATAGTTCGCTTAGGAAATGTCAAACTGACAATTTTATGCTCAAATCCTTTATGAAACTGTCCTGAAATAAAAGCTATTTTAGAGCTATTATCTTTAGGGAAGATCCAGGAATCACTTTTTTTGCATTGAGGATGATAAAGTTGATATGAGAACAGTGCCAGATTGAGATTCATTGGCATAGAATGTTATGGGGAGGCCTGAGCTGACGAGAATGAATGAAAATAAAATAGAGGTTTTATTCTTTGATGCAGCACTAAAACAAACACTGTAGAATTTATTTCTTACTCATGACTATTAAACTTCCACTACAAAACCATTAATATTTATTTACAACAACTTATTTATTTATTACACTTCGCGCTTGGCTGATCACGCACTGGATATTCACTACTACTCCATTCGGCCTTCGGCAAGCTACTCTAATGTTGGAATGTGTTGAGCGGCGCGACGCAGAGATAAAAGGCTCCGCCGAAACAGAGCCGGATTCAGGGCCTATTCTATTTTTACGAGCTATGACACCTTCGCACGTTACACTAGTGTAATTAATGATGAGTTTTGAACACTCTAATTGTAAAGGAGGAAGAAGATATTGTTCTATCTTCGGTATATTATTTGTACATCATCCCTCAGTCAGCACTCACAGTTTTAAATTTTTTGAAGCGTTAATTCATTCAGGAATTGATAATTTACCTCAAGAGGACAATTACGATTATTATGCCTACTGTGATTTTGAATTTCGACTATAATTGTGTGAAGGAAACTAAAGACGGCATCCTGTCTTCACTACATCGTTCCTTCATCATTCCTGAGTCATCATTCATAGTGGGAAACATTTTGAACGTCTGGTTTAGTCAGGAGCCAATAATTCATTTCAAGTGGACATACATGACTATTTTATCTATTTTGATTCTGTTTTAAACTCTATAAATGTGTAGGGGAAACAAAGACACCATTTTATTCTCAGTTTATCATTTTGATATTCTTTCTTACGCAGCATTCACAGTAAGCAAATTTGAATCGCTGGCTTAGTCAAAAATTAATAATTGTTCCCATGAAGTAAGATAGAATTATTTTATATATTCTGATCTTGAGTTTTGGACACTCTAATTGTGCCGGACTTCATTATGTACTCAGTATATTGTTTCTAAATCATTCCTGAGTCAGTATTTGTATTTGACTTTTTTTGAGTCTATAGTTCAGTCAGGAATCAATAATTTATCTCAAGTGTACATACAGGACTCCTTTATCTATTGTGATTATATTTTGAACACTATATTTGTGTCAAGGAGGATGAGTAGGCCATTCAGTCTTCAGTATATAATTTCTACATAAACCCTTAGTCAACACACACATTAAAAAAAAAATTGAAATGCTGGTTTGGTCAAAAATTAATTACTGGTCTTGAAAGGACAGATATGATCATTATATTGTGATTTTGAGTTTGGAACACTATAATTGGGACAAGGTAAATAAGGACGTAATTTGTCTTCAGTATATTATTCCTGCATCATTCCTGATTGATTATTCACAGTTAACAAGTTTTTAAATCCAAGGTTTAGTCAGAAATCAAAAATTTATCTTCAGTGGACATACAGGACTGTTTTATCTATTGTGATTCTGTTTTAAACACTATATAATTGTGTTGGAGGAGGACGGGGACGCCATTCTGTCTTCAGTATATCATTTCTACATAATACTTGAGTCAGCACTCACATTTAAAAAATAATAATAATTGGTCTCAGGAGGACAGATGGGATTATTATATCTATTGTAATTCTGAATTTTGAACACTATAATTGTGTCGAGGAAAACGAATACATCATTCTGTCTTTAATATGTTATTTCTAAATAATTCCTGTGTAAGCATTCACATTTGGAGAATTTTTGAAACTCTGGTTTAGTCAGAAATAAATCACAGCTGGATAAACGCAGGATTATTTCATATGATCTTATTTCAAACATTATTACAGTGTGAAGAAAACAGCAACGCCATTCTGATTTCAGTGTATTGTTCCTACATCATTTACTTAGTGAGTACTTACAGCAAAAAAAAAATTGTAACGCTGGTTCAGTCAAAAATTTATAATTGGACTCAACAGGACATTAGTTCTGAATTTTGAACACTTTAATTGTGTCGAGGAAAACGAAGACATTATTCTGTCTTCAATATATCATTTCTAGATTCTCCCTTAATTAGCATCCACAGTTACAAAAGTATTGAACCGCTTGCTTAGTCAAAAATTGATAATTGGTCTCAAGAATTATTGTATCAATTGTGATTTTTTAAAATACTATAATTGTATGCAGAAAAACGAGGACGCCATTATGTCTGTAATTTATCATTTCTAGAATATTCCTTAGTCAATACAAAGAGTTAAAAAAAATGGAAGAATCATCTAGATGATGAAAGCGCATTTTTGACAGCTCATGAATGCTTGTTACTCCAGAGATTTCGCAAATTACCATCTCTCACAGTTACTGAGCTTGAAATCAAGCAAGTTGACTATTTGATAGGTACATAATTTATGCATGTACAAACTCAAAAATACCTTTTAATCTTCATTGTTTAGTTATTGACTGACGGGAGGTCAAGTACTGTACCTTAAAATGATAATTTGATCTTTATCAAAGCTATATAAAAAAATACACCAGAAGTAAACAAATTTTCAGCCAATATTAATAATTCATTCTAATAAGCTTCAAATTCGCGTCAAACTAGTCATTGAATGAATCCTGGACAGATTTGACAACTGTTCATAATAATAGTGACACCCGCGGCTGAAGTTGTAACTAAATTTTTTTCTACTTGAATAAACTTTAGCTGCCATATCCCTAATGTCATATATATCTATGGGCATTGTTTCACTTGAAACAAGTAATTGAATAATTCAATCTGCCACAATCACTGAGCTTGAATTAAAGCAATTTGTGCAAACCTACGAAACAGTAGCTTTTATTTAATACCAGTTTCAAGTCTGTAAATAGTATAGTTGCTGAGAACTCAGCGTCACGCCAGCCAGCCAGCAAGCCAGACAGCCAAAGTGAATATAATAGCGCTTTTTTCCAAAAAATGCGCTAAAAATGAGTCGCTGGTTCAGTCAAAAATTAATAAATGATTTCAAGGAGGCAGATAGGATTATTATATTTATTATGTTTTTGAATTTTGAACACTATAATTGTGTCCAGGAAATTCTGCCTTTATCAACACTTAATCAGTACACAATTTACATTTTTTGAATCGCTGGTTTAGTCAGGCTTAGGTCATTTATCTCAAGAGGACAAATATAATTTTGTAAACAAAAACAAGGACATGATTTTGTCTTAAATTTGTTATATCTACATTTTTCAACTAAGTTAGCACCAATGCCAAAGTGAGACTCATTGGAACCCCTGGGAGCTTATGAAATGGTTCAACAACCTGTAAAGTAGGCTAAGTTCCTTACATAAGTTCTATTACGTAATTACCTATATATCTTTCAAAAAAATATACTCAAATATTCAATCTTGTGTCAAAATAGTAAAATAATAACATTCAGTCCAAAATAGGAAATCTAGATAATTATATATTGATTTAAAAAATTGTACTCACCTTTTTTGGCACATAAGAACGGCTTTACAGTATATTTTTTCACAATTGCACTCAAAATAATTTCACAGATACATGAAAAATACATACACCTCAAAATCAATATTGAAACTGAGGATTTTATTCATATTTATTCGAGTGTGCAAGATTTAGCAGGCTGTATTGATTAGCAAACGGTATTGACCAGCAGTGCTTGCATTTAAGAAATATTAAACGTGAATTTATTCAGTATGCTGTCTAATATAGAAGTGTAATAGGTGTATTTGTGTATCTCCTCGAAAAAAATATGTACCATTCTACAAGGTGAGTTATTATTGTGTAATTTTTTTGTTTAATGATATATTTTGAGTAGTCACGCTTGATATTTACTTTTATTTTAATGCAGCTTCAAAATAAAACAGAAATTATAAAAAAAAATTATTGTCATTCCAATTGAAACAATATTTTGAATGTGTAAGGGATGGCTTTTATCATGGAATAACTTTTAGTATATTAAAAAATACCAAAGCTTCCAACTAATTTCATAGCACCTTGTATTTTTTTTTTATTCTGTAAATTCTGAGGTATCAACTTTGAATATCAAAAAATTATAGATGTGTTTTTATTTTTACCCCTAACAGTTTCAAAATTCAATAATGACCCATTGTTGAGAATATGCCATTGTAAAAATTTATGTATATGTCTTTCTGGTCGCTGATGGAAAATCGAAAGTCAGAATTTCAAAATTCCAACTTCCACCCCTAATATGGTCGTTAGAATAGAGGTACTTATGTCTTTGAAGTCGCTAATCAGGAACCAGAAGACAGAAATTATACAAAATTTGATATAATTTACCATTAAGCCCAGTTAAATTGAGGTTTCACCTCGGAATGACAGTTAATAAGCTGGAAATTTGTAGAAATCTTTATTTCAGCATTTTAAAAGTTGTCTCAGAAGTCTCATAAAATCTCATGTCTGCGTTTCAAGTTATTCAAGGTCAAATCTCGCAAAAATCAGTTTTTTGCAAATATCTTGGTTTCTATGGCTCCAATATTGTTGACTATTATTACAAAAATTGCGAAGCATAAAATTTGCAACAAATTTTGTCATGATCGTTTTTTGATATGCTCAACCGTTTTTGGAATAGAGCGCGGAGAACGCGCAGCACTTAACCATATATACTGTAATGCAAGGTCAACCGTGAGTTCCAGTGGACAATACCTCATACAAAGTCAGTATATCACTTAAATATCCCTAATTATGAATAATTTGCATTATTTATTGGCCAATACATTATATTTAATAACATTTTACATGTTTATAATATATTTTTTGAATAATACTCCTAGTTTATGTGATAAAAAGTCAACACGTGAAATATTTATCAATGCTGTTAATATGGATTACACAGCATTAAGGCAAGCTTGCTCATTACACTGGCCACAAGCTAAAGTTACAAAATATTATTTCCATCTGGAGCCGATGGTAATATTGTTGTCATTGGTTCCAGAAATTCATTTTGCAGCACCCAACTCCATTTTTGAATTACAGTATGTATGGCTGAGCGCTGCGCATTCTCCGCGCTTTATTACAAAAATGGTTGAGCGCATGAAAAAATATTCCAGACAAAATGTGTTGCAAATTTCATGCTCTACAATTTTTGTTTTGAAAGTCAACATTATTATAGAGATATTTGCAACCTCTGAACTTGAATAATTCCAGACGTTGACTTCTTAGACAGCTCTTAGAATGCCAAAATGAAGGTTTGTACAAGTTACAATTAAGAAAATATACTCGAAATTTCAGAATGATATATGCAAATATCAATTTAGCTCCAAGTTTCTAATTATCAAATTAACTATACCACACCACGCATTTCTCATTCTTCCTATAATTTGTTCGATACGTTTTTTTATTTAATCTCAACCGCGCTAAATATGCAAATTGCTTCGTTTGACGTTCATTTAATACGACGATTAATTAATCATTAACGTCGACCTACAGATAAGTCAGCTTGTCCCAAAACTACACTGTCATACACAATTAATTTGAACGGAGATTATTTCAAGCAGCCGATAAATTATCAAAAAGAATTATTTATGGACGGAATTTTAATATGCCTAACTTAATTTCACATACTTCTGATTTATCAGTCTTGCGAAACATGAGGTTGACAACCCGAATTTTGGCCGAAAAGTGTGCTTTTCCCTCACGTTGGTGATTAATGATTACACTTACATTAAAACTTGATTTTTAACAGCTTCCTCTCCTCCATATCTCCTTTAGTATAGCCCCTTGCAAAAAAATGTATATAACATTTTTTGTAGATAATTTTATTTAGATCAATTTATTCTATCAACATTTTTTTGCTAGAGGCAGTAATTTTCGAGTTATTAACGAGAAACTGAAAAAGGGACCTCTAAAGATCATTAGGACTCTTAGTGCCAAAATTGGCTTCTACATGAAATTAATTTTCTATCAAAATTGTATTTATATATGTTTTTACTTACCTAATCAATATTTTCACTGTAAAAAGATCAAAAAATTCCAGAAATAAATGAAAAGTGATAAAATATTAAGTGAATTTTATTTTAAATTATCTTCTACTTTACTACAACATAATATGACTATAGATACATTAGCTTTCAGGGTGTGCCCCTAAAATCTTGCTGAAAGTGACTGTACGCCACTGCAAATACATACAATTTTACATAATATACTAATATAGAAATTACATACATAATTTTTTACATGCGTATTTACAATATATACAAGTAATATTTACATGATTTTATCTATTCACAGATATTGGAAATAATATTCAATAAATACGAGGTGTCCCATTAAGAACGCAAGATACTAGTTTTGAATAACTGTGAATTTTTTTCTATAAGATTAAATAAAGAAGTATCAAAATATTGTCAAATATAAAATTGAATCTTGCGTTTTAGTTGGGACACTATGCATCAACTAATGATTCAAGTGAGCTGCAGGTTGCAGGGCCAAACAAAACACGTCATGTTAAAATGTGCTTCTCAAAAATAATTAGTACGCCCCTGTATTTGATGCTCACATGAATTATAGACAATTCAATTTAATAATAACCATTATATCATTGCACATTTAAATGCAGGATAATTGTCCGCAAATATCAACATATTTTTTAAATTTTAATAAAACTAAAATAAATTTTAATGAAAGGGTTACCAAAAAAGGCGTATAAGACAACGCATCCGAACATATTTTAAAATTAATGTTGACAGTTCAAAATCTTGTTGCTTCTCGTATAAAAAAATGTATAAAATTAATATTTTTTATTATACCAAACTACGTTTTTAATTATTCGAGACACGGTTGATTTGGTAGTATGATAATTGTGTTAAAATGGTAGGCAGGAGTCATAACGCAGGACCGTACTCGGAATAAATCAAAGTAGGTATATCGAAAGGAGATTTCTCTGCGACTGTAAGCAGAAATTTACATTTTTGTTATTGTAAGTTTTTTTTTTTACTAATGAGAAAGATAACAAATTGGAATCACTTTATAGATTTTATTTTGATAATTTACAACATTTGTACGTTAGCTCGCTACGCTCGCACTTTCAAAATGCATCCCTAAATAGTACTGACTTTTGCTGCGTAAGTTTTGGATGCATTCTCAGATTAGCAAAACGTTTCTTGGTTTATAAAGAGGCTAAAACTTGTCCAGGTGAGCAAAAAATAAAACAGGGACGTAAATTACAGCTCTCTTTTTATTTCTCATTCGGACATATGCAATTCGCACTACAACGGCGGGTTTCACATAAAATAATTTTTTTCATCTCTGGAGTGATCGCAACAAAAATTTTGAGTACATCTCTGTTCCATTCAGAAATCTACAAGTGCTTAGAGACACTAAACGTCAAAATAATTAAAAATCCCATTTCCACGGCAACATTTACTAGCCTATTAGTCTTATTTATAATTCAGTCACCGGCCACTTTCGTCATTTTTGTTTTTCGTTTACTAAACTTGGTTAGCTGAACTCATAACATGTAAAACTATCGTTGTGGGAGTTCATTTTTATTGCTTTGATATTTTGTGTTTGATTCGCTAATTTGGAGACATTTTGCTTGCTTTGCTCACGGATTTTGTGAATTTTTCTCATCGATTTTTTGTGTTTTGCCTTTACTGTGAGAAAAAATTATTCTGTATCTCTTTTTCTAATTTAGATTAGACACAAATAGACTGGTTGTCCGATTTTATACCGCATGCCTTTTTGAGGGTTGTAAATGTTCCTCTTGATAAGAAATTGACCGATGCACGATTTTAGGTTATAGTGCAAACTCAAATTAAATTTAAAAATAGAATATGAGTTTTTCCGTGACAGCATTTTGCATGCCTTTCGATAGTTACGAGTGATTTAAAGGCATGCAATTCGCAACAGCCCTAAAGACTCGAACAGTCGCGTGAACTGAAATGAAAAGAATGGAAGATATAAAACCCTCTTGAAAAAATTGGCATGCATCCTTCGTTAGTACAAGGATGGCAAATTTTATAACAAGAGAAATCCTGACTAGTTGGTTTTATATTTGTGCAAGATTTCTCCAAAATTTTGCAACCTACAGACAATAATGGATGCATACCAATTCTTACTCAAGGGTTTTGTGCTAAAGCTTCCATTCTTTTTATTGGTATGCAATTTAAAAACACAGAGTTTCATTTTTTTCACAAGTTCACGCGACCCTTCGAGCATTTTGAATTAATGCATGCCTTTTGGTACTAGGCATCAAATCACTTCTAACTATTCCACGTTACAAAGGCATGTAATTTAAAAAGAAAATATAATTGGAGTTTGCACTATGACCGGAAAGAGTACATCGGTCAATAGCCTTTTCATCTTTCGTATCAGGAGATAAATTTTCAACCCTCAAAAAGGCATGCGGTATAAAATCGGAGAGCCCCAACTGTAACTATTTCCTGGTCTAAAAAGCTTGACTTCTTGATTACATGGCTATCGATGATCATTCTAGGAAGATTATTGGTATAATCTCCATTTAAATCGTTTTTTTATGATAAATATGTTTGGAAAATTGAAGTTGACAGTCGGAGAAAGTTCAAAAAGAAATGAAGCGCCTATTTTTAATTTTTTTTTGAGTTGTCAATGGTGTCGCCGGCGAGATTATATTTTCTTTATTTTGGGGTCACAAATAATTTTTCAAAATTTCATAAAGTCAACTGGATATTTACAAAAGGTCCAACATCACGAAAATTAGTTTTTCTCCTATATCTTGTAAATTATTGACTCTACATTAATTTTGGTTATCATGAAATTAATTTGTGAGATGAATCTACGTAAAAAACCTTAGATACAAAATCTCCGTCAAAACAATAGTTTTTGAGATATCTGCCTGAGAAGCATTTTTTTCCGCAATAAGTTTGAGGTAGAATGCAAGGCGCGTTTCTCTTAAGCCTGAACCATGAGTTACAAGTTATGTTATAATTAAATTTTCATTCGGCAGGATTATCAGTGTAATCTTCATTCAAATCGTCGCTTACGACTCTTGCATCTTTGTTATGATTAATATTTGGGAAAATATATTCAGAAATTTGAAATAGGCAGTAGGTACTTTATACACGAACATTTAAAAAAAAAACAGCCAAAAATTTTTCTTATTTTGGGATCACAAATATTTTTTCATAAGGCCATAAAGCCAACTAGATGGCTACAAAAGTTACAGAAGATGTGAATTATTGGTTTTACGTTAATTTTGGTTAGATAAAATTTGTTTGTTGGGTGAATCTGCATAAAAAAGTTCTTTTAGAAAATCTTTGTCGGACTAATAGTTTTTGAGATATAGAGCTGAGAATACTCAGGTATTGTGCTGCCTTTGTGTCCGTATTAACTTATTTTTTTACATAGTGTCCTCTATAGGCCTTGGTCTATGAATTTGTTCAATATTTCCATTTTCATCAACAATCATCCCCGCGCAGGATAACGAACTGAAATTGGCTTCATAATCGTTCAATTCAAATTCAACTGTTTTACCCTCGGATTTTGAATTGAAACATGAAAGTCCCCGATAAGAGCCACACATTACTTTTCTGCATTTACAATTAATGCACCAACGTTTTGTGCAATTGCAGAAAATAATAATGATGCCGGAGGCATCAGAATAATTGTTGGCTTAAATAAATTATTTGAAGTCAATATCTCCAAAAGTATTGGTTCTACGTAGATTTTGTATAAGACCTTTTTTACGCAGATTTATCAATCGAACTTATTTTATGATAACCAAAATTAACGTAAAATTGAAAATTCACGAGATATTGGAGAAAACTTATTTTCGTGACGTTTGACTCTCTGTAACTTTTGCTGAGGGTCTAAATCTCATTTTGCCAATCAAGTTTGAACCTGGTAATGTATCTTGTCCATAAACGATGTTTCTATTCACACATAGGTCCTGTTATCTATATACACCACTGAACGTAAGGAATAGTGACGTAAAGACTTTCCCAGCCTTATAACTCGCAAAGTATTGTTTCTACGTGAATTTTGTATAGGACCTTTTTTACGCAGATTTATCCAACGAGCTTATTTCATAATAATCAAAATTACGTAAAACCGATAATTTAGGAGATATTGGAAAAAACTTATTTTCGTAACATTTGACCTTCTGCAACTTTTGCTGAGTGTCCAAATCTTATTTTGCTAGTCAAGTTTTGACGTATTGAATAGTGATATAAAGACTTTCTCAGCCCTATAACTGAAAAAGTATTAATTCTACGTAGATTTTCCATAGGACCTTTTTTACGCAGATTTATCTGACGAACTTATTTTAAAGTAACCAAAATCAACGTATAATTGATAATTCACGAGATATTGGCAGAAACTTATTTTAGTGACGTTTGACCTTCTGTTACTTTTGCTAAGGTCCAAATCTCATTTTGTCAGGTGATATATCTTGTCCATGAACGATGTTTTTATTTACACATAGGTCCTGTTATCTATATACACTACTGAACGTATAGAATATTGACGTTAAGACTTTCTTAGCCTTATATCTCAAAAAGTATTGGTTTTACGTAGATTTTGTATTGGAGCTTTTTTATGCAGATTCATCTTACAAACAAATTTTATGATAATTAAAATTGACATAAAACCGATAATTCACGAGATATTGAACAAAACAGTGACGTTTGACTTTCTGTAATTTTTGTAGTAGTCCAGTTGACTTTATGGACTTGTGAGAAATTATTTGTTATGCCATAGTAAAGTTGAAAGTCAAGGCGTTGAAACCTAATATCAATTAAAAATGTTGTAATTACGCGGAAAAATAATTTCAATTCCTGGTAATTTCTGAATAAAGGCCTCAGTGTTCGAAAGCCATTTATTTTTTCTGTTTCCGATAAGAAAAGCATAATGAAAGTCTCAAATACAAAAATGATTTTGTTTTTCTCAAAAGTCAATCGTCGAAGCATTGAAACAAGGCAATTATAGATAGCTGTTTCACAACATATATCGTGTTAATTAATAATTTTAATTGGGTGTAAAGATCGGAGCTGCCTGCGTTTAATAGACCCTGCGATTGTTCGTGAGTGTGTGAGAAACATGATCGTTTGTTTTGAACTGTCTTCGAGATATGGCTGGATATACCTTCAACCATATACAGAAAAAGTACGGCAGAGTATACCCAAAAATTGATTTTTTTATACTAAATATATGGTCAAAGGTACAAATGCGTGAGTGGTATGCGTGTGTGCGTAATAAGTTCACGGTAGAGGTCAAGTTATTAATTTTTTATCTCATTTTCTATTTCGGGTAAACTAATAATGTTGATGAATTTTGGGACAACATATTTTGGCACGAATCGAAGAATTTTTACCATTTTCATAAGGTTCCAATTTAAATTCAAATTATTCATAGTCCGATTATAATCCATAATTATTTAAAGCTGTACCAAATTAAACATAAGTGCTGCATTTTTTGAAAAGATTCCAAATTTTGTACCATAAGTACAAAACTTTTTTTGTTTAAATAACTATAGGCTGTTTATTGAATGAAATAAATATATTAGGACAAAATTAGTACTGAAATTCTAGCGAAAATAAAATCTTTTTTTCCTTCTCATTACGACAAATGCGGACTGGGGCTCCTCACCTGCATTCCCGCCCCTAAATTGGGCATTCCAACCGCTCCCCCCATAGGTCCTCCAACCGATGTGGGGACACCATGTTGAGGTTGTGGTAAGAGCCCTAAAGGTGCCATAGGGTGCCTGCCTAATAGAGAGGCAAGTGGATGAGGCACACCGCCTGCACCAAAGTAGCCTTGAAGTGCAGGGTGAGGGTACAAGGCATGAGGGTGCCGCGAAAGGGAGGCCATTTTTAGTTTTTCTATTTCGGCT
The DNA here is from genome assembly GCA_963989225.1 of Dromius quadrimaculatus. Classification (NCBI taxonomy): domain Eukaryota; kingdom Metazoa; phylum Arthropoda; class Insecta; order Coleoptera; family Carabidae; genus Dromius; species Dromius quadrimaculatus. The sequence continues at coordinate 48,470,729 of OZ022331.1, read as the reverse complement.
TCTTGTAGACGTTTGGCCTTGGCGCGCCGGTTTTGGAACCAGATTTTCACCTATAAAAAAAATTATTATTTAGTATACTTTCATATCGTTATATAGGTACGTAAGGAGGGAGCGGAAGGGATGAAAATGATGCTTTATAATTTATTTGATCTCATTTAAATAGGCCTTTTGTTTGATAAGCATACTAACAGAGTTGTGAACAAAAAAATTAGCAGCCATTTTGGAGCGACCGCCATATTGAATTTAAAATGTCCCCATAACAAAATAAGTTAATGATTCTACCACCATCTCAATTTCAAATATAGAGATTTCTATTTTGGAGCAAATTTGAATTTAACTTACTTGTGTCTCCGTGAGTCTGAGTGAACTGCTGAATTCAGCTCTCTCGGCGATGCTAAGGTACTGTTTATCCCGGAATTTCTTTTCCAGGGCTAGAAGCTGCTGCGTGGTGAAAGGCGTTCGAGGTTTCCGGTTTGGTTTGTGTTTCCGGAGATTACATTTAAGTTTAGGAGGCTCTCCATTCGAATCTAGAAGCAGAAAAAAGAATAAGGTTAGTTAAATAACATACATTTTTTTACGTCAATAAGATGTGTGAGTCTTCTATCGTTTCTTAAAAGACATTTATGGGTTCAAAACGTTTCCGTTATTCTCGCTTCATAAATATATAAGTACATCCGTTAGGTTGCAGTTAATTTCTAAGTTGGAGATAATTGCTTACATACGGTTGCAATTTGCTTTGAAGAATTGCGATAGAATTGTCGTAAGAACTATAGAAGTTGGAACACCCACATCGATATGAAACAAAAATATCATGTAACAAGACAATTGCCACGATATTACAACCGTTTGAAGTAAATTTAATAATCCCTGTTCATGAATTATATAATTCCGTATCCTTTGAGCTCATACCACAGTGGTTAACATCATATTTTTAGTAACAAACGTTCTCCGCAGATCGAAGTGAAAATTTGGCAAAATTACTTCTACGATTTCATATGCAAAACTTAAAAGACCACCCTCATACCGTTACCATTTATCTTAGCGCCTAACGAATATAAGAAAAAAACTCTCAAATTATTTGCAAGATAAGATAGCAAAACACCTTTTAGATATACTTATGAGCGAATAAACTATATTTGCTAAATGCGGGTTAATCATTCATTAATATGGGCTTTAATTCCAATTCATGTAAAAACTTTATGTATATATTTAAAAGGTAATGAAAACCGTTACATCCATAAATTGTTATCATTATTTTGTTTTTAATTGAAAGTTGCTTCCAATATATAATAAAGTAGACAGTTGGGGACAAAGTGGTAGGAAATAAATTTGTTTGAGATAAGTTTTTATTGGAAGACACCAATAAATCTCCTTTTTTTTAAACGAATAACGTTTAATCTAACTTTGATATGAATGTGAACTAATTTAAAATTTAATCGACGAACTATAAGCCAGAAACATAAATTGAAAATACTATACTTAATAATGGAATTAATTCCTTTTCGGATGTCTGGATAACTGTTTTCAAACATATTTTACGTCACAGAAAACTAGAACTTATAAGAGAGTTGAACCTTTTATTATCCCAATATGCATGAGTGAACAACTCTTTATCTGGCTACAATTATTGAAGTACAACAAGGTTTTAATAAATTAAAAGATCTAACAGTGCATTGTCTTGATGAAAAATGAATTTTGGTTCAAGTCTCCTCAATGGACGGGAAACACAATCAAAAAGATAAGATATTTGATTAAAACCCTAGAGATTACCTGAAAAGTGAGCAGCTATCAGCGAATAAATAATAGGGCAAAGTAAGCATCTAAAAAAAATCAGCAATTTAATTTGATTTTGATCTTCATCAAACTATCAGCGTAGAAGATATGATTTGCTCTCCTTTTTCGAATATATATTCTCTTGCTTCATCAAATTGTTATCTTCTGTGAGTTCTCCTGCAATTTTTTCTACCATTTTTTTCTCTCTCAACCTTTTTTCCTTGGCTTCTTTTTGTTCTGTTCCGTTCCTACTTTCTTGAAAAACTTTTCTAGTTATATTTCTCAGTTTGTCTCTTTTCTTCTTCTAGTAGTTCATCATGTTTTTTGACATATATTTCTTTCTTGATTTATTGAATTGTTATCCTTTTTGAGTTCTCCTGCAATTCTTCCCACCTTTTTTGCCCTTTTTACCTTGGCTTCTCTGTTTCTGTACTTTCATGAAAAACTTTTCTGGCAATTTTTCTCTGTTTGTCTTCTTCAATTCTTTCAGTAGCTTATTATGTTTTTTATTCTCTATTGGTTTGTCAAATTGCCACCTTTTTTGAGTTCTCTTGCAGTTCTCTGCTCTGTCTTGTTCTTACATTTTGAAAAATTTGTCTAGTTGTTTCTATATTTATCTTTTTATTTTAGTGGTTTATTATATTTTTTGACATGATTTACCAAGATCTTCTGCAATTTTTTTCCACAATTTTTCTCCTTTTTCGCATTCTTTTTGGCTTTTCTATGTTCTATAGCGTTGTTACATTTCCGAAAATCTTTACTCTTTGTTTCAGTTTTTCTCTTTTTCCCTTCTTCTAGTAGTTTATCATGTTTTTTGACATGTTTCTCTCTTGATCTGTCACCTTTTTTGAGCACTCCTGCAATTTTTTTCCATAATTTTCTCCCTTATTCGCCTTTTTTTTGACTTCTCTCTGCTTTGTTCTATTCTTATATTTTTGAACACTTGTCTGATTGTTTCTTTGTTTGTCTTTTTCTTCTTCTAGTAGTTTGTTATGTTTTTTGACATGTGTTTTTCTCTTGTTTGGTCAAATTGCCACTTTTTTTGAGTTTTTTGCAATTTTTGTCTCCTTTTGCGCCTTTATTTGGTTTCAATCTGTTTTGTTCAATCCTTACATATTTTGAAAAAACTTGTCTGGTTGTCTCTCTGTTTGCCTCGTTTTCTTCTTTCAATAGTTTATCATGTTTCTCTCTTGATTTGTCAAATTGCGATCTTTTTTGAGTTCTTCTGCAATTTTTTTCACAATTTTCATCCCTTTTTGCTCTTTTTACCTGGGCTTCTCTCTGTTCTGTTCCGTTCTTACTTTCTTGAATAATTTTCCTGTTAATTTTTCTCTGTTTGTCTTTTGATTTTTCCAATAGTTTATTATATTTCTGACATGTTTTTCTGGCTTGATTTATCAAATTATTATTTTGGTTGAGTTGTCCTGCAATTACTCCCACAATGTTTCTCCTTTTTTGCATTTTTTTTAATGTTTCATCAAGATAAGATTTCTTGTCTTAATGATCATTTCTTGTCTTGTCTTGATTTTCAAGACAAGAATATAAAGATTTCTTGTCTTGTCTCAAGAATTCTTGATATTTCTTGATCTTGACATTTTGGAGGAGTCCTCTTTCACTATCGCTTCATTCAATCCGAATGCTCAAGTTAACCGTTAGTGTCTACCCTTTTCCCTCTCTGCCAGTTATGTTATGAAACGATTCTAGCAATGTTCACCAACATTGTCACCAATAAAATTAGATGGAAAGTCTGTCATTCTCATGTTTTAATCAGTATCTGCAATTATCATTTGTTATATGATATAGCAATGTTGCTAGGGGTTATCAACTTTTTTAGAGTATTGGGAAATCTACTTATACATTTCTAGAAAAAGACTCTCCATTTTCAAAAATATTTATATTGTAGGGACTAAAATATAGCCGTCATCTGTTATATTAATAACAATGACAGCTGTCACTTCGACAATGGTAGCTGTCACTTTGAAGATTACGCTGTCACTTTGACAATGACAAATGTCACTTTGACAGTTGGTGTCACTAAATTCATAAAACAGTGATGAAATTGGCCATGACATTTATTGTCGGGGAAAAACTGTGATGGCCACAGCAGATTTTAATATTTCAATAATCGATTAATAAATATGCGGATTTGGAAGATTAATTGTCAAGATATCAAGATTTATTGACAAGAAATCTTGGGTTTTGAAAGTACTTTCTTGTCTTGTCTTGGAAAATTGAAAATACTTCTTGTCTTGGTATTGTTCTGATTTCAAGACAAGATCAAGACAAGATCAATTCCATTTTTTTGACTCTCGTGAAACACTACATTTTTTAGCTTCTCTCTGTTCTGTTCCGTTCTTATATTTTCGAAAAACTTGTCTGGTTGTCTCTCTTGATTTGTCAAATTGCGATCTTTTTTTTCAGTTCTCTTACAATTTTTTTCACAATTTTCTCCCCTTTTTGCCTCTTTTCACCTTGGCTTCTTTCTGTTCTGTTCCGGTCTTACTTTCTTTATAACTTTTCTGTTAATTTTTTTCTGTTTGTCCTTTTATTCTTCTAGTAGTTCATTATATTTTTGACATGTTTTTCTCGCTTGATTTATTAAATTTATTTTTTTTCTAAGAACTCCTATAACTTTTCCACAATTTTTACCTCTTTTCGCCGTTTTTTTGGATTATCTCTGCATTGATCATTTTTACATTTTTGAAAATCTTGTCTGGTTGTTTCTCAGTTCGTCTTTTTCTTCTTAGTGTAGCTTATCATGTTTTTTGATATGCGTTTCTCTCATGGTTTGTCAAAGTGCCATCTATTACGAATTCTTCTGCAATTTTGCTCACAATTTTCAATCCTTTTCGCAATATTGGCTGAAGAATTACACATTCTCAATTACCTGGACAATTGATCCAGGAGGTATCTGTTATTGAAACAATTGGCAGTCAAATATGGTCATATATTGTCATCGATTCTCAATTACCTGGACAATATCAGAAATGCAAATACTACGTCTTCTCGATGGTGGACGCTCAAGTATTATAAAGGAGACAGATTTTGATAGTATTTCTTATCTTGGTATATTTTCGAGTCCTGCCAAGGTCTTCCATTTGGTTGACAGTTGAACAAAGTCTATATGACGCATAACAGAACACTAATTGCCCTCATATTACAATATCGTGTACATATGGATAAGGTTGATGAAATATGTCGATGGCATATTATAATACATGCCAGATGATCCTGCAGGTATCGATTATCAGAGAAATTGACTGTCAAATGTTTCAATTATCAGTAAAATTGTAATAATCTTCCCAGTAGTGCATTCTCATGTATTATAAAGATAACAGTTATTTAAAATATTTCTTGTCATGATATATTTTCAAGTCCTGCCAAAGCCTTCCATTCAGCTAATGGCTGAACAAAGTTTATGTGACGCTTTACAGGACATTAATTGCCCTCATAACACAAAATCTTGTACATATGGACAAGATAGGATAAAATATGTCGATGACATGTTGTAATACAAGCCAGATGATCGTGGAGGTATCGATTATTTGAGAAATTGGCAGTCAAATGTTTCAATTATCTGGACAATATCAGAAATGTAAAATACTATGTACTAAACTGGCAAATTGGTAAAATTGTAATGGTCTTTCCGGTGGTGGACTCTTAGGTATGTATTATAAAGGAAACAGCTCTTGATATCCTTGTCATGGTACATTTTCAAGTCCTGCCAAGGTCTTGCTTTCAACTGACGACTGAACAAAGTTTATATGACGCCTTACAGGACACTTATTGCCCCTATAACACAAAATCTTGAATATAAGGACAAGGTTGATAGAATATGTCCATGACATGTTATAATACATGCCAGATGATCGTAGTGTTATCGATTAATCAATTGAAATCTATTTGTCCGGGAAATATTATAATTGCAAAATACTATTGTACCAAAACGACAAATGGGCAAAGTTTGAAGGTTTATTCGATTAGTGAATAACAGGAATGGTAGTAGAGTATTACCGGCAAAGTAATAAGAATTAGTTTTTCATCTAGTCCTATTCTGTCAAATAGATTTGTATTTAATTCAAGTTCAAGCCACTTAATGGCTTCTGAAAGTAAAATAGCGACGACAATTCACTTTTTGTCATCAATTAAGGAATAAACCAAACAATACATAATAAAGTCATTTACGGAATACATAATTCCCATCTAAACGAGTCAACTTAAACTAGACGTTTAAATAAACCCATTTCTGTCCTTGCTCCAGACTTAATAAGATACAAACCAATTAAATCGCATATAATAAAACTAATTAGACCTTAATTGCTCATTAATTATAAACAATTATAATTAATACAGGCAGATTGAGTATTAATTATTAAGGTTGGACTAGTTTCGCGCTTTTTTTGTCGCCATTTATTCGCGCGGGAATATTTAAATGTTATGATGACAGCTCACAGTTGGAGAAATGTTTTTTGATCTTGTTTTGCTGACTGTAAATGCGTAATTGAGAAATTAAACTCGCTCAGCGGGGCTTAGTACATGTTTGAAGACTATTTTTACTAGATTATTGTGAAAGCTTTATTTTCTGGAAAAAAACGTTTGAAGTGTTCAACGGCGGACTAATTTGAATACGATCGCATAACAACTCATACTATTGACAGTAGCCACATAAATTTTACTAATTACCAGTTAAACAAGACAGGTAATTACATACAAAACACGTGTTTAAAATTACTGACAAAGAAGGAGATGGAAGATGGAAGGGGCTCAACTTCCTTGCCTGTGTAGGTATAATTGAGCAGCTGACCAGTTCACTTGACTCAAGAACCAAGAAAATTCATAAGTTCTGCAAGAATATGAGGCAACTTGAATATATTTTTGGGTACTCCATAATTTTCAAATAATCAAGCTAAAATTTCAACAGAAAAAAAATCTGGAAGGGTTCTTTCTGCTCAAAGCATTTATTCTAATGAATTCATGTTTTGGTACTGCTGCAAGCCCTAGGAAGCTTACATAAAAATGTATCTAAAAGGGTACGTTCCACTAGGCGACCGCAGCGCTCATTTCGCCTCAATAATCGTTCCACAAGACGATTCATATATTCTATTTGCTAAAGGCTAGCTTAATCTTATTAATGATTTATTTTCCAACCTTGAGGACAAATTATCAAATTATTTGACATTTAACAAACACTCGCATCGTTCCACTTGAAGCACCAACCACAGCAATCCATTTGACAGCTTCTGTCAACCAAAAATAATCACTACGTCCCTGTAGCTACCCTATTTGCCTGTTTTGGTACCTCATGCTATTCCTGAAAGTAAAAACGACTATGAAGAAATTGGTTTGACTCAACTGTAGTCGTTAATGCAGCCACAAAAACAAGTCGACAGCATTCACGAAAAATGATCATTAGGGATGTTTTAAGAGCTTCTATTTTTGCAAAGATGGCGACATTATTTCTCTAGTAAATTGCAAAGTCTATCACGTCTCCTTTAGCGTAATGCCTGTCTTAAACGGCATCAGATAATTGCTCATTTATTATGAATCAATGTGGAATTAGCATTTAAATTAATATAATATTTTAATTGACATCGGTTACCGACAGACTAATTTCGAAATCGAATGTTGAGCCGAACACGCATTAGAGGCACGCATATCAAGGAAGGGAATCGTTTCGTCCGAATGGAATTCGTTCCTGCAGCTAATTGTTCATAATATAATATTGCAATGATAATAAATAAAATTTCGAATGAATTTCTATTTTATATTATCCTACCAAATGAACTCTTCCATTTCTGATTAAAAAAATTGTACTGCACAATTGGTAAGTTCTGTCTCAACGAATTAGGTAATAAAATCAATTCGAATTTTAATTAGGTCCAAAAGCAGGTTTAATTGACTGAACTTACTACAACAAATTACCTCTGAGCGAAGAGAAAAACAACCAAATTAATAAAAGTTACTAACACCACTTTCCAATCAGTTAATGTGCATTTTATTCAAATCTGAATGTGTTCATTAACGAATCCGGCCCGATGTACAAAAGATTAGTCTTATAATTAAATTTGAGCCTGGAGAAACTTTTTTTGAAAAGTTTTTTAGTTCATTCATTCATTAGCAATTTTGAATCCGAAACTGAAATCTGTCATTTTCTCATTTTTCAATATGTATTCTCGCCGATTATAGTCCAAAATGTTATACTTTCTCATCCTTTCAGAGCATTATTTAAGTATAGATTAAATCTGGCTCCTATCAAAATAAATCGAAATGAAGATATTTTTTCATGAACTAATTCATACCCTTTACTGCAATTATAAATTATGAATTGTATGTATTAAATTCGTCCATAACAATTCCTGAAAAATGCCAATGCTTTCTATGCAACTATAAAACCAATTATTTCAAATGAATAAAGTTTTCTTGGAATGAACAAATTGCAGTTCAGCAACAAATTAATTACTCAGATTGACCCCTTTTCAGTTGGGGATATTAGGGACTACATATTACAGAGGTTCAGAAGAAGTGGCAATAATCATTGCAAGAAACATTAATTACTGCAAAAAACGATATTTCAATCAATTTCAATGTTTTCCAATTCTATTTATCCTCTTGAGATCAATAATTAATTCCTTATTGATTCAGCCATTCAAAAAACTTGGAATTGTGAGTACTAACTAGAGGAAGATGTAGAAATAATATACTGAAGGCAAAATCAATCTCTTCCACACAATTATTGTGTTCAAATATCAAAATCACAATAGAAATAATAATCTCATCTGTCATCTTTAGATAAATTATAAATTTCTAATGGTTCTAGCGGTTAAAAAAATTTTTAACTGAAAATGCTGGTTCAAAAAGCATGTGAAAATGAAATACTGAAAATAAAATGGCGTCCTCGTTTTCTTCCACATAATTATAGTGCTCAGAACTCAAAATCGCAATAGAAATAATAATCCTATCTGCCTTGAGATAAATTATCAATTTCCAACTGAATCAGCGATTCAAAAAATTTGATACTGTGAATGCTGACTCAAGGAGGACGTGAAAATAATATACTAGAGACTGAATCACATTCGCTTTTATTTTAGACAGTTATAGTGTTCAAAGCTTAAAATCACTATAAATATAGCAATCCTATATGTTGTCTTGAGATATTTTTGAAATCCTGACTAAAACAGCGATTCGAAAAATTTGAAACTGTCAGTGCTGACTCAGGGAGAATGCGAAAATTATATACTAAAGACTGAATGACGTTTTCTTTCTTTTCCACTAAGTTATAGTGTTCAAAACTCAAAATTACTGTAAATACAATATCCTGTTTGTTCTCTTGAGATAAATAATTGATTTCTGACTGGATCAGCTGTTCAAAAAAATTTTAACTATAAGTGCTGACTACGGAAGGATGTGAAAATAATATTCTGAAGACAGAATGACGATTAATAAAATTATAGTGTTCAAAACTTGAAATCACAATAGATATAATAATCTTATACATCCTCTTGAGATCAACTATTGAATCTTGAGTAAGCCAGCGACTCAAATAATTTAGGACTGTGTGTGCTGACTCAAGGACAATGTGGAATTATTTTACTGAGGATAAAATGGCATCTTCGTTTTCTTCCACACAATAATAGTGGTCAGAATTCAAAATCACAATAGATATAATAATTATATCTGTCCTCTTGAGATAAATTACCAATTTCAAAAAGAACCAACGATTCAAAAAATTTGAAACTGAAAGTGGTGATTCACGAAGGATGTGGAAATAATATACTGAAAACTGAATCACGTTCCAGTATTTTTCACACAATTACAGTGTTCAAAACTCAGAATCAGTGTGGATATAATAATTCTATCTGTCCTATTGAGATAAATAATTCATTTGTTATTGAACCAGCCATTCAAAAAAATTAAAACTCTAAATGTTGACTGAGGGAGGATGTAGAAGTAATATACTGGAGACAGAATTTTTTTGTTCTTCTTGACAAAATTAGAGAGTTCAAAATTCATACTCACAATAGATATAATAAACCTATATTTCTTCTCAATGAATTTTTAAAATCTTGACTAAACCAGCGATTCAAAAAATTTGAAACTGTGAGTACTAATTTAAGTAGGCTGTAGAAATGACATCCTGGAGACTAAATAGCGTTCTTATTTTTCTGCACACAATTGTAGAGTACGAGACTCGAAATAATAATAGAAACAGTAAAATCTGTCCTTTTGTGATTAATTATTCATTCCTTAATAAACCAGCGATCCAAAAAAATTGAAACTGCAAGTGTTGACTCCAGGAGAATGTGGAAATAATATACTGAAGACAGAATGGCGTCCTTATTTTCCTCCATACAATTATAGGGCTCAAAATTTAAAGTTACAATAGATATAATAGTCCTATCTGCCTTTTTGTGCTAAATTATTAATTTCAAACTGAACCAGCGATTCAAAAAAATCATAATTTCAAGAGCTGACTCAAAACGATGCAGAAATGATATACTGAAAATTTAATCACGTTCTCGTTTTTTTTCTTACTGTTATATTGTTCATAATTCTGAATTACTGTGGAGATAAATAATGAATTCCTAATTGAACCAGCAGTTTAAAAAATTTAAAACTGTGATTGCTGACTGAGGGAGGATGTAGAAATAATATACTGAAGACAGAATGATGTTTTTGTTCTTCTTGACAAAATTAGAGAGTGAAAAATTCAGACTAACAATAAATATAATAATCTTATATGTCCTCTCAATAAATTTTTGAAATCTTGACTAAACCAACTATTCAAAAAACTTGAAACTATGAGTGCTAATTCTAATAAGATGTGGAAATAACATACTAGAGACTAAATGCTGTATTTGTTTATCTGTACACAATAATAGTGTACAGAACTTTAAATAACAACAGAAATAATAATAATAATACTTGTCTCCTTGGGATGAATTGATTCCTGAATAAACCAGTGATTCAAGAAATTTGAAATTGTGAGTGTTGACCGAGAAAGGATCAACAGATAATATGCTAAAGACAGAATGATACTTTTGTCTTCCTCAACACAATTAGAGTGTCCAAAACTCAGACTTGTAATAGACATAATAATCCTATGTGTCTTTAAGATAAATTTTTGAAACCTTGGCTAAACCAGCGATTAAAAAAATATAAAATTGTGAGTACTTCTTCAAGTAGGCTGTGAAAATAACATACTGAAGACCAAATGACGTCCTTGTATTTTTGAATACAATTATAGCGTTCAAAGCTCGAAATAACAATAGAAATAATAATAATACCTGTCCCCTTTGGATAAATTGATTCCTGGATGTACCAACAATTCAAAAAACTTGAAGCTGTGAGTGTTAACCGAGAAAGGATCAAGAAATAATACACTGAAGACAGAATGATGTCTTTGTCTTCCTCATCACAATTAGAGTGTCCAAAAAGCAGACTCTCAATCGATATAATAATCCTGCATGTATTTACGATAAATTTTTGTAATCTTGACTAAACCAGCGGATCAAAAAATATAAAATTGTGAGTGTTACTTTAAGGAGGCTGTGAAAATAACATACTAAAAATTAAATGACGTCCTTGTCCTTCTACACACAATTTTAGTGTTCAAATCTTGATATAACAATGAAAATATTAATATCTGTCCTCTTAGGATAAACTATTGATTCCTGAATAAATCAGTTACTCTAAGAATTTGAAACTGTAAGTGTTGATTGGGGGAGGATGTAGAAATAATATACTGGAGACTCAACACAATTAGAGTGTTCAAAATTGAGACTCACAATAATCCTATATGTTTTCTTGATAAATTTTTTAATTCTTGACTAAAACAGCGATTCAAAAAATTTGAAACTGTCAGTACAAATTTGAATATGCTATGGAAATAACATATTGAAGACTTAATACTGCCTTTGTTTCTCTGCGTACAATAATAGTGTTCAAAACTTGAAATGATAATATCTGTCCTCTTGGGATGAATTATTAATTCTTGAATAAACCAGCGATTCAAAATAAATGAAATTGTGAGTTTTGACTAAGGAAGAATGTAGAAATGGTACAATGTGTCCTCTCGAAATGGTTTATTATTTTTTGATTAAATCAGCGAACAAACAAATTTTCAATTGTGGATGCTATCCAATTCCGGATTATTTATTTGGCACACTAGGCACGTGCCTAGGGGCTCCTTTCAGTAAACTTTGACTCTAGGATTATCCAAGCATTTTATTATCAGCAGTTCAGGGACCCTTATGTACCTATTTCCTCTTAAAATCGATCTTATTGCGCTTTATTGACAGGACTTATAATTAAAATTAGTTTCTAGTGCAAAACTACCTTCTTGTAATTCTATAAAAGGAAATATTCGGACTTGCTTACTCTTCTGGATCGGAAAAGTTTGTTTAATGCATGATATATCATCACGTATTTTGTATTCGCAATGCATTTGTCTAAAACAACTATAGGGAACAAAAAATGAACTTTATTATTGTATGGTGATAATACTGCTTCTGTAGAAGTATTTCTACTCATGTCAATAAGTATTTGAACGTGTGTGGTCTCCAAAAGCTTTAGACTTGCTAAACATCGTAAGTTCAATTAAAGCTAACAGCATTAGAATTTTCCGAGAACTCATAGTTCTTTGAGAACCAAGCCACGCATTTGTATTTATAATTGTGCAGAAGTTCTACCATATGTTGAAGAAAGCAGATACCATAGAGAAATAAAAACAGATTTTTTTGTCATTAGGTTTGTTGGTTAAACTCTGCGATCCAATTGGTCTTCATTTTCTCATGCAATTTGCCTGTTTGGTCCAATTCGAAAGATACTTCATAAATTCTGACATTTCACCCGCGATTTGGCTCATCAGACTTATGACAAATTCTTCACTGATTCTTTCAGCACTTATTCACTCCATCTTGACTGGCAAGATGCCATTGGCGTTTGCATGACACTTCAGTTCGCATTAGTCTGAAGATCTTTATAATTCTACATAAATTAGAACCCGTGACGCGGGTAAAATTACACAGGGCAATTAAATTATTATAGCATAAACATGTCTTATGAGATGTGACAACTCAATATGAAATTGTAAACATGGTTTTGGTTAGCGTTTTATGAAGCCTTAATTCGCTGATTTTTAAGAATCTTTATAATATTTAAATCAATATCAAAATTTAATAGTGCTTAATTAAATATCGTCTGGCAAAATAGAAGAGTTTAATACAATGCAGTAGCTAATACAAGCCCACATGTAAGATTTGCGAACAGATAAACATTCTCTCGCAGCTGCTGCTTCTGTTTGGAATAAAACCCATTTTCGATCGAATTCGTGTCTAGTGCCCAAGGATTTATAACAAGATATGATCATTAATTGATTATTTATTCACACGGTACGCTGCTAATTAGTAACAGCGGCAAAAGCAATTTGGACGGAAAGATTAAGATATTTCATAAATTATTTGGATGTGTAATTATCCTGTTGTATGTTTCAAATAAATAAATCATACGTATATTTAAATAAACGTTGATATAATTGTGTGATAGATGAAGAATCATCTAGTATAATCCTGAAAAATATTCAAAAAGGGTTTCTAATTTCCTACGCTGTTACGCTTCTCGAAAACATGCAAACAAACATTTATTTTGACATTTCATGTCAAACACAAAACACAAAGAGAATCTAACACCCAGAAATAAATAACACGTTAAATACTCTGTGTATATCATTCAATAAGCCTTTTAAATGGACCAAAACAAATATTTCAAAGACAAAAAACTCCCAAAAAAAGATTCATACTTAGGGCTAAATATAACAGGTGAGCTCTATATATCTGGAATGAAATACGAGCAGCGACATCTAGCCTGCGACGCGACATCGAGCGGCATTTGTTTCTCCCAAAAGAAACTCTCAAACAAATGAGTAATGACTCAAGCGCCCGATTTCAAATATTTTCGGAGTGGGTTTTTTGTCTCGGCATTTTTTACCAAGGTTTTTCAGATATTTTTGAAATAATTAATAACACTGGTGGCTGCTGGGTCATATGACCAAGGAATTCAACAAGCTATTTGTTAATTTTATTGGAGATTTAGATGTCTGAATAACAACATTTTTCACAATTTTAAGATTGGCAATCGGATGTATTAAATTTGTTCCACAATTATTCGATTTTATTGATGATATAATTAAGAACAACAAGATATTTGGATTTATCCAAAAAAATCTAGAAATCTGTCAAATAAAGTGCTCTTTCGGCCCAGTCGGTTGCTATGGAAACAGTAGATCATCATTCTTATGCTAAAACATTCCTTAATACTGATTTCCAAGATTCTACGGCTAACAGTTCTGAATTTATTCTCAAAATTCAACTGAAGTGCACTTCCTGTTCAGTCGATTATTATGAGAATAGTCGGCAATCATTCAGATGCTACAGCAGACAGACATACTAAATTTCAATACTCTACAGCCGATCATTTCGAATTTATGCAAAAAATTTCAAAAGACTGTCAAGTAAAATGCAAATTCAGCTCAGTCGATCTCAATGAAAATAGGATATGAACATCTAGACGGTACTATCGTCCTAAATACTGAATTCTAACATTCTACGTCTAATCGTTTTGGATTTATGTGGAAAATTCAAAAAATGTTACGAGTAAAGTGTACTTCTGGTACAGACGATTGCAATCATAATACGAGGTATACAACTAAATATTATAGAAGTGATTAATACAAAATTTCAATATTCTACGACTGATTGTTTAGAATTTATGCGGAAAATTTGAAAAGTCTGTTATATAAAGTGCACTTCCGGCTCAGCCGATTGGTACAAGAATAAAAGATAACCATTTAGATGCTACAAAAATCTCAAATACTGAATTTCAGTACCCTACGGCTAACCATTCTGGATTTATGCGGAAAATTCAAAAAAGTTTCAAGTAAAGTGCACTTCCGGTACAGATGAATGCAACCATAATGTGAGGTGCACAACTAGACCCTAATCGTGCTTTAAATACTAAATCTCAACATCACGGATTCGACGGATTTTGAGATTTGCATACATACATACGTACCGACATCAAGCCGAAAATAATCAAAATGGATTCAGGGATGCTCAAAACGGATATTTCCATCAAAACCTCGAAATGTGAATTTTGTCAGTTTCACACTACTTGTACATACTTTGTATTTTCGATGGTTGATAAGTGGACGGCTGAATTTGAGCGTGGCTGTACGTCAATCTAAGATGATGAACGCACGGGATGCAAAAAAACCATCGTGACCGACGAAATCGTTTGAAAACTAGGCGATCATCGACTAAAGGTTCAAAAAATTATGCTAATATTGTGAACATCTCGATAGACCGCGTCCATCACATTTTACGCGATGTTTTGGGACGCTGTGTACCGCGTCAATTAATAGTCGATCAAAAACGCATCCGTCTAGGTGCATTTAAACGCAAGCCCACTGAATTTCTTAAATGTTTCATCACTGCAGATGTATTTTGGATTTATCAGTTCACGCCAGAGTTAAAACATAATCCAAACAATGGATTGGAGCAAGGAAAAGTGCGCCAAAACAGTTCCATCTGCCGAAAAAAGCATGACAATGGTCTTCTGGGATTCTCATGCTATAGTGCTCATAAACTATTTAGAAAAGGCAGAACTATCATTGAAACCTACTACTCTTCATTACTGGACAAATTGAATGATGTAATCGAAATTAAACGTCACTATCTGGTAAAACGCAGGCACTGTTTCACCATGATGATGCACCTGCACACAAGTCTCGCGCTGTTGTGGCAAAACTTGAGGAACTCCGTCCGATTCCAAATTCGCCAACTCGAAGAAATGGCTAGGAAGGCAAAGTTTCACTTCGAATGAAGACGTCGAAGCTAAGACGAACGCTCAATTTGCAGACTTGGACGCATTTAATTCATCTGATGATATTAAATAGAAGAACATAATTGAACTGAATGTATTAAATTGCAAGGAGACTATGAAAAATCTCACGTTCTCTTCATCAGGCCGCGAATTTATCAAACTATCTTCATACCCGGCGCTTCAAAAGGGTACGTTCCGTTAGGCGAGCGCAGCTCTCTCAAAAACGATTTACAACCGCCATTCGATTATAATGCAACTACAATGTAACTGCGTTACTGGAATAAGGTCAAAACGGGGGCGGCCTCGATCTCAGCACCAAACTACCTGGATCTTTAATCCCCTATTCGAATTCGGCACTACGCTATGGATCAGGATTTGTGATTCAATCGTTCTACCTGAGTGAGATTTTCTGGACACATGCGATTTTATATTAAAAATAAACCAGACTCAAATTTATCCGTACTTTTAAACGAATCTAATTAGACATGTGACAACAACTCAAATGTCCTTCATATCATAGACAAAATAATTTGTTTCTATTTGATGCAAAAAATGCCAATGTCAAAAATACCTAAAAATATTAAATGTTTTAGTTTGTTCTATACATATTTATATGTTTTTGTAATAATGTAGGTATGTACGGACAATGTATAAATAAATATTTTTTTTGATAATATTATTTTTCTGTAGTTTCATTAAATATTATTTGCAGTATTTTTTTACTGCAAATTAGTTTCAAAATAAAATATAGAGACTTATAAAACCAAATCTTGCAGGTAGATCATGACTTTATTTAAAAATTGACAGTGCCTAGTTCGTGTGCGCCCCGCGCTAATCGGATAAGCATTGGTGCCGAGTTCATGTTCTTGGTGCCCCAAAACGGCATACAGTCTCGTTAATACCAGTGAGAACATATTTATTCATTTTAGTATACGCAGCTGCATTATAATCGCATTGTTATCGAGTTGCGGTTATAAGTCGCCCAAATTTTATTCTGCAAGACGATTGCAATCGTTGTGGTCAAAATCAAAACGTGGTAGATGATGTCATTAATCGCAACGCTTCAAACAACGCCTGAAATTGAGATGTGGGCCGAGTCCACACAGACATGCTAGTCTTTTTGCGACAGCTTATTTTGAACTTATTAATACTGCACTTCTTGAATCTAATCATGTAATTGTCGATTTATTTGATATTCAACAGCGTCGCCAGCAGATGGCCTAGAGGAAGGCAAGTTGATTGTAAAGTTATTAATTATATTAATTACAAAAATAAAATCAAAAGAATTTGGGTTTGGGACAAAATTGCCTCAAATGGTCTGGCCATAATGAATGATTGTGCACAGATTGAATTTGGCACTTCAATTTCACCTTATTTTAGTACATGCAGTTACATTGTAGTCGCAATAATAAAGTGGTCGAAACTCTTTTTTTCATCAGATTTATTGAAAAATAATCTCTGAGGAGGGGGGCAGCTGCCCCTACCTGCCTCCCCCTGGCGACGCCCATGCCACCTACGTCGTTTTACTCGGAGCATCAATCACAGCTACCATAAGTTAGTGAAACAGCAAAAACTGTGGTCGTGAGCAAAGCGTTGCAGTCGCCTAGTGGAACGTACTCAATACATAGGTACCTATACATAACACAACGACCTATTCCTGCAAAACTATAAGTGATACTTTGAAAACCAATAAAGTCATTAAAATTTATATACTATTTTCTTCCATTTCATACTGCAAAACTAAAAAGACATCTCTCGTATGTATCATTAATTCTGATGGTTTTCCAAACATTCCATATATTCTTTTCAGCTTACGAGCTTTATTAAACATTGTGACTTAGGGGCCTCAGAGTATCTTCTCCCAGCACTCATGATAGGCTTAGTTGTTCAATAAAATGTTGGTCTATCCATTTGTTGCATTAGGTACGAGCCTAGAGCCCTCAGTTTTTGGTGCTTCCCTTAACATCTCTTATATTCTCTTCATCTCAGAAGCCTCATTGAATACTGTGCCTAGGAGTCTCAAGGTATATTGATTCAACACTAATTATTATTGCTCCCTTTTTACTTCCCCGATCTATAAAATAATAGGGAAGTATTACAATCGTGATTCTTTAACGGTTCAAGATTTTGATGAATCTTAACGTTTTAGACCCTACTGAATCCGAAAAACCTAATTTTAAAAAAAGTGTGGGTCTGTCTGAAAGTACGATAACTTGAGAACGCGTACGAATTTTAGACTGAAATTATATATTTACGTTTTTCATCAAAAAACTAGGAACAAGTTCGTAGATGAGCTTTTTTCGATCAGTGGTACCAAATCTTTATTGACGAAACTTTTCAGTTTTTTGCCTTTATTCTATAAACGGTAGTATTTATCATAAAATATGAAATTTACATGCAACATTTTCCAAAATTATTAGCGGCTCATTTGTAATTATCAGAATTTAAATTATTATAAAATTCGTTATATTTTTCTGAACTAAAGAAATAATGAGAATCATAATCGGAAATTAGAATTATTATCACTCATATTTTGACATCACATGCAAACGTTCGTCAATTGTTTTTTTTTTTTTCTTTTAAATAAGTAATTTGGCTCTATCGTGTTTGGTATCAAATTAAAGCTCTTGTGGAGATAATTCTAGTAGAAGTGTCACAGAATATTTAAACGATTGTCAATTGTTTCTTTCACAAATCATTGAAATGATGTCTAGTTTGGTATCAATTTCAAGCTTTTGGGAAGATAAGCTTAGTAGATATCAAAAATAAATCATCAAAGGAATCAAAGTTACCATCTTCAAATTACACTTCCAGCGATCAAATGTCGAAATTTTATATCAAAAGAAAATGAAGAAGATCGTTATTTCATAAATAATCTTGAGTGCTCGCCATCTCTGAACACTCCCCTTGAAATACTTAGGGTAAAGTTCCGAATCTATGAAGAGGGGAAAAATATACTTCCATTTTACTACCTATACGGTTTTGCACTGCATTATTTAATATTTGATTCGAAATTGTAAAGCATCTATTCTAAAAGAGTTGTTCTATTCAACAGAATATATACATATTTCGGTTTACGGATCCTTTTGAGTGAATAACTGCGTAGTAGAAATTAAAGTATGATAAACGATGAGGTTTCCTGCAAAGTTTTAATTCTTTACGTAGAATAGAAAAAATTATATACGCCGTGAGAGTTTAGGATACTGAAAGCGCGCGCTCGATGCACGCCGAGCACCACGGCAGGTGTATAGAGGCGCATGAATGTCCGCAAATCAATTAATTCACAAAACTGGTATCTACTGAATATTCCAAAATTAACCAAGTCTTCTTATTTGGCTCATTCATCTTCTTTCACACGCCTCTCCTTCTCGTCGTTTAAAGGGTAGCAAAACGATCATTAGTTAATATTTATTGGCGTTTAAGCAGCATCTTCAGTGCTGCATTTAACGAGGATTAATAATCATCTATCACCGGCCCGTCTCGCCTTCTTCACATTCCGAGAGAGCCAAAAAATACGTCTCACTTGCTTTCAAAGCGTTCCTCGACGACCATATGTGTGGAGTTTGGTTGTATGGGTGAATGCAGGGCTGTATTAATCCAAAAGCCCAAATTCAGTTATATATTTAGATTTTTGTTCTTTACGCTCACGGTGAAATAATTGAAATTCATTTGCTTCCTTCAGAATGTCTGCACAAGGCACACTCTCCGAATATCTTGTCGGAGTGCGTGTTATTTTCGTTTAATTGTCGGCTGATTGCAGCGCACCGCAGCATGTTTTCGCGTTTCCTACAACTTGTCTGTTTGCGGTGTTTAATGGCGGTTTTAACCACTAAACGCCCATCAACTTATTGTACACTTCCAGAGGTATTTACTGCAGACTACAAGAGAATTCGGAGCGTTTACACCGAGAAATTACTGCTAAATCGAGAAGAAACAATCAAGTCTATTAGTAGGAATGTTACTGGATGATACACAAAGGAGTGCGATGTGATGAATTTCTGGTGTTTCCTGTGCATTACTATTTTGAGATTAAACCTTTTTTGTTCAAGAATTGAGATGGAATTCGCGTAAATTAATCGCGCTTTCTTCTGTCACATCACCCTCTCCCATTGGCAGAGATTGCAACACTTCGTGAAAAATATAACAGAAGTATTTAGCCAATATCTTGAGCTACATAATGTCATAAAGATATCTGGGCCAACGCTTAAGACCAGGTGAAAATAAAAAAATTACCAAATGCACCAAAGGATTGATTCCCAGTAAACGCAGAGCATGTATCGTTAGGGCATTCCCTTCATCTAAATTCCAGTCCACAAAGCAGTTTTTACTCGTTATATTTATTGTTCGATGTATTCTCCTGTTATACTTGCTTGAATTAGTAAAAGGGAATGAATAAATTATTATAATTTCTCATGTTGAACAGAAAAAAGTCTAATCTTGCTTCAGTATAATAAATTCTAATAGAAAAAATACTAATCTCATTTGAAATTAAAATCAAGCGAATTACAATCAAACTAATTTATATTTTTGTAAATAGTACATACATAGCTTACATCTTATAAACATAAACAGTTTACCAGCACGCAATTTACAAATAGAGCTTGCTTGATTCTACGTTCGTGACAAATGACAATCGCTCTTTGCTCTATGGCATTCGTTGTCAGGAAATCATTCAATTTACACTACAAATGGTCGGTCGCCATTTTGAATTTACCATTTGATGGTTGCTTATTAAATGAAAAAAGAACAAACCGCGAGCGTTTTTATCAAAGGCGGTTGTAATGAATTGAGTAATTAGTTTTCTTTTGTTTGGGTGAGATGCGTTTGCTATTGATTGCTTGTTAGACTTTAAATTGAAAATTGATCCGTTTGCTTTGCAAGTTAATCAGGTATGCTTTGAGCCGGAAATTAAGTAACAAACTCATTACTGAACCTAAATAGATAATTATAAGCAAAATTACGATGCTTGTCCTCCTGTAAAACGTTTTAAATTTATTTGTATTCTTTCAAACAAATTTCAATAAAAAATCAATAACCTTGTCTGTTTAGGGTATTTGGTATTCACATTGAGTCTTAAGATCCTCTGTGATCAAGCCTGCTGTGAGTTCGGCTTGAATGGCATCTTTTGTTTCTCGACTTTGATCTCTTCGCCAGCAACAGATTTACAGCCGGTATTCAAAGTAGCCGGGATCATTGTTCGACAACATTGTGGCTTACTTCGAATGTCAGACATGTTGACAACGAGCGCTTGATCCCAAAACAGATACCGCAGTAATGCGAAATGAAAACGGGGGACAAATAACACGAAGCTGAAATTTCACAAAATACTATTTCAATTTCAGAATAATTATTGACATAATTGATTCTACGCAAGAAGAAATTTGTAAAATAGTTCACTGTTTTGCTTATTTGACCTGCGAAATGTTTTACTGTTTAAATCCCGTTTTATAAGTGGCACAATCGATTCCAAAAAGATGCTGAATCGATTGACCACTAGGAAAGATCTGAAAACCATTTTGATTATTTGTTCTTCGGTATAAGAGAATTGTGTATATAAAAATGATACTTTGGGGCACTATTATAAATTTAGTATATCCAAAGTAATTCCTATATCGTTTATGAAACGATCTGAGCTACAAACAAGCCTTCGAACAGGCGAATAATTTATTCCTAACAGTGTTTCAACTTTAAAGTGGTATAATCGATCTCAAAAAGGTGCCAGATCGATTGACGACAATATTTTTTTCAGTTTGAGTGAACAACGTGTCTACAATTATTCCCTTGAGACACTATTATAAACTTTGTATATTGAATGTTACTGAATCGTTTAAAAAACGATCTGAGCCATAAATGAGCCACCAGAGAGGTGAATGGTTCTGTTATACCACATAACAATGTATTAATCCGTTCACACAAATAGCGTTTTAATTTCAAAGATATTTGGTAAGTGGCATAATCGATTCCAGAAAGGTGGCGAATCGTTCTTTGATGGAATACTGTATTAGTAGTTTCTTCTTTCAATTTTAAAGAACTGTGTGCTTAAAATGAATACTTTGTGGTATTATTCTTAACTCTATAATCGCTTAATCGTTTGCGAAATGATCTGAGCTATAAATGAATCACTCAAAAGGTAAATGTCTTTGTTCTACTGCATGATAATGTGAACAATATAATTAAGTCCACAAAAATACTGTTCCAATCTTAAAACTCTCTATAAGTGGTATGATCGATTTCAGAACGGTGCCGGGTCGATTAACAAGGAAGAAAATTCTGAGAGACTATATTAGTTGTTCGTTTTCCAATTTGAAAGAATTGAGAGTAACAAATTAATACCTTGTAAATTTTCAATATTGAATATTATTACTTTATTAAGCTGAAAACGAGCTGAGAGGGGTGAATGGCTTTATTGTACAACATGGTGATGTGATTATGGGAAGCATGTAAAGTAGCTCAAAAAAAAGCTGTTCTAAATATGAACACTTCTTATTCGTATAAGTGGCACAATCGATTTCAAAAAGGAGCCACATCGATTGACGAAGGTGAAAAATTTGACGATTGTGGCACAATTCGTAAGGTTTGCGCAAATAAAATAAATATGTGGTACTACTGTGAATTAATATTTCTATATCGTTTACGAAACGATCATTATTAGAAATTAACCAAGAAATAAGTAAATGATCTTATTTTTCCACATGATTATACGAACCGTGAATCTTTTTGGATAAAAATAATTGCTTTAAAG
Organism: Dromius quadrimaculatus; assembly: GCA_963989225.1. Classification (NCBI taxonomy): domain Eukaryota; kingdom Metazoa; phylum Arthropoda; class Insecta; order Coleoptera; family Carabidae; genus Dromius; species Dromius quadrimaculatus. Next base: position 48,448,336 of record OZ022331.1, on the reverse strand, counting down.
TGCTCTAAAGTTAGTATACAATCGATTTCAAACTTGAGGGTGATATTTATGATGTTCACAATTAGAAAGTATTTATGCAAACTTTGTACATTAAATGGGACTTTTATAACTCTACGATGTTTGTCAAAATAAATTAGTTAATGACGGCAGATTTTATTCGGAAATTTCTCTATAAACGACAAAATGCTCTGGGTATGAGGTCCTGAAATTAATTTAATGGTAACGAAAGGAATCATCAATCTCAGAATATTTATTATAAGTGGCACAATCGATTTCAGAAAGATTCTGAATCATTTGGAGGTGATATTTATGTTGTTCACAATTTAGCAGTAGCCCAAAGATAGTCATGCAAATTTTGAACATTAAATGTCACTTTAATTGTGCAATTTGTATCAAAATAAAATATTCAATAAGGGCTAATAATTTTGTTTGGAAATTCCTCTAAAATAGGACAAAGTTTTCTAGGTATGAAGTCCTGAAATTCATTTTATGAAAGCGAAAGGAATCACCAATCCCAGGATATTAATTATAAGTGGCACTATCGATTCCAGAAAGCTGCCACATCGATTAACGATGTTTGTTTGTAAACTTGAAGGAATTGTGTGGATATATTCAATATCTTGGAATACTATCGAAGAGTTTGTTTATTGAATTCAACTCTTTTATCGTTTGTGAAACGATATGTGTTAAAAATAAGTCACAAAATAATGTGGACCATGAATTGCTTCTTATACATAACTGCTGTGTTTTCTTTTGAAATTGAGATGCCATGGAGGATGAGTGCAACTGATGCGATTGATTTTATGAAAATGCTGGATCGATTGATGATTGTGTTTATTGTTGTTCATCATCTAACAGCAGTCTAAGTGTATTACTGCAAATTTTTGATATTAAATGTGATTTCAAGTATTGTACAATGTGTGTCAAAAATAAGATATTTAATAGGGGTTAATAATTCTGAAAAAACCAGGTACAGAACCCTAAAATTAATTCTACAATAAAATTTGAATAAACTGTCCATATAGTGAATAGAGGAAACTTTAACCCTACGAGACTTTTTATAAGTGGTATAATTGATTCTAAAAAGGTGCCGAATCGATTGACGGGAAGTTTTTTCCTCGAATTGGAAAAATTGTAAGGATAAATTTGATATCTTGGGGTGGGTACTATTGAGGTGTTTTATCGATTACAAAACGATATGAATTAAAAGTTAGCCACATAATAATTTGGATCGTGAATCGTTTCTTATAGGAGAGTAAACTTGAATATGAATAATTGCTTTATTTTATGTCAAAATCGAGAGGCCCTTAAGAATGAGTGCAACTAGTGTGTTCGATGACGATATTTATAATTTTATACAGTTTAACAAAAAAATTGCAAGTACTTTTGTAAACTTTGGCAATTAATGAGACTTTAAAAGTTTGAGTGACGGATTTTAGTCAAAAAAAAAGTAGTTAAAATGGACAAAAAAAATATTTTTTGAAATAATTTCAAAAATCTGATAAACTTTCTATATAGTAATGTAAGGAATAACTTATCCTGAAAACTAATTATAAGTGGTACAATCCATTTCAAAAAGGTGTCAGATCGATTGATGACGTTTGATATTAGATTTGAAAGGATTGTGGGGATGAAACTAATGTACTTGGGGGTGTTATTGTGAGCTTCATATATTGAATGAGACTCCTATATCGTTTACGAAACGATTTGAGCTAGAAATTAGCCGTGTAATGGGTAGATGCTTTTATTCTACTACATGGTAATGTGTACCGTGAATTGCAACTCATTCAAAATTATTTTTCTGGTAGGAATAATTTTTGTTCTCAAGTTAGAGGAATCTTAATTTTGCAAGTGGCATAATCGATTTTAAAAAGGTGGCGTATCGATTTATGACAAAAAAAAGTCTGGACACTGATATTTATTGGTTTTCTCAGTTTAGCAGGAATTGAAAGAGTTCCAAAAGAATCACAGGGAATATGAAACGGTGCTCCCTTTAAGACTTTCTATAAGTGGCACAATAGATTTCAGAAAGGTGTCAAATCGATGATTACGTTTTTTATTCAATTTGAAGAAGAATTGTGTGTATGGAATTATTACCTGGAGATATTATTGTGAGCTTTATATATTGAATGAGACTCCTACATCGTTTACGAAACAATTTGATCTAGAAACGACCTGTGAAATGGATAGATGCTTTTATTCCACCACATGGTAATGTGTACCGTGAATTACAACTCATCCAAAATTATTTTTCCGGTAGGAATAATTTTTGTTGCCAAGATGAAGAAATCTCAATTTCGCAAGTGGCCTAGTCGATTTCAAAAAGATGCTGGATCGATTGATGGCAGAAAAGATCTGAGCGACGATATTTATTGTTTTACTTAGTTTAGCAGAGATTGGAATAGCTCCAAAAGAATCAAAGGGAATGTGAAACGTGCTCTCCTGACGACTATTGATAAGTGGCACAATCGATTTGTTGTTTATCAATTTGAAAGGATTGAGTGGATGGAATTAATACCTGAGAGTACTATTGTGAGCTTTATATATTGAGTGAGACTTCTATATCGTTTACAAAACGATTTGAGCTAGAAATTAGCCGTTAAATGGGTCGATTCTATTATTCTACTGCATGATAATGTGTATCGTAAATTGCCATTCATCCAAAATTATTTCTCCGGTAGGAATATTTTTATTGCTAATTGAAGAAATCTTAACGATGCAAGTAGTATAATCGATTTCAAAGAAGCGCTGGATCGATTGATGGAAAAAAAGATCTGGACGACGATATTTATTGTTTTTCTTAGCTTATCAGAGAATGAAAGAGTTCCAAAAGAATCACAGGGAATGTGAAACGTCGCCTCCACTGGAGACTTTTTGTAAGTGGCACAATCGATTTCAGAAAGGTACCAAATCGATTGATAACGTTTTCTATTTGATTTGAAAGGATTGTGTCGATTAAATCAATACCTGGGGATACAATTGTGAGCTTTCTATATTGAATGAGACTCCTATATCGTTTACGAAACGATTTGAGCTAGAAATTAGCCATGAAATGGGCAGATGCTTTCATTCTACCACATGGTGGAGAATCACATGGAATGTGAAACGTGGCCACCGCAGAAGACTTTTTATAAGTGACACAATCAATTTCAGAAAGGTGCCAAATCGATGGACAACGTTTGTCGTTCAATTTGAAAGAATTGTGTGGATAAAATAACTATTTGGTATCCTATCATGAGCTTTGTATACTTAATGTGATTTCTAAATCTTTTACGAAACGATCTCAATCAGCAATGAATCCTTAAAGTGGCGAATTATTTTTTTCTGGAACAATATAATGTGAACCGTAAATCCCTCCTTATACAATAAAATTTCGCGGATGAAATAGTATATTGTGTGGCTAGGGACGAAACAAGACGATTTCAGCTGAGGGTGAGCGTTGCTTGCCCGAGCGAAGCGAGGGCCGGCATCACCCTCGGCTGAAATCGTGTTTTGTCCCGTGCCACACACTGTATTTTTCATAATACCTGCATTGAAACTTTCCACATTACAAATTTGTCATAACAAAGTAAATATTTTTCTTTTGATTTTGCAGGTTACAAGTCGAGAGTAGCTGCTTGTGCTTCATCAATAAGATGTTGTGATGTACTTAAAATTGTCGTATTAATACTTTTTTTCTTGAAACAAATCGTCTTTTTAATCTAATTTACAGTTCCGAATACAACAACTGTCAAATTAACTAAGGTTATATGATTTTCATTTAGAGATTGACAATGAACAAATGCGACTCTGCCAGGGATAAAACGATGTAAAAAATTAATTCAGCGGACAGAAACAAGTTTGTTTCTCCCCTCGGGCAGAAACAAGCCTGTTCCTGCCCGGCTACACTCGCATTTGTCTGCAATTGTCTTGTTTCGACTGACAAAACAGGCGTTGAAACGCGTTGTTTCAATGCAGGTATTATGAAAATATTATTACTTAATTCAGTAAACCTAAAGGATGTATGCAAGTGGCACTATCGATTTCAAAGAATTGCTGGATTGATTGATGATAAAAAAATATTTGGTGGACGTATTCATTGCTTTCTTTAGATTTTGGATGCCAAAATAAAGCAGTTAATATGACAAATAATTTGACTTCAAATTCGGCATTTGAAAAATCTGAAAAAAAATTATAAGTGGCATAATCGATTCTAGAAGGATGCCGAATCGATTTTCGACGATTGTGCGGATAAAATTATCACCTTGAGGTACAACTGTTGTTGTATACAAGTAATGTGATCGATTTTAAGTAGGAACTGGATCGATTTGAAAAAATATCTGGGTATAAAAGGGTTGAACATATTTTAATTTAGTCAAAGTAGAAGTTTTATCCATATTAAATGAATTAATGTTCCCTATCAAAAAATCTAGCACCATAAATAAAATCAAGATCCAAAATTTAATTATCTCTAACCATTTGGTCTTCAATTAACACTTAGGATTTTAAAATGATGGATGGCTAGCAGCTGTCCAAATTTTGGGGCTCGCTGGTATAATTATAATGTTTGAATGGTGATTAAAAAGCATTGGGACCGTAGCTCAAGGCATTTAGAATGTTTTACAAGGGTATAATAAGATTATCACAGCTTTTAAAATACCGGATGTTCTGAAAAACATTTACGTGATCATTTAATACGAAAATTGAATTTTCTTTTATGAACATTTATTTCTTATAGCATACGGAATTGCTATTAATAAAATAATTTATGGAAGAGGCTATTTGTCAATAGAACAATTAGAAGTGAGACAATAATTACATATTTGCGTCATAATTTTATCGAACAAAATGTATTAGAAAAAACATAGAAAAGGATGCATCTTTAATAATTATTTTCCGGAACTGTGTAAGTATGTCATTCTAGCACCTTCAATTTTATTTATTTACACTTGAAATTTTATTTTTCATTACAACCAACGAACAACTAATTATTGATTCAAAAAAAGTTCAAAACAAGTCACAAATGAATAAACAACAACTTTTTTCATAAGATTCAACAAAATTAGCACTAAAAACAGCTTTTTCCATTTCCCATTTGTTTTGCACAAGTTCCTCAGTTTTTTCTTCTAATACAACGGTTTTCAATTGTACCTAAGCATAATAATTACATTGAAGCAGTGATTATTTTTGTTTCCTGATACACAGGACTTTACTTCCGGTCTCATTGGAATTAGGGACACTAGAATAAACATTGAATAATAATATATTATAGAATATGGAGACATTATCTCCATTTTATTATCTCTTCAAGCAATTGAATATAAATTTTCAATTACGCGTTTTAATTATCTTTATTATACTTAATTTTCATTCGCATATCGGCAATAAATATCGCATTGATCACGAAAAAAATATTGCCCATAACTTGCATTACAAAATGGCCGCCGACTTTTCAAGGTGCTTTATTGATGGCTTAATTTGAATATTAAGCGATTTTCATTTGTTTATCACAATTTATGTGACTTGTAAGTAAGAATAATTGTTTGACTATATACTTGTAATTATAGATTAAGAACATTGGATGTGGGTAATATATAACCTTCACTATACCTTATAATTAATAAGAAGCATCCTTTGTTATCAGGGATCCGTACATTCAGGATTAAATGAATGAATAGTATTGCTGTAAAATTGTTATAGTCAGTCGGAATTAAATAATCATATATTCTCAAATACTGATTGGATTTTTTTGGCACATACCTTAAATGAAAGCTATAACATTCTCAAATAACATATATTTTTTTTGAGTCTATATTGTTTGATGAAATTTCCTGCAAAACGGGAAAATATCAAATGGGATCATATTTTTCATCAGTTTTCTGAAATAATATTTTGAGGCCCGATATTTCGTGAATTATTGGATGAAAAAAATCAATTTTTTTTCATGATAATATTTTAATCTTATATTATGTATAAACTATATGCAGAAGCTGCACTTCCCAATAATATCTGCGCAATGAATTTATATAGACGAAATGCGCATTATATTAACAATTTTATTCAGCGGCGGCTCGTACCTAAAATTGGTATGTCAATATTTTTTTTGATAATTAGGCAGATAGCTTAATAACTTATTTGACAATTAACGTGAAAATAAATACAACAAACCGAGTATTTTTAGCCCAACTCCATATTAATATTTAGTTACATAATAAGTACTTCTATAACATCATTCAAAAATTATCGTAAAATTTTAATTATTACCTACTTATCTCTTCCGCATTTTTAAATTTGCGATATTGTTATCAATAAGAGCATATAAATATGACAAAATGAATTATTAGGCAAATTGTACATAATTTATACAAATTATTCTATATTTTATTCAAAAGCATGAATGTACCGCCATTCATATTAAAAATCCATAACCTGTTGATATTTATTTCAATTTTGTACAGTTTTATTTTATTTACTGTACTAGCACTTACTGGGGTCCCAATTTTTCCATCAAATATACATCTCTAGCTCAGTGCACAAAAAACTGCACATGGACGAATAAATAGCAAAAAAAAATACAAAAAAAAAAAATTATTAATATGCCAATTTTAGAATATTTAATATTCTTTAAATTATGAATTTGAATGTCAAGCTAATAAATGTCAAAATTATGTTTCCAATGGCAATGAAAAATACGCCGCTTCAGATAAAAAAATATTTGGTTGTTGATTTAAACTAATTCAGCCATTAGCTACATTTCCAAATGTTTTTTATTATTTTAATTGCCCCTATATTCAGTGTTTTTAAACTGTTGACAGTAATAGGACCTCCTTACTTTTTAATTAATCATGTCTACTTTCTGAAAAGATAATGAAATGAAATAAAATAAGTAATATAGAATTAATTCAAATTGTCTGTGCGTTTATGGACACGCCACAAGTTGCAATTCTTAACCGATTTTGGTGTTTCTTTATTTTGTCGATTGGTTAACTATCATTTTATAAACTTATTGATTTTTATTACGATCCGATGACTGGTTTTTTTTTTAGACAATTTTCTACAAGAACTTCCTCTTTTCGTGATAATAATCATTTATCTATCCTCTTGAGATGAATAACAGATTCCTGATTAAACCAGTGACTTAAAAAAATTGAAACTGTGAGTGCTGACTTAGGAATTATGTAGAGATAATATACTAAAGACAAAATGACATCTCAATTTACCTCAACACAATTATAATGTTCAAAACTCAAAGTCACGATAGATTCAATAATCCTGCCTGTCCTCTTGAGATAAATTATTATAACCTGACCAAACCAGAGATTCAAAAAAATTTTAATTGTGAATGCGGGCTGAGGGATGATCTAAAAATAATATACTTTAGACAGAATGTTGTTTTCGGCAACCTCAACACAATTATAATGTGCAAAACTCAAAGTCAAGATATAATAATCCGTTTTGTCCCCTTAGGTCTAGAACAGTGATTCAAAAAATTTTAAACTATAAGCGCTGGTTCAAGAAGGGTGTAGAAATAATATCCTCAACACAATTATAGTATTCAAAACTCAATACAATAATAGATATAATAATCCTGTCTGTCCTCTTAAGATAAATTATTATACCCTGACCAAACCAGCGATTCAAAAAATTTGAAATTGTGAGTGCTGATTCAAAAAGGAAACAAAAACAATAGACTAACGTCCTTGTTTACCTCCAAACAATTATTGAGTTCAAAATCTAAAATGACAATAGATATTGGTAGTAATCCTATAAATTACCAGCTCCTGACTAAGTCAGTGATTCAAAAAATTTCAAACTGTGAATACTGACTTTTGGAGGATGTAAAAATAATATACAAAAGACAGCACACGGTGCTTGTTTTCCCCACGCAATTATAGTGTTCAAAATTCAAAGTCACAATAGATATTGGTAATAATCCTGTCCTCTTGAGATAAGTAAACAATTTCTGGATAATCTAGGAATTCAAAAAATTTCTAACTTTGAGTATTGACTAAGGGATGATGTGAAAATAATATACTGAAGAAAAAATGACGTCCTTGCCTGGCTCAGCACAATTATATCGTTCAAAACTTATAATAGATATAATAATTCTATCTGTCCTCTTGAGACTTATTATTAATTCTTGACTAAAGCAGAGATTCAAAAAATATCAAACTGTGCTAGCTGACTTCTGGGGGATGTAGAAATAATATACTGGAAACAGAATGACATTATAATTTTCCGCCACACAATTATATTGCACAAAGCTCACAATATTCGTCCTCTTAAGATTAATTATTAATTCCTGACTAAATCACAGATCCAAGAAAATTTAAACAAGAAGTGGTGAGTTACGAAGGATGTAGAAATATTATCTAGAACACAGAATGACGTTTAGGTGTCCCGCTTTCCAATTATAGTGCGCAAAACTCCCAACAAATGTAATAATCCTATTCGTCCTATTGAGAATAATCATTAATTCCTGACTAAACCAGTAAATCAAAAAAATTGAAACTGTGAGTGCTGACTCACTAAGTATGCAGAAATACTATCCTGAAGACAGGATGACGTTTTGGTTTTCCGCTTTACAATTATAGTGCGCAAAACTCACAACAGATGTAATAATCCTATCTGTCCTATTGAGATTAATTATTAATTCCTGACTAAATCACAGACCCAAAAAAATTTTAAACTGTGAATGTTGACTTGCGAAAGATGTGGACATTTTATCGTAAAGACAGAATGACGTTTTGGTTCTTCCCTACACAATTATAGTGCACAAAATTCACAATATAGATGTTATCTGTCTTAGTGAGATTAATTATTATCAATTCCTGACTTAATCACAAATTCAAAAAAATTGGAACGGTGAGTGCTGGCTCAAGAAAAATATAAAAATATTATCCTGGAGACAGGATGAAGTTTTGGTTTTCCGGTTCACAATTATAGTGCGCAAAACTCACAATAAATGTAATAATCCTATCTGTCCTCTTGTGATAAATAAAATAAAACTGTGAGTGGTGAGTCTCGAAGGATGTAGGAATTTTATCCTGAACACAGAATGACGTTTTGATTTTCCGTTTCACAATTATAATGTGCAAAACTTACAACAGATGTAATAATCCTATCTTTCCTCTTGATATTAATTATTAATTCCTGACTAAACCATCGATTCAAAAAAATTGAAACTGTGAGTGCTGACTCACGAAGGATGCAAAAACACTATCCTAAAGACAGGATGACGTTTTGGTTTTCCGCTTTACAATTATAGTGCGCAAAACTTACAACAGATGTAATAATCCTATATGTGCTATTGAGATCAATTATTAATTCCTGACTAAACCAGTGATTCAAAAAATTTGAAACTGTGAGTGCAGACTCACAAAGGATGCAGAAATACTATCTTAAAGACAGGATGACGTTTTGGTTTTCCGCTTTACAACTTACAACAGATGTAATAATCCTATCTGTCCTATTGAGATTAATTATTAATTCCTGACTAAATCACAGATCAAAAAAATTTTAAAACTGTGAGTGTTGACTCGCGAAGGATGTGTTCATTTTATCCTGAAGACAGAATGACGTTACACAATTATAGTGCGCAAAATTCACAATAGATGTAATAATCCTATCTGTCTTAGTGAGATTAATTATCAATTCCTGACTAAATCACAAATTCAAATAGTTTTGAACTGTGAGTAGTGAGTCACGAAGGAAGTACAAAAATACTCCTGGAGACAGGATAACGATTTTGGGTTTCCGCTTTACAATTATAGTGCGCAAAACTCATAATAGCAGTGGTAATTCTATTCGTCCTCTTGAGATTAATTATTAAATCCTGACTATAACAGCGATTCAAAAAATTTTAAACTGTAAGTGCTGACTCACGAAGGATCTAGAAATATTATCCTAAAGACAGGTTGACGTTTTGGTTTACTGCTACATAATTATAGTGCTCAAAACTCACAACAGATGTAATAATCGTATCTGTTCCATTGAGATTGATTATCAATTCCTGACTAAACCAGAGATTCGAAAAATTTGAAACTGTGAGTGGCAAGTCACGAAGGATGTATAAATATTATACTGAAGACAGAATGATGTTTTGGTTTTTCGCTACACAATTATAGTGCGCAAAACTCACAACAGATGTAATATTCCTATTCGTCCTGTGAAGATAAATTATGAATTCCTGACTGAATCAGTGATTCAAAAAATTTGAAACTGTGAGTGCTGACTCACGAAGGGTGTAGAAATATTATCTTGAAGACAGGATGACGTTTTGGTTTTCCGGTACACAATTATAGTGCGCAAAACTCACAATATGTAATAATCCTATTTGTTCTCATGAAATTAATTATTAATTCCTTACCAAATCACAGATTAAAAAAAAATTTGACAATGAATGGTAAGTCACGAAAGATTTAGAGATATTATCCTGAAAACAGAATGACGTTTTGGTTTTCCGCTTCCCAATTATAGTGCGCAAAACTCACAACAGATGAAATAATCCTATCTGTCCTATTGAAATAAATTATTAAATCCTGAGTAAACCAGTGATTCTAAAAATTTAAACTGTGAACGCTGACTCAGGAAGGATGTAGAAATAGTATCCTGAGGACAGGATGACGTTTTGGTTATCCGCTACACAATTATAGTGCGCAAAACTCACAACAGACGTAATAATCCTACCCTACCTGTCCTATTGAGATTAATTATTAATTCCTGACTATACCAGAGATTCAAAAAATTTTAATCTGTGACTGGGGAGTCACGAAGGATTTAGAATTATTATCTTGAAGACAGAATGACGTTTTGGTTTTCCGCTACACAATTATAGTGCGTAAAACTTACAATAGATGTAATAATCATATCTGTCCTATTTAGATTAATTATTAACTACTGACTCAATATCAGATTCCAAAAATTTCAAACTGTGAGTGGTGAATCACGAAGGATGTAGAAATATTATCCTGGGAACAGGATGATGTTTTAGTTCTTCGCATCACAATTATAGTGCGCAAAACTCACAATTAATGCAATAATCCTGTTCGTCCTCTTGAAATTAATTATTAATTTCTGACTAAACCAAAGATTGAAACAATTGTAAATTGTGAGTACCAACTCATGGAGGATGTGAAAATAGTTCACTAAGGACAAAATGACGTTTTCTTCTTCCTTCAAACAATTATAGTGTTCAAATCTCACAATAGATATAATAATCTTATCTGTCTTTTAAGAGTTATTATTTATTTCCGACTTAACCAGAGATTCAAAAAATTTGAAAACATGAGTGCTGACTCAGGAAAGATGTAGAAATAATATATTGAAAACAAAACGATGTTATCGTTTTTTTCTAAACAATTATAATGCTCAAAACTTGTACCGACAATAGATACAACAATCTCATTTTTCCCTCGAGATGATTTATTATTTATTAACTAAATCAAAAATCCAAAAAAAAATTGAATTATAGATAGGTAATGATTTCTGACTCATCCAGCAATTATACTAGCTCAAAGGGCCCCATTAAATTATGTGCCCAAGGGCCTCAATGGATTTTAATCCGACACTGAAGACAAGTGCAAAAATTATTGAAATTCGGTCAATAATTTCAGTGACCAAATGTCATAATGCTCAACTTTACAATCTTATTGCCTCAATTTTTTCTCAAGAAAGTTTTTTGGTTCAACAATTTTATCGAATGTAAGCGACGGCTAAACTGCTTGCGCTATTTGTCAACTTAAAAACAATTGAACTAACCTGCCGTCAAACTGGGAACTCCAAATCCAGGCGTTCCCTGAAACATATGCCCAGCGCCCGGAAACGGTCCAACAAGTCCTTGCGCCCCCCAATTAGGATGCGCCACATTATAAACCGCCGCTGCAAGCGCCGAAAAAGGAGTTGGTCTAATCGGGCCCTGCGAAATGAGCCCTTCTCTCGAAAAATCCCTCAAATTTCTTTCCCTATGAAGATATAATTCAGGATCTTTCGATTCTTCTTTCTGTTCTGAATTTAAATCTTCAACGTCAACTATAGAATCTTCTTGATTCGAATCGTAATCTTCATCTGAAGAATGTGTTGTGGGGCTCCGCGAAGGATCAAGCGGTGTAGGGCTCGGGGGTGATGTTGGGCGCGTATTTGGTCGGGTGTCTGCCAACAGGGAAGCTACACTAAAACTTATATGTCCGGTTTTATTCGGAGTTTGTTGATTCGATTTGTCACTGGACATTGTTTCTGGTAAACATTCATTCATTTGGATAGTCATACTTTGAGGTGAGTCCAACTGATTTTTTAACATGAATATAAGTACACTCACTAATTCACTCACTTTTTTCAAAAATCGTTCATTTTTTATCTGTACTATATATACGTGTTACTTTCACGAATAACCAAAACATACTGACCAAACTTCCCCACGGAATTCTCTTTCCCAATTTGGGCGGGGTTCTCAAGCAAAGGCGTGGCTTATATGAACACTCCTTCAGTAAATTACTCCTCTTTTGCTTTCCACCAATAATGACGGTTGTTACAAACTGACCAAATGAATGTTGAACTCGAAGGGGAGCATAAATGGTTTGAAAAGAAGAATGTAGATGGTCGTTTGTATCATTTTGTTGGAGTGTAGTTTTTTGTTTTGTGTTATTATTTTAACAAGGGAGTTTAAGTGCTTGTACTCTTTTATAGACATATAAAGTGGGTTTTGAAATTGTTATAACTTAATTATGAACGTGAGGATACGGATAAATGTTTGTTATAGCCTCCGGGTGGCGGAAAGAGTGGGGGAGGTCATGTGAAAACAGTACGAGGGGAAAATATGAAATGATTATCTTTTCTCATGAAGTTTATACAACGTGATGATTGTTTATTTGAGCTCAATATAATTTTTTTTCCTACATAGGTAATATTAAAGAGAAGATTTTAATAATTTTGAATGCAAGATATTTTTTTGTAAATTTCAAGTAAGTCAGATAATACAAAATCATATTTTCCGTATAATCGCAGCTCTTGAATTTTTTTTAATTTCAAGACCGTCTGGCGAGGCATCATAACTGTAGAATTAACAAATGTTATCAGCGCCATCTCTGTTACAAGAACAGAGTTTACAAGTTTCTGACAGCTACGAAATTGACAGACATAAAACTGAATATGATTATGAATTTTTTCAAACACTCAGTTATGGAACTAATAACACTTTTATGCTCAGTAAAATGTATCAGGTAAGTTGGTTTATACTTTTTTACTAATTGCTTTAGTCCATTATTGTTTGTAGGTTACGAATGATGATGAGCTCAGCTCAACAACACAAAATTGTCTCACAGACTTACTCTAACTGTTCGTGTCTATGGAAACTGCATTTTTAGGGACGAAGGAAAAATTTGGCTTCATCATAAAGTCTCTTTTGTTTACCTGCGTTGGTCTGGAACAGTATTACAGCTTTCCGGGGGGCTGCTAGAGTTATCTTGAAATATGTCACACTTTTGATTACAATATGAAAAGTTATCGTTAATATCAAGTGGAAATAAGGTCTGAAGCTCCACAGTGCCTACACGCTAGTCGCCACTGTCATCAATTGTTTTCTTGATGAAATGAATGATGAAAAGTTGTTTTTGCTTGATGAAGTGGTATGAAGCTAGAGAAAAATTTATTGTGATGCCCTGGAATTATTCTTATATCAATTCAAAAATAGTATTTTAGGGAGGAATTCAGAGTTTATTGAATTACTGATCATTCAATAAATGTAGAGCTCCAAAATACATCTTATACTTACAACCAAATTCATATTCCATCTTAGAAAATTCAAATTTTGTTTATTCTGTAGTTTTACTTGACTTGGAAGGATCGCTAAATCTAGATATCTATTTTAGAGCAATTCCATTCTTTTCAAGATTGAATATACTTGTGGATAAATTCTGGTTCATCTAAATGGGATCATCCAAAAAAAAAAGACTTCCATTGATTTTTTTATTATTTTAATAGTTGATTGACATGTCCCACAATGTAATAAAATCTATAATTTTTTCAGAAATTTGTAAATAATATTTGTTCCAATTAATTTGAATAGGTATAGCATAAAATTTTTTCTTACTTCAATTAAATGCGTAAACAGCGTGCACTACGTATTTAAAAAGAAACAAATAACCTTCTGTAAACCTAAAATTGTATATAGTCCAATCAATGCGCGGTTCAAAGTTGCGTCAATGTTTTTACTGAAAGTTAATACTTTTCGATTTATTAGAGAGTGAAACATCAATTTTTCAATAAAAAATCACATTTTCAGACGATTTTTGATGAATAACTCTGAAAATAAGTAAGTATTTCATGAAAAAATTCATTCGGAGTAAAAATGTAGCCAATAAGAAAAAAACAAAAAATACTGGGTTTAAAATATCACTAAATCCAATACTAACGGATTAATAGCTTATTGAAGGTTGATTCTTCTCCATCAAACGCCCAAATCTGAAGTTTCAACGTGAAATATCCAGAAAACAGTGCATTTTTCGGGAAAAACCTTATACAACTCATTTCAAAGTGCTTGAAAAAAAACCTTAATTTTTTCTTTTCATGGAAATTCCTAGTATCAAAATTAAGCGAGTTATGACGAAAACAAAATTGGTCCCTATTTTTTTGGCATCAAAAAAATGTGAACATCATCTCCTAATTACCACCACAATTGAAAAAGATCGTTACCCTTTTACAATTCACTTTATTCATGTACTTACTTGTAATATGCCGTATGAATTTGACCGGATTAAAGTACTTAGTTTTGAAAAAAATTGAGCTCAAAGTAAAAAAAGTCTTTTTGCAGGTTAGCAAAAATTGCTTATCTTTGAAACTAATCCAAAAACTATGGAAGATACGCGAAATTCCAAAGAATTAGAAATTGTAAGTTTTTTTATTTCTAAAAAATTTGGTTCCTTTTATTTCTATACGATAAAAATTGAGTAAGATATGTGCGTTTCAAATTTGCATATGTTCGCAAATAGTAAAGTTTTCAAGCTCTTTCAGCTCTAACCTTTTAAAAATTGTTTACACTTATAGCTCTTGAAAACACCTACAAAATGTTTTTTTAGGCGGTCATGACAAAAAAGGTGTTTTATGGCTTCTTTTGCGGCCGTGAAGTTTCACTTTTTGGGACTGATCTGTCAAATTTTACTTTTTGGGACTGATCTGTCAAATATTACTTTTTGGGACTGATCTGTCAAAAAATATTTCATAAACTCTTTATATTTACCTATATGGGGAGCTTGATGAACTCTTTAAGAAACAGTTTTCGCTTAAATAGTACATATATTCTTCCGTCAACCTCTGCAGCTCTTGCAATTCAAAAAATAAATACGCATTTTTTGTTAAATGTCAACTTGATAGAAGACAATAAAATAAAACAATTTCAACGGCAACTAAGATTTACAATTGCAATGTTTTAGAAATAAATAGATAAAATGATGTGATTTTGAATTATTTCGTAATGATCGCCTAAAAAACGTTGTGTGCACCTCGGCCTACAGTTCTTTTTTGGTCTCACCTGAATTGCAGCCTCAGCTACGTTTCGGCCGCAAACAACAGATTCGACCAAAAAAGATAACCTTTACGGCCTTGATACACAAATAACTATTTTGTTGATCTTGATAGCTCAAAAACTAAGCGAGTTATGGTAAAAATACTAAATCACAAATTTTTACAGTTATCAAAACACGTATATTACAACACTGATGAAGAAGATTCCTTCATCTTTTCACACATTATGTGATTTTTAAATAAAAAAATAGATTTAACAAAATATTATAGGTAGATAATTGTCCATAAAAATGTTTGTTGCACCTACTTCTCATTTTACTCACCGCAGCAGTCTGCTCATTTGTACTTGGGGCGACACACATAAATTTAGAATATGATATACAGAGCGTAACAGCTAAACAAGCTATCTCGAATAACTTCTATGTTATTGAAGATACAATAAAATACTATAAGACAAACTTACGCAGGAACAAAGATAACACCTAATTTACTAATTTAGAAAGAGATGGAAATCAGCTAGAGCACTATTTATAGAGTTATTAACAAATAATTTAATGTACTCATGCAACTCAATTGTTCATAGCCTATACTGAAAAATAACTACTTATATGAAAATAAAATTTATTCAAAGTTCAATCGCATTATTCTCAATACTTTCATAATTTAAGGGTATAAAACGAATAGATAGTTGAATTAAGAAAAAAACATTTCACCGAATAGGTGTGAAAAATATATAGCATCTCATTTGAAAAAATATAACTTTGAGTTGTAGCTTGAGGACCACTGGCTTGAAAAATATTTTCTTTCGTAATTGGGTGTCACGGAGGGTCCTACATAAGATTGTTTTATAGTATTTTATTGTATCTTCAATAACATAGAAGTTATTCGAGGTAGCTCGTTTAGCTGTTACACCCTGTATTTCTAAGTTTATAACAAACCTTAAAATTGCTTCTTCAAATCAAATTTTAATGAAAAAAAAAAAAAAACTAAATTGCAGATTCGAGACAGAATATGCGGTAAGAAATTAAAGAATTATTTCAATGAAATACCAAAAGTTGAAAAGTTATACTGAAACGTTCAAAACACTTTTTTCAATTGTAATACATTTTTTTACGTATTAGATTGAATTTATTCCTGGAAGGTACAACAATTAATTGTTTTTTTTTCTAAGTAAATATTGATAAATAAAATACTGCAGAAATTGTTCAATGTTTTACATGACAATAATCATTCAAAAGTCATGCTTGTTTGTTTTGATAATGAATTCCAATATTTTGTACCTACAAATTCAGACACAATTGTGATGAATTATCTGTTTATAATATTTCACATACGATGTTTCATCGAAACGGAAATACTAAAGTTTCTTATTTTTGAGGAAATAACTAATCACGTAAAACAAAATACTATATACATGTCAGAAAATAGTATTGATTCTTCCGATTGAATGATTTACAATCAGTAACTTTTGAGCGAATTTTGAACTAATTTTTCTTTATAATTATTACTTCCTAATTTTTCTCCTTGAATAAACACTCGATAAGTACAACCACAAAATATTTGCCCACATTTTTTTTTTCACTATAGTTATCGTGTCTATAAATTACTCGATAAAACAATATCATGCAATATTTTTCAATAAAAACAATCGCCCAAAATATCTCGCGTGTAAAATTTCAAGCAAATAATTCAATTTACCGATATCCTGAACTTAGCTTGCAAAAGAAAATGAATAATTTATCGAGATAAAGATACTGTCAGCACTATCCTCTGGAAGATTATGAAAACTGTATTTAGAAAATCTGACGTGGACATCACGTGAGTTACTTGTATATCATCGGATATATTTTTACGATAATCAAACACAAAATTCCATAGTTTCACAACCAATCGTTTTGGATTTATCCAAAAAATTCTAAAAATCTGTCAAGTGAAGTGCGCTTTTGGCCCAGTCGGTTGCTATGAAAACAGTAGATCATCATTCTAATGCTAAAATATCCCTAAATAATGATATCAAGATTCTACGGCTAACAGAACTGAATTTATGCGCAAAATTAATAAAAAAAAAAACTGAAGTGCACTTCCGGTTCAGTCTATTGTTATGAAAACAGTAGGCAATTATTCAGATGCTACAGCAGACTGAAATACTCAATTTCAATACTCTACAGCCGATCGTTTCGAATATGCGAAAATTTCCGAAAGACTTTCAAGTAAAGTGCATTTCCGGCTTAGTTAATCTCAATCAGAATAAGATATGAGTATCTAAACGGTATTATCATCCCACATACTGAATTCTAATATTCTACATTCAATCGTTTTGGATTAATACGGAAAATCTTAAAGTTTTAATACAAAATTTCAACATTATACATTGGAACGCAATTTTTGCTGCTTTTATTCGTAATTTTTATGATGTTCCAAAATCCAGGGTGAGACAAAAGTACCCAGTTTACCTCCCTTAATGTGCTGATGATATTTTGAACGATGTAAGAAAATTTGTGAGATATTTATTGCTAACCTGTCAACAAGTTAAAAAAATGAGTTGTATGTACGGTGAAATTGTAATATCTCATCCATGTTCCAATTATACTCCTTAATAATCTTTCGGAATAAACTCCCAAAAACTGGCTTAAGTCTCCATTGACAATTTTTTCTGAATTTTCAACACTATTAATTTTAACAAGGCAACCAATAAGCAAGAACAATAACTCACAATTAAGTGATCATTATTTATAATTATATCAACTCTTCTCTGGAAACAAAAACGATTGAGGGGCGAATCCTTTTTCAGCTTTCGATTTTCGAAGTCGTAACAACCAATTTGCAATGCTCGTTAGCTGACTTAGCTCCGCCTATTTGCTTCTCTTTCTATCCAAACGAGGGGGAGTAAGTTCGTCTCTTTTCAATGCACTGGAAAAAAGCTCGCCAATCAAACGGAATTCGCGGAATTTAAAATCGACTCGCCGAACAAATAACGATACGAGTTAAGAACTAAATAATGAATACAAATGTACGGGCGATTTATTTCTTTTCAACGAATATTATGATCTTGTTAAAAGGGGACCTGGAAGTTGTACTTTTTCTTCAATTTATAAAGCACAGTTATTATTATTATATCAAATTTTGAAGTAAAAGATTCGTATATGTCTGGCTATTTCAAGTTCCCTCTCAGCAGCTGGTTGTGCAGCGGCCTTTCATGCCTGAACATTTGCGCTGCTGAAAGCACAGCGCGGCGCGTGAAATAATTAACGATAATTTTAGCTTATGAATGCGCCATTACTTTTCAATTATATCTACTTGCAGTTTTTATTGCTGTTGGTGTCTGCCAGAATTATTATTCGCGGAAAAACAGATGTGAAGGATTGGAACGCCTTTACGCATTCCGGACAATAGTTTACGAGCCAGAACATTCTTATTCTTACACGGGACTGACTATCTGAGTGTTTATTTGTGAGATTATTATTTATTTTATTTAGGAAGCTTAAACGGCAAGCATTTGGCATTTTGTAAATTACAGCATAGAAATGCTGGTCCTTCGAGCACATTCATTCTGTCTGAAAGCACGATAACTTGAGAACGCGTACGAATTTTCGACTGGAATTTCATATTTGAATTTTTCATCAAAAAGCTAAGTTCAGGTTCGTAGATGAGATTTCTTCAACCAATGATATCAATACTTTATTGATGGAAATTTTTAGTTTTTTGCGTTTATTTTATGAGCAGTAGTATTTATCATAAAATATGGAATAGCTAAAATTGATTCCCGCATAATTTGGCACAACATTCACCTGAAACATTTTTCGAAATTATCAGCGGTTCATTTGTTATTATTACAATTTGAATTATTATAAAATTTGTTCCATTTTTCTAAAGCAAAGAAATAATGAGAATCATAATGTGAAATAAGAATTATTATCACATATATTTGGACATCACATACAAACGTTCATCAATTTTTTTTTTAAATAAGTAATTCGTCTCTATCCTGTATGTCTAGTTTGGTATCAATTTAAAGCTCTCGGGGTGGATAAACAAATAAATAATTAGTGAAATCCACATCAACATATCTTCAAATTACACTTCTGGTGATCAAATGTCAAAACTGTATGTTCCAATGAATTAGAGACCTCGAAAGTCTGGAAAACGGCTCTTCATTTTCAGTTGTCACTTATGCAATAATTAATTGATGCGACACTCTTAATTTCTGGAATGGCGACGAAATTTATGGTCGGTTGACGATGCAATATCGGAAAACTGCTTTCAAAATAAACCTTAAAGCAATCAGAAGTGATTTTAACTCTAAGAACAAGGGAAAGTCGCAAAAAGCAAGATTTGAAAAATGAGAAGACTGAGGGAGGACAGTCATCTAATTTTTGTACAAAACTCGCCCCAAACCATTGCTTGAACTGCAGCTTTGTTTCTGGCATGTATGATGAGCCCAAAACTCAACTAAAATGATGGAACGTCGAAGATACTTGGAGTACGTTCCAGTAGGTGACCGCAACACTCATGCTCACGACCGCGGTTTTTGCCGTTCCACTAACTCTTGGTCTATGTGGCTGGTGCTTCAAGTGGAATGATGCGAATGTCTATTAAATGTCAAATAAACTGTCAATTTATGGTTAGGATCGAAAAGTGAATCATTAATAAGATCAAACTAACCTGTAGCAAAAAGGATATACGAATGGAATGAGTCCAATATGTCTGTGTGAATTAATCGCTCTTAAATAATGAATAATGATAATAAGAGACCATGAAAGTATCTGTCATATTGACAAATGGAAAATCTTGGATCAATTGGCATAATTTGGAATCGAAAGTACATATTGGAAAGACATCTTCTCATTTGATTTTAACTTGATTTCTACAAAAATGAATGCAACGACCCACCTTTCAATCGCCGGCGTTGTGAGCTTGAAGTGGCTGAGATCAATGACGTATTTATCATGAATGTCGAGACCGCGATCGTCTTGTGGAACGATTATTGAGGCGACATGAGCGTTGAGGTCGTCTAGTGCAACGTACCCTTAGTGGGAGTGCGTTTAAATAAGTCTAGACACTTTTGAACTGACGAAAATGAAGGAGCAGATTCTTTTAATGTAAACTCTAGATAATTTTTCATCTCTGTTAATCTTAAGTCTTTCAGAACAAAGTACTTATGGCCAGTTGCACCGCTGTCCCTAAAATTTTAAGTGTCGCTTGATTGAACAATATCGTATCAAGACTCAAAAGTCAAATGTAACATAAACATTGCTGTCATTATTCCGATTCGATATTTTTTGTTCAAGTGAAACTTAAAATTTAAGCTAGCGTGGTGCAACTGGCCATAAATCACAATAGAAGCCTCAATTTTAACCATTTCATAGGACAGACGAAAATCGCTTACTCCCAGATAGCAAAGAAATATTCCAACAATAAGCAGAAAATATTTTTTCCGAATATTCAGCTATTTTTGGAATACCCTATGTTTATCGATATATATTTGTGGGATATTGATCAAATATTCCCATGTCCTGATATTGCATATCCTATAAATATCCCAGGAACCATCCTGAAATATGCTATGAATATATGATGTTATAATAAACAGACTTTTTTGGTTTTAATTCTGTATATTTATTTTAATTTTTGGCGTTTCGACTCTCTAACCGAAAGTCTTCTGCAGAAAAAATGATACAAAAATAAACAAGGCAAGAAGGTATCTAGATAATTAAAAATCGAAAATATACAGATAACTAGATGTGAAAACGTGGATTCCACATTTAGTGCAAAAAGAACAGAAATCCCTCTGGCATTTACCCAAAATCTGAGGAAAAACTACGTAAAAACCTCAACAGAGGAATCAACGATATGATTCTTGACAATTATTATAGAGAAAAAAATTTAATTAATATAACACAGAGGACGATGCCCCGTTTCTGCAACGCACTCAGTTTCAAGGTCCAAACATATGATATTATATTCCTGGAATAATCTATGAATCTCTATAAAGTAAATGTTCAATATATGCTAAGAATATTATAGGGATAATAGAAATCATATTCTTGGAATATTCTGAGCTGGTTTATGACCATATTGAAGCTATATTTTTTTGGGAAATAAAATCATATTTGTGACAAGAAATTCAATTAATAGGAAATATTTGTTCTTATATAAGTACAATTGAGAAAAAAAAATCACACTCATAAAACTCACAAAAATGTAAAAATACATTGCGTATCGCATTTAAATTCCAGAGTTGAAAAAATATATATAATATGAAAAAAATAAAACCATATTTGCGATAACAACAAGATACAAATGTAGATATACATTATATAATCTATTGATTTCCAATTTTCATATGTTCAGGAGTCTTGCTAAGCCGTTTGGCAATTTTTAATTCAATTTGTTTCTCTGTGTGACATTCCTGGCGGTATGGCTCTTCTTGGCAGACTCCTAAATGAGAAATCATTTGAAACAGATAATATTAATTATGATAAAACAATGGTTTACCAATAATTGCAGTAGTCAATTTGAATTTGTTGAATTTTTTGTTTTCTTTATAGTCCTGCCAACTATATGCAGTGGCTAATTCATTCGCAAAATTTGCCCACATTTTCCTCCCTAAATTGAGCCATCGGATACCTGGAAACACATTAATTCTGTATATTTACAGGGTTCCATACAAACACCAAGTGAAATAAATGAGTATTGTTTCAAGAGAAGGAAATAATAATATTAATGTTCAGTTAAGAAATCTTTATTTTCTGTTTAATCAATAGCTAAAATGAAAATGATATAGAATACTCACATTTTTCAGAACCAATACTTACAAACAAAGAAATATCTAATACCATGTGGCCGTGATAAATACGACACGGTTACTCACATCTTTATAACGCTGCTGTAAAACCTTTACTAAAATCGGCAGAGCTTTGTGCATCTTCTACAGGTCAAGATTTAACAAAAATATTCCATACATTCCAAAATATTTTTAAATATCACGTCTTGAATATAGTGTCTGAAAATATTATACATTCATTTATTATTATTTATTTATCTTCTTTTACTGCGTGAATGGCGTAGGTACTCCACTACTATCAGATGAACTTTCATGAAAATATAAAAATATTGGATAAATAATAGGTAACTATAAGTAATAAAAATTATATTGAATATTGCTTTGTTCTAATGAAAGGACGATTTAATACTTATAAGACGTCATGATGACGTCCAAAGGTCTATTATGTTTTTCAAACAGTGGGCTTCATAGGTGTACAAAAATTATGTTGCGTTATAATTTGATGTATTCATAAATCAATGGAAATGTATGGGAAGAGTTGACATATATATCATTCCTATTTTTCGAATGCTATTTAGAAATATTTTGACAGATCTCCGAGTTTTACAGGCATGCGCAAGAAGAGAAAAACTTAGTTTCAAAGTACTGGATATTGTTTGGTCGAAAGAAGCGTGATTTTGACAAGTAAATTTGTTGAATGTATAATTTATGTAGCTCGTGATCTAACCAAAAATTTTAAAAATAATTTAGATGATGCTTAAAAAGCCAGACAATAACGCCACGTATATTCTCAAAATGTTTGATGATGAATAAGACCACCGTTTGAGTGACAATGGACCTTTGGACGTCATGGAAAATATTATAACCTAAAAAAAATATTTCTAAATTACTACGAGATTTTTTTGTTTCGCATTTTCAAAATACTTCCATTTAGTCATGTCTCAAACTACTCTGATACAGAAATCCATTTGAAAATTTTATGTGTCAATGATTTAGGCTAATATTCAATTTAAGCCATATTCCAATGATCAAGTAATAAAAACATACATATTTAGATAGATGTGAAATTTTCTTGTCTTAAATTATTTTAAATAAAGAAATTAAGTTTTTGCAGAAATGAAAGAATTAAAATCTAGAGAAAAGACTTTGAGAGCATAAAAAAATTTTGAGTATTTTTATATGCTCCCAATAATTCACTAGACAAAAATGTTAAATTCATTCCATTTAATTTTTTTTTTGTTCGACGAGAAATGTAAGTAAAATACGAAAATAAAACTTAGATATAATTTTTCTTATAAAATTTCACGATGATTGTGATCTGTTTTTATATTGGGTTTGTTGAAATCTAAATTCTTGTTTTGGTTAAAATTAAAGTCGCTCATCTCTTTCAACCTGTGATAACACAATCATAAAAGTCTCCATTGGCCTTACGAACAACAATCGTTTCCAGTTATGAATAAAGTTTATAAAGCAAAGCAAAATTAAATATAACATGAATATCTATCATATATTCTACTGAGAATATACAAAATGTGATAATCTTTGAATATTTTTAACAAATATTCTAGGAATAATTTAGATAGACTATTCTCAGATGATCCATAGTATATAGGAATATGCTATGTATATTAATTATGAATATTGCAAGAATAAGCGAAATAGGATATTTCCAGAAGATTTATAGGCTGTTGAAATATACCATGTATATTTCGAATATCCAGGGCATTCACAGGACAACTAGAGAATATTCTCAGGAAATTATTGCTATCTGGGCTAATCGTCAGCGCTACAACAAAGCTACTGAAAACAAATATATGAAACTTTGCGCAGCGCTATCTGAAGGTTCTTACTTAATTAAGAAGAAGAAGAACATTTTGAATTACCTCGTATGAGCAACAAACGTTTGGAAGGTCTTGAAAGAGGCTATCAATTGATCAGCGATCAAATTGACGTTGGACAGGACAATATCAAGAATTAAATGAAAAATAAAAATCAGAAATCGTCTAAGAACCGTCCAATGTTACTTACGGACGTGAAAAGGCAAAAGAGAGGTCGTGCAGGAAGACGCTTAGAGGAATCTGGTTACGAGCACGCATGGCGATATTCAGACGCGTGCAAAATCGCCGAATGCTGGAACTGGGGGTGTACGTTCAAAGTGACGAACAACGATGGAATCGAGTGTGCTAGTATTTGACAAATCCAAATATCGTACCATCAATGTTCACTTTTCACAACATTTTGAATTATGCGAGGGCTGTCATTTTAGTGTTGCATACTGGCTTTCAGAGGATGCCTACAAGAAAAGTCAAACAAAAAAATTAATCTCTGTATCTAATTAAGCTAAATACAAAGATTCAGTACGATACGTATAATATTTTAGCTGTAGCGAATCTTCAAAGTCCACAGTACGAAATATGGAATCAACCCCAAGAAGTATTCGTGTTGGTTTCTGTTTCTGGTAATGAAGCATCAGCCGACAGTTTTTCGGTGGTATGGAGAATTCAAACGTGGACGAATAAGTCTTAGCGATGAGCCATAAAGACAAGTTCCCCAAAAACAGCAGTCACTCAGGGAAATGTTAATGTCGTGCACAAGCTCATCAACACATCGCGAAATTGAGGCATCATTGGTGATTTTAAAGACTTAAGTCAAAAAAATTTGCATGAAGAATTATGTATAGAAAAATAGTCCCCTGTCGAATACCTCACTGTATTAATTCAAAATTTTATAATATACAACTGAATTCCTGAAGGCCTACATTTTTTCCTAAATTGATAATATTAGCAAATGTTTTCAATTACTTTTTTTTTGTCGCCTAAAATAAAAATAATATGCAAAAGGTGGATGCACAGTCTCTAGATAAATAGAAGAAAATATTAATTCCAATAAATTTTTAGCGCATTTTTAGCGCATTTCTTGGAAAAAAGCGCTATTATATTCACTTTGGCTGTCTGGCTGGCTGGCTGGCTGGTGTGACGCTGGGTTCTCAGCAACTATACTATTCACAGACTTGAAACTGGTACTAAATAAAAGCTGCTGTTTCGTAAGTTTGCACAAATTGCTTCAATTCAAGCTTAGTGATCGTGGAAGATTGAATTATTCAATTACTTGTTTCAAGTGGAACAATGCCCATAGATATACATGACATTAGGGATATGGCAACTAAAGTTTATTCAAGTAGATAAAAACTTAGTTACAATTCCAGCCGTGGGCGTCACTATTATTATGTACAGTTGTCAAATCTGTCCAGGATTCATTCAATGACTTGTTTGACGCGAATTTGAAGCTTATTAGAATGAATTATTATTATTGGATGAAAATCTGTTTACTTTTGGTGTATTTTTTTTTATATAGCTTTGACAAAGATCAAATTATCATTTTAAGGTACAGCACTTGACCTCCCGTCAGTCAATAACTAAACAATGAAGATTAAAAGGTATTTTTGAGTTTGCACATGCATAAATTATGTACCTATCAAATAGTCAACTTGAAACTAGTACTAAATGGAAGCTGCTGCTTCGTAAGTTTGCCCAAACTGCTTGATTTCTAGCTCAGTAATTGTGGGAGATGGTAATTCGCGAAATCTCTAAAGTAGCAAGCATTCATGAGCTGTCAAAAAAAAATGCGCTTTCATCATCTAGATGATTCTTCAATTTTTTGAAAACTGGCTAAACTTCTGCAAAAATACATATTTTCGTTGACTGTGCCAACTCACACTATTGAGACTGAGATCGTAGACAAAAAAAAAAACTTAAATCTAAAAGAGCAAATATTTGAGGATTGCAAAATGTTCATTTGTATACTCCGCAGCTAGTCTGTCGGATTCAGAAGAGCGGGACGCGAGTAGGTAAGAAAATCTCATGTTTTCTTAGTTTCTCGAGATTATCCCGGAAACCGTCAAACGTAGGACTTATATTACTCTATACAAAATAAAAGTGTAATAAATCTTCAACAAAAATGGTCCAGTACATCTTTTAGCTACGCCCAATAGTTCCCAAGATTTAAGGGGAGAGATTTTGGTAAAATTTCTCCTCCACTATGCAATGAACAAACATTTACAAACACTGACACTGAATTAGAAACCACTGTGCAGATGTTGTGAAAAAGAGATCACAAGATATGTTACTCCTGATACATTCACTGCTGGAAGACATACCCTCCCAGCAATAGATGTTGATTGTCTTTTAATTTGAACGTCAAGGTGTCAAAATTTTATATCTTCTCAGTTTTTTGCAAATATCTCGAAAACTATGCCACGTAGAGCTTACATTACCGATATAAAATTAAAAAAGATGAAATCTGCTACAAAAAAGTTAAATACATCTTTTTGCTACGACTCAAAATTCTCAAGATTTTAGGGGTGAATGCAAACATGCATAAAAACAATTGGACTGAATCTGGAACCACTAGGCAAAGGTTGTGAAGAAGATTTAGCATTACTGGGATGCATTCACTGTTAGAATACAGTTTTCTAGGAAAAAGAAAAAGGTAATCTGGACTTATATTGGAGGAGTGATTACAGTACATAAATTTCAATAAAATGTAGTCAACAGTGATATAATGTAAATATTATTGTATGCTTGAAGAAAAATGTATTTCACATGAAGTCCCTAATCCATTTTAAATTGACATGAATCCACAAAAAGAAGCAGCAACCACAATAAAAATTCAAGGTGGTCTCAATATTTTTGATTCCAAACAGCACTATTAATAGACTCTACAAAACATTTTCAAGTATCTGGAAGTGTGCCTTTTGTCCAAAAAGCCAAGTTCTTTCACAAAATTCCCCAAATATACATTTAATAGACTTTCAAATACCTAACAAAACATGAATACAACTCAAATTGACTTTCGAGCACATCTTGTCTATTTGGATACGGTTCTCAATGACTGAGGGCCTATTGTTACCCAGAAAAGGTAGACGTAAATCTCGCACCTTCAATAAAGGTAATTGTACCTAAAATGTGCGGTTTCAAGTACCTTGCGGAGTTAAATTGTCCCTTTTGTGATATTTGAAGTGTAACAAATTCTTGAACGAAAGTTTATTGATGCTTTTGTCCAAAGGCAGATGTTGAGGGAAACAGGGGAGGCTGGTGCGAAGTTTTTTCTAATGGACCATGAAAAATAATTGTTATTGCTAGTGAAGAAGCTTTACTATACCAAAGATCTTCGTTGATGTATTTAATAACAACTGTTTGAATAAATTTATGAGAAAAATCAAGTAGTGGGTAATATATTACCCTCATATGATATACTCATCAGTATTATCTCCACGTATTCCCAAAAATAATGTCAGTGTACAGTAGCTTTGCGAAATATAATTAACAATTAAGAAAATTAATGTGTAGTGGACATTTGAGTATCATTGCACTAATTAATAATAATTAAGAATTTACAGGTGCAAATTAATTCTAGAAGTCATTTTATAATTACTCAGTTTCATTAATTTTCAACATTCCTATAAAAAGTATGCGTACCCGTATGGGCTCTTTTGTACCCACACCTTTTAGGGAAAAAATTACTAGCCGTTGACATTTTGCTGAAGTGTTTAAGAAAATATACTTATTTAATTGAAAATAAATGATAAAAGCTATTTTCCATTTAATATAACAGTCCTTAAAGAAATATGGGAATTAAAAAAAAACTTGACCTGAACAGATCGCTATTTAGAGACATCTGCCAAACATGAAGTCAAATTTATGTAAATGTTTCGAAATAAAAATAAATAACGCAAGTACAAGGGCTGTATTTTTAGTTTTGCACATAGAGATTGGAGAAAACATAGCTTTATTGTTTTTCGAAGATCCACGAACGTTATTGCAACTTTGGAAGCAGTTATTTCACTGGCGAAATTGCATTTATTAAACATATTTTCGTTGGCTGTGCCATTTTTCGTAAAATCTCTCCAGTTCCACACAAAAAGGTTATATTTTAATAAAAATTTGGGATACTTTTAAGTTTATGAGCGAATTCATTCATTTTTCTGTGAAATAAGAGCTCTACAGGTTTTATTCTTCTTTATTGTCAAAAATTGCGTGAACCACAATGCTGCTGGTAAATCATTGATCTAAAAAAATTAAAAACCAATAAATCTCAAACTACCTGCACGGATATTGAATATAGTGTCCTCTAAAATATAGGACATTGACCGTTTAGAATCTTATTTGAAATCATTGCAAAGCCTACATTTTTACTTATTTGTACAAAGTATTGTGAAACCGGCAAAATTTACATTTCGAGATTTTGATGGAAATATCCATTTTGAGCATCCCTGAATCCATTTTGACTATTTTCGGCTTGATGTCGGTACGTATGTAAGTATGGAAATCTCAAAACCTGTCGAACGCATAATGTTGAAATTTTGTATTAGAGACTGGTTTAGGGTCTAGTTGTGCACCTTGCATTATGGCTGCAATCGTCTGTACCGGAAGTGCACTTTACTCGAAACATTTTTTGAATTTTCCGCATAAATCTAAAACGACTTAACGTAGAATGTTAGAGTTCAGTAATTAAGACGATAGTACCGTCTAAATATTCATATCCTATTTTCATTGAAATCGACTGAGCCAGAAGTGCACTTTACTCCACAGTCTTTTGGAATTTTTCGCGTAAATTCGAAACCTTCGGCTGTAGAGTACTGAAATTCAGTATTTCAGTCTGCTGTAGCACCTGGATGATTGCCTACTATTCTTATAACAATCGACTGAACCGGAAGTGCACTTCAGATGAAATTTTATTTCAATTTTGCGCATAAATTCAGAACTGTTGGGCGAAAAATCTTGAAAATCAGTATTTAGGAATGTTGTAGCTTAAAAATGACGACCTACTGCGCACTTCACTCAACAGATTTTTAGAATTTTTTGGATAAATTCAAAACGACTAGCCCTGGAACGATGGACTCCTATACCCATTTCAACCTGAAAAAATGCATCATGCTTCATTAATTTTACTACAGCATTCTACTCTACCTGCTAAACTTAAGTTGTATACTTATTATAATATAAGTCATGCGTTCATAATCCTATTGACTTTGCATCAATGGACGGTATTGTACGCACCGTGTGAACAAATTAGTGCCTTTTAAGGAATTTTAGCGATATTCATACCGCAGTAAATTTAATTAGTGATATTAGTGATTGCATAGTGACGTAAATATTTGACAATATTCGCTTTTGTTCCGAGAATAAGGAAATATTGTTCGGATTATTAGAATTGTAGTTTGTTCGTTAGAGTACGGAAGTAATTAAAATGTATTTGTTAATTTTGGTTTTGAGCAAGAATTAGTATAGTTTGCCTAATTTTTAGTTGAATATTACAAATTTTTTAGCACCGTTTTCATTTAGTCGTTGAAAAATGCTTTCTTATATTGATTATGAGAATTAAATATTAATATTGTTTCAAACATCCTGAAACACATCAACATTTCCCTTTCGCGGTCTAAATTCCCAAATAATACAACATGGAAACCACTAATTATGGAAGTACTCCAATTACTGAAACATCAATTAAGATACAAGTATTCGTGTCTGACCATAATCGTTCATTTCGGCTTTACTTATCAAAATAATACGTTTTTAACCAACGCTCACCGCGATAAAATTAATTTCAAAACGATAACATTTTACATTTATCGCTGATAGCCAATTTAAATGTCGGTTACTGCAAAATAAAATGATTTATTTTGATAAAATATTCGCTACGTTTACCGCTGCGGTTTCGATGATAAATAACTCATGATAATATTAAAAATAAATCATATTATCATAACTGCATGACATTCAAACAATAATGCCTTTTTTGAAGTATATTTTAGTGTTTTTTGGTAATTTTTTCCATAATTCAAAATAGATTAAAAATTATTGATTGGTATATTGTCACTGAGCAATTGAATTGCTTTTTTCTGGAAACTTTGTAGAAAAAATGTATATTCTTGAATAATATTTGCTCTAAACTTTTCATTGATTATTTTTTAGTGAATATTTTGTCAAATCGCAGATTTCATGTTTGGAATGTATTTGTAAGCTTTGCAAATTAGAAATTTTGCTGTAAACAACTTGATTTATTGTAATTATGATAACTAAATCAAAATATATTCTTAAAAGTTTGTGTAGGTACAGGCAATTTTACTAGTATTTATGGCTGATGGCTAATCAATTGCAAAAATGATTGCCAATGGCCCTGACGGATATCCAACATCATACCACAAGGACAGCGGATGTCTTGCATCAGGAAAGGATAGTATGGTACCTGTCCCAATCTACCACAAGGATCCTGATGCTATTTTTCATATTGCTTCAAAATCCTGAACTGTTTTAACGACTATTTCCTCTATCTTTATTTCCTATTTCATGTCCTTTCTCTCTAGTTTCTTTTCTTCGATCAGATCTATTACATTACACGCAATTGTCTTTGATTTGGTAACGTTTTCTGACTTTAGTTGTCCCACTCCTTTCCTTCTCTCGTCCAAAAACGGACATTCGAATTTAGTGTGATGAAGAGTATGATTTGCTGTATTCCTTATTTACTTAAGGTATAGGATTCCAATAGTCCCAGACCTGTTATAAATTCAATCATTATGGAGATCGTCCCACCAAGAGACCTTTATGCTGCTTTCCTATCAATACTGCTATTCTTTCAGAACTTTCCACTCTTTGCTGTTTTTTTACTAGTAACTCTGTAAAAACAACACGCCATTAGTAGTCTGCTCTCAAGTCCTACGAATTTTGAGCTGATCCTTCCAAGCATGTTATCATTGAAAGACTCCTCTGGCCTAATCCAATTCTTATTCATCATACCATAAGTGGTTGAAGTATTATCGATTATTTTTGTGATGCTATCACGAATGTTTATTGTGCTTACGTTTGAATACCACGAGTGTGCAGCACGAGTAGTATTCACAAGCAGAATAAACATGAGTGATTGCACCACAAAAATAGTCTATAATACTTCAACTACAAATGGTATATGGAGAACTATTCCAGGAGTCAAACCATTTTTCCAAATTAGTTTCCTATGAATCAAGTAACAAGTCACGTAATTTTCATAGGAACTAATAAACAAACTTCTGTCAAATTGAAAAATTAGAATTTCTTGCATTTTCTTTGACGAATGATAGAGAAATAAGTTGCGATCTCATATGGAAACTAGTTCAAAAAGGTTTGATGATAAATCAGAAGATGAAGTTGATGAAGATATTCAGAAAAATATTCCAATAAATACGAAGACAGCACGAGATTACAAATTAGAGGTATCTACATCGTTGAGTAAGATACTTACTTTTACCACTATAGTGTAATACCCGATAGTATTTCTACGCATCCAAATACCCACTGATAAGCACCGTTTCTATGGTGATTTAGCATTGTTAACCTTGTTATAAATACTACGAATGGAATAATCAAAGTAATAAACTATGGACTGATCCAGTCAGGTTGCTGAAATTTTGAAGCCCATCCCGGGCCAAAGTACCTTTTCGTTTTTATAGTTCAGCTAATCACAGATTTGTATATCCTCATATAAAATATAATCAATTTTCCGAAAGAGACTAATTCAGATTTATTTAGGAACTTACGACCCACGCATGCCCATCACAGAGCCTCTGACCAAATCAAAAACCGTCCACCTGAGCCCATGACAGTACATCCATCCGAGCTCATAAGCCAGACCACCCAAAGCAAATCTTCAAAAAAAAATGTTGACCCATACTTGGTCTGTGGACCGAGTAGCCCGTTCAGGTAAAACTGGACTAAGCTCCGCATTGTATATTCTTCGAGATTCAGCTCGAGTTGGGTCTTTGTTTTACCTCTAAAAATATGACTATGTCGGAAAGGTCTTCTGTGAGAATGGGTTTGAACGTACTTGGCTCAAAAAATAGTTTCATATAGGAGGTCTCGGCTTCAGAATTTTGGCTCGTACAGATCTTTACTGTTGCTTTTGATTCCACCAATGGATAACATCAATCTGTTGAGCATAACAACAATCTTTTCTGCTCTTCCAGTGGCCATCTTTTCATGAGAAGTTAGGCTTATATGTACATGAATCGATCGGGATTATGGTGGTCAATAGGGTGCCAAACTTTATAAATCTAGGATCTTGTCCTAAGTGTCGAAAAAAAGGTTATTTCCGATCAATTTTTTCAGGATCAACTTCTCTGATAGAGCTTACAATTGACTTATTTATGAAAAAAGCAAGATGATATCCCCTGACCTGTCTGGGAAAGCTGTGGCCACCTCTAAGTGTAACACATTTTCATATTCAACTTCTCTGATCGAACTTACGATTGTTTTCTCTTGTTCCGGACAGGACAAGAGATAGCATCCTGGTTTTGTCCTAAAGTACTTGACCTTTGCTGTAGATTGTTCCAACAAGGAAGTTAGCCTCGGAAAAATTCGCCGGAAGTAGTCCTTTTTTGGCACTTAGGACAGGATTCTAGATTTATAAAGTCTGACATCCTATTGACTATTTTATTCCCGATCGATTCATATTTAATTTGGACGTGAATCCAATCAGGGCAGATACGGTACGGTCAGTTTCTGGACTATTAGATTCTCGCCAATTGTTTCTCCTAGGTATTTTATTTTGAAGTTTGGCGATATCATTTTGCTATGCACTTTGAGGTTAATCTACCTTATCTTTCTTCGTCTGGTTTTAATAAATACGTCGATTTTCCTCGATGCAATACCTGGATTTCATCCATTTACATATCATTTTGACAGTGATTATTAATGTCAGGTCGTTGCTCTCCCTGGTATCCTGTTTCCAAGCATTCTTTTATCCTTCTGTTGAGGAGGTAGCTTCTTATTATTATCCATAGGTAGGAGTCTTCAGTATCTTGAGCTTTCACAACACTAGGCGCCATGCTGAAAAATTCAATCAAAATGTAATCGTAGTCAGGACGAGTGTTTTCTCAGCTCAGTATCTAAAGATGTTATGACAACACCCCGGTCATTCACCTACGGCTAGCTCAGCAACATACCTTCAAAAATTATATATCTGCACCTTTAACTGGTAACTCAATATTCAGTCGTAACAATAGGCTTTTAAATAAGGTTCAATTTGAGTTTGCTTTAAAGGTAGGATCCAGTTTAGGGACTTCATATCATAGCCCTGTTGGCAAATATAAAAAAATCTGACGTGGACATCACGTGACTAACTTGTACATCATTGGATATATATAATCAAACGGAAAATCTGATCATTCCACGGCTAACTGTTTTTGATTTATCCAAACAATTCTAAAAATCTGTCAAGTAAAATGCGCTTTTAGCCTAGTCGGTTGCTATGGAAACAGTAGGTCATCATTTTCATGCTACAACATTCCTAAATACTGATTTCCAAGATTCTACGGCTCACAGTTTTGAATTTATACGCAAAATTGAAAAATAAATTCCAACTGAAGTGCACTTCCGGTTATTATTATTATTATGAAAATAGTAGTCAATCGTTCAGATGCTACAGCAGACTGAAATACCAAATTTCAATATTTTACAGATGATCGTTCTGAATTTATGCGAGAAATTCCAAAAGATTGTCATGTATAGTGCACTGCCGGCTCAGTCGATTACAATGAAAATAGGATATGAGCATCTAGAAGACGATACTATCGTCTTGAATACTGTATTCTAATATTCTACGTTCAATCGTTTTGGATTTATGCGGAAAATTCAAGAAATGTTTCGAGTAAACTGCACTCCCGGTTCAGCCGATCGCAATCATAATGCAAGATGTACAACTAGATGTTTTAGAAGTGCTTAATACAAAATTTCAATATTTTACGATCTATTGTTTTGGATTTATGAAAAACTAGCTGGCCCGGCGTACTTTGTACCGCCTTAGAATTAATAAATGTTGTGTTGATTGATTAGCTGAATTAAATTGAGTTTTCTATAAGTAATATTCAAAATGAATTTGATTTAATGAATGTATTGAAATAAGGGTTAAATTTATTCTGATTACATTGAAATGGATGTAATTTAAGTGGCAGCAAGACATTTGCTTCATTGAAGCGAACCAAAATGATTAACTCCCTTCATTGTACCTTGTGAAAGATGACATTTTTTTTTAATGCCAGATGCGAGAACAAATTAAACAGATTGTTTGCCGACTCGTGAACATGCTACGTACAATTGACCGTGAGAGAAACATTCATACTCTAAATTCAGGCCACAAACACTCAAGGATTGGCCTCGTGATTTGTTGATCGTCATAGCGAATGCAAGACGAATCGGAGATTGAATTCGTTTAAACTCGAATGGCATATCGGTTGTGATCATTGGAACTCGCGGAATGAGAACTTCATCAACTTTAAACTTTTCTTTGAGTATTGTTGCGTGAATTACGTAGCCCATGAGTCTCCTAGCCACCAAACGCGCTCCGTTACAGAGTTTTGCTTGGTTCAAATTTCTAAGCATGATGACTACTGAGCCAACTTTCAGCTGTAAATTGTGCGGTGGCAAGCCAGGCAGATCAAATGAGTTTAAAAACTCTGTTGGATAGTTGGTTGTTTCGTCTTCGTTCATTATACAGTCGATAGATTTGAAAGAATGTGGTGGACCGACGATTTGATTTTGAATTGTAGAGTTTAAGTGATCTACATCTTTGTTTTTGCCGCAAGAATTGCTCGTTAATTCAACCAATTATGATTTTTGTGGCTAGCAAAGATGTTCGAGAACACTTTGTCTATAAGCTTATTCTTTGTTGAGACGAAAGTGCAAAAACTCGGGGGAAACGAAATCAATCCGTTCGATTTGTCGACAGGAACACAGCCATTACCGATAGTGAGCAATTGCTTGAAGGAATCTTCGGCAGATAGATCATTTAGCAATGCAACTCGCATGTTTGTCGTCAAATGAAGTTTCTTCATATAGCGCCACATAGTTGATGATTTGAGGCAAGCGTTTATTACATCGGAAGCGGTTGATCTTGGTATTACTGGTAGTGTCTGGCGGAAATCGCCAGACAGTAGAATCAATGCACCTCCAAAAGATTTTGAATCATTGCGCAGATCTTTCATAGTTCGATCTGGTGCTTTCAATGCACGTTTGTGTGCCATTGTGCATTCATCCCAGATGATGATTTTACCTGCTACCAAAACTTTGGCCATTGCTGAGTGTTTTGCAATGTTGCATGTCGGTTTTTCAGTCATTTGAAGGTTCAGCAGCAATTTTAACGCTGAATGGCTCATTCGGCATTTTTCCAGCAATGTGGCTGCTATTCCAGAAGAAGCAACTGCTACAGCAATTTGGGATTTCGCACGAACAATGGCCAAAATCAGATATGAGGAATGTTTTGCCAGCTCCACCGGGGGCACCGAGGAAAAATGAACCACAATTACCATCATCAATTGCCTTCATCAACGTATTGTACACTTCTTTCTGTTGAGCCGTAGTCTTATTGCATTACGGCTTCTTTGTTAAAGATTAGATCTTCTGGCTCATGGCATTATCAATAACACTGTTAAATGAATCACACAATACAATAAAGCAATTATGTAGGCGCGCACAATTACAAATGTAATAAACTCACCAACTTACGAAGCAAACATCTTCAAAGGCGACTAATTGTTTGAAAATAGTATTTGACAGAATTACAAATAAATTCGCCTGGAAAATCAAATACAGTCCAGAATTGATGATTTGCTTGATTGCCGATGCGCGCACGATGACAAACAACATTAGCTCTAACAATATGCACTTGATCAAACTGAATTCACCTCATGTGTCAAAAATGACGTTTCCTGGATTGAGACTGACATTTCTTCATAAATTATTTCTCGTGAATTTTCCCAATGTTTTAGGTCTTATTCTGCTATTCTCGGCGGAGACAAATCCAAGAAATCAAAGATCATGAAAATTGGTTCAGCCGTTCTTGAGTCATAAATGGTGTAACTAACACGACTTTGTTTTATATATACAGAAATTCGAGAAGTCTGTCATATAAAGTGCACTTCCGGCTGAGCCGATTGGTACGAAAATAGGAAATGACTATTTGGATGCTACAGCAATTACAAATGCTGAATTTAAACATCCTACGGTTGATCATTCTGGATTTATCAGAAAAATTCGAAAAAAGTTTCAAGTAAAGTGCATTTTCGGTACAGACGATTGAAACCATAATGCGAGGTGCATAACTAGAGCCTATACCAGTCTTAAATACAAAATTTCAACATTATACGTCCAACCACTTTCAAGATTTGCGAGTTACACACGCACACACGCACGAACGAATATACGTACCGACATCAAGCCAGAAATAGTCAAAATGGATTCAGGGATGCTCAAAAAGAATATTTCCATCAAAATCTCGATAGGTGAATTTTGTCAATTTCACAATACTTCCTTGTAATTAGTACAAGTAAGTAATTAATCTTGCCTGCCTTTCTTGCCACAGAACAGATGAGTTTTTCGCCGCAGTAATTTCCATCTATAGACATCCCCTAGAAAAAAATATCCATATCCTGCGTCGATTCTTCTGTAGGGAGTTGATAGTCCAATAAATAAAGTCCTGAAAGACCTTGAGACAACTCCAAAGACTTTCAAAGGCTCAATATGTGAAGATTCCTACCTCTAAGCCCTAAGAGATAATATTCCATCTGCATTTTGGCCATCATGTAAACATGACGACCAACTTCTTTATTTTCTTCTTTAAGAAAGATGATCCATATAAAACAATCCTATTATTATTGATCCTGAATCATCCAATTCATCACTCATCTATTGAAACAGCAATAATTCTTACAACCATCACAGAATTAAGTCCACAAACGCCGAAAAAAGATAGTCGTATACCGGTATACCATCTGCGCCAGTAAAAGCTCCTAATCCATTCATAAATTTAATCCTATTCAAAAATATGGACATTTGCACCAAACAAATACCCTTGCACTTGATCATCATTAAGGTACTTTTGAGGTTTGCGGTTAAACAGGAGTTTTTGCATACGTTTCACAAAACAAAATGATCATATCATACTTAAAAATATTGAAGTACAACAAATTGATTGGTTTGTGGATCAGAATTAAGATGAAAGGAAACCCTTACGGCGCTCTGCGTTTACTGGGAATAAATTCTTTGGTGCAGTTGGTTATTTTAGTTTTTACCTGATTTTGAGCAGTGATAAAAAATTTATACCTTTTCTGGCGCAGTTGGCAATTGTCCAAAAAGGCTAATTATAACTCAAGATCGAATAAATTATTGTATGTGCAAATATATTTGGAAATACCATATAGTTTTGCCTATTTCTTATTTCCGTGCTTCACTACAGACATAAAAGCGCCCAACGTTTAAATATGACTTATGTTCAGCCGTGATTGATTCACCTATCCCCTCTTTTTCTATCGCACCCTCTTTGGTGAGACATCAGACACCTTCCTATATCTCTGTCTCTCTTTAACTTTGGTGTTATCCTATGTTTGTGCAGAAGGGAGTATATGGAAGTAAATTGATAGGGTAGTTGTGATTATGAGTATTAGAGGATTATATTGTGGGGTGAAAAGATTAAATTTGATATTGATTGATTTCGATTGATTTCGGGGTGGTTTTTATTGGATTGTTTGACAGCTATAATTGAGGTAATTAAATGGCTTCTAACAAATTTAAGATGTATTAATAAGATATTAATAGGTTGAGAAGATTGTTATTTTTTCTGAAGTGAAGGATTCAAATTAGTTCAAATATCTGTCTATAATTATTACCATCCCTTATTGGAACACTTTCCATTCAAAATTCCTTGTCTAAATTGTATCTTTTATGACCAATCAGGTATAAAACCTCAATCTTTCTGGGCGTCCATCTGTCTCCTAAATCTTTTGGCACCCTGTCACTAAATGACGCTAAATAGCAACGATGCTGAGCATTTGAGATCGAACGGAAAGCAACCGAACACGCTAAATGAACCAGAGAAATTCCTTGCGCCATATGAATGTACACACAAACAAGCACAATAGTTAAATGGTAGATCTACAAATGCATGAAGTGGTGCAATTTGAACGAGTGAAGCGAATCCAAAAATACTTTTGTTATAGAGTAAAATATTTTATTTTGTAGTACCTTCTTATGAAGATTTACATTCTAAAAATACGCTCCCAAATTAAGTTAAACGGTGCGCATCCCACTGACATTTAATCATCCAACCCCCGGATGTGACGTCACTGGAATTCCAGGAGCGCCACCTCATTAGAAGGAATTCACCACTGGTACAAAACGCCTTAAAATGCAACAGGAACCACCGCTCGAAGGACCAAGGAATTTACAAACATATGTTCGGACAGAATTAATCGTGTTCCAGAGCAATTAAAATCATCTTTAATTAGGGGGTGTTTAGTTGTCGTTAAATGTTGAAATTCCAAAGAAGATGATCTAGTTGCTAGAAGCTGTAAATTTTGTAGATGGAACGAGAGATAATTTGTTTTGGAGATGTCACTAGGTAATTATTAGCGATTTTCGACTGTTTATTGTAAAAAAATTGGGCAGATGTACCCTACAATTATAATACTTGAATGTTAAACTGCTACAGAATTAGTTATTTATTTGTGATGTTCTTGCTGCTGCGCATGTGTTGATTAAGATCATCAGTTGTATAAGAATTGTCTTTATTTCTTGCCTGTCGAAGTCATCGTCTTCATCTTCATCTTGGACGTTAATTGATATAACAAAGTCATGATCGCGGCCATCTTACTAAAGTGAGTCTTCAACTCGTCAAGAATCCAGCCTTTTCCAGTTTTTCCCTTCTGGGTGGGCAATCACCATTGTTTTACTCGCTTACACTCATTTACTACAATTCTACCGTATTATTTGTCTCGCATTTCCCATCTTTCTTCATCTCGCAGCCTCTCGGTCACACTGTCTTTCTTTTAAAGGATGCTATTTGTACTGAGAGTGATGTCATCTCCTTCTGATGTACAGAAAAAGGGTGCGTGTCTCTCTTCAAGCCGCTATGCACAGTAGCATCTTAATTGCCGTTTAAAATAACGTTTCGTTTCGTTGTCTCTTTGGATTTTAAATTTAAACTGTTGGTTTGAAATTCGAATGTTAACGGTGTACTTACCATGATTAGCCTTACTTTGTTGTTGCACAAGCGATTGTGGGCTTTATAGAAAGTGTTTCATATGAAACTGTCCTTATCCAAGGGTACTTGTGGCTTTGCGACTAGCAACTGCACTCTACGGCTTGGAAAAAATCAATCAATTTTCTAAAATAGTATCTTCTACACTACACTCATATCGGACGAATTCACAATCGCAACTCAAAATTAATTAAATGCGATAATTCATAAAAACATCAAATCTTATTGCCATTAACCAAATAATAATTTTATCATAAATATTAATTAAAATTAAGTTGGCAAATAGATAAATTTTATTATTTTGATATTATTTTGTGTAATAATATTGATGTTATTATTGTTTATAGGAACTAGCCGCTATATTTGTAATTATTCGATAACTTCAAGGGTTATCTGCAGTTTATTCAATTCACGTGTCAAAGAAAATCAGAGGCGCCGACTCAGTTTATTTTTCAAGGATAATTGTTTTTTTAATTGTGTTATTTTCGAAATTATTTATAGGCATTACTTCATAAAATTAAAAGTTCCAGTTATCGAATGCAGTAATTTGTGTCAGATATTTTTTCCATTTACAACTGAAATTTAATTTAAAGTAGGCAAGATATGAAATTGTGCCATATCTAACTCACGAAAACGATTGTTAAACCGGAATCGCAAAAAAATAGCAATACCACGAAGTAACTTTTTGGCTGTATTTCGTTTTGAAGGCTACATTTTTTTGTCTCTCTTGATTCGTTCACCAAAACTTTATACATAATCTAATAGTTTTTAACATGCATCCATACATGAAATCAAATCATGACGAATTTAATTTTTATTTGCATCAACGAATAGAGTCAAAATGCAAAGAAAAATTCAGCATTTAATTTAATGTGTCAAACGGTCCTTACACATTTTCTCAACCTATTGTTTGGAAGGTTATTGCACCAAATATCCAGGAAGAATTTTTCATAACTTTTATAGGAATCAAATGATTATTTTAGGGTACAGCAAATAGCCTCCCGTCAATCAATAACTGAAGAATATAGAATTAAGGGCCCAATTGAATTTGAAAGTTTTTTACGGTTAATGTGTCTGCAGCCCGCAGAGCTAAATTGTCAAATTGGTAACGTTAATTGGAGCCTGAGCAGACTTTTGAAGCCATTGACTTTCTAAACAGTTTGCTCATTTTTTGAGCTAATTATTGACTTAGGAACAAAAATAAAAATTGGAACTTCTACTAAATAAAGTGAGTATTAATAATAAGTGTGAAAACAAGAAAAGAGTTGATAGGTGCAGCGCAAGCCAGGATTTGTATATTGGTCATCCAATTCACAATGTTTGCCCACCGATTAAACTTTGCATTGCATAAAATCAATAAGATAGGAGCTTGAAACCGACAAATTATGTATTTTTGTTTGACTCAAATTCAAAAAGAAATAGTGGATTATTTTTTAACCCTCCCTATAAATATAAATACAATATAATGAATATAAAGCACGCCTTTCACCCAAAACGGGTATGGCAGATACTTGTAGTGCACTTAATTTCGACAAACAACTCACGCTTGTTGACACAATTATTGAATACTGAAAAATGAATACACATTATTTTGTCTTTCTTATACGTTACTGATAGGAGTATATTTTAGCGCATTTTTTCGAAAAAAGCGCTATTATATTCACTTTGGCTTTCTGGCTGGCTGGCTGGCTGGCTGGCTGGCGTGATGCTGAGTTCTCAGCAACTATACTATTTACAGACTTGAAACTGGTACTAAATAAAAGCTACTGTTTCGTAGGTTTGCACAAATTGCTTTAATTCAAGCTCAGTGATTGTGCAAGATTAAATTATTCAATTACTTATTTCAAGTGAAACAGTGCCCATAGATATATATGTGACATTAGGAATATGGCAACTGAAATTTATTAAAGTAGATAAAAATTTAGTTACAACTTTCGCCGCGGGTGTCACTATTATTATGTACAGTTGTCAAATCTGTCCGGGATTCATTCAATGACTTGTTTGACGCGAATTTGAAGCTTATTAGAATATATTATTATTATTGGATAAAAACTTATTTACTTTTGGTGTATTTTTTTATATAGCTTTGATAAAGATTAAATTATCATTTTAAGGTACAGCACTTGACCTCCCGTCAGTCAATAACTAAACAATGAAGATTAAAAGGTATTTTTGAGTTTGTACATGCATAAATTATGTACCTATCAAATAGTCAACTTGAAACTAGTACTAAATGGAAGCTGCTGTTTCGTAAGTTTGCCCAAACTGCTTGATTTCAAGCTCAGTAATTGTGAGAGATGGTAATTTGCGAAATCTCTGAAGTAACAAGTATTCATGAGCTGTCAAAAATGCGCTTTCATCATCTAGATGATTCTTTCATTTTTTAGTTATTTTACACAAAATAAATATCGGGAATAGGTCACATTTATTCTAATTTTCAATCCAATGTCTGGTTTACGTTTGCGAAAATAATTCTTGTTCTTGATAGTCAACCGCAACAAAAATAAACTTCCCTATTAAAAACGTCCTATTGAAACTAGAATCCAATTTTTGATTTGGATAAAAGCATTGTCAGAATGTGATTTGTTTATTCTTGGTAATAACACGGGCCTATGGAATGAATTGGGAAAATTTTAAATAAAGGAATAAACGAGCTTTCGCGATAGGACGGATGAGAATACAACATAGAAAAACCGATTGTGACGAGAAGGCAGAAACATTATATCAGCGCAGGCGCATCGATGCGATCACGAATACCTATACTCTCGTGAGCAGCATGTATGAAAAATGTTGATACATGCGCTATTTTCATGTGATTTTAATGCGTGGTTCAATCAATAAATCCCCCTTTTTTTTTAATTACCATGATTTTATTCTTATTCTGGCAATTTTTCAAATACCTCTGGAAAATAATTTATTAGTTTTGATTTGAATTATTATTCTACATTTGAAGTTATTGCACGAATTTAAAATAAACGTGGCCACTTGTTGTGGTCTCAGTGGTGTACTAAAAGCGTTTAAAACTGCATTTAATTTTTTCTTAATTTAATAGATAATCACTCGATTCGAATAGTGATCTCGTTCTGTAGGAGGAATTAGTTATTAATGGAAATGAGAATATAAAAACATGATTTAAATTGAGTCAATAATATCGAATTCATAATTTTTTATGATTTTTCTTCATGTGTTATTTTTTACGGGATTTTGTGTTTCCCATTTTTTATTGCAACTAATAAATGAAATGAATCGATTCAAGAAAAATGCTTCCAAAAATAAATGAATTAATTGGATAGGATCACCCTAAAAAGCAACCAAAATATTGACAGCACAGGGCTATTGCAGGCGATGCACGTGGTTATCCGAGTGCTGCAGTCAATTACTATAATTTCTAAGAGAAAGTCAATCAAATCAGTCAATCCTAGAACAAAACAAAAAAAATATTATAGTCACCCTTTGCAAAACGGTTTGCCTGGATAGTGCAGTATTTATTTTTCTGCTAGTGTTAATCATCTAAATGTTATCGTGATAATTATAACTAAAATATGTCTAAAATTTGTTCAAACCTGTTTCATTTGAGGGAGGAAAATGGAAAAAAGAGAATAAAAGTGATTTTACCATTTATATTTTAGAAAAGGATATAAGAAGCTTCGCTCCTGTCCCTGATTATTACTTATTCCGCTGACAAAGTGCCTCTTAATATTCGGTACGAGAAGACAGCACTGCTAGTATTGCACGATTTCTTATCAGATGTCAGAGTCTCAAGAAGGTCCAGGCTTCTGTCCTACTTACTTCTCCAATTAATTAATCTTCACGTTTTAGGCCCTACTGAACCCGAAAAACATTATTTTAAAGCACAATAACTTGAAAACGCGTACGAATTTTTGACTGAAATTTTATATTCAAATTTTTCATCAAAAAGCTAGATTCAAATTTGTGGGTCAGCTTCTTTTATTCTATATTTATCATAAAATATTAAAAAAAAATAAAATCAATCTTCAAATAATTTGGCACAACATTCACCTCGAACATTCTTCAAAATTATTATTATTGAATTTCAAATTATTATAAAATTGGTTATACTTTTCTGAAGCAAAGAAATAATGAGAATCATAATTGAAATTAGAAATTTTATCACTCATATTTGGACATCACATACAAACGTTGGTCAATTGTTCTTTCAAAATGAGTAATTTGAGTCTATCGTATTTGATATCAAATTGAATCTCTTGCGGAGATAATTCTAGTAGAAGTGTCAAATAGGATATTTAAACAATTGTCTATTGTCAATTGTTCCTTCTACAAATTATTCAAATGATATCTAGTTTGGTATCAATTTAAAGCTCTCGGGGAGATAAGCTTAGTATATCAAGAATAAATAATTAGTGGTATCCAAGTTACTATCTATAAATCAAACGTCCGGCAATAAAATGTCGAAACTGTATGTTTCAATGAATATATACTCACAAAATAATACTTTTTTAAGGTATCCCCTGTAATTTAAACATAAAAGACGTAATATAGGTTAACTGTGTAATTCGATTAGTGCATTCTAGCGGCAGTTTTTGTCT
Organism: Dromius quadrimaculatus; assembly: GCA_963989225.1. NCBI lineage: Eukaryota > Metazoa > Arthropoda > Insecta > Coleoptera > Carabidae > Dromius > Dromius quadrimaculatus. The sequence continues at coordinate 48,404,428 of OZ022331.1, read as the reverse complement.
TTAAAGGCTTGTACTGAAGTAAATAAACAATATGCATATACATATTATAGGGCTACGGTAATCAGATAGGCATCGTATCTATGTATGTGCAATAAATCTCTCCTTAAATTTTTCTTTTATGTTCAATATGCATGAAAAATATTGCTGGAAAGTAACGATCAAGTGATTGATTTTTGCCGATAATTATCGAAGATAAGCAAGAATTTTATGCAGACTAAATTATTTCATATTTGGTCTTATATAAGTAGGAGAACTCTATGATGACATTTCAGTACGTTATTCAATTATTTTTAACACTTTATTGTTGTATAATAAGTATATATGGTCTAATAATAGCCCAGACACAATAGACGAAAGGTCTTGAATACGTCATTACAAATGCTATGTCAGATGTCCCCATCGATTCCACGTGTGCGTTGTTTTTTATCCGAGGACAAAGTTACCAAATTTTCGATTTTTGCGTATCTCTAAAATAGTGGGAACTACCGTAAAAAATGAAATGTTAACAATCTATGGAACGTAAAGTTGTCTACAAAAAAGGTATCTATACTTTTTTTCTTACGAAACACCGTTCTCGAGTTATCGCGATTTCAAATCTAGAGATTGCACTTATATGTGGCTAGTATGCATTATTTGTACCGTCCTTAATTCCATTAGTTGGTTGGCCGTGAGTAACATCAACAGTCCAGTCGGTTTTAAACGGTTTTTCATAGTAAATAGACGTGTTTATAAATGGTATTCTCATTTTGAACTGTGCTATTACAAAATTTTATAGAAATGTCAAAAGTTTGCTCCATTTGATGTGAATCTTTGACTGAAGGTGAAATAAATGTGCAGTTATCTTGTCTCCCTCCAACATCTGCTTCTGCTTATCAACACTTGTTTCGTGTGTTCTACCAAGTGCAAGTGTGGTTGGACAATGAATTGAATCTTGAAGACTGGGGCTGTAAATTGATGAATAATAGTTTGGAGCCAATCCATACTTTACTTTCATCTGCTCCAGAGAAACTGCTGAATACAATTTTTTGTAATTGTAATAATGGCTGCACGAACAATTGTGTTGAGCAGAAAAGTTGGATTGATTTGTTCACCAGTCTGTGCCAATTGTCAAGGCCACTCTTGCACTAATGCTAAATGAAATGCAACAGATGAAGATTCTTTCGAAATCGATGAGGATCTAACTGATATATCTCTCTTCTTAGGGCAGTCAACACAAATTGAGCAAGAAGAGAAATATTGTCGCATTGAATTTCCAGGGTCGAAATATATTGTGGAGTATTCTTACTGAGGAAACAACGTTAAAGAAAACCGCCGGGTACACTACTTCGGAGAGTGTGGAAATGTGTGCATATCTACAGTCTAAAAACACGATAACTCGAGAACGGTGCTTCGTAGAGAAAAAAGTATTGATATCTTTTTTGTAGAAAATTTTACGGTCTACAAACTTTTTCTTGTCAACTTTCTCAGTAGCTCTCGTCCTTTCAGAGCTATATGCAAACAATGAAAATTTGTGATAGCGCACAAGCGGGATCGATGAAGACTTTTGACATTGCATTTATAATGAAGTATTCAATTAATTAATGAAAACTGGAATGTATTAAACGTTATTGTGGACCCAGTATCATTATTTAACGCACAAAATACTCAGGCATGGAAGGAAATTGAATCAATGTTACCAATGTAACTTAAATACTGAAATTTTCTCTTTATCAATTAAAATACCTGTCCGATATGAATTAGAAAACTAAGAGGAAATCAATTGCCCCATTATTTTATAAATGAAACATCATGTGCTTACTTTTGATAGTAGTAGGAATTTTCATAGCAACCAGTCTGCCAATTAAATTCCGAGATAAAATCAGAAAAAGCCCTTTACAAAGGGAATTATATAGTTGTGAATGCAGTTGTTTGGGGCTTTAAACAACATACTTGGTTTTCGTTCAAGATAGGGGCAAATATTTGGAAGCAGATGTACAGTGTGAGGGTAACAACATTTTTTTTAAGATAACATAAGAGCTTTGTTGTATGATATTTACCCAAAACATCACGTAAAATGGACGTGGTCTCGAACATTCAGTTGACGATAGACTAGTGGATTTTCGCAACGATTTTTGGCAACGCTATACATGCATCATCTTGGATTGACGTACGGCCACGTTCAAATTCAGTCGCTCGCTTTTTAATTGTCAAAAATAAAGGAGCAGATTCTTTCAGTACAAATTCTTTTGGTCTTTTCTAAATTCACAATTTATTGATTAAAACATCAAAATTATTCTCTTAATTGCGAATCCAATTACAGTTGTACATCCCCCTTTTATAAGTTGTTCGATTTTATCGCGGTTATGGCCCTCTTCGGCTAATAAGCAAGCGCATTATGTCCAAACTCGCTGGACGTTTGCTGCTCTAATTATGTTCGTTAGGATTTTTTTGCCTCGTCGCGTGGAGCCTCCGACATTGTTCTCTTGTTGTTATTTTCCACGTATAATTATCACAGACTGATATTAATCTTGTCAAACAAATGCGCAGCGGTTTGTTTTATTCAGAGAAGAGGGCTTTTCAGATAGCTTTGTATTTTATGAGGATTTGGATGGACTTACAGATAAAGTCGATGGTTTAAACATCACAAAACTTTACTATCATATAAGAACAAACATTCATGTTGGTAGCCTTGTCGCGCAATACTTATTTAGACACTTGCTCCAAAATCAATCAATCAATCAGTACAAAACAAAATAAAGTCGAATAAATGTTAACTTTCCTGTGTCACCCAGCAGACAGATTTCGTAACGAGATAAAATATTTTTAATTAATTTACTAATAAGCTTCCAGCAAAAAACCACACTTTTTAGAACAAAGAAAACAGACCGTTCTCCCATTCTTTAGTTATTTTTAATAGGATAAAATTCTCTCATTCTCTTCGGCATTTGGCTGCCTTGTTAAGCATGGATTTAACCTCTCTAGTTATTAGTTTGTATTCACTGCTCTTATAAAGGCTATAATCGTTATTCAACAGCTTCTCATGGACCATTTCTACCCGTTTACAAAATCCTTTGAATGATAACGAGCCGTAATTATAAAGGACTGCTGAATTTTCACAAAACTCTTCCATTAATTAAAAATAAATTTGGAAGTCGATGGCAAATGAATTAACTAATTAGGAAATATTTTGATACTGAAAAAAATGTTTTAAATATCGGCAGCTTAAGATACGTAATTATTTGTTTGTTATTTTGAGAGGAGCAAAGTGTTCTATCTACGAATCATGAAATATCAATGGTTAATAAATAATATTCTGCGTTTACTGAGAATTAATCCCTTGGTGCAGTTAAAGCTCTCTTTAAGAGAAGGTGGATGCAATAAATTGATCCTAGAAATAGTAGTTTCAATTCATTCAAAGTTCCGTTTGAGAACATGTGAAAAAATTCAATTTACGTTTTATCATTCGTAATGAATAATGAAGAGAGAGGAAACAAGATTGTATGGTTCTATAATAAAGATAATAAATAGTATTTGAGTACATTAGCAATTAGACAATTACAATAATAATAAAATAAGAAATAAGCAATATAACATCCTTTCGCCAGCGGCAATCAATTCAATGTTCGCGCCCACCAGGTTCAATAAATCTCAGTAAATCCGGTATTTATGTCCCCGCCATTATAAATAAATTATTCATTTGGGTATTAACGTCTCGCTAAGAGCATATTACACGTGTGAATACGATCCTTAAGCACAATTAGAGACTCACTTGGCCACACAAAGTTCCAATGCCTGCTAATGAACTATAAATATCATCCGGGACTATTGTGTGATATTACTTATTTATGTTGCTAAGGTTTTGTATATGCTGTATGCCGTATGGGATGGTTTACCTGTTAAGGAGCGAAGATGGGTGCTGCGTCTGTGTGGCTTTGTGTTTGTGCTGAGGTGATGCGAAAGGAACAGTGCCTCCAAAACTATTCAAACAAAAATACTGTAGTATGGATTGATTTTTACTTACAGTGTCAATAATCAAGCGTTATCAAATTTCAGCCAATCTGATAGTCACCTTTCATTTGATATTACTGTGATCTTTCTTGGAAGGTTCTTAGCTTCTTTTCCAAGGTTGCTTCAATAAATATTTGTATCTGAAGATTTACAAAAATGGTGTTAGCTCATCACCTAATTTGAATTTTTTGCCTTTAAGAATTTTTCTCATATTGTTAAATAATAAGAAGGCATCAGGTGCCGTATTAAAGTTATAGGATAAAGAAGACATAGATCAGTCCAACCAGAGTCCCTGTTGATGTTTTAGGTCATAGTACAAGAAATCAACGACCCGAAAAAGTTGACGTTTGGGCTTGTATGACCGTTTTTTATTGATGATAATATTATAACTCATAAATATTTGAGCTCACCCTAAAATGAAGTTTCAACATAATGGCGCCCCTGTGCACAATGCTCAAAATGTCAGAACTTCCTTAAATCATCTCTGGATTGGACGAGATAGAGAAGTGAAATGGCTTGATAGATCTCCTTACCTTACACAATTGGATTTTTTTGATTGGGAATTTTTAAAACTCAAAGTTTACACAGGAACCTACTGAAATTAAAACAATTGAAGATTCGAACTAGAAACGTTTGTTTTCTCGCTAAAGGCTGGTTAATTTACAAATTTAGATTTTCTCAATTATAATGTAGACATTGGTTGACGTGTCAGAAATTCCAAATTGACAGCTGTCATAGAAAAGATAATCAAATTATGAATATGCTGGAAGAGCACCTATATTCATATGACAGAAGTAATAAATCAATCCGAAATTCAATCATTTGTGCAAATAAAACAATTTTGGGGATGTAAACTGGCTTCTCAAAAAGTCTATTTTAGGTTATATTTCAAAAAATTTACAAGAATGGGAATCTAAAACTAAGAATCTGAATTTCTAAATATAAATTCCTAAATTAAATCCATCATAAACCAGCCTTAACAGTTGAAATGAGTTTTATCAGTTGGATATTCACAAAAGACTGTCAACCTTTTGAGGACTGTTGTACCGAATAAAATACGATATTAAATGAATTCAAACATACACAATCATAGCCAAATTATGAACGATCTTGCAAAGAATGAACACTTTTTTAGCGGTATGCCACACATGTGTATTCATCTCAAAATGTGAAGCAAGAATTGGTAGCATCTAAAGCAGTTAGTTCTAAACTTAAACAGACAGAAATTAATCTTTATGGAAGTCTAATGCTTTCAGAATTATCTATTTTGAATTTTTATCTACAATCCATGATCTGGTTATCAACTTATGGGCGGTTTTATGAACAAATGAGTAAATTACGCTTAGGGTACGTTCCACTAGGCGACCGCAACACTCATTTCACCTCAATAATCGTTTCACAAGACGATCGCGGTCTTTGACTTCGCTTTCAAGATTAATACGTCATCGTATCAAGCTCACAACATCTGTGATTAAAAGGTGGTTCAAAATAGTCGTCGCGTTTATTTTTGCAGAAATCAGCAAGAAATATGAATCAATTGAAAACATATCTTTCCAATTTGTACTTTCGATTCCAGATTATGTCGGTACCAAGAAAAATAGGCAACAAACAACTAAATTGGCATATTATCAAAATGGAACGAGGGTGAATGATCATAAAAGTAACCAAAGTTAGCTTAGAGAAGATTAACAATAAAGGAAGGTCAAGAAAAAGGTGGATAAATAGTAAAGAAACTAAAAACACTTACACTACTTGCACTCATTTGTGCATAAGGAGAAACGAAATATGAGAGAAAAAGAAAGAAAGCAATCTTAAAAGTTATACTTAAGAAGTATAAAAAATTTAAAAATCATCTTGATGATCAAAGCGCATTTTTGGCAGTTCATGAAACTTAAAATCAAGCAGTTTGAGCTAACCTAAAAAATGGAAGAATCATCTAGATGATGAAAGCGCATTCTTGACAGCTCATGAATGCTTGCTACTTCAGAGATTTCGCAAATTACCATCTCTCACAATTACTGAGCTTGAAATCAAGCAGTTCGGGCAAACTTACGAAACAGCAGCTTCCATTTAGTACTAGTTTTAAGTTGACTATTTGAGAGGTACATAATTTATGCATGTATAAACTCAAAAATACTTTTTAATCTCCATTGTTTAGTTATTGACTGACAGGAGGTCAAGTGCTGTACTTTAAAATGATAATTTGTTCTTTATCAAAGCTATATAAAAAATATGCACCAAAAGAAAACAAATTTTCATCCAATAATAATAATTCATTCTAATAAGCTTCAAATTCGCGTCAAACAAGTCATTGAATGAATCCCGGACAGATTTGACAACTGTACATAATAATAGTGACACCCACTGCTAAAGTTGTAACTAAATTTTTATCTACTTGAATAAACTTTAGTTGCCATATCCCTAATGTCATATATCTATGGGCACTGTTTCGCCTAAAACAAATAATTGAATAATTTAATCTTCCACAATCACTGAGCTTGAATTAAAGCAATTTGTGCAAACCTACGAAACAGCAGCTTTTATTTAGTACCAGTTTCAAGTCTGTAAATAGTAAAATTGCTGAGAACTCAGCGTTACGCCAGCCAGCCAGCCAGACAGCCAAAGTGAATATAATAGCGCTTTTTTCCAAAAAATGCGCTAAAAATTAAAAAATCATCTTGATGATCAAATGCACTTTTGGCAGTTCATGAACGTTTGTTAGTTCAGAGATTTCGCAAAGTACTATCTCTCACAATCACTTGAGCGTAAAATCAAGCAGTTTATACATAACTTGTGCACGTATAAACTCAAAATAGTAATTAAGGTATCAAAGGTGTTAGAAGGACAATAATGCCTGAGGTCAACAGTGTACTTTCCGAGGGCCTGTGGCCCGAGATGTGTACGTTGACCGTAGGCATTATTGTCTGTTCAACTCCCGTGGTGCCTTCAATGTTTAATGTCCGACTTTTGTTCTATTTCAATCAAAATTTTTAGCAATGTATGTTCTGTCATTGTGATTTCTGTCAGAGAAATTACTCTAGTTACTTGCTGTTACTAGGAAATTTGTTTGTGCTCTCGGGTATTATTTGTTACGTAAATACCCAGAAAAAAATGTTATTATGACAACAATAATGAACTAGTCGGAAATTAAGATATTTCATCCTTATTGATTTGTTTCGTCTAACGGGAGGTCATGTGCTGTACCCTAAAATAAGAATTCAATCTTTATCAAAGTTATACAAAAAGAATCCCCTGAAAATTTGGTAGAATGAGTAACAGAAGGTCATGTACTGGCCTAAATTGATCATAAAATTAAATGTTTCATTCATTCTGATACTAACATCGAAAACCGCATGTTAATATCTTGTGTAACTTGCGAGATATTGAGATAAATCGTTACTATCCTAAAATGGGTACCAACCCATATAAATTCGAAATTTAAGGTATAGAATTCAATCACTGACATATTGCTCATTCTGTGCAGTAATTTTCAGATTTTGCATAGTTCAGTAGTAATTATCTTTTGAATTTTTATTTAATTTTTGATCCAAAACTGGGTGTATGAATAAAAAATCAAGGTATTTGTGCAAACCTACGAAGCAGCAGCTTTCATTTAGTACCAGTTTCAAGTCAGTAAGTGCTGTAGCTGCTGAGAACTCAGCGTCACGCCAGTCAGCCAGACAGCCAAAGTGCATAATATATAAAAAATATAAATTTTGTGGAAAATAATTTTAGATTTAAAAATTTTAGACATCCGTCCACATTCTTGGCTCCTTTCTCGAATCTTCACTTTACCAGGTGTATTCATCGACTGGTCCGCGTTAATGAATAACTTTGCATTGTGTCGTCCAGCATCACCAACACACACTCTGACACATCGTTCCTCGTGCCGTGAAATGACTCTCTAATTGGCCAACAATCGCAGCCTGTTCGAATTTCGAATATTTTCCAACTTGAATAGAACATGATTGCATTGTTACAGGACAGAGAGAGACTGTAGTGTATGGATTCTGAATTTACCTTTGGGTTTGTGACTGTTGAACTACGGTCCCTTATATTGCAGGACAAAAACGGAAATTAGAATTTTTCGGTTATTTTCAATTTGTTTTGACACACAGTCGTTATTTGGGAGCACTAAATCAACAAAATTAGACATGACTATTTAAAATTAATTGATATTTGTACTTTAGAGACTACATAAAAATTGTGAAAGCCACTTTTTACGAAATTGCAGTTACTAACATTCAGGAGATTTTTTTTTAATAAGGAAAGTACGACTTTACGGTTCCCTTTGCAACTAATCTCCTTGAATATTTGCACACATGAAAAAACTCCTCACCTTCATAAAAAGTATTTTTTCATGAAAAAAATCTGACGTAGACATCACTTGACTTACTTGAACATCATTGGATATATTTTTTGCATAAAATAATATGATAATCAAACACAAAATACTCAAAATGGATTCAGGGATGCTCAAAACGGATATTTCCATCAAAATCCGTATCAATAGTTCTTAAAAACATTTCTCACTTGCTTTTTAACTTGAATCTGTTCCTAATTATTTTCTGCGGCCGTCAGTTCAGCAATAAATCAATTTTTGTAAGATATTGTCAATTTTAGCAATTTTTATATCATATATTGATAAAAATATTCATTTACTCATACAATATTCGATACTTTTTTTACGTAAGGTAGCTTATTACCTTTATTCAACTCCCTGTATATTCACTTCTAATTCATTTTGACGGTTTCAGTGAGATACAAATCAATATGATAAAATCACTTATACAGTTTGTCAATCAGTTATCTATAAATTCAATTGATAAATCTAACAGATACGATTACAAAATTAACTTCTATTGAAGAATTGCGGGACTACTATCGATATATGATTTTGTCAATTCGTCTGCAATTGTGCAATATGTTTCGTAGTACCGTTACGTAGATATAGATCAGCTTTGTTCACTACAAGCTTGAAGTAACGATAAAAACAAAAATTTCGAATGAAAGAGCACTTTTTATTTTGATTTGCTGTTTTATGGATGATTCTGTCTAATATATAGACTGTAACAGAGATTATTACATTAATTCCAAGCAAGAATAGAGCACAACGAGAACAACAATATTATTTAGAAATTTTTGTTTCGAATTTCAATTTTTCTGCATATTTCACCTCTAACCCCATAATTCAACGAGCTGTTCAGGTGCTTCCATAATTATTTGATTCAGCAGCAGTAAAAATTGAAACCTATGAAAATGTATGCCTTTACAAATAGCGATTTTGCAGGCATGCAGCCATATGATGAGATTCTGGCAAACACTCAAATTGTGGTTAAATTTATACGTATTTCATGTCAAAATCTTGTCTACTCTTACATAATGATGAAATACTATGAGGTATTTAGAACACAATGTCTTTCGGAAACGCAGTACAGCAGATGAGAGGACTGAAATAAATTCATTTATAAATCAAGCACCTGATAAGAAAGTGAATATTGCGCATCTGATATTTCGGAGGACAATTGATTCGCTTACCAAATTCAGTTTGATCTCATTTGTAGGTTATGTAACCAAGAATAGAAGCTTTCAGAATTTTGGCAATATTTCCAATTAAATTCAATAAATTCATTATTTTATAACTGAGTTTTATTCAATATTCCACTGTTTTCTATAAATGAATCTTTGAATGATTTTATCTCAATTTTGAGAATAACAGTTAGTTTATTCAACGTTCATAGAGGGCAGCATATATTTTAACTATTATCTGTGAAAGTGTAGTAAACTTGTGCCTTTATGAGGAAATGTTCTGACTACGAAGGAGAATAATAGAGGAGCGGACACTCAGTTGGAAAACATGAAGCCTAAATGTAATGCGGCTGACGTGAGAGAGATAGCGAGAGCGGGCCCAGCTTTGCATGCTTCATATACGGGAATGAGATTATATTTGAATTTTTTTCAATAAAAAACAATTGCCAGATGACTTCAATATTTTCATTACGTTAAATACTTTATTATTTATTAAATGAAAATCAAAAGTAAAAGAAAATTAACATTTCTATTAATTAAAATCTGCAATGAAAAAGTGCATTATTATGAAACATGTTTTATAAACGTTTCTTTGAATAAGAGTTTTCTTATTATGAATAACAGATACATAAACAATTTTATGAATATTTTATATTACAATGGGCGTAATAAAATTGAGAAAATACACACAAACAATTTCTTATATTCCAGAAGAAAATATTGACAAAAAACTTAGCAAAAATCTCCTAAATTGCGTACATCCATGATATTTATGGGAAAATGCCGTTCATTTTTATATTCCTTTCTGAAAACAAAGTATTTTGTCTCTAACATCTCATTGATGAAAATTTGTTTTTCTTTGATGGATATAATTTTCAAATCTAAAAAATTCTTACAAGTCCTCTGAATCCAAGTTTTGCTTTGGATTTGAATTTATTTCTAGCGCTCATGTGTTTTCTACTAAAAATTAAAAATTATTTTAATCGAATACATGGAAGATGAATTCTATCTACATTTTAATATCTTTCTCTTTTTTGCACAGCTTTGGCTTTTTCAAAGATCCATCCTGTTTTATAAGAAACTTCCTTGTTTTTTTAGAGACGCTTAAATATTTCGGGCAATTTGGAAAAATACTCGGACATACATTTTTTTTTAGTCGGAAATATTTGAACGGTATCTGTAATGATATATTTGTCACAAAATTGAACAATTCCATACTATACTGTACGGTGAATTTGTAAACAATTATCACATCTCTATTGATTTCAAAACATAAATAGGATTATTTATATTCTTTATTGATAAGGAGATTTCTTGAAGTTGAATTTTTCACTAAAAGTTTAGATTAGATAGTTTCAATAATTTGAAACATTGATATAACCTTTAATTTTTATATAATTTCAAAATAGTTTTTTCTCACTTTTACATCTCCAGACGAGCATTCTTTTATGATATCCTCGCCACTTATTCAATAAAATATCATCTTTGGGTGCAGAAAAAAGAGTAAATTTCTCTTTGCATGTTCTGTACCCAGTATCACAATTTGTCACAAAACATTTTCTTCCCATTTTACAATATATTTTTACATGAAAATACTAAATAAACCGAACCTAGCCATTTAACTCCATACAAACGTAGGCCCGCCTCAACCTATCTCTCACTTACTTTCTCTCTCTAACAATATTACATTTTTGGCTTCACTTTTGAAACACAGTTGAGATAGGGAATTGCATAGGCATGGTTCTGACTATCTGAAAAAAAATTATTAAAATGAATTTACTTGATATATTACTGTTTTTTTTTTTTTCAATAACTTGTTTGATGATTTTATCGCAATATTTGAGATTAACAGCAAAATTTTCTTCTTTCTGTAGCACTACAATCCTTTGTGGATTTTGGCTTGCTCCGCTACTTCCTTCCATTCTTTCTTGTTTTCCGCCTTCGCTGTCCAGTTTTGTTTATTCATTTTTCTTAAATCATCGACGACGTCGTCCTCCCATCTTTTTCTTGGTCTGATTTCCCAAGGTTTCAATACAGTTACTTTATTCACAGTTTATAGGTATCAGCATAGATTCTAACTGTTTTCCTCAGGTGTTATCAGTGGGAGTGCAATGAACTTATGCAGACAATCATTTGTAAGAAATGTACTGTTTGAAAAAATACGTGAAATCCCTAAATATAAATTAATTTACATGACAGTGGGATATAATATGACTAATAGACCAAGTGGTTGGTCAGAAACAAATTTAACCTATCTTGAAAATTATGGGGAAGTAAAATCACAGAAATAAGCTGAGATCTCAATGTATTGCCAAAATACAAAAAAACTTTCAGTTATAATTTAATGATTGATATGACTACGATCGTTTAAAGCCACAAAATACTTTTAATTTCCGACTGGTTTATTATTGTTGTCATAATAACATTGATTCCAGGGTAATTACGTAACAAATAATACCCAAGGGCATTATTTTACAAAATTATTTTGAAAAATAACAAACAAGAATATCACGTTTCCTAGTTACAGCAAGTAAGTAGAGTAATTTCTCTGACAGAAATCACAGTGACAGGACAAAAATTGCAGAAAAATTTGATTGAAATAGTGCATTAGTCGGATATTAAACATTGAAGGCACCTCGGGAGTTGAACGGACGATAATGCCCACGGTCAACATACACACCTCGGGCCAGAGGCCCTCGGAAAGTATACTGTTGACCTTTTAACACCCTTGATACCTTAATTACTATTTCAATCGATTGCTGTCATTCCTTCAACAAATATGAAACATTTAGATCGAATCATGAAACTTCAATAAATAATAACTAGATATCCAGAGGGCGTACAGAAAAAAATAGTTACACTCGACGAATTCTATTATTGGATGAAATCGATGTACTTATTTTGGTTATTTCCTGTATAAGAATCTTCTTAGCTTTACGACAATAACAAACAATCAATTTTAGTACACATGCGCACAAAAACTTGTTTCTTACGTTAGCGAAACGTTTTATTAGTGTAGGTTTGCAAAAACTATCTATTATCTTCTTATGTATGACATCAAATGATCAATCTTCATAATTATTAAATAATTGTTAAACAACTCTCATAAATTATCTTTGAAGTTCGATGCATATTGTGACTTAACAAAAGAACATTAAAGGTGTCAAGAGATCACACGTTGCTTGATTAACCAATTGAATCTTATTATGAATGGTGGTATTGTGCGTTGGTGAATGTATTCAAATTCTTTTCCTGATTATCAACTTGAGTATTTTGGTACATGAATAGATAGTAATTATTAGTTATTTAAACCCGACTAGAAATTATCATGAAGACCTGACATAGGTCATGAATCTAAACACTGAGAAAAGCAAGTGGTAAGGATAGCAATTTAAGTGGTATGGATCGCAATTGTAGTGGTATATCTAACAACATGTAATGATAAGATTGATTTAAACGTGAGTGAAAACCAATACCACTTGCAGTTGTAAAACAAATTCTAATCTAGATAAATTGGAACTAAGAGAAATACAGATTAGAATTGTGATTACTGTGAAATTATCTTCCGATTACTCTCTTTATTTTTGAAAAATTAATCTGTAACATCTGCTCATCGGTCATCGCCGCTTTCAGCGGCCAAAAAACTGATTAACAGTCTTCAACCCAAACCTATCATAAGCAACGTGTTAATAAACCCATGATTACTTACATCAGATGTTGATCATTCAACACGAACCGTGTTATAATGTTCTAAAACAGAAAAATGGATAATGTATAGTTTGTTCAAACAAATATTAGAGTTTATATATATTTTTTTAAACTGTACTCTTTAATAATAAAATTTTAAATGGCACATGAAAAATTGCAGGACAATTTTGAAATTATTACAACTTTCTTCACTTCTCCATCTTCCTCCTCAATTAGAGACAACAGCTTGAATAATCCGTCTAAAATCCGTAAAATATGAAATCACCAATAATTACAATAATCCGTCAAGTCCATATGTTCATGCACGATGACGTAACGGTAATCAACTAACACATGCACACACGCAAACATATCATATAGGGAAGTGTCCAAATTGCAGCCAATTACCACGAAGTAAACAAATTACCTCGCCTCCTTTGATGCGAAAAGGTATGATTATCCTTATGGCTATTAACGCCATACAGATGTTAACGTTGAAGAAGGTGAAGAAGGTATAGTCTGATCAGATAGCAGTAGACGTCGAACAAAATATTTGAATGAATTCTAGACACAATTCGAACTTTACAATGATTGGAATATTGTTTTTACTTGACTTCTAGTATACTTCAGTCAACTATCTTTCAATACATTTGATAGTGGCATCGGCAATGCTTATGAATAAACCTTGACTAATTCTAAAATTGATTCAACAAATACAGAAAAACATCTTACAAGACTTTAATGAGAAAGTATCAAATTCAAACCTACTTAATGATGTCGAATGATCAGAGTTCAATCTGTTTGGAAATTGGAATCTTAGATATGCGTAGGCAATTAGAAACTCTGGCTACCGGAGTATTTTAATTGATAAAATAACTATATACAAAGATATGTGATTCTAGAGGTGGTCTAGGACCAGATTGAATACAATTAATATTTAAAAGAAATTTGTGTTATTTTCTAATAGATTTCTAGGTTAGTTTGTTAAGGATGGAAGAATTTAGAAGTAGATAATTAAATTACTTAGATGGTATCTTTGGTACATGTTTTTTATTGGTTGTATTCTATTTTACTAGAATTGGTAGAAAGATGCTAGTGAATTTTCCATTCATTAACTTCGAAATGTATGTCAATTTCATCCTGTATCATCTTTCACTCCCCTTTTCATTTATTTTCCATCAATCTTCATCCATCTAGATCTAGACATTTGCAACTGTCCGAATCGCATCATCAAAGTGTCAAATGTTAATTACTAGCGCCTTCAGGTTCAGAAGACGATTTGGATATTTGAAAGTCCAGATCAAAAGGAATGGCACTTTCTCTCTAGACCGTGGAGAAGTTCCTGGCGCCGGGGTGCTCCGCCCTATGAAGAAATCAGAGACGGATGGTGCCCTTTGAGCCTCAGCGCGTGCCGCGAAAAAATAGAGTACACTGTCATTGAAGAATAGGAGGTCAATTCATTTTGTGAACTGTCAAAAGCAAGTACTGTTACTACCGGTACTCCACTTTGAAGTAAATAACATTCGGTCATCTCATTTTCAAAATTATCGGCTAAAATTAACGGCATCGGTATTAACAAAGCGACTTAATTGTTCTCAATTTTGTATCGAACGATTGAACCAGTTTCCTTCCTCCAAATTCAATCAAACAACCGATTAAATAACCATACTTTTTCGCCTCATCATCTAATATCTAATTAAACCATCCATAATTAATATGGCTTTAACGACAACCAAATTCTATTTTAATAAAAAACCGTACAAAAAAACTTCTGGCGGTTGTCGGTGTTTTTACAGTGTAGGACTTTACCGCAAGTCCAAAAAGGCCCTAATTAAATGTTGTTTTAGCGGGAGTCGGTAGAGATGGGCTCATCATTAGTAAACGAACCACAGAGAGCAAAGATTGAAGGCGGGTCGGTCAAAACGAAATCTTTGCCGACAATACGGTGGCTAGAAGCCTAGAGGTGCATTAGGTTTGGACAATAGAACAGTGACCAGCAAAATGTGGAAAATTATACAAAACAAAACATTTCTTAATAATGCAATTTTGAAATGACAACAGCGAAAAATGACTGGGAATGATTCAAAGCTTCTTTTATATTCGTTGAATAATTCTTTAACAGTTTCAAAATTTTACCAATTTTATATCCGAAAACATCTACTTTTTTGTCCCAGCACTTTTTACTATTTAGAAATTTGAGTTATGTACTACTAATTCAGTGTGTTGAAATATAGTTTTTAAAACATTTTTGGGATCTCAGATTACCATAAATCGGGGTAAAGCATTAAGTAAGCGGCGCTTACCTTCAAACATGACCATCGCATCTTTTGTTTGCTCTTGTAATTTGTTTTAATAAGTGTAAACTTCTCACGTTTAAAATATCACCCATGCAACGTTTAAATACGATTCAAAACCTATGACATCACTAATTTATTATTCATTTGTTGCAGGATCATAAATACAATCAAATCGAAGGCTCTTGCAAATGGTAAGTGAAATTTTATTATACTTTACACATTTCTATTTTTTATATATTTTTATATGGTTTTTTAAAATTTTTGCACTGTTCTACACGCCTTCCTGGCGCTAATTTTCTCTAAAATCAGTTGAGGATGTATTTTCGGTCGTTTATTACGTGATTATTCATCTATATCATATTTATTAAATCCAAAAAAATTTGCTTATATATACTTGTACAAAAGCTGTATAGACTAATTTGGAAAGACTTTTTTTAGGGTAATTTTTTTATGTAATTGCAACAAATTTGTATTAAATCAACGAAAATTATTTGTATTTATCAGAAAATCACGAAAAGATTGCATTAAAATCGTTCAATAATTCAAAAATTGAGAAAAACTTATTTTAAGTGTTCTCTCTTCGGTCCGATTACTTTGTCATCAGTGCTACTGCATTATTTTAACTATCTAATAAGAATATTTTTTTGAATTATTTTCAACTTTTGGGGCTACTATTACGTTGAAAAAACTTCAAAGTTACTAATTTAATAAAAAAAATACATATTTGAACTCTCCACTATTATAAATAAGCTCAAAAATGTCACCATACTTCAATATTACATTTTATTCGATTTGAGGCGAAAAATTATGTTTAATATTTTGTAAATAAAATATACGTACAAAAAAATTGTTTTACATGTTGAATTTATTTGTGGGTTGATGGCTATTATCCATCAAATTGCTCCAAGGGGAAAAATGAGTTAGAGTTGTATTTATGAATGTGATTAGCATTATATTTGTTACACGTAAATTTCCAGCATCAAAAAGTGCCTATATGAATGGATTGAAGGCTGTTAACCTTTATTTGTTAGTAAAATGAATCATTTATCTTATTTAATATCACAAATATGATTAGATACTATTGATATACAAACATCGAAAGATGTCTTTATATTGAAGGCTAGTGAGAAAAACTAAATTGTGTGTTGATAAAGCAATGCTTTCAAATGAGAAAAAATACCGTTCAAGCAAGTGAGGCAAATGGTAGAAAGGTGGTAGAATGATGATGCAGGTGTTTTGGTCGCCCAAATTTGGTTGTTGCTCCAGAAAACATGAAAAAATCATTCTGGAAGCCCGTAAAATGAAGTTGCGTGAGATAGCTGACACCTTGAAGATATCAGAAGGCCGTGTATTTACTATTTTGCATGAATATTTGCCCATGAGAAAGCTCTGTTCACAGTGGACATGGCGTTTGAAAAAAAAAAACAACAACTAGGGTATCCATGGCCTGACGATTGGTAACCGCATACCACGGTACAAAATATCAGTCAATCTGCCAATTTCAATCAGTTAATTATGAAGCGTATGCCACACCCGAAAGAGTAAAAGGTTTATTCTTTTTATGATTCACTGCACTTTTTGGTGCTGCTTAGGCAAAATAAAAGTGATTTTTTTATGCGATATGAGATCATGGACCTATCACTGCACTTCTGAGTTAAATCAGTAGTCAGCTGAGTAGACAAAAATTGGCGAATGACATCCAAAGCGACCAGAAACGCAAAAGTTGGCTGAAAAGGTTTTGACAACCGTACTTTGGTATGCGCATGGTATAATTTTCATCGACAATCTTGAATAGGAGACAAGGGTCAATAGTGAATTTTATAAGTGCGTTTCAAGGATGAAATCATGGAAAAACGGCCTCAAATTAAGAAAAGAAGAGTATTCTTTCACCAAGACAATATATTATTCCACAAGTTGATCGCAACAAAATTGCACAAATTGCTTTCGCATCCACGGTACTTTTTAGATTTAGCCTCCAGCGACTATTTTCTGATCGCAAATCTCAAAAAAATCTCGCGGGAGAGTTGGACAAGATTTTTGGTTTCCATTAATTTGAGAAAAACTGAATTCATTTGTCATTTGGGGATCTCAAATAACAGTAACAAAAGTTTTTGACAGTTTCTGAGGACGGCAAAACTTTCGAAAGCCCTAGAACCACGAAATCGTACGTAAATTTTACTGCTATTAAAATTGAAGAACATTAAATTCTCCGTCGATTGTTCTCCTTGAATGTTGAGTTCGGTTGAGCGATTTGGTCAGAAATAGAAGTCAAAAGTGCCTCTCTTTCAGACTTCTGTGACTCTTAAATTGTTATCGCTAATGAAAAAGCCATATAATGAAAGTTATTGAAGAATGAATGGGAGAAGGACAAGTGGGACAAAAAAGGCCTGGGCAGTTGATTTTTAGACTGTCTGTAATCGGAGAAGATGACGCTCAGATCATTGGTAATTCTAGGCACCACTCGAAATCATGTGAACATTTTGAAATATTTACAAACGTACTGCATTTCTTCAAATAAAATCAACTTGGTTTGAAATAAATTCAACAATAATTGTAAAGGCTGTACCTACATTATTCGAAATTTTCCGTTTAAAATTAGCAATACGAGGAGATCCTACAACCCTCCCACTACTACCCAATACCCATCCTTCCTGACTATTCTCTTTGATCAAACGTACAGAAACAAACTGAACGATCAAATTACGCAGATATACGATTTCCCAGTGCTGCAACTTGTGGATTTGACGTATTATATTCTACCCTTATGAATAAGCTTCGTGTTGGAATAAGGTATTCTCAAAACGCAGAATGTTCTGCAAGTTTGATTATATGACTTTTTTTACTAGGGATAACCATTTCCAAGTCACAGAAGCTTGAAAGTGGAGAAATACGCTCATCTTTGACCTCTGATTTTGACCAAACCGCTGCATCGAATATATTGCTTGAGGAAATTATTTGATGAAGAATTTATTGTTCTTTAATTTTGGCCAGAGTAACATTTTATGTACAATGCACTATTTAGATGTAATAAGCCAAAAAGTGTCAAAATTTCATGATTTTGGGGCACAAAAGAGTTTAGCCGTCCTCAGAAACTGTCGCGAACTGATACTACTGTTATTTGATACCCTTAAAAGTGAGATGAAATAATTTCCATCTTTTTACGAATTAATGGAAAACGATATTCTTTTCATAATACCTGCATTGAAACAACGCGTTTCAACGCCTGTTTTGTCAGTCGAAACAAGACAATTTCAGACAAATGCGAGTGTAGCCGGGCAGAAATAAGCCTGTTTCTGCTCTAGAGGAGAAACAAGCTTGTTTCTGCCCGCTGAATTTGTTTCTTAAATCGTTTTATTCCTGGCAGAGTCGCATTTGTTCATTGCCAATCTCTAAATGAGAATCATATAACCTTAGTTAATTTGACAGTTGTTGTATTCGTAATTGTAAATTTGATTAAAAAGACGATTAGCTTCAAGAAAAAAAGTATTAAAACGACAATTTTAAGTACACCACAACATCTTATTGATAAAGCACAAACAGCTACTCTCGACTTGTTACCTGCAAAATCAAAAGAAAAATATTCACTTTGTTATGACGAATTTGTAATAAATGGAAAGTTTCAATGCAGGTAAGATTATGAAAAATACAGTGTGTGGCACGGGACAAAACACGATTTCAGCCGAGGGTGATGCCGGCCCTCGCTTCGCTCGGGCAAGCAACATTCGCCCTCAGCTGAAATCGTCTTATTTCGTCCCTAGCCACACAATATACTATTTTTAGTCCAACTTGACTACGCTATGTAAGAATAGTGCAGTCACCTCAGGGTCCTCAGGGGCTTCACTTCGGAATGAAACAGAATAAGCTGAAAATTTGGATAAATCTTTATTTTGGCATTCTAAATGTTGTCTCAAAAGTCTCATACGATCACGTTTGAACGTTCTTAGATATTCAAGATCAAAGGTCGCGGAAATCGTTTTTGGGAAATATTTTGCTTCCTTCGCCTCGAATCGTATTTGTATTTATTATAAAAGTTGTAGAATATAAAATTCTCCACAAATTTTGTCCCAAATAATTTTTTATACACTCAACCGTTTTTAAGATAGAGCGCAGTGAGTGCGAAGCGCTCAGCCATACATGCCATAGTGCAATCATCGCGCTCTATCTTAAAAACGGTTGAGCGTATAAAAAATCATTGGAAACAGAATTTGTAGATAATTTTATACTTTACAACTTTTATAATAAATACAAATACGATTCGAGGTAAAGGAAGCGAGATATCTCCAAAAAACTGATCTATACGATCTTTGATGTTGAATATCCAAGGACGCTCACACATGACCTTATGAGACTTCTAAGACAACATTTAGAACTCCAAAATAGAGGGTTTAAACAAATTTCCAGTTTATTTCGTTCCACTCCGAGGTTTAGACCTTTTTTAGCTCAAGTGACTGTACTAGAAAGGTATACAAATTTTAGAGAAGCATGGGAATGAATATATTATTCTTTAAAGAGAATATGTTGTCGAACTTTGCTTAAAGTTGTTGTTATGTATGTCATCCTACATCCTACAAACTTATTGAATGATGATTTCCACACTGACTTGTGAATGTTTCTACTGATTCATTATAAATCCTCTAAAAATAGAAAACTCAAACAACACAAGAAAAAAAAACATTAATCTAACAAGGAGCTAAAGGATTCAGATAAATGATTTTTGGCTACGAAAAAATGATTGAGGTAAATCAGGACTTATTTAGAAAGTTGAAAGAAAATCTAGAAAACGGACCCAAAAGTTTTTGTATTAGAAAAAACTCAACCAGATTTTGACTTCGTGAAAAGTTTCGTAACAATCGTCTTGAGGACGAATGGAAGGAGTTTGTTGACTTGAGATAAATTTGCCTTTTCAAACAAGTAAATCGACTAGATCTGCGATAATATAGAAATGGTAAATTTATGACGTATTTTAGTATGCCGCTTTATCAGAAGAATACAACATTAAATAGCCAATCGATTTCTACACAAGTTCCCAAAATTTTCAAGCTCCCAACCCACATCTTCATAACAGTAAAATCTATCTTGAGTTCAGAGCGGTCTATCAAGTTTTAGTAGCGCCTTAAAAAATAATCCGTGTCTAATATCATGATTAATGGTTTCTCTCTCTGAATCAGGTACTAATTAGACTATTTATGTATCACTGTAATTAATTACAATTAAAATGTATTAATTTACAATGTCCTGAAAACGCTCTATTGACCACAAAAGTGCTGATATGAATACGGTCTTTAAGAGATAATGTGAGTAATGGGATTTAATTGGCGTACAATTTAATCATGATATATAAGTTTTTTTTGTATTCACCGCCAAAAGGCTTAGTTAAAGAAGTATTAGTCTGTCAGAATAAAAGATTTTGAAATAGATATTTTTATGTTAACATAACAAATAATCGAATCCGCTACATAAAAAATATTTCATTCATAAAATAAAGCATTATTCTGGTAAGAGTGTGAGTTCAATATTTAATTGATACATTTTAAGGCTTGTAACGCCTGAATTAAGTAACAAAATTTTATAGGTTCTACAAGCCTTGAATATAAGACGACTACAATTAGTTAATTTCGTAGCAATTTCAATTTCGCACCAGCTGTTTTCCTGATAAAGACATTGCCATCAATTCGCGAGTCCATCTCAAACAAGGCTCAATCATCCACCATATTGCATTGCTCTTTCTCATTTGTCTTTGTTCAATCCTATCTCTCTCTCTCTTTTATTAGCTATCTTCCTATTCTTCTTATTTATTCTCTCTTACTTCTGTCTCTCTTATTTGTTCTTTTTTTGTCTATCTTCTATCTCGTTCTTGATTGCTTTGTGTTTGAATCTCTATTCTCCATCTCTGTCCTCGTGGCCAACACTAATCGCCCAACTCGGTAATTAAAGCGTTCCTCTTAATTAGTCCTACAGCATTTTCCAAACTCCATTAACGACGATTGCAAAACGACAAAAACGGTTCAACAAAAACGCAACGCATCTTAATTATTGATTAACAAGTCACTGAACTGAGAGCAAATGACGGCTTAGCTCTTTGCAAGTCATGGTTTTACTCAAATAGAGGTTTTTCTCTGTTAATTGAAGTACATTTATAAGCCAAACACGGGTACTTCAAACATTGTTGATTGTTTAATGCAATGTGTTGATTGTTTGGTTCAAATGCGATTATGTAATTGCAAAGACAAATAGTGGGAATATTTTCATTCGTTCAGAATTCATGAGTTTTTGTACAATAAAGCGTGAGGAGAAAAATAAAATTGTCAGATTACAGGAGCTTGGCGCCCGAGCAAACCTCTAAATTTTTTATGAAAAAAATATCCACTTTCACTTAATTTTCTTTTATTGAAGCTATTAATATTGCTGCAAAGGCTTTAAAATCAATGAAAAGCACTACTAGATTCAATTAAAATAATTAATCTTCGCATTCTCAATCAATTATTATTCTCTCTCAAATGTAGCATTTAAAATTATAATTTATCTTAATTACACTCTTTCTATCTGTTGAAAAGAGTCAATGATTCAGGCTATGAATATACAGTAGTGTTATCCAAGCTAGAATATTCCTTCACTGACTTATTTAAATGTAGAGATATATTGAACGGGAAATAGCTATTTCATTTAAATTAGTAACAGAGCTGAGTGTCTATCTATGTGTGTGTAACTTGTTTGATAATTAAGTAAATCGATTAATTAATACTTCATTAGTGCCAGATATAAGATTCTGTAGTTATATTTTAAACAGTCAAATAACTTCCTGATATCACAATTTGAATATTCAGCTTTCTAATTATCAAATTCTCAATATGCTCTAAGTACCTGTTTACGCATCCCTGCTCTATCGCCACATAATCTCGTGGCTCTTAATTTTTGTGATTTTCATGATTCTGTAAATTTATGTTAGCAGCACCTGTTCGGTTATTTTTTAAGTCTAAATTTCAACGAACACTTTGCTTTACTGCTAAATATTGCTAAATTAGAGTAATAGGGGAGTTGATCTCAAAATGCGAGCACCCTTTCAAACACCTTTTTTCAATTTTTCGATACTGCATTCCGATAGATTTAGACCACATTATTTACTGGAATCTCTGGACTGGCGAGTATATACGAAAACTTGGAGGACTCTCAAGTCAGGAGTTTCTATAATAGAAGGCTCCTTAGGCATTTTTCTTCGCATTTTTCTTGGCATTTTTCCGGAATATTTTCACGAACTCTAGTTAATAATGAGGTAAAAATAATCTGCAGTCATTATTTCACCTAATCGCGAGTGATCTTCAAAAAGTATCCAATCTTTATCCCTAAAAATGGAACCAAAATCTTTTTCTGCTGATTTCTTTATGCGATACTTCTTGAGCCAAGTTGAATCTGACTAGAATTAGTAAGGTTGATAACTTTCATGTCAGGATAGCATCAGGATAATCTTATGCACTAAGAAGTCAATTCCATTTAGGAACTTCCCAGGAGAACCATATGAAAAATTGATGGTCCTCTTGTTCAGGATCAGATATGATTTTTCATTATAAAAAAGCTAATTGATTCTTATTTAGTTATCCTGCTGAGAACCAACTGAGGCTATCCACAAGATAAACTTATGAAAAGGTAATGTGAAAGATATGAAAAATTTGTATGGAATTGTTGTGTGTAAGCTCACACAGAAAGCTTCACGTGAGGCTGCACAGGAAAGAGAGCACTGTCGCTCCCGTAGTGCCTACCATCTTAAAACAAAAGCTAGGAATTTTTAGGACAGCACTCTCTCCAATTTTAGCTATGAGTTAGAACTCCTCAGAACTAACAGAGTAACTTCTCAGGGTGAAGTTTGAGTAGATTCTGGTCATTCTATCCAGGACCAACTAAGACGCTTCTCAGGATAACCAATTTTTCATCTGATCATTCTGATCAAGCCAAATCAAGGCTCTTCTTAGATTAATCTTATAATCTATTTTTCATCTGGTTGTTTTATATTTAGAACCATCTGAGGTTCCTTTTTAGATTAATCTCATGAGAAAGTTATAATTTGGTGGTTATCCTATTCAAGACTAATTTTTAATGTCTTTATGTCTTTAAATTCACTCCTGTTGAAAAAAGTACTTGCTCAATGAATTCAAAAAAAACCTAAGTCAGAACATAAGGGATTTCCCTGCAACATGATCAAAAATGAGGCGATAAGATCATCCTGATCAGGCCTAATTAAGTTTCTTCTCAGGATAACCATACAAAAGAAGTAATTTGTTTTATATTTGGTCATTCTGTTCTCAGGATCAACTAAGGTTTTTCTTTAGGGTAGTCTTATGGAAAAGTTATTGGTCATCCTACTAAGGATCAACGGAATTTGTTTATTATTTAGTCAGCCTGAGCTATATTCCAGGCATTATAGCTTCAAAATTGACCAAATTGGAAAATAATTAAAGACAGAATTTTTTCCATTGACGTCTTTTTCTTGGCAAAGGCAATAAGTACAGAAAAGTCCCTATTAATTCCGTGTGCCACATTTCCGCCATATTTGGTCAAAGGTCACAAAAATCAGTTTTTCGCAGATATCTCAAAAATACATAGTCTTTTGACAAAACGTTTCAAATAAAAGTTGAAGAACACCAAATTCCTTACAATAAAGTTTTCATTTAGTTTTCCTGTTAAGTCAATGATTTTCGAGTAGAAGCTGAATGATATCATACTTTAAAGACCGCAGAACTGCCAAACTTACGCGGTTAACTTGATTATACAAGAAAGTAATCAAAAATTTCTACAATCGAGTTCCGTAAATGTAACTGGCTGTCGAAAAAGTAACCGCGGTTATTGTGGTTCAATTTCGAAATATACTAGAAGTTTAATTTTTATTTAGCGAACTCTGCTTCCGAATCGCATGTATCCAACTCTCGCAAGAAACTACTTTTGAGTGAAGTGCATTTGCCCTTGGGAGGATCCAAGGAATCGTTATAAAGTCTCTTCCACTTTCTCCTCTACTATTTTTTTTTTACATTTC
Source organism: Dromius quadrimaculatus (assembly GCA_963989225.1). Lineage (NCBI taxonomy): Eukaryota > Metazoa > Arthropoda > Insecta > Coleoptera > Carabidae > Dromius > Dromius quadrimaculatus. The sequence continues at coordinate 48,379,906 of OZ022331.1, read as the reverse complement.
TGATGCCCATTGACATAGGCAGGTAAAAGTGACTCTTACTCGAGAACGATGGATTTTACAGGAAAATTGGATGAGAACTTTCTGGTAGAGCATTTGGCACTCTTTTTCTTCGGAGTACGTACTTTTGAGATATTTGCGAAAAACCATTTTTTGTAGTCTTTGATCCAATATAGCGACAATTTTGAAAACGGAATTGATGGCAACTTTTCTGTACTTATTTCTCACGCCAAAAAAAGACGTCTGTGAAGAGAAAATTCTGGTTTTAATTATTTCCAAGTCAAATTCTATAATGCCTGGACTACTAGGACTCTTTTTAAAATAGCCTAATATCCAATAACAAAGTTATTTGATTTTTATTTGGCTATCCTGATCAAGCCACTCTAAGTTTCTTAGAATAACTATGCAGAAAAAGTAATTTGTTCTTTATCGGGTCATCCTATTCAGGATCACCTGATGTTTTCAGCAGGATAACCTTATAAGAAAAGTTATTGGTCATTCTACTAAGGACCAGCTGTTTTTTTTTTCGGATAGATTTTAAGGAAATCATTTCATTTATATCTGGTCTTCTCAATATTCTTCTCAGAATAACCATACAGAAGAAGTAATTTGTTCTTTATCTGGTCATCCTATCCAGGATCAGCTGAGGTTTATCTCAGAGTAGCCTTTTAAAAAAGTCATTGGTCATCCTACTTATAACCAACTGAATTTTCTCTTAGGATAGATTTCGAGGAGTTATTTCTTGTTTATCTAGTCATCCTGATCAAGCCAAATTTCAGTTCTTCTCAGGATGATTTCATAAATAAAAAAAAATATCTTTTATCTGGTTGTCCTATTTAGAGCCAACTGAGGCTCATTTCATAGCAACCTCATGAAAAAAAAATATTATATTTTTATCTGGTTATCCTTTCCAGAGCCAACTATGGTGGCAGTTGAATTCATTTCTTGTAAAAGATGTACAGGGATTCTTCCAAGCGCTTGCCCAGTAAATTTTGAAAATTATTAGAGAAATCGTGAACTTTCGAACTACGTAATCCGGATCAGGGCCACAAAAAGGCATTCTGATAAAAAACTGATAGCTTTTCTGTTTCATATTGTAATGTTTATTGCTTTAAGAAATAGTTTATAATTAAAATAAAAGTCACTATTCAATAATTTAAAATGAAATAAAAGTTTTATTCTTTTGGATATCACTAACAACACTATATTATTTATTTATCACTTAATACTAACTCAAACACAGTCGCAGATATTTATATTTAACAATTTTATCCCCTGTTCACTTCACTTCTTGATATTCACTGCTCTAGCGTCAGTATTACACTATATTGCTCTCCAGTCTTTAGCTTGCCTTTATATAGAAATATTCATTTCTCGAATGTTCTACTTCTGGAATGTTCTACATCTGGAATATTGCTAGAGACATCCATCGGGAGGGGTGATGTGATGCGACGCGGCACGACATAACGAGGACGAAAGGCTCCACCCATACAAAGTCACCTTTACGAGCTTCCCCACTCTCGCACGTTACAATATCCTGATCCGTTCCATATTTGTATGAAAGGATGACCTGATTTGGTCCGTATTAGATCTTTATGATAATCCCTAGTCGGACAGTATATTCGCATTTTTCAGTGGTTCGTAATGATGAACTCAAATTACGTTCATAACCAATCAGTTTGATAAAACCATTTCAAAACTACTACAAAGCAACCTGGATTTTGTATCTTTTATTCATATTTGGCCAGCGTTCATTGAGCTGATCTTTTTTACCAAACGGTCTTGTTCAGCTTCATTTCATATATTTGCTATTATATTTGTTTCAAATCTTACGTCAGCTTTTTCAACTACTTCTACTAAACCGATTCTTATAAAACTTTGCACACACATCGAGTTCCCATGACAATACAACATTATAATAATTTCAACATAGTAACGAGGGTCTAATGATGAAGTTAGAGGGTGAACAGTGGAACTCTTTAACAGTCACTAGTAACCTCTACGTGTTCGAGTTCATTTGGTTGATTTGACGAGTGTCCAATAAAATACACTTGGTAACCAGAATCTACTGAAGGAGTCAAGAGGTGGATAGTGGAACTCTTCAATGATTATTAGTATTTCAATCAAGAAAGGCTATGTATATGTATTGAGGAGCTTGTATGTGAGAAATGGACAGGTAAGAAACCGAGCAATAAAGAAATTGGAAAAGATGAGGAGTTTGCTTAATGATTAAAGCGAAAAGTCGAACTGAAAACTAGAAAATAAAAACAGTTTTATTTGAAATCATCAGCTATTCCAAAAACTAGAGAATAATTAGAACATAAATCTGGAACTTCTTGAGATACTGACGTCTGGTAAGAAATCATACGATACTAACAGTGCTGTCTTCTCGTGTCCGATGCCCAGGGACACTGTGTCGCTGCGTCAGCGGCATAAGTAATAATCTGGAACTTCTAACATTTCATAGGCGCAAACATAAATTGATCTTCCAGCAAGTTATCTTTTCTAGGTACTTTTAAATACTCAAAAAAATTTATTGGCATGGTATCGATATTTATTTATTATAGTTTCTGGCCAACATTCTGACCTGCTTTGTTGATCAAAACCCTGGGACTCAGCAGTGAGACAGCAGAATCACCTTCCTAATATTAATATTTTTCTGATAAAATCAATTTCATTCACAAATTAAAGTGTCAAAGTTTTGTTGCTGTTCCATTTCTAATTGAATCCAGTATTGTGCATTTTTTCAAGGATTGGAAGGTCGTCTTCTGATCTCATTATATATTTTCCATCAAAATATTGCACTTAGAATTGGCAAAAACAAACAAATAAATCAAAATACATCCAAACAATTCCAATAATAATTTTTAACATATTTTCTGCTTAAGCGCGTCAAATCCTAAATCCAAAAACATTTATTTTTTTTTTCTATTTACCATTTATTTTGACCTCTGGCCCTCCGACCTTAGGTCAATATGGGCGCCTAACTATAACACCATGGGTTAATTTTCATAATTGTCATTGACAAATTTGTGACTCGACTTGACGTAATCTAATGAGTGGAAAGTTCAGAACGAAGATATTTCTTTTTGAGGGTTTGACTTGACTTGACGCGATAATAATGTTGGAAATGTATTATCTTACATTTGGACTATTAAAAAAGTAATTAAGAAGTGTTGATTACTTTATGCGTTGAAGTGTTTAATGGATGTGAGTGTTACAAAGATCATTTCAATCATAAAGTATGTGTACACTGATCAAACTGTACATGTTTCAGTTCCTGTAATTCCTAATGTGAAATGACGCGTTTAATTTCAAAACCCTTCTATAATTTCTCAATTGGAGCTTACAGAAAAACCACTTTCAGTAATTCGCTAATGCCTCATTCGAGACAACTATCCTAACATTATCTAATAAATGTTTTGCGTTTACCTTTTATCACCGAGGTAATTTGACTAATAACGCGGTATCTGACTTTCTAACTGCGGCTAATTCCTCTCTTTACCAGCACGTGACCAAAAACCGTGGATAATGAAGACGAAAGCGTAAAATGATGGAAGAAAGGTTGTAATTTTGGGGGATTTCATCCATTTGGAGATTAAAGCGAAATATGTTACCGAATATCAAAAAAGGATTCAAGGATTAATTGAAAAAAGTGTTTATATGCCTAGATTAATTATGAATATCAATAATATTGTGAAATACTCCATAGCATAATTAAAATCCATATCTTTTTAATAAATTCTACATGAAACGAGAAATTCTCTATCATAGAGTACTTCTGTTTATGGATTTTGAACTTTGCCCCAACCATTAAGATATAAAGAAGAAATAGTAAGATCCCAATCAATCTTCTTGTTAAGCAAACCAATTACATACATATTAATGAGCTATAAACTAATAAGGTCATTTATTAAGAAGATAACAAACAGCTGAAAATGGATCACAGAGTGCTTGATTATTTTGTTTTTGGTGACGCACGAGATGTCATTTGTCACAGCGCATTTTGATAAGTAATTAAAGAGATTTAATTAATATTTTAATTAGCTGCTTATTTATATTTTATACTCTATTTGCGCTAATTATTTATCTGACGTTCATATTACGATGAACTGTGAGTTCTACTCCAGTTTTGTTTTCGTATTATTGATTTATTGTCAACAATCATTTCATAATAAGATAAAGATGGTCCATCAAAGATTTGCTCTGTCAATAAAGCATCCACGAGTGCTGATTTATCTGCTGAAAAAGTGATTCGTATACAAGGCAACGTGAGGAGCTCCCAGATACTTGGCAATAAGTCCAGGAATTCGTCCAGACGTATTAATTCCAATTGGATAATGTTTTTATTTAAATTGACCAAAATGGCTCTAAACTAAACTCCTACCTCAGACGTTTCGACATACCAAACAAGAATCTAACATTGAATAAAAGAAACCATAAAATTCAAACGAAATTATACACACTTCACGATTTTCTTTAAATCAAGAGCTATAAAAAAATCAGTTCTCAAGAAGCCTTTTTTGAAATCATCACCTGCAAATATTTCCACAAAATTATTTCGTAATAAAAATTTTATATAGTCGTCAAAGTCACCCCAAAAATAGGTCTCAATAAACCTGTGGGAGGAATATTTTAGCAAAACTTGAATTGTGGAAAACGTTTGATATCTGAACATGACAGATTTGAAGTACGACTTTTGACAAAGGTGTATGAAAGCCTTTGTGTCATTATGAATGACTCCAAAGCTTTTGTGAGTTATCCCCCGATTATTTTGTGATTCGCAAACCATGAAAATCTATTTATGTGTTGCTTGTATCACAGAATGGATTTGAGAGTTATTTCTTTATAATAGAAAAAGTATAATCAGCCGCTAAAATATACAGCGTTCTTCGGAAGCTTGCCAAAAAATAATAATGAATTATTTTAGCTTTGCTTTGTATTCAAGAATACGTCATTACAAATGCTATGTCAAAAGTCCCCATCGATCCCGCGTATGTGTTGTTATTTGTCCGAGGCTAGAGGGTAAAAATTTTCGCTTTTTGCGTTCATCTCTGGAATACGGAGAGCTACAGGAAAAATAGATAAGCAAAAATTTATAGAACGTAAAATTCTCTACAAAAAATGTGTAAATACTTTTTTCTCTACAAAGCGCCGTTCTCGAATTTTCACGATTCCAAACCTAGAAAATACGAATATGCATTCATGTGTGGCCAAAATGCATCATTTGAATATTGGTTTCTTGATTCATGCACTCATACGTGGAAAATATACGATTGATTACATATATAGTGTGGCTAAAACACCCCATGTGGGGTTACACCGCTTCATAAAGCTCTCTAGATTCATTTAATAAGGTGAATCACTCATTTTCCTTCAACTTCATATTTGCTCATTTATTTTCCTATTATTTGTTCTTAATTCCTAGTTTGTAATTCCTGCATTGTTTAAATAATCTTTAACTTCCTGCAACCATGTTAACCGTGGTCTTCCTCTTCTTTTTCTTCCAGGATCCCATTTTAATATTGAGTATATCATTGCATCTTTGCCTGCTCTCCATATATGTCCCAACCATTTTTCCCGTTGTTGTTTATTTTTCGTGCTACATCTTCTCCTTCTATTTCTTGTAATATTTCGCTGTTCATTCTTACTCTGTATTCATTTTCATCTACCTTATATGGTCCTAATATTGCTCTTAATATTTTCCTTTCTATTATTCCAAGTCGCTCTTCTTTTTTTTTATCCATTATTAATGTCTCCGCATCATACATCAATATGGGTCTTATCATAGTTTTGTTACAAGACATCATTTCACACAAAAACTACAAGAAAACATAGAATTTGCAAGAAGAAACTTTGATATATTGATTGAATTTGTGTGGATACCATCCCACGTTAACATAAAAGAAAATGACGAAGTTGACGAAGCAGCAAGAAAAGCAACCACTAAGACAGAAATCGAAAACATAAAAATACCAAATGAAGATATAAAAGCCATAGCAAACCTAAAAATCAAAGAAGAATGGCAAATATATTGGAATGAGAAAACAAATAACAAATTTAGAGAAATAAAGGAAGACACTGGAAAATGGTTGGTCCCCACAAAGAAAAAAGACCAAATTGTGACCAGTAGATTACGAATTGGACACACGGAATATATACACGAATATATAATCAAGAAAACTGAACCAATCACGTGTGACATCTGCTCGAAGACCATTACCGTCAAAAACATAATTGAAGAATGTCCCAAATACGTAGCGAAAGACAAAAACATAAAATCCCACATACTACAAAGGAACCACTCGGTAACAATTTAACCAACATCAACAATCTAATAAACTACCTCACAGATATAAAACTAATAGACTGTATATAAAAAATAACAATGTGGGTAACATAGAAAAAAACCACCTATACACCTGATGTAATGGATTAGTGACTGAAAAAGTCGAAATCCAAGAAACCCCAAATAAATTTTAAAAAAAATTGTTTTGTATATTCTCATTTTTGTTATTTTTGTTGTGTTACTTTTTAGCAATTTCTTATTTCAATAGAATGCTTTATTCGCCGAGAAGATTTATTCTTTTATTTCTGTCTCCTTGTCTCCTTTATTTGTTATCATTACTCCTAGGTACTTATATTTTTCTACTTCTTCAAATTCATATTCTCCTATTCTAATTTTTCTGTTTTTGCCTTGTTTTCCATATTTTATGAACTTTGTCTTATCTTTGTTCTATTTCAGTCCCACTTGTCTTCCTTCTCTTAATATTTCATCCAACATTTCCTCAGTATGTTTCTTTTCTTCGCTACAATTACCACATCACCGGCATATGCTATAATTTGTCTTCCGTGTGTTCTAATTGATTTTCTATTTATTTTGCTTGTAACGTATTCTATTACTAAGTTAAATAGTGTCGCAGATAGCGCGTCGCCTTGTCGTCTCTTTTATTTATTGTGAATACTGCTGTTTCGCCTTTTCCTGTCTTTATGGTAACTTGATCGATTTTCAGTTTCTCCAATATTTGCATGAGTTTTTTCTTTTTATCGAGACGAAAGCCCATTGGAAATCTATAAATAATATTTCGATGTTTATTTTAGCGTTGTGTGATTTTTCGATGATTTGTTGACCTTCCCTGTATGAATCCAAACTGATATTGCCCAATTTTATTTTTTGCTGCTATTGTCATTTTTTTCTGTATTATTAACAAGAATATGCGTTGTTCAGCAATGTTATGCCATTATAATTTTTGGATCTCATTTATTATATATTGTCACAATTTGTCCAACTTCCCATTCTTTTAGCATATTTTCTTCTCTTCAGATTTTAACTATTAATTTGTGTATTTCTTCACATAGTGCATCACCGCCGTACTTTATAAACTCCATGTTCATCCCGTCTTTTCCTGGTGTTTTCCCGTTTTTACTGTTTTTGATTATGTTTTTGATCTCCTCTATCAATGGTTCTCGTCTATGTTTACCTCAGTTAGTAATTCTTCTAATACTCCTCCTATACTTTTTCATATTGTTCTTCAGTTTCTGTTATTTGCCTATTTTCATTCTTCGTACTAGCTATATTCAATTTCTGTCCATGTTTTTGCTGATTAATTTCCTGCTAAAAAATGTTTCGTATTTCTGCTCCTTCTTCTCATTTCAATATTTGTCATTTTGGATTCAATCCAATTTCTCCTAGCTCTTCTTATTACTTTGGTATATTCTGCTATAATTTTTTTATATTCATCTTCATCTTGAGACAATAACCGTCCCTAATTCCATTAGTCGGTTGGCCTTGAGTAACATCAACAGTCCAGTCGTTTTAAACGGCAGTAAATAAACATGTTTGTAGATGGTATTTCCATTTTAAACGTTATAAGACGTTTGCTTCATCTGCAGTGAATCTTTGAAGGTGAGATAAAAGAGTGCAGTTATCTTGTCTCCCTCCAACAGCTGCTTTTGCTTATCAACACTTGTTTCGTGTGTTCTACCAAGTGCAAGTGTGGTTAAACAATGAACTGAATCCTGAAGACTGGGACTGTAAATTGATGAATAATAGTTTAGAGCCAATTCAGACTTTACTCTCACCTGCTTCAGAGAAACTGCTTGATACATTTTTTCGTAATTGTAATAAAGGCTGCACGAACAATTGTGTTGAGCAAAAAATTTGGATCGTTTTGTTCATCAGTCTGTGCCAATTGTCAAGGCCATTCTTGCACTAATGCTGAATCAAATGCAACAGAAAAAGATTCTTTCGAAATCGATTATCATCTAACTGATATATCTCTCTTCTTGGAGCAGTCAACACAAATTGAGCACGAAGAGGAAGAAACAAGTGTAGAATTTGGATCGAAATATACCGTGGAGCATTCCTACTGGGGAGACTACGTTGGAAAAAAAACGCCGAGTACACTATTTCAGAGGTGGTACGGAAATGAGTGCACACCTACGGTCTGAAATCGCAATAACTCGAAAACGGTGCTTCGTAGGAAAAAAAAGTATTGACATCTTTTTTGTGAAAAATTTTACGATCTATAAACTTTATTTTGTCCATTTTACCAGTAGCTCTCATTGTTTCAGAGATATACGCAAAAAATTTAGATTTGTGACATCGGATAAAAATCAACGCGCAAGCGGAATGGAAGGAGACTTTTGACATAACATTTGTAATGATATATTTAAGAGCGATACAAAAATTATATACTCATGAACAGGTGTACAAAAAAATACCACCTTCTAAGAACCTTCAACTACTATTTCCCAAATCTTTTGACTCTTCTAGTCCTCTACTAATCTTCTTAGTGTCGTGTTAAGTGCTGTTTTGAAAATAAATACAGGGGCTGTCTTCCTACACCACCACGCGTGCCAGAACCGTAATCCGGAGATTGTTGATTCAAATCTCTTGTCAACTGTTGTCAGTTTCAAAGAGGATTAAGTTAGGAATGATGGGTGCTGGACCGTGGGGAATAGATTGTAATAACTAGGGAATTGTCTGTGTGTGGCTGGAAGAGTAAAATTAATTGGTTTTTCTGATTTGAATGGTTTTTTAGAATGTTGTCAAATGGTTGAAAAGGTACTGGTTAATCTTGTTGGGGGTGTAGGTGTAATTTATGGTAGGTGTCTAAAAGCAGATTTGTTGGAAAATGAATACTTCAATTTATAATCTGCCATACGGCACGGATTTGACACCCAATTATTATTTTTTCTATTCTCACGTGGAAAATAAACTACAGTTGAAGTGTTCAAAATGCATGTTAAATACAATTCAATTTGTAGGACCGAAAATTTAATGTTTTCCTCTTGAATGAAAATCAATTCATTCTGATGACCGTATCTTTCTAACAGTTGACCATCGGCAATACAAATCTGGCAATAATCACCCACGTTAACACAGCGAAATATCTTTTGCTTTATCCCTGATGTCAACTGTCTTTCAATCCGCAACAGATATATTCCCAGCCTAATCGACCTTAACTAACGTTACCACTAATGGACGGCTAAATATCGAGCTAAACGTCAAACCAAATGACTGTGAATTGCACACGTAATTATTTACCCCTTAGTGTCAACGACTCCACAATAATCCATTTCCTATTGGAAGAAAAATCCGTGGATTTGATTGGTGGATGATGTAGATCAATGGCGTATAAGCTAATTTGATATTAACTGCCCCAGGAATAATTTGCTGTAAATGTATTGGGAGTTACATAAGTGGAAATGTGTTTAAATGCTGCGAGGTTATTGTGAAACGTCCTGGTTTTGTGTTTGTGCGTAACCATGACGACTGGTATAACAATTGAAATCGCAACCATCTGCTGGTTTTATTCCCTCCTTTACAATTTAAACGATACTAAATATACTGAAGTCACTATATCATTTCAAAGCGTGAAAATACATTATTTATTAATGTCTAAGTGGCTTGATCCCTTTTCGCTCAAGAGGGGAAGGTATTGTTAGATAGGTGATTTACTAAAGAGCGGGTCGACAAAAAATGATGAGCATCCGATTGTTAAGAGCAGGAATTAACGTTTATGTAGTTTTTAATTGTGTATTTGTGTATAATAGAATATTGTGTTATTATAATTATGGATAATTCATTCTGAGGTGAAGCTTTGTAGGCACCTGGATAAATAATACTGTTATTCACCCCACATCTCCAAGAGGACGAGATATATTGCATTTGTACCAGATTATAATCATTTTCATCATCTATAAAATAATAGGAAAAATCTTGACAGGATTTTCTCTTCATGTTCAAAAATAATAGTTAGTTCATTCAACGTTCACAGTTGGCAACACAGATTTCGACTGCCGTCCCAGCTGTTATCTGTGAAAGTGTAATGTACTTGTAGCCATTTTATTTCGTGAGAAATGTACTAACTGTCTGGAAAATACGTAAGATCCTTAATTAAAAATCAATTTAGTTGATAGTGAAATATAGATATGACTAATAAATCAATTGTTTAATCTCAAATTTACAAAATATTTGAAAATAGATTACAGAGGTGAGCTAAGCTCACAATGTATTCCCAAAATACGAATATTCTTCTAGTTTTAGATGAATAATTGACATGACTACGGTCGTTTAAAGTCACAAAATATTAATTTTAATCGAAAACTGTCATTCTTCCAACCAATATCAAACATTCAGATCAAACCACAGGCGCATGGTAAAAATTTTGACAAAATTTTAATGAATTATCCAGACCCAGAGGACTTATAAAAAAAAGTTATTGAAAAAAATTGTAATACTTGACGAATTCTATTTATTTAAATTAATGTACTAATTTCTATAACAGCCTGCAAACAGAGAGTTTATGTGAATTGTAATGACCGATAATTCATTTTTTGGAACTAAACCCGTCAAAACAATATTCTTGTTAGAAAGGTCGACATTGACATAATTCCAACTCATTTTGAGCCTCCAATCCTTGTCATATTCTGTATAAGGATAACCTTTTTTGGTCTGTGTCAAGTCCTTATGATGAATTCTAATTGGGCACATATATAGTTTCCGCAAGAGATTGACTATAATTATCAATAACAATGTCTATCTTGTAGCGAAGCCCTAGGGCTAAGTAGGGTTTTAAAAACAAAAGAATATATCGCATTTCTCAGTCACTCACACACCCAAAAGAAATTTAAGGAATATTCTATGCAAGCAATAATCACGAGTAAAGTAGTAGCTCAGTAGAAATAAGAAAATGCGGTAATATGCGGCTTTAGCCCGAACTAAACAAATATAGCCAAAATTTAAAAAAAAAAACTGAAGTACTAGTAGGTTGCCGGAAAAATATAGTACTATAAAATGTTAATTCAGATACAAAAGGTATTGCCAAAGTAAAAAGACCGACTGGAAAAAGGAATCACAAAAAAGTAACACAAAGTATTGCAAGCAAATATTCTGATGAGATAAAAAAAGGGATACAACCTTTCGCGACTTCGACACATGTTTCTAAATAAGAGTAAAATACATTACCGGTTTCTCTGAGTAATATCCAAGAGATATTGTTTCAAATCGGTATATAAGAAGGACTTGATAATTATCAAAGAAGAAAAGATAATATGGGCAAATACATAAATAGAATTGAAAATGGTTTGATGGTAGAAGACAACGACACTTGTAAGATGAATTGCATCTGATAATTTTTTTAGCAAAAATCCGGTCTGAAATGGCATTTGAATGAATTTCGGTCAAAGTTTGGAACTTTTGGCCAACCCTAGCTTTACCTAGGTGAAAATTAATTTTGATCATTGATCCTCTTTTGTGATCTACATATAATTATCAGGACTGCAAATCAACATGCATATATATTATATATTTATACTTATATACCAATTGTGGTCATTTTTGCTTCATAACGTGGACGAATCAGGTCAACGTTTTGTCAAATATTCACTTGTGATCATAAGGTCCTTTTTCAAGGAGATGATGTGGATGATATCGTGTGTATCCCAAAAACTGTGACCAAAATCTCATTAACCAATAGGTCTATCTTGGCCTTCCTTGATTTCGCCTGTTCCTTGGTCTTTGATTACTAAACGACGTAAAATGTCCTTCTTTTAACAGTTGAACATCGCCAAACACTCCAAAATGGTCAGACGATTATTACGTTTGTAATCGACTGAGAGCAAATGCGATACCTATTTTGCAAATGGCTTTCTCATTTCCAAATATGCATGCAAAATATTAAACACACGTTTGATTTAGACGCCTGCAGCCTCAGTTATCTTGTGCATAGTCACTTGTTGATCGTCGATTATCATTCAATTGATTTTATCGACCATTTCTGGCATGGTAACCTCTTTTTTGAAGATCTGGATGCTCATAATTAATAATGCTCTTACGTCTTACGACCGATCTGATATTCAATTATTGAAATTGAAGGTGCAGAGTCTTCATAAACATCGTACAACTCTATATTGATCTTATCGTTTGTTTTCATTGTTAAAAATAAGAATCTAATCAGTGCACGATATCAATTTTTGTTCATTTCAGTGAAAATGCGAAAGTTTTACGCTTTCAGTGACTGTCAAACACAAACTAAATGATGCAGCTGATTAAAAATTTCACAGTGACTATTTTAAGATTAGGGCTCATGAAAAAAATTAACAATTTGATATCAGTGGCACCATATCTTGCCTCAGCCCCTCGCATAATTCAATATGTACAAATGAATTTATGAAAGAGTCTACAAAATCAGGCTGCTGCAATATAGTGAAATTTTTTGTCGCACTTGAACCATAGTTGCGCCTTTTTCATAAATAATTTATTTGTTGATGGCGTGCTCATAGCGGTCATATTTCTAGTGATCACCGTAAAATCGTGCTCCTAGCGGTCAAATATTTTCCTACCTCTTTGTTTTTTGGAGTTTTATCCTCCATCATATTTTTATTCTAACATGAACTCAGTTCACCCTTCTCGATTGTCTCGGGCCCAATTTCGGTCCTACAGGTGCATGAAGCGGTAGTATTTAGGAATAATTTTCAAAAGTGCGAGAGGAGCGAACTAATTTGCATTCAATTTATTGAAAAAAAAAAAAACATCTTAGTGCCATTTTCAAAAATTATTTTAAGCTTCTATTCCAAATAAATAAGCCTGAAATGCAGGGCAAGAAAATATGACCGCTGGGAGCACGATTTTATGGTGATCGTTAAAAAACGATCTCTATGAGCACGGAATTTTTAATATAATATTTGCTAATTTACTTAGGGTTGTACAAATTAGAAGCTCGCTCATTTCGTGATGGATCTCTTAAAAAGTTGAGTTTAGATCCGGAAAAAAATAGCAGTGTTTGAATTCTATTATAATCCATTTAAGTAATTATGCTAATCATTGATAAACATCAGAATTAATAATACTAATAATAGAGAGTTTCCCAGATCTATACTTGGTTCAATAAGTTTGTAATTCAAATTTCGTGAAATATAGCTTCATTTTTCTCGTCCTCATATGTTTGTATGTATATAAATGGTATTAAATCATAGCCGCGGCATTATTTCAGTTGTGGGCGGCCATCTTGCCTTACTCCTAACTTCCAATAAATCTCCGGTTTAATAAAACCACACACAGTATGCTATACAGAACCACAATGCAAAAAAACAAACGAAAACAAAGTTACCAAGCAATGGTTTCAATTTACCACGCCATCGACGTAACGTAACTTACTTGGCTGGGTTTCGTGTTTTGGCAGAGACGGATCTCCCCAGGAAGAAGCCCTCATAATTATTTCAGGGTTTCAATCTATCTTTTAGGGGCCGAAATTGTTGCTAACACTTATGCAAGCACGATTTTTTATTAATACTACAATTGGGGTAGGGAAATACGTACGAAATTCAGGCGATTTTTATTTTAATATCGAATAATCATGAATTAATTTTCTGAATAAATTTCTGTATAATGACTAATTAAAACGAAAATGAGATCAATGAATATATATCAATAACTCCAATCTTGAAATCCGGTCCTGTGCTTGGTATAACACAATCCTTGCGCTTGAGGTTTGACACAATAAATAAATGCATATATTTATATAAGTCACTGCAAAGTTGACAGTATGGAATAGAGATATCAAGCCTTGCTCATATTTAATACATACGCCGTTAGCTTTTTGTTCTCGCAGTGAAACAAGTGCGCGCTGACTTGATTTATACGCCATGAAACAAACGAAAGCTACATACGACTCATGTTGAAATGCACAAAGCCTTTGTTTACAGTAATGACCAATTACAAGACGGACTTTTTGACAAGCAGTTTTAGGGTTTTTCCTTGTTAAGTAATGATTAGTTTACGATGGTGATGGCTGAGCAAATGATGAATTTACAGCTTACTTCTCAAACTAAGTATTGCACTTCCTCGTCACTCTTGCAAAACAGTTGAGCATTTTCTAAAAGAAAATATCATTAAGAAACGGATTTATCTTTATAACAATCTTTGACAGATGAAAGCTGATGTAACATGATTAAAAAAAAACAATGCGGGCGAAGCCCGACCGCGGTTTGCCTCGGTGTAGCAGTCAATACTTTTTTTCCATTGATTTTAAGAGAAAGTCAATTGGAATCAGCCCTAAAATAAAACAACAAAAAATTTCGAAAGTACAGAGCTACCGCAGGCGGTGCCCGCGATTATCCTTTTATAGTTACAGTTCATTTTTGTTCAATTGATTGAAAATTTCACTTAGATTATAAGAGTATGCAAATTTCAATCGCAACAAATTGAAATAAATACAAATTCAATCCCTCGTCGCTAAAAATACGTACACGCTCACAAAAGACAACAAAAGTCGGAAATATCAAAAAGCAGGCGCATAAACAGGGATTTGACATCAAACAAAATTTAATTTAATCAGGAATGAATACAGATATCAAAACGGGGCAGACAAAAACAATCTTTCATCGGAGTCTCCCCTTTAGATACACTGCCGTAGGGATGAATTTCGATTGAAATATCTGCGAGTACGAACGCGGGCTTGTACTATTCAAATGGTGCAATATAATGGTGCAATAATGGTGCGAGCGGAGCTTATCGGAGCTTTTAATGACGTCATTCCGCGTTATCTGTCGTCAAATGACATTTTTCTGAATTCTAATTCGTGTTTATTAACTCCGTTGAACGGATATGATTCTCGTTTTTTGTGATGGTCCAATGGCAGATTCGTTTGTACATCTAATTGATTTTCAAATCGAGAGGGAATTAGCGAATTTGGAATTTAAATAAAATTGATATTTATGCCTTTTTCATGAATAAGAGGGATGAATACTAGGATAAATATTATTTTAAGTCGATTAAAAGTATCAGCGAATGAGCCAATATCTCAATTCAGACTAATAAACTTAGCGACTTTATCGATAATAATTGGAATTGTGAACTTGACAAGATAGTTTGCTAATCGGTGAGCTGGGGTAGGAAAATTATATAGAACAAAAAAAAACTGATTTGATTCCGTCTCTTACTTCTAGAAGATTGTCTTTAACAATAACGACATTTAATCATTTCTCCAATTGTCCACTAGGTGGTACATGTATTGAGAATCTCTATAAAATAACGACAAGAAGCTGTCTCTACGAATTACAATTAAATTCCTGGGCTTTCGCTTCAGGACCATAGATTAATTACCGTATATTTTTTGTATCTTAGAAATGTTTATTGAACAATATTTTCTGGCAAATTTAATACAGACTCTTTATTCAATGCGTTCGCTTATTGTAAAATGTGGCATACACAAGATTGGATATTCCCAAAACAGCGTGGCATGATCGACTGAACTGCTCATAAATTATGTCATTTGGTGAAAAAACTCACGAAGATTCTTTCTAAACTTTGTATACCTTTTAGAGAGCTAATACAGACTAAAGCCCGCCGCACATGAGGCAATTTTTCAAGCAATTTTGTTCGCTTAGAGCCGCTGGCTCCGATGCTTGAGACTTGGTCCGTTGCCTGGTGCTGCGCTTGCCACGCGACTTGCTCTACATTTACAAGATAGATCCAATGCTATTTTTCGCACTTGCTTCGCCGCTGGCTGCTATCCATGGCCAATCAGAACGGGTATCGAAATCACGTGACTACATTAGAATCAGCTTTATGTCGCATTTATCACGTCACACTGACTTATATTTAGTGAGATTCTGAGAAATAGTTACTCCAAAAGCTTGCATATTCGGTTATTTATAATTAATAATTTGATCTTGACGATTTCCTATAATTAACTAGACAAAGTAGCGAGCTCAATCAAACAATGAAAACAATTTGTAATGTTTATTGCTTCGAAATTGCTTATAATTTAAGTAAAAGTCACTATTTAATAATTTAAAATGAAATAATAGCTTTATCATTCTGAATATCATTAACAACACTATATTATTTATTCTTCTTTTAATATTAACTCAAACAAGGTCGCAGATATTTATATTTAACTATTTAAATCCACTGATTACTTCACTGTTTGATATTCACTGCTTTAGCTTCACTATTACCCTCTACTCTCAAATAGTTTGCTTGCGTTTATATATAGAAATATACATTTCTCGAATTTTCTTCTTCTTGAATATTGCTAGAGGCTTCCATCGGGAGGGGTGATGTGATGCGGCGCGGCGCGACGCAACTAGGACAGAAGGCTCCGCCCATGCAAGGTCATCTTTACGAGCCTCCACATTCTCGCAAGTTACAAATTTATTGTGAAGAATTAGTTGGAAACATGACTTGAAGATACCATTTAGATCAATTATTGATGCATTACAAATATACTTCAAACGTTAACAATCAAAGTAAGATAAAAAGGTGAAAATGAGAAAAAGTTTTCCTGCACCCTATAACGAAATCTAAGTGGTAAGGATAATAATTTAAGTTGTACATGAGCAATTTAAATGGAATCCTCAACAACTTGAGGTGGTAAAATAAATGTAATTGGTAAACTGTTGCAGCTCCAAATTGTAAAATCTGACCACATAATTGGCAAACAAAAAGACGTCAAACCCCAAGATTTTGAAATTAGGAGATGTATTTTCATCTTTGAACTATATTTGTTTGCACAAAATAGTCTATACCAAGAGTAGTCATCTTTAAAGCTCATAAGATCTACTTTTCATTTCAAAAATATGTCGCAATCGATTTACAACTTCGATGTTCACCACTTGAACTCTACCACTTATGCTTCTTACTACTTGAATGGTGCAATTAAGTTTTCTCAGTGTAGTTCATCGAGCATTTTTAACACACCGCGGCCTGAAAACCCTTTAAGCACCCATTCTTTTGAACATAGTTTTCTTTATTTTTTCTCCTGCATTCTAATTGATTCGCAAGCTAAAACTGCTCTTCTCCGACGATTATTTCTGGCAAAATCCATATTTGTAATGATTGAGTCCACGTTCTGGAGCGGCGCAGCTTGTTTCGTGTGCTGTGAAAATTTGCGTCACACCAAGCGCAGCTCAAAGCGGTACAGAGCGCAAGAAAATTTGCTGCGAATTAAGTGGACAAAATTGTTTATAAAATTACCTCCTGTGCGGCGGGCTTAATGCAGGTTGAAGAGATCCCTTTCTTTGCCTATATAAAAGACCTCATCGTTTACTTGAAAAGTCAGAGTGAATATCAATATGATTTTTAGTAATTTAAATATTTCTGGGAATAAATATTAGATGCATTATTATTATCAAGTGTATTGTTAGTGCTTTGCTTTATTTGATCAACTTTAATTTTCACTTATTCTCAAATAATAGTTTTTTTCCTTTCATATTTAGCCCTAAAAACATTACACAATGATTCAAAGCCGAATGCTCTCGGGATGAATTGTTTAATATAGTTTACTTGGATTTATAGCAATGTACTTGGATTTATAACTCCATAATTGGGTTTGTTGCAGTATTTAGTAATTTACTTCATCCACAGTAAAAAATCAATATTTAATCATTTACAGTTTCAACATGACGAATCCTAATATATTACACAGTCTTCTGTATTTCTTCAAACCTGCTACCTCGGCTGTTTTGTGCTAGATGGCACTGCTGCAGATTTATACCTCTACATGCCATGCATCCACTCACTTTTCATTAGCTTCGCGGCTGCAAATCCGACTCTGCGGATTGCTATATACTGTACAGAAGAGTCCTGAAAAGGACATGACACGTGTTTACAGTTGCTGCCTTATTCAGGACGATGTGAAAACCGACTCCTGAATTTGTAATTTTGTGAGACAATTAGGCTTTGATTTTTAACAATTTATCCAATTCTGTTCTATACGGACTTTTTCAAACATCACTTCACAGTCTCCTGTATTTCTTTATCTTAAGTATACAGATCTATTATGTGCTGAATTTTTTTCTGAATTACTAGACGAGAAGTATTAAAAGAGACTATTTAGGACGATGATTTAATAACCGACTTTTGAATTTGAAATTTTGTGAAACCAATCAGATTTTGGTTTTTAACAATTTACCAAACCTATTACTTAGATTGCAGCTTGCTAACCTGGATTTGGGCTTATGACCTATCCTAGCCTTCTTCTTTTCCATCTTGATCCTTGTCATTCCTCGAGGAACATAGGGAATTCACTGTGCCTCTCTATAATATCCTATTTTGGGCTTTTGCTCTAATTCCTTGTCCTTTTTACCAAGTTGTTGGTGTTCTACGACTTGTTCAGTTAAATCTGTTTCAGAGTTTCGTAGCGTGTGTCCCATCCATTTCCATTCCCTTTTTTTGATTGCTTTGCTTATATGGTCTTGTTATTATCTTCCAAAGTTCTTCATTCGAAATCTTGTTTGGCCAGAAGAGTCCTAATATTCTTCTCAAACACTTATATTAATAAACACTTGGACGTTTTTCACATCATTTCTTGTGGTTATCCAAGTTTTCATTGGACTATAAAATGATCTTTGTGCTTTATTTATGCGAGCCTTTATATCTTCCTCCGTTTCTGTTCTTGTATTTATAATACTCTCGAGGTAGCATGTGTTTTTTTCTACTTTACATTCTTCATTTTCTAGACTCACTGCCTTCTGCCTTGGTGTATTAATTTCCAGTAACCTCGTTTTAATTAAATTAATTTTCATCCCTACTTTTAGTACTTTATTTGCTAATTTTTCGGTTTTCTTTTGAATATGTTGCCGCTTCTCTGGTAGGAGGCAGACGTCATCGACATATTCGAGATCTTCCAGTTGACTGAAAGTGTTTCAATATATACCAGTCTTTCCTTACGAACTTTATCCAATCCATACTGCTGATAAATAACCCTTGTTTTACGCTACCCTCGATCTCAATTGGTTTTGTCAGCTTTTCTTCATGTAACAGTTTCATGACTTTCACAATTTTGTCCGATATCTCATATTCCTTTACAATTTTCCGTAGTTTATCTTTTTGAGACTATCAAACGCCCTCCGTAAGTCTGCTCAATGATCCTCCTAAGAGTACTCATTTCGTCTATCATAAATCTACCTGATTTGATTTTAATACTCTAGTTCATCTCAGATATTGTTGGAGTATTGCTCTGGTCTTATTTTACTTGCGACATTGTGCACCTCGCATAATGGCTGGAATCATCTGTACCAGAAGTGAACTTTACTTGAAACTTTTTTTAATTTTCCGCATAAATCCAGAATGATTAGCCGTAGGAAACTGAAATTCAGTATTAGAGATTTTTGTAGTATCTAAATAGTTATCTTCTATTTTTGTACCAATCGGCTGAGCCGGAAATGCACTTTATACAGGGTGTATCACGGAAAGTGAAACATATGCGTTTAACATGGGAAATCAGTTTTTCCCTGCGCATTGCTCTCTTAATTATTTCAGACAAAAAGTTTCAAATGGATATAGTAAAACAGAAATTTCTGCATCCGAATCAATAAAAGAAAAATATTTTGGCAGCCTTATAACAGCAGACATAGAATTTGAAAATTCACAGAATTACAGCTAATCGTATAAGCCATGGAATCAGAAATAAGAGACGAACAAAAGCATAATGCTTTATACGTCAAACTATTATTATTCATTTTGACAAATTGTAATATTGTAATAAAAGATCGATATAAAAGTTATTCTCAAAAATGAATAACTATTCAAATGAAGAAAAGCTACAAATAATGAAATGGTAATAATTCTGGCAATAGTTTACGGCAAATTCGTGATTATATTAGTACTCTTTGGCGAAATCATGATATTTCGGGGATGTCTACCATTCAACGATTCATTGCCAAGTTTGAGAAGACAGGTACACTCAATTTCAAGAAAGAGGAACAAAATATCGAAAACTACAATGAAAATGAAGAAAATGTTCTTGCTTTGATAGAACTAGAACATACAATGAATGTAAGAGAAATTTCCAGAGAACTGAATATTCATTTTATGACATTTCAAGGATTCATAAGAAACATAAATACATTCCTTTCAAATTTCAAAATCATCAACATCTTTTGGAACGAGAATTTGAAGTGCGTGCATCATTCTGTGAAATAATGATGGAGAAGTCAAATTATGATAGAGACGAATGGCGAACCCAATGGTCATAATTACCTGTATTGGTCCAAGAATAATCCACATTACGTTATACAGTCCCGGACACAATATCGACAAACTGTAAATGTATGGGCAGGAATTTTAGGACATCAAATAATAGGCCCGTTCTTCATTACAGGAATAAATTCGGAGTCGTATTTGAATTTATTAATGAATATAGTTCGACCAGAAATTGCCGAAACAAATAAAGAAAATGTGTGGTTTCAACATGATGGCTGCCCTGCACATAGTACTACAGAAATTGTGGAATATCTAAATCAAACATTTCCTGGAAGCTGGATAGGACGAAGAGGACCAATTAACTGGCCAGCACGGTCGCTTGATTTAAATCCGTGCAATTTTTTCCTTTGGGGTCATTTGAAAACTGATGTTTATAAAAGAAAATACCAAAGTATAGAAGAACTTGAATATGCTATAACACAAGAATGTCAAAAAATAAATAATAGGCAATTAAGTAACGTTCGGCAAAGTTTCTACAAAAGATTGGGTTATTGTTTAGCTCAAAACGGAGGATTGTTTGAACATCTATTATAATTTGAGAATTTAAGAATATTTTGAGTTTGTTGTAGTTCATATTGGATTTAATTTGTTGCATTATTTAATTGTTAGTGTTACTTTATTCTATTTCATCAATCTTAAACAATAAATCAAATTGAACTACCCATTATTATTAGATTTTTATTTAGAAAATTGATATTCACTACCTACGGAAGATATCTATTTTGACAATCATCATTCTGACACTGACGTATTAAACGTTATGCTTTTGTTCGTCTCTTATTTATAATTTCATAGCTAATACTATCAAATGCAATTCCGTGAATATTCATATTTTATTTCTGCTATCATGAAGTAGCCTAAATGATTTTTTTCTTATCAAGTCGGTACAGAAATTTTGCTCCACAATATCCATTTGAAATTTTTTGTCTAAGATAATTTGGGGAGCAATGCGCACAGAAAAACTGATTTCCCATGTTAAACGCCTATGTTTCACTTTCCGTGATACGCCCTGTATAACAGACTTTTTGAATTTTCCGCATAAATTCAAAATAATCAGTCGTACAATATTGAAATTACGTATTGAGCACTTCTATTTCCAGTTATACACCTTGTATTATGATATCTTATTTTCATTGAGATCGACTGAGCCTAGAGTGCATTTTACTTAACAGTCTCTTGGAAATTTTCGCACAAATTCGAAACGATCAGCAGTAGGGTATTGAAATTTACTATTCTCATAACAATCGACTGAACCGCGAAGTGCACTTCAGTTGGATATTTTTTTTTTATTTCGCGCATAAATTCAGAACTGTTGGCTGTAGAATATTGAAAATCAGTATTCTGGAATTGATTTCATATCAACCAACTGGGCCGAAAGCACACTTTACTTGACAGATTTTTAGAATTTTTTGGATAAATCCAAAACGATTAGCCATGGAACGATGAACTTTTGTGTTTGATTATCGTATTATTATATGCAACAAAAAAATTTGTCCAGTGGTAAAAATTAGACCCTTATTTAGATTGTGAAAGTAATGCAAAAATAATTACAAGTAATATGTAATAAGCGTTTTGATTATGTGAGGTATCTTTAAACGCCCTTCTTCTGAATTTCACTAAAAAAATTCTTGCAAAAGAATCACTTTCTTCGTTATTACGATCCATAAAGATAAGAGACTTTTGTGCCGTCATTACAAAACATTTGAAGTAATTTAACCACGGGTAATGGAGCTCAAGTAATGTCCGAACAACGTGGCTTTTTTATCTTCAACGTTCAAGTTTTATGCTTTAATTAAATTGGGGCTGCATGCGACTGAAAAGAGAAAATTTCTCCGTATGTGCTGCGCTGAAAAATACTCCTAATTAGAATTTGTAAAATTTTAACTTTCAGGTATAATAGACAATTTTTGCTACTCGTGGAATGTGTAAAGAGGCGGCTGTACAAAATAACAAATCATTGTGTACTATATTTATTTATTGGTGCTTCATGAGGTCATATTTATAATTAACGATTATATCATTTAATTTATGATTGAAAAATATTTTCTTCAAATTAAATCGTGATAGTCAACTTTTATCTTGACTCAATTTATTTATTTACAAGAAGGGAATGTAAATTAATAGTTACTGATAATATTTCAAAACAAATCAGGCAGAGCCTGACTTAGGTTTCAAATAAAGTAGAGGTGCCAATATCATTCATGTTCATAATAGTTATGCATCGAGGGTAAAAACGTGTTTATTATAGATGAGCTTGAAGTGAGGCTACGTTAAGTACGGGCGAACGGAAAATCTATATTGGGAATTGAACTCAATCCAGATCTGTAAAGAAACAAACAAGTACATTAAGTTTCTCGTGTGTGGTAAGATAAGAGCATTTTAAAATAATTTCTTTCAAAACACAACCAATAATGAGCCAAGAAGCAGCGATAAGGAGCCAGTATACAAGTTTTAAAATAATTAATATTATATTAAATCATGCTGCGATTAATTAGCACAGTTGTTAATTAAATTTTAATTAATTAAAAATCGCTACAACTGTTGTAATTGCCGTTTTGCTTGTTTACATCCATACCTTTGAGCAATTGCTAATTGAAAGGAATTTTCTTGGTATTTCAACATTTTGTGATATTAGAAACAGGAACAAGCTTTTTAATAGGATTATTATTACGAAAAAATTTATTTCATGCTGCTACAAATTTGTCCTGCGCAGCTTTAACCGGGCTACATCTATCATTTTTTTTCGATCCGCACAGAATTAATCTCGGTATCAAAACGTACGAAAACAATATTTCAAGGAGGTACATGTATTATATATCTGTCAACTACATGCAATTTTGAAAATTCTCCGAATTGTTCGATTACCGGATAAGTCCCCAAAATCGAAATATTCAATTTCCAAATTGTGTTCCCTTAACCAATTTATCTGTTTGCTATCAATAGGTGCAAAATTTGTGCTGTTTCCTCTGAATTTTTGAACAAAATATGATCAAGTAATCAAATATTGATCGTTGATCATGTATTCCTGTATTGTATCAAGAGAAATTCATGTCGATATGCTTGAATATAGAAGGAATAATGTCCTTCCTAGACCACTGCGAAAAATTGGACTGCAAATTTCAATAGAGAAAACCGATATCAGTGCTGAATACAGTGCTAGAAGAATTGTTTCTGTTCCGACCAGGATTACTTCAAGAGAGCTCAGTTTCGAATGGATTTCAACCGGAATCCATCTCAATCATGATAAAGGGCAGGGACAATTACATTTGTGCCATGCACAATCAAAGACATGGAACTATATTGTATTGGCAGATGAAGTGTTGAATTAGATTTATAATAAATAATATTACGTAGGCTTTATGTTAGCGTTTGGTTCATATTTCTACCATTATTATCTTCGAAGGTATAATTTTTCAAAGCGAAACAAATTTTCATTGCCTCATTCATCTCCTACCAACATTGTTTAAAGATAAGGGGTTGAATTCTCTTATTTTCTATACTATACTAGAGTAAAAATATTAAGGATTTAAACTATTTTTATGATAAATAGCACTGTATATCAGCGTCTAGTTCATTATTGCAGAGGACATTTAGACAGAATCTTATAAAATGTTCAGTTTTCATGCTACAATGTTCAAAAGTTGAATGATTCAGAGTCGAAATTGATTTTAACTAAAAGGGCATCACATAATCTCCTGTGGACATTTGGCTCATTACTGTATGATTATTATTTTAGAAAGTGTGACAGATTTTTGTTGTCTCATTGAATCCCTTATTCTGACAGCGTTTAAAGATGAGGATTAAAATTCCTTATATACCACTAGGATTGAAAGATGAAGAATTGAAACTCTTTTCATGATAAGTGGCACTGTATAGCTTTTCTATTAGCGCTCAGTTCATTATTATACTGGATATTTAGACAAAATTTTATGAAATGTTACCTATAGAGCGAGAGCTGGCTGCAAAAAACCTGGCCGATCGAGTAACAGAATGAAATGTTTTTCAAACGTTAGTACTTACCGAGACAATGAGAATATTCATGGTGTGCCGAGGCAGAAACTGTGCACAAGTAAAATATGATTTTTTTATGCAACATTTTTCGTACAGCAATCATACCAATGAAGTAACAATATGAAATTACTCTCAAAATTTAAGTGTTACTGAGTAAAGAAAAAAATATTTGTGTGCCTCATCAAATCCTTTTCTCATGCCTTGGCACACCACTTTTTTCATTCTCTTTATTGGTCCGTTACTTGACCTATCAAGTAACAGCTTCAGACTATGATCAAATTGAAAATTAGACATTTCTGTATTAGAAAAAAAGTATGCCACGTCTATGCCTGTTACAAATATCTGGCACACCACTTTCTATTGGTCTGTGTGGAAGCACGATAACTTGAGAACGCGTACGACTTTTCGACTGAAATTTTATATTCAAGTTTTTCATTAAAAAACTAGGTTCAAGTTCGTAGATGAGCTTTTTTCAACTAGTGGCATCAAAACCTTATTAATGAAACTTTTAGGTTTCTTGCGATTATTTTATAAGCGATAGTATTTATCATCAAATATGTGATAACTAAAATTGATCCTCGGATAATTTAGCACAACATTCATTTGAAACAAATTCCAAAATTGTCAGCGATTCATTTGTTATTAATAAAATTCGAGTTATAGAATTCGTTATATTTTTCTAAAGCTAAGAAATACGTAGGATCATAATGTAAAATTAGTATTATTATCTTCCATATTCGGACATTGATTGTCTTTTTGAAATAAGTAATTTGGGTCTATCGTGTTTGGTATCAAATCACAGTTCTTGCTGGGACAATTCTAATAGAAGTGACAATGAGGATATTTAAACGATTGTCAATTATTTCTTTTTCAAATTATTCAAATGATGTCTATTAGATGTCTGATTCATTCGGGGAAATAATTTTAGTAGATGACGATGATCGCATGACAATAATGATGAAAATGCTTAATAACAATTAATTGATATTATTGATTAGATGTAAGCTTATAGATATGTAAAATTTCACTAATGATAATTATCTATGTATAACTTTGTTAAATAAATTTGATCTGATTTTTGAAATCATGAAAATTGTTTATAGACTAATTATCTTTTCATCTACAAGTTTCTATTATGGGTTATATTAATACCAGGCTAAGACTTTCAGGTGTGAAAAGTGGTGTGCCAGGTATTTATAATACGCATAGATGTGGCACACTTCTATTTTATAATACAGATATGTCTAATCTTCAATTTGATCATGGTCTGGAGCTGTTACTGGATAAGTCAAGTAAGTGATAATAACAAATGAATCGCTGACAATTTTGGAATCTGTTTCGAATGAATGTTGTGCCAAATTATCCGAGGATCAATTTTATATCAAAATATATTTGATGATAAATACTATCGTTTATAAAATAATCGCAAGAAACCAAAAAGCTCCATCACTAAAGTTTTGGTGCCAATAGTTGAAAAAGGCTCATCTACGAACTTGAACCTAATTTTTCAATAAAAAACTTGAATATTAAATTTTAGTCGAAAATTCGTACGCGTTCTCAAGTTATATCGTGCTTCCACACAGACCGATAGAAAGTGGTGTGCCAGGTATTTGTAACAGGCATAGACGTGGCACACTTCTTTTTTCTAATATAGAAATGTCTAATCTTCAACTTGGTCATAATCTGAAGCTGTTACTTGATAGGTCAAGTAACGGACCAAAAAAGAGAATGAAAAACTGGTGTGCCAAGGCATGAGAACAGGATTTGATGAGGCACACAAATATTTTTTTTCTTTACTCAGTGACACCTAAATTTTGAGAGTAATTTTGTAGTGTTACTTCATTGATATGGTTGCTATACGAAAAATGTACCAATAAAAAAATCATATTATACTTGTGCACAACTTCTGCCTAGGCACACCATGAATATTTCTACTATCTCGGTAAGTACTAACGTTTGAAAAACATTTCATTCTGTTACTCGATTGGCCAGAATTTTTGCAGCCAGCTTTTGGACTACTAATTTCAGTTTTTAAGCTACCATATCCAAGGGCTGGATGATTTATGATCGATATTGATTTCAAATAAATGGCATCTCCTGAGCTTAATATAAGGGTCTGGTTCATTATTCTACGAGTATTACTTCAGGAGATACTTTGAAAGTATGACAGATTTTTATTATATCATTCAACCCCTCATAACAGCAACTTATAAATGAAGGATTGAAACTAGCTGAATAATAAGATTCCAAACAAATTTTGCTATCATTTTTTTAGATGGTATAAGCTTTCGAAATGTATAACAGATTTTTGTTACTTCATTCAACCCCCTTTACCACCACGATCGAAAAAAAATGGTTGAGACTGAGTTTGTTATAAATAGCACGACATCAACTTTCCATGAATGTTTTGTTTGCTTTGAGACTTTTTCCATGAGATTCAGGCAGAATCCGCACAATTTTTTCATGCTATCGTATTCAAGTATTTTTTTTCATGCTACTGTATCCAAGTGCTGGAAGATAGTGGATCAGAGCTAATTTTATTGTAAATCCTTTACATCACCAAGATTAGGAAATGGATGGTTGAAACTAATTTTATAATAAAAGATATTGTAACGTTATTTATTTTGATTTAGGGAGTAAAAGTTACTAAATACTGCTATTTATTTTTATGATTTATTAAAATAATAAATTGTATAACTAACACTATTTCTAATAGATAATTATAATTTAAATTAGGGATTATTACACTATACTACAACTTAACTCTAATTATTTATGTCAATATTGACTTATTTTAAATAATACAATTTATTTCAACCACCAGCAGTCCATATTATAAGGTCTCTGGGCCAAAATCAATAATACTCCTCGTTGAGTCAGCCACTGATATATATGCCGTGGGTCTCTCCCCGCTACGTTTTTCCCGCAAATGTCCCAGGCTTTTCTAGAAAGCGCTAGAAGGTACCAGCAATTTTCTAGAAAACAAATATATTCGCTTCTATTTCTTGATGTAAAAAATTTCCACAATAATTCTAAGCACCATTAAAGCCGAAATGACTAAGTTATAGACTTAAATTCGTTACAGTATACTACATCAGATTTTTATCAGTGCTTGAATCATTATGCCACGATTATTATTTTAGGAGGTACAAGCTTAGAAACTGTCATTTTATTTAATATAATTTCAGGATTTTTGAGCATTGAAAATGTGATAGATTTTTGTTGCATCATTGAGAAATCAAGGGCTGAATTTGATTCCATAATACATAGATACCAAAATTAAATGCACAACGTTTGGTTCTTTATTGTTCGATTATCAATTTTGAAAATTTGTTCTGTTTTTGTTTTTTATGCTGCCGTATTCAAAAGATGCACGATTTAGTGTTGAAATTTGTTTTATAATGAAGGCATCACATGGATTTTTTATTAAGGTTGGTACCATTCTTCTACAATTATTATTTTAGGACCGGAGATATGAGTTTTGAAAATATGACAGATTTTTATAGTGAAATCCAGCCCTCAATACCACCACAGTTGAAAGATGAATGGTGTTGAGGCTGGTAAGAGAAAAATTTATTAATCAGCAAAAAATGCTGGGAGATTGAATATTCTGACCATCTTTATCGAGGAGTACATAAAAAAAACAATGCTTTTGGTTGCTAACCGAGGTTATTTGGTAACAAAGAAATTGAATACAATTCAGTTTGAATCCGAAAGCTCAATCGACAACACTTATTTTAGAAAGTGTAGTTCAGTTGAATGGAATATAATTACTAAGTTCATATTTGAGAGCTAAACCAGCAACACTTATTTGGAAGTGCTGTTCAATCTAGTTATACTTTTTCACATGTGAAAGAGAATAGTTTTTAACAGAATCAAGTCGGACTCAGTTTGTCGAAGGCTCTATCGAAAAAAAGAAGAGTATTACAATTCAAGAGGGATTTGGTATTAACGTGGCAAAAATTCTAGTAAATTGGTCATTCTTTGGAAAAAACTGATTATATTGGAAAATTCCTGTATTTGGATCCTTGGACCAAAAATGCCGTTGAAGTAAATGGTACCGACCTTGAGATTGATTTTTTTTTTTGCCATAACTCATGTCTTTCTCTTTTATCAGAAATATTGAAAAAGGATTTGCTTCATTTGTTATTTTGAATTTGAATTCAAAATAATATAATAATAATAATACAGTCCACTAGAATTGCTCAAAGATTTTCTTCAACGAGAGCCTCACGAAATGGTTTAAACTGGTTTTATAATAAAATAAATAATTTTTCTATCAGCGTTAGGATTTTTATTGAATTATTATTACTTTAGGATGTTTGCCTATTTTTTTTGTTTGCAAACTAATATATTTAAGGGCTGAAATATGATGGGTTTAAAGTCTGACATGCATGACAGATATTCGTTGTACCATTTTATCTTCTATATCACCAGAAAAGACGTAGTTCTACGTCCAAAGATTTTTCAAAAACACTGTGATGTGGCTTGAAATAAATGCCCAATTCAATTCCTGGGAAATCAAATTTTTTTCAAGAAATCAAGCTTATCCATTTATGGCCGGAGCTCCAATTTAGTTCCTGACAATGAATTTTTGACCTCACTAAATGATTCTGAGAAATCGACGAATTGGAGAGAAAAAACTGAAAGTCACATCCAAGTTTATTTGCAATTGTTTTGGAGATGATTCATCTAACTTTTTGGATCAAATAATGACTGTGAATGGCACTTTGAATAATTTTTATGATTCGAAACAAAGGAGCAGTTGAAATAGTAGCAACATGCTGGCATACCTTAGTCAAAAACACAATCAAAACTAGGCTATCGCGAGTAGACCCGCGGTTTACCCGACAGCTGAAGTCAAATATTATATTATTAAAAAAAAAGTCAATTGAATTGGTTGACCATGAAATAAAAAAACAAATAAGATCGATAGTACAGGGTTACTGCGTGCATGACCCGCGGTTTTCCCGGGTGCTACAGTCAATTATTATATCATTCTGAGAGAGTAAAATAAAACAACAAGAAATATCGATAGTATAAGCATGTACCACATAAATTCTAAAGCATTAATGTCGCATGAATAAAACAATATATCACAATTATTTTTTCATATTAACTTCAATAAAATTTTCTTCGCATTAGCAGCACCTTTGTCACAATTTTTATTAAAGAAATGAATTCCAGAGTACTTTATTTTTCTTTTCAGTGTTTTAGAAGTAAATTGCTTTTAGTAATAACTCAATTTATGACACAAAGGAAACACAATCAGTTAAAAAACAATTGAAACTGTTTATTGCGCTGTTATGGTAACTAGAAATTGGTTATTGGTTATTGGTTATAGCTGTGCTGTTACTCAATTATCGAATGGTTTTACTTCCATTTTTAAATAGGCGATTTCTCTATAACTTTCAGGCGCTTCTAAGAATAGTCCAAATTTATTTTTTAAAATGGTATAGCCTCAATTTAAAATGAATCAAATTTTCAAGAATGCAGTTTTTATTTCCCTCTGTTTGGAAAATAAGCTTGCTTTAACAAATTTTCAAATTTCCAATATTATTCCTTCGGAAAATTTCCATATTTAAATATTTTCCTTTCCATCTCAGTTTGTTAGCCGTCAATCAAATTTAATCCTTTAATCTTCTAAACATCGTTTAAGATTTGACAATGTCACACACAGCATGTCGCAGATTCTACCGGGTGGTCTCAAACTTACAGGATCTTGTTAGCTCATTGCTTAAGCCTTTTGTGCTTTTCTGTATAACCTGACATAATCCGCAAGTAAGATTTTAAGTCAATAAGGCAGTTACCAGTCAATGTATAGAGGTAATTATTTTACAATGAGTCAGAAATTCGACTGTCAAATATTTTTGACAGCAAAATGAGGTGATTTTTACTCATTCATTTAAATTCTAAAAGAAGGAGAAAAATATTTTAATAAATATAGAGACTTATTTAATTTACGTACAATCCTGAGAAATATTATGGATGCTATATAAATATAATAGATTCATCTAAGATATCATATAAAGGAAACATTCTAACATAAATATTAATTAGTGTAACAATAAAAATCTCTAAGATTTACAAACAACTTACAATGTCTTATTAATATTAAAAAGCATAATAAAAAACTAGCACCAATTACTCACGATGAATAATTTCCATCAGCGTGTGTTGACTTTCCTGGCTTTCAACTGTCTACATCTTCCTAAACAACATCGCATCAATACTGCATTCTTATTGGCCCACTCATTATAATCCCGCCTTTCTTCTTTTGTAATCTGCATTGCGATTGGTTGCAAAACAGTTGAGCATATAAAGTAGAGGGGATAATAAACCCAATTTAATGCTATCACCCGGCCTGCCAAAGTGGGAAAAGAGATACAGTCAGTTGGGATAGAATGAGTGGGATATAGACAGAGCGAAATTATTTTCTCACTTGAATTGAATTTAACTATATGATGTATGATAAAATGTGTTTAAAGGGCATAACAGTAGTTTTAATGTTCATTTGCTAGGATTATGAGTTTTATTACGGGTTTATATTGGTAATTTTTTCCGAATTAAAATTCAAATTAATTGTACAGGGGTGTACTTACTCATTAACAAATACTAACAAATACGAGCTTTCGTCAATTTTTAATTTCAAATTCGGATTGATACATTGGAAATCAATCCTTGACCTTCAACAGTCAAACAAAAAAAAATAGATTAGGATGTAGGTTTTGATTCCTCTTCATCTTTTGTATAGGCTTTATATAAATGTGCCATTGTATTTTTTGCGAATAATGTGACAGATATTCCAACAAATGAATGTTCGATATTTCTGGGGTATTATGCCTCTGTTAAAAATTAACCAGGCGTTAACTTATAGGGTGGTTATTCTACTGTGACGAATGTGTAACGAGATTGGAGAACCAATCACTTTTAAGCAACTAATTGTATTTTTAAAGCACCCTAAACTTTTATTTGTATACCCGCAACCAGCAGTACCAAACATTCATAGAAACTAGAATAGATCGACACTTGAGTATGTCTAAAGCTCATCGATACTGAAGTTGAAAATATTATGTCAGCGGCTCTCAAAATGTCTAAATCTTACCAACATTGTATCTTTTCACGTACAAAAAATACAGTTACGGTGAACACATTGAATGAGACATTCTGTATCTATATATCATTTATTTGTTTTTTTTTTTTTTTAACTACTGAAAGTGTACCTAATAAATCAAAATGATGATAGTCAGTCATTTCGATTGTTAAGATTTTTTCGTAGTCCTTTTCACATATTTTTTTTATATTATTGCGAAAGTAATATTCATATATATATATAGAAAAATCAGAAAAAAATTCAAGTTGTCTAATGAAAATGTTGAAATGTTCCATTTTGGAATTGTCGAAACACATTTTGCTCAAAAATTGGAATTTGACTTATTTAGGAATTTTTTCCTAAATAATGAGCCCGAGGGGCGGTGAGCGGGGTAACGGAGGAGTAATGGTATATTCTTGATATGTACCCAAGGAATCAGAAAATGTAGAGGTTGGCGAGGGTCTTCATTTTGAGAAACAACCCGCAAAGTCGCAGAGACCGATGCCAAAAGTAATTAGGCTGTATCGCGGACCTCGGAATATACATTGACCACGTATCTGAAATTATTTTTGCCAAGTTATTATTTTGTTGGTAGTATTCATTTTCATTAGACAAACAACTAGATCTTAACGTTAACCTAGGAAAAAAAAAAACGTCAAATTCGGTTGAAAATTCCAGGAGGAGATAGCTCCACAAAAAATTAATCGAGTGAAAAGGTCATTCGGGTCAACTATGACCTTTATTAAAAAATAATTCAACACCAATAAGACACTAGCTAGTGCAGTGCCGAGGCTACACTATTTTTAGTGCAAAATATAAAATTTGCATGTAGTGAAAAAACAATGGTGTAATAACAGTGACAGTATAAAGATATAGTGTTAAATTAAAATAAATAAAACTTGTAGCGTTAATTGCATATAAGGGCTACAATTTAAAACAATTGGGATTTAATTCTGTAACCCTATAACAGAATTAAACCAACTAACTTGATACGTACATGTAACACTGAATTTACACAACAATAACACTACATTTGTGATACGATATCAGATTTTAATGCAATGTAGATAAGTAATCAACAATAGGAAAAGACATTACAAACTTCACATTGTTTCAAGTGTTATACCAAGTATAAATTGATGAGTGAAAGAAGTGTCAATACTATTTATTAATAAAATACTACACTAAAAAAATTGTATGGGCTAGTTTTTTGTCAAGTACCTACAATCAACATTAAAAAATGATGGACGGGGCAAAAATGCTCTTCTTTACTTGGGTTAATCCTATGGATCCAAAAGGTTGGATGAATCTCTGAGCATATTTTACTCTAATATCCTACTGATTTGAGAAGAACAAAAAAAAGGGAATATTTTAAATAAGTATTTGTTTTTCTTATTTAATTGCAAAGATCAATTCTGACCAAGCTCGATGTGAAATTTTATGAATAATGGCGTGTTCTACATACGTATTTTGTAATGCAATATGCGCACTGTATCAATGGCACTAAAACAAGGCGTTGCTTCGTACCAAACTAATGTACAGGCTTTGCTCGATCTGTCCAAGCTCGACGCGGAACTTCAGAAATGTTATTAAAACTTGTAATTAAATCTGTAGAATGTTCAACATTATTATAAAATAAAAATATCTACTTCGGGTACAGCGCAGTTAGGCTAGGAGATTAACGCGATCGTTTAGATGGTCATCACACTTCTGCCATTCTCATCTGGGGAAGAATTAAAATCAGCGCAGTTTGAATACACCAAAAATGATATGACGATGGTCACTACAATTTTTTTACGACTACGACGTTATACACTATAAAAAGTAAAGGAGTATGTAAACTCAATATTGTCATACTATAAACTACTCAGAATAATTAAAGGATCAAATTTTCTTCCGTCTGCTATATTTGAACATATTGCACTACAATCTTGAGCATCTGGTTGATTATTATTATGACTGTCAACAGTGTCAATTATGTAAGGTGTTAACGGATAAAGGTTTGTGTTTCAAATATTCAAACTCTTAATGAAGTTCAAATCTCATCTGAAATATATACCATTGCTATTATTCTGAGTAGTTTATATATTGGCAGTGCCCCTTCACACTACATAAAGTGTTTCTTAAGTTGCGTTGTTGATTGGATAGGGTCTTCTATTAGACGCTCCTAGTTTGAGACAAGAATTTTGTGCAATTCCTAAAAACATTTTTTAAAAGGCTCCTAAAGCACAATGTACAGTATTCATTAGGGCCTCTAAGAAGGTATGTATAATATTTATTAGGTCTCCTAGGTATGATATTTATTGAGACTCCTAAGCGCAGTATTCATTGAGGCTCTTGGGCATAGTATTTCATGAGGGCTTTAGACAAAGTAATTATTGAACTTCATACTATAATAAAATGTTTCTTACACTTCCGGTGTTGATTGAGTAAGGTCCTTTATCATAGTAAAACACGTTTGGGCCTCTGGGCACGGAATTTTGTGGAGCTCCTAGGCATAGTTTCTGAAAAGATCCTAAGCATAATATTCAATAGCGCCTATATACAAGCACAGTATTAATCAAGAACCCTTGGTACATACAGTATTTATTGGGACCCCTAGGCATTGAGGCTCCTAGACATAGTATTTATTGAGGTTTCTGGGCACAGTACTTCATGAGAACTCTAGACAAAGTGATTATTGAAGTCTCTGTACTGATAAGAATATATGAAATCTTCAAGAAACGCCTGAATGCCAGGGGATTTCAAGAGCAAAGACTCCTGGGCACATGCCTATTGTGCTTGATGGTCTATCTGGTTCTGGAGGTGAAGCACGATTTTGACAATATCAATTTGAAACATGATGAGTAAAGAAAGTTTCTATTGATATCAAGGTGAAGAGTTTAATGCGGCCCCTAGCCCCAGTACTGATTGGGGACTGTTAATTATAGACAGTTTTTAATGCAGTCTCTAGGTACAGTATTCTTTTGTACACTAGTGGAACTCTTTAGGCACAGTGTTCAATAAGATCCTTTGTAATATTTTTCAATGACACAGTATACTTGATATAACTCTATCATTTCACGGAAGCCCTAGACAAAATAATTATTGTATAAAATATAATGAAATACTTGAAAAACTTTTAGCAATAAAAGGCTCCTGAAGAAGGACGCTCTAGGCACAAACTCAATGTGCCAAATAGAAAATTTTACACTCCAAATATTGGGACTAAGCACAACTTGGACAATTGTTACTTGAAATATGGTACACAAAGGCAGTTCCAAGTTTGTTTCCTGTTAGGATTTTTTATTTTGAGCATTAGATTACTGCCGAGGATTTACTGACCCTATGATCCTACGCTGAAAGGTTCTCTTAGATGTCTCAATCAGAATTGAGACATCTAAGAGAACCTCTCAGCAAATGGTCATATGTCATCTACGTTAGTGTAAAGCTCTTAATAAATTTAATCATACCCAAAAGTATTTCCATTTGCGACTAACGAAAAGGCCTGCATTTAACCGTCATTCAGATGCTTTTGTGACTAATACGAGGAATTCTGGGAAAGATTGTATTAAATTTCAGAAATGTTTTGATTTCATTTAATAAAAGAACAAATAATCATAGCACATCATATACTCACCTATGTGTCGAGAATTTTGCTATAGTTTTCTAAAAAGAGAGCAAGGTATGTATGCACATACATTGAAATAATCTTCGTATGTAAAAAATTCCAATATATTTATTTGAAAACAATTAATAGACAAAATATTTCACAAAAATTGAATAATCGTATCACAGTCAAAAATATTTTAGTACCTACAACAATGTGAAGATGGCTAAGGTGCTTCATTCATGGAACATAAGAAAGAATATAGCTCAACAAAAAATAATGGAGGTTCACATCCACAACTTATCAATAATTAAAAATAAATCAGACTCAATAATATATTGATATGAGAAGAATACAAGATGATAATAGATACTCTATAAAAAAAATTAGATGAAAATTTGATTAGTTTGTGAATTAAAATTCAGATAAAACGGAAGCCGTTACGGTACAAGTTCTGCGTTTACTGGGAATTAATCCTTCGGTGCAGTTGATGATTTTTATTTTCACAGGATTTACTCCTAAACGTTGGTGTATATGTTCAATATGATAAGAAATTTATACCTAATCTGGTGCAGTTGGCAATCGTCCAAGCATAGTATTTCATAAGAGCCCTAGGCACAGCATTAGAAAAATAATCAAAAGTTCCTCATAGGTACAGTATTTAATGAGCTTTCTATAGGATCTCTATAGAAGCAATATTCAATTGACGCCTAGGCACAGTATCTAATAGAGTCCCGTAGGCACAAACAGAGGCAGTTTCAGTTGAGATCAAGATTGTTAACTGTTCGGATGTTTTATACAGAGCATCAGATATAATAAGAAATGACTGACAGAGCTAGATTAAGATACGTTAGAGAGCCTTTAGATGAAACTCACTTTTAGGTACAGTATTTATCAAGCTTCCTAGAAACAGTATTTTATAGGATCCCTTGAAATAATATTTAATTGTTTCCTAGGCCTTGTTTCTGATAGAGAACTTACCTATTTGCACATCAGTATTTGAAAAGGCTCTTATATGCACAGTTCTAAAATAGCGCTCCAAGGTACAGTATTTCAAAGAATCCTCAGTTATAATATTTAATGGTGCTTCAAGTCACAGTTAATGACGAACAAGATCGAGACCGAGACCGACACCAAGACCGAGACCGAGAAAAGAATCAGATGTTATTGGTATCGGTGCCGAAGACTTCGAGGTTTTTAAGGACTTTCAATTTAATTGTTTATTTGATCCATAGAGATACTTTTATTGTTAATGATACCACACCACAAGTGCACAAAACTTAAATTCTCTGAACTCCCAAAATACTTTGTATTCTCACAAGTTTTAAATCAAATAGGAATACTTTAAAATAAAATGCTTTGTGGTTTACTTATGAGAACGAACAGCTAAAGAGATGATAAATATATTAACAGTGAATAGGAGATTTAAGAAATAAATAATATATTTTCAAGACCTCTAAGACCGAAACTATATAAGTTTCGATATCGTCTTATTGTTGAAACACTTGGTATCGATCTCAGTTTCAATTTGAATAAGCCAGTGCAGCAAGTATCGGTATTGGTATCGGTCTCCAAATCGAGACAGATACCTAGACTGACATCGAGACTTTCGAGACTATTGCAAACGTGCGAAAGTGTCATAATTCGTAAAAATAAAATAAACCCTAAATCCGACCCTGTCTAGGTGGGGGCCTTTCGTATCTTTAATATTCTAATAACGTGCTCTCGACTGATCTAAAACATTTCCAGAAATGGACATCTGTATATACAGGGTGTAACAGAAATAAGTACATTAATTTCAACCAGTGATAGGACCCGTCAAGCATAACAATTTTTCTCAATAACTTTTTCTCGAATTCTTATCTTTTTTTAGCATTTTTTAACCCCTATAATTTAACGAGTCGTTCAGATGCATAATTATCGGATCCAGTAGCAGTTACAACCCTGGTTACAACGAAACAATTGATTTCGACATATGTGAGCTATCAATTCCAGATCAATTCCTTCAAATAAATTTTGGAAAAAATCGTCTAATTATCATTGTCACAAAAGATAAAACCTGTGGAAATGTCAAGCTCTTCTATCTGCGATTTCGCAGGCATTGTAGGATTAGTTCGGCGAATTTATTTTGAACGATTTCAGAATTGTCATTTTTCACTAAAAATTGAATTATTGTGGTTATGCTCATGTATTTAATGTCAAAATATTGTGCACTTATACATAATGATGAGAATACTATGAGATATTGAAAACTTATCGTTTACCTGGAACGTAAAACACCAGATGAAATGAATAAAATTCATTAATTTAAAAATGAAGCAGCTGTGAATTAGTTTTTTCTCTTATTATTACAAACTTCACAGTCAGGTCGTTTCAATGAAGTATGCCTTGTGAATTGATCTGTTTAACAAATAGAATATTGTATCTCATATTTTAAAAAATATTTAAAATCAATTACCAAACTCAGTGTGATACATTTGTAGGTTAGGTTTTCTGTTTTTCAAGAATAAGCTCTCACAATTTTTGCGGAAATACTTTCAGTTGAATTATTCTTTAAATTTATTATTTCAGAATTGCACTCCATTTCATATTTCACCGTTCACTTTAAATAAATCGTTGAATGATTTTCTCTTTATGTTTGAGAGCCAACAGTAATGAAGTAGGCTGAGAGCGGCAACTACTTTTCAAGTTGATCGTAGATGGCAGCACAATCTGACCCATATTCTAACTGTGTTACAGGCTGTATTCAGACTATTCAAATCAGCTGATCCAAGTGCAATGAGCTCGTGCTGACAATCTAATGTTCAAGAAATGTACCAATTATTTGAAAATATACGTGAAATTCCTAAATAGAAATAAAATTTCTCAACAATAACATATAAATACGATCAATATACCAAATTGTTGGTTTCAGAGATAAATTTGATCTTTCTTGCATCATATACAAAAATAGAATTATCGAGGTGAGCGAATATCAGTGTATTATTGAAATACTGTTATTCTTTCAGTTTCAAATGAATGATTGATAAGACTATGATGGTTTAAAGTTTCAAAATAATCATTCAGATCGACAGCTGTCATTCTTCCAACAAATGAGAAACATCCAGTTCTAACCATAGGCGCACTATGAAATTTTTGACCAAACTTTGATGAATATTCACTCGATATCCAGGAGACTTACAGAAAAAAGTTATCAAGAAAAATTGTTAGGCTTGAAGAGATCTATTGCAGGTTAAAATTAATGTACTTATTTCTGTTACACCCTGTATATGAGCAAACGACCTAACTGAGGAGCAGTGAAATAGTGAATATCCAGTGAGTGATCAGTGTAATAAATAAATAAGTTGTTAAAAATAAATATCTGTGGCTTTGTTGTTAGAGCTTAATAATCGTGAGTGAGAAATAAATTGTATAGTCTGCTATACAATGCTGCTTAGTATTATACTTCGAAGAAATCAACTTTCATTCTCTTTTCATTTATTAAATAGTGATTTTTATTTAAACAATAGACATTACACTATAATCCATCACTAGTCACAGTAGTCAATTGCCTCCTCATGCACAATATTTAATTAAGGCTTTGAGTACACTATTTGATAAGGGTCTCAAGTACAGTGATTACTGAAGCCCCCAAGCTGATAAGGTTAGATATATCAAATGCCTGGAAAAATCTCAAAATTAGAGACTCCGACAGTTAAGCTTCGTAGGCATTTGTCTATTGTATGCATAATGGATAGTTTGGCATTGGGTATACTAGGTAGTAAAAAGCAAAACACGATCGACTTCTTATTACGTGACCCTGTCATTTACATTTATAAATCTAGAAAATTATTCTAATATAGATACCTATAGATAGTATTCGAAAAGATGTAAGGTAGATTTTTAGTTTAGGTTCACAGTTATAAGTAAGGGGCGCAGGTGCTTAGGTAGAAGGAGCACGATTTGGAACTAGTCAGTGACAAATGCTTTGACCTGAATAAAAAATCGTGAATTGCCCTTACTATTAAAATCTGGGAATAAACTCTTTGTAAGATAAGCTTTGGAAAAGCATATATGAATTTCATTTAAAACATACACGGTAATTTTTATTGTTTGGCCTATCTTGCTATCAAAAAGCTCATTTAAATACATAAGCTGTCATTCGAATGACATAACCATCATAGGCAAAGTAATCATACGTAAAATATTACCAGTGCTGTCCCCTATAGTTCGATTTAATCACCAATAACTGTTAAATGATATCAGTTTGACATTGGGTACTATTTTTAAATTCAAACAGAACTATAGGTTTATTATTTTGGAGTGAAACTTTGTTTAATTTTTTTTGTATGACGATAATGTGTTCAAGTATTGAGGAACTGACATCATTCACTTTTCAAAATTTTGATGGAAATATCCGTTTTGAGC
The DNA here is from genome assembly GCA_963989225.1 of Dromius quadrimaculatus. Taxonomy (NCBI): domain Eukaryota; kingdom Metazoa; phylum Arthropoda; class Insecta; order Coleoptera; family Carabidae; genus Dromius; species Dromius quadrimaculatus. The sequence continues at coordinate 48,340,315 of OZ022331.1, read as the reverse complement.
TCTCTTTAATCCATTTGACTATTTTCGACTTGATGTCGGCACGTATGTGATTTCGTAACTCACAAATCTCAAAACCCGTCGAACGTATAAAATTGAAATTTTGTGTGTGAGACTGGTCTAGGGTCTATTTGTGCACCTCGCATGATGGTTGTAATCGTCTGTATCGCAAATGCACTTTACTTGAAACTTTTTTTGAATTTTCCGCATAAATCCAGAATGATTAGCCGTAGGACACTGGAATTCAGTATTTGAGATTGCTGTACATCTAAATAGTTATTTTTCATTTTTGTACCAATCGGCTGATCCGGAAGTGCACTTTATATAACAGACTTTTCGAGTTTTCAGCATAAATTCAAAAAAATCAGTCGTTAAATATTAAAATTTCGTATTGGGCACTTTTATAACATTTAGTTGTGTACCTCGCATTATGATTGCAATCGTCTGTACCGGAAATGCACTTTACTCGAAACATTTTTTTGAATTTTTTACATAAATCCAAAACCATTGAACATAGAATGTTAGAATTCAGTATTCAAGACGATAGTACCGTCTAGATGCTCATATCCTATTTTCATTGAGATCGACTGAGCCGGAAGTGCATTTTACTTGACAGTCTTTTGGATTTTTTCGCATAAATATTCGAAACGATCGGCTGTAGAGTATTGAAATTTATTATTTCAGTCTGCTGTAGCATTTGAATGTGCCTCTATTCTCATAACAGTCGGCTGAACCAGAAATGGACTCCAAGTGATTTTTTTTCAATTTTGCGCACTTCACTTGACAGATTTTTACAATTTTTTGGATAAATCCAAATGTATCCAATGATGTACAAGTAAGTCACGTGATGTCTACGTCTACTCTAAATAATAATAGAAAAACGTGAGATAGATAATGATATCAGTAAGTGAACAGGTAAACAGGCAACTGATAAATTTATTATATAAAAAAACAATTAGTACCTATTACACATTTACTGTACCGATCAAACACTCACACTACTACAGCCCATTTTTCGCACACACTCACACACCGTCACACACTCTGGAGAGCTTTCCATCAAGTAAGCTACGCTTATGGGCGTGGCCTGATAAGAATCTCCACGCCCCTAGCGGTATGGGTGCGCCGATCAGGTCCTCCGGACCCAGTCAGTAGCAGAACACTAGTCAAGCGACGGACTTCGCAAAAAAAACATTATCGCAAATCAGCGGACAATTAGTGTGGCGAATTAGTCTGAATTGGAAGTGCGTTCAGAACACTGAAAGGACTATATTTTGTGAAGAATATGTGATAATATCTAATTAATAGACTTGTACAGTGGAGATTTCAAACTGAAGTTAAAAGTGAATCAAAAACAAGTTGGACTCAAAAAGTAGTTTTGCAGCAGGAAGGACCAACTTAATTTTACTGCTCCTGAACATTGTGACTGCAAGAACTAAAAGCTACGCAGATTCATAAAATAATATCTAATTTGATCCGAAGTGTTAACTTGTCAATCCTGCTGTCAAAAACGGACTGGAAATCAATTGTTATATGCAACAAGCAATAAAAGTACTGCAATGCTTCCGAAATTGGATTAGAAAGCGGACATAGAGGTACAGGAACACAGTATTCATTCCTGCTTGTATTTAATTAACAGTTAACCTGTCAATCCTGCTGTCTGATGCAAGTAAACGTCAAACAAGCAATAAAAAGTCTGCCAAAACTCCTTATTCGGACTAATAGCTAAAAAATATCCTGCTGTAGAAGTATTGACAGTTAACTTGACATTCCTGCTGTCAAATAATAGTAAATATATTAAAATGAAATTGTTATATTGAAAAAGCAGTTGAACGACAACAAATGCATCCGAAATTGGGCATAAAGCTACAAAGACACAATATCTGTTCCTGCTTGAGAAAAAACTACAGTTAACCTGTCCATCCTGCTGCCAAACAATAAAGAACAGTTAAAAAATATATTATCATCTTCAACAATCAGTAAAAAGATTGCAAATGCTTCTTAACTTGATTAGAAGTTTAAAAATCAAGTCTTAGATACACTTTTTTATTCCTGCTGTTGACTCATCAATCCTGCTGTTAAATCACAGTGAACATATGAATAAATTGTTATCTTCAGCAGAAACTGGAATAAAAGTTCACGAATGAAAAAAGAGATACACAATTTTCATTCCTGCTGACTACATATTATATTTGATACTTAATTTGACAGTCCTGCTGTCAAATAATAGTGAACATATGCGAAAATTGTTATTTTCAACAAAATCTTGATCAGAAATTGAAAACTGAGGGTACAAATACCTGTTTTAATTCCTGCTGTCAAATAATTCGAAGAAATTAAGATTGACTTGTTATTCCTGCTGTCAAATGATAGTGAACATATGAAAAAGTTGTTGTGTCCAACAAAAATTACATTCAAAGTTGAATAATAAAATACAGACACACAATTTTCATTCCTGCTAAGGGGAAATTTTAATTTGAGAAAACCAGCGATTAGCTCGTCGAAAAATTGTTGTGCACAACAGGAACTGGACTAGAATTTGATAAATAAGAGTACATACAATTTTAATTCCTGCTGAATTGAAATAATTGTGAAGAAATCAAATGAAAGTTTGGCACCTGCAAAAGGATAAAGAATTAAATATTTAATACGTCCCTCCTGATATTTTATCCTGTTTTATTCCTGCTGGCTTTTTCAGAACCCATATTCCTGCATCAATCGCTCAAAATTCTTGATTCAAATCAGTAAAATATTAATCAATGTTAAAATGTGCAGACTATGACAAAAATTTCCGAACCAAATTAAAAATGTCTTCTGATCAGCCGGCGCAAACCGATTCCAACCCCATAAAAACAAAAATCTCCTTCTCTGTGGAATCCCTTCTCTCTTCCAAGGAAGATCCTCCTCGAAGTCTTCCCTCGGGCACCTCAAACGAATCGGATCGGGAATCTCTTTGTGATACAGGAGATGTAGAAGACGAAGTTGAAGAGGACGAACATATAGAAGTTGATGATGATTCAAGGGGAAGTAATGAAAGTCCAGGGGCGGCACAACAGGGACAGCAGTTGGTCGTGCCACAGCCACTGCATCCGACTATGTCGAGGGTATTTGCGGGGCACAGTCAGTGGTTTAGTTGGGTGCCACCCGTTTATAGGAGCTCTTCACCACAAAGTAAGTCGATATTCATTTTATATTGTCATCTACATAATAATTAAATCGTAATAATTTTTTTCCTTGGAGTATTTTTTGAGCCAGTGGCACTCAAGCTATAATTAAATATATAACATTTGGAGGGAATAAACACAAAAATTACTGATTCAATTTCTGTCTTAATAAATAATTTTTTTGATCCAATCTCGATCACCTCGACTCAACAACACATAAATTACTTGAAAGATGTTCAGTGATTACTGACGGATTATCCATTGGGAACATTACACAGAAGCCTTTAGTTTCAGAAGCCCTTGATTTTGAGACTTTCTAAGGCTTCTTATACATTCAAGGGCCTCAACGTATATCAAACCTGCCCTGACTATACAAAGACAGTTTCAAACAGAAAATTTTACGTCATAATAAAACTCAACACATTATTATAATGTTTCTCCAACTGTAAATATAATGTAAGAGACTGTTTATGTAAAATATCTGAAAGTGTTAATATTTTGATTATTTACGTTGCTACCTCGGCCGCTCAGTATGTGGTCCAGTCCACTTAAATTCCTGGGGCGCTGAATAATTCTTCCTTTCTCTCTTCATAAATTTTATTTCTTCATTCTTCTTTCTACACCTTTTACAAGCGGCTACTGTGTTTATTCGACAACTTGGAACATTCATTTGGGACTTGATATAAAGTCTGTCCAAAGTATACATTATACAAGGTGTTTGATCGAATTTTGGCAAGGGAGGGGATAAAAAAATGTGTTACTTATTCAATTTTCAAGATATTTCAGTCCTACAATGCATCATGAGTGGCGCCGCCAACAGTGTGTCTTGGGTACAATATGATGTACAAGACGACTAGACGCAAATTTAATGATATTTTATATGAATGTTACTGCCTCAATATCCGCAGTTAGAGATTTTGAGTGATTATTTCACTCATGTCAATTAAACTGACAAATTTTGCATAGTTAAAATGACAATTATAATAATAAACTCCTTGCCAACGGGAATTTACCTCTGAAAATTCCCGTTACCTCGGTAAATTCCCGTTGGCAAGAGATTTATTGCGTTAAATTGCCTTTTCTATGGAGAAACAATACACAGTTCTAATATAAACAAAATCAGTTCTCGGAAATGTTAAAATTTAATCGTATTGGAAATGCATTTTTCGCCGAAAATAATGAAATTGAAAACAAAAAGTTAAAAAATACAAGAGTATATGGAGGCAATTTAGTGCATTTTTCAATAAAAAAGGTTAGTAATTGCAACTAACATTATTTAATAGATACTTATAGTAGCAATTTCATTCGAGAATTATTCTCCACAAATACCTCTCGCGACTTTAATTTTATCATAAATTTTTCTTTCAAACATTGATTACCTTTAAGCAACATCCTTCGAGTCATCTGCTCAGATGAAATCCCTCGAGCTACGCTCTCGTGATTTAATCGGACAGATGACTCTCACGATGTTGCTAGGTAATCAATGTTTTCAAGAAAAATTCATTGATAAAATTACAGTCTCTTGTGATATTATATACGATAATTTTATATCTTTTCCGGGGTTGCAGAGAGTTAAATGATGCAGCAAAAATCTGTTCCAATTTGATAGTAATAAACAAAACATTGATAGAAGTCATATAAGTCAATTTATATTAGAACCACTTTTAATCCTCAACCTGCCAACCCTTGAATACGGCAGCATGAAAATCAAAAGATGGCAAAATTTCATAATTTGAAAGCTTAATTGTGAGATAATGAAACAAACCCTGATGAGAAGCTTTTACTAGTAGAAATCACACATAAAATAACAATGAACCTTACATTGTTAAAAAGCTTATGTGTTACCATTAATAAATTAGTTTAAACTCTTCATCTTTCAACCCTTATATGCAGTAGCATCAGAATCCGAATTTTGGCGTTACATTTTGGAGGTTAGAATTTCCTAAAAACAAACCTGAAATAATAATGGACCTAACATTGTTAAAAGGCTTGTGTGGTGCCAGTTCAATTCTGCATCTATCAACCCTTAGAAAAAGTAGCATAAGAATCCGAAACCATGCATTACATTTTTGAAGCTTATATCTAATATAGTCAAGCCCAAAATAATAATGAGCCCAGCACTTATGGAAAGCATAATGGTACAATTTATTATGAAAGTGATTTTAGCTCTACAGTTTTCAACCCTTAGACACAGTAGCATAAAAAACCAATAATAGACGTCACATTTTGAAAGCTTGTATCTTCTAAAATCAAGCCTAAAAAAATAATGAGCCTTACACTGATGGAAAGCATATTATGAAACTAGTTTCAACTCTGAATCTTTCAACCCTTGGAATATAGTAGCATAAAAATTTAATGTCAAGCGTTACACTTTGCAAGCTAGTATATCCTAAAATCAAACTTAAAATATTAATGAACCTAGAACTAATGAAAAACATATGTGGTACCATTTATTGTAGTTTCAACTCTTTATCTTTCATCCCTTGGATATAAAAGCGTAAAAATCCAATAGTAGACGTGACACTTTGTTAGTAGCATGAAAACAAAAAAATTAAGTGGAATTTTCAATTTTCAAAGCTTGTACATCCTAAAAGCAAGCCTGAAATAATAATTTGCTAACATACTGCTAGAAAGCGTGTGTGGTACTATTTATTAAAAAGCTAGTTTTTTCTCTTCATCTTCCAACCCTTAAATACAGTAGCATAAGAATCAAAAATTGGACGTTATATCTTGGGAACTTGTATCTTCTAAAATCTACCCTAAAATAATAATAAACCTATCATTGATGTAAAGCATTTATGTTATCATTTATTATGAAACTAGTTTCAACTTTTTATCTTTCAACCCTTAAATACAACAGCATGAAATTCGAATATAAGACGTTACACTTTAAGAGTTTGTATCTTCTAAAAAATAATGAATTAAATACTGATGAAAAGTTCACGTAGTGCCAAATGATATAATACAACTTCAAACCTTCATACTCCAACCCTTGAATACAATGGCAATATAAACAAAAATTAGGCGACCGTAGCATTAGCTTATGATTCAAAATAAAACACACCAATAATTTATTGAAATGTATCGAGTTTCGTTAAGTTTTTATTAGTGTCCGATCGAAGCTTTGTCTCCGGCTTTGGCCACATTTGGTCGAAAAAATCTCCTCTGGCTGTACATTTGGCTTCGGCAAAGAAAGGGCCGAAGATTAGCTAAAACCTGAAGGTAGTATTCAGTCGAGCGATTTCAACTTCGGCTGACTAATTTATCATCGTTCGAACACTAGTTTTCACTTTTTTCCAATGACTAAGACTGAAGGTGGCATTAAGTTGAGCGATTTCAACTTCTGCTGATGAATTTACCATCGTTCGAACACTACTTTTCACTTTTTCCAATGACTAAGACTGAAGGTGACGTTAAGTCGAGCGATTTCAACTTCGGCTGGTTCGAACACTAGTTTTTACTTTTTCTAATGAATAGGAGTATGAAGGATATTCAAATTGTTTAGAAAATCAATAGAAAGTTTTGATCGAAATCATATCGTCTTCAAGTATCGAAAAATAAATATGGCAAAACTTATATGAGAAAATTAATAACTTATGTATTTATCAGATTTTTAAGATTCATTCAAGCGGTGCTTGAACTCCGCCTTTAAAGTCATTTTAAGTATGCCAACTTGAGACAATAAATTTTTTTGTACATTATCAACTTTCTGTTGTAATTCTCGCAATTCGATGTTTGCACCTTGTTTTTAAGATGTTGGCAGATTGTAGCAGGAATTTACTTTGGTGTGTATTCAGGTAATTAGAATACCTCCATAATGTTCTTTAATATCTTGAACGCTTTTGAATAATTCAGCAGTATTAATTTTTATTAAGTTACGCCAACATGCAACTGAACAAAGAAATAATAACAAGGATCAAAATGACGAGATAATAATCTTGCTATTAGTTCCCAACTTGGCTGAAACATTCAATAAATTTTTTTTTAATTTTTTGTCCAGCACCGGTTCATGATAATCCCGTTATGATATTAATTTAACTTCAATTCTGAAACAGTCCGTTCTTGAAATCGTGTAGTTGAATATTTTTAATGTTTGAAATAAGTTTTTTGTCCCTCATAAGCAAGCATTAAACATTTAAAATAGCTGTGTAATGACTCAATACAAAACAACACACAAGTGAAATTGATTCCTGAAAGCAACCCTCTAAATCTCACATTACTTGATAAAATTCCACCCGTAATCAGATTTTTCGTAAAAAATATAATTCGTGTTCGATGCTTTGTTAGCTCTCATGCAACGTCGTTCCATTTTAGTTTATTTTTAATTGTTTAAGTCTGGCTTTGTTTTTGGTGCAAAAACAGAAATTTGAAATGTTCATGAAACTGTTGACGTATTTTATTAGTTCGCCAGGAAATACATTTTCATTTGAGGCAAAAAAAGTTCGTGCAGAAATATGACCTATAAAGTGGTTGAAAAAGTGCAGGTTTTGTCGGTTGTCAAGGACTTAATTTATGATTGAATAATAGTGGATTATATTTTTATTAATGCGCATTTGTCCATCATTCAATGGAAAATTGATTTGAAAAGAGAATTCATAACTTACGTTCATATTAAGAAAATTAATCATCTTATTGGAATATTAAAAGATGATAGATAGCTTTTTATTATCCCATTTTCTCGTTATGAAAAGCATATGTTAATTCAAATGCATTATTCATTCAATGCGGCAACTAACACCAAAATAAATAGCTTATATTGAAAGGGAGCAGCCCTTACACGTCTCTAGTGACTTATATTAGGGCGTTTTCGAACGGAGGGTGTCCTAACTGGGCCTAAACGTTCATTTATTGACCCATCACATATAATATTATTGTGTGACAAGATGAAATAACGATTTTTGAAGGCAGGAACAAAAACAATAATAGAAAAGAAATATGCTACTGTATTAAAAATTGAGAATAATTCTGCCTTTATGTCAAGTAAGCGGTGAAACGAAGGTGTTTAAAAATAAACGTCAGTATAATAGCGTCTGTGTTTCTTAGTGTTGAACCATTTATTTACACATTTATAATATTAAGTAGACATGTCAAGTCTTACAAAACGACTAATTCGTATTTTAGTAGTAAGGAATACTTAGTTAAATTGCACCTGTCGCGTTCATTAATTTTGTAGCCGCGCCATCTCAAATAAATTTCATTTATGACTGCCTACATTGCTAACTTGCACTTAAAACTTAACAAACAAACAAATTATGAATGGTTGAACCGAGTATTAGGTGTCAAATTGTCAGATATTTATCATATTTCTGAAGAAGAATGATATATGATTAATATTCATACGAGGTAACAACTGTTTGAATATGATATATATTATGTACCTATCTTCAAATACATGATGTTACACTACAACTACAACACAACTAGTTGTATATTGAATTTTGTACTCCACTACTAGCATTTTTTGATAAGTTACCTCAACTTTTTGAGCTCTGAATTTTTTTATTGTTGCCCTCTCGTGTTCCTTTCGACAATACATTTTGGGAGCAAATTCTGCTGTTTATTTTATCCGACTTTTTAGTTAAAAGTGACATTTGTAAATAGTCAGTAATTGATTAAACTTCTTTATTCAATATAATAATAACTATAAAATTGATATTCATCATGATTTGACTGTCCTCTCTGAGTGAATGATTAATTTCTGATTAAACCAGCGACTGATTAAACCAGCGACTCAAAAAATTTTAAACTGTGAGTGCTGACTATAGGGGGATGCAGAAATAATAAATTGTGGACATCGTTTTCCTCCACACAATTATAATGTTCAAAACTCAAATCACAATAGATATAATAATCCTATCTGTCCTATTGAGATAATTCAACAAACCCTGACTAAACCAGTGAATAAAAAAAATTGAAATTGTGTGTGCTGACTCAAAAGGGATGTGGAAATAATATACTCAAGACAAAATGACATCCTGCCTCTTCATGATGAAATTATAGAGATTCACATTTATAATTACAATAGATGTGATAGTCCTATTTTCTTCTCTAAATAAATTATTAATTTCTGACTGAACCAGCAATTCAAAAAATTTGGAGATGTAAGTGCTGACTAAGGTAGGATGTGGAAATAATATACTGAAGAGAGAATGGCGTCCTTCTTTTCCTTAGCACAATTATTATAGTGTTCAAAACTCAAAATGCCATCAGATATAATTATCCAATTTTCGTCTTAAGCTGAATCATCTATCCCTAACTAGACCAGTGGAAAAAATTTGGAACTGTAAGTGCTAACTCCAGAAGGATCTGGAGATAATATACTGAAGACATGCTGCTTTTCTTTGACACAATTATAGTGTTCTACACAGAGGCGGTTCTAGTCTACTTATCGCCGGGGTGCAAAGATGTATATATTGCCCCCTCCCCCCTGCCTCCCTCTTTTCGTCGTACTTCAATCCACAATCCACAATTTGAATCCCAATTTAAAATTTTAATCCTAATCCACAATCCACAATTTGAATTTCAATCCACAATTTTAATGCCAATCCACAATTTCAATCCCAATCCACAATCTACAAATTTAATCCCAATTCACAATCCACAATCCTCAATTAGAATCCTCAATATCAATTTTATTCCGCAATCAACAATCCGTAATCCAAAATTTTGATCCCAATCCACAATCCAAAATTTTAATCCCAATCCACCATCCACAATCAATAATTTCAATCTCAAACCACAATTCACAATTTTAGTCCTAATCTGTAATTGGAATCCCAACGCACAATTTCAATCCCAACCCACAATTCACAATTTGAATCCCAATTTAAAATTTCAATCCTGATCCACAATCCACAATTTGAATCTCAATCCCCAATTTTAATCCCAATCCACAATTCACAATCAATAATTTCAATCTCAAACCACAATTCACAATTTTAATACTAATCTGCAATTGGAGTCACAATACACAATTTCAATCCCAACTCACAATCCACAATTTTAATCCCAATCCCAATTAAAAATCCACAATCACAATCCCAATCCAAAATACACAATTTTAATCCCAATTCCAATTCAGAATCCACAATTTCAATCTCAATCCAAAATCCAAAATTCACAATCCACACTCCTAATCCCAATCCAAAATCCACAACCCTAATTCTAATCAAATATCCCCAATCCCAATCTCAATCAAAAATCTACAATCCTAATCCCAATCCCAATCCAAAAACCCAATCCCAATCCCAAATTCTACAACCCCAATCCCAATCAAAAATCCACAATCCCAATCTCAATCAAAAATCCACAATCCCAATCCCAATCCAAAGTCCAGAAACCCAATCTCAATCCACACAATCCTAATCCCAATCGAAAATCCACAATCCCAATCCAAAATCCAGAAACCCAATCCCAATCCCAAATCCACAATCCTAATCCCAATCCTAATCCAAAATCCAAAATCCAGAAAGCCAATCCCAATCCAAAATCCTAATCCCAATTCAAAATCCTAGTTCCAATCCAAAATCCACAATTCCTGATCCAAAAGACACAATTTTAATCCCAATCCAAAATTGGGCATTATTTTGAAAAATAACAAACAAGTTGCCTAGTTACAGCAAGTAACTAGAGTAATTTCTCTGACAGAAATCACAATGACAGGACATACATTACTAAAAATTTTGATTGAAATGCAACAAAAATCGGACATTAAACATTGAAGGCAACACGGGTGTTGAACAGACAATAACGCCTACGGTCAACGTACACACCTCGGGACAGAGGCCCTCGGAAAGTACACTGTTGACCTCAGGCATTATTGTCCTTTTAACACCCTTGATACCTTAATTACTATAAGAGTTTTGGACAGTATAATTGTGTGGCGGAAAAGAAGAACATTATTTTGTCTCCAGTATTTTATTTCTACATCCTCTCTCAGTCAGTACTTATAGTATAAATTTTTTTGTATCGCCAGTACAATCAGGAATCAATAATTAATCTCACAATGACAATGGTCATTATCTTTGAACACTATAATTGTGTGAAAGGATTGGCCGCCATTTTCTTCTCCGTATATTATTTCTACATCCTCCTTCAGTCAGCATTCGCAGTTTCAAGTTTTTTGAGTCTCTGTTTATGTCAAAAATTGATAATTTATTTCATGAGGACAGAAAGAATTATTATTGTGATATAAGTTTTGAACACTATAATTCTGTGGCGGAAAATAATAACATCATTCTATCTTCAGTATCTTATTTCTACACTCTACCTGAGTCAGGGGTCGTAGTTTCAAATTTTTTTAATCGCTGGTTTAATCAGGAATGGGTCATTCATATCAAAAGAACAGATTGGATTTTCAATACCGGACTTAGATCCATCTGGACACTTGACCTAGCGAGAAATTATGAAATACTGGAAAAAATCCAAGGAACAAATAATAATTTCAAGTACACAAAAATAGTCTTGGAATCGTACCGACTGCGCCAGTCGCAGAATTCTGTTGGAATTGATGACACAGTATTCAGTACGCAGGGAGAAAATGATGCCAAGAATATCTCAAAAAGTAGTCGAAACAATTGAATTAATTTTTGAGGACTTCAAGGCTTACGAATTCAGTAAACAATTCAAAAATTTAAGATTAATACAGGGGAAAATCTGATACCCTTTCTGTAGTAATCTTCTACTTGGGTCCGAATTTATTAACATATCCTGGAAAACCCTTGAGCTGAAGCTTTCTTGACTTAAATTCAGAAAAAAATTATCTCATTATATTTGGAAAGTTTTAGAATGAAAATTTCACATAGAATTGACATTTTGACATTCTTGAGAAAGCTTTCAAGAAATGCCTACAGATTCGAACTATTATGTTTGGATAAACTATCAGAAACCTTGTCATAAGAGATTGCCTCAATACGAATTCTGTCGAAATTCCAGCATATTCAGCTATATTCTAGGAATCTCCTAATATTGTCAAAATAAATAGAAAATTACTTCTGCGTCATATCGCCTTTAGCCGATTATTCACTACCCTAATAAATTTCAACATAGTGGCTACTGATGTTTAGCAATCATATTGTCACGTGAAATATTTTAAGTGATTAGTTCGCATAATTATTTATTTGAATTCGCTATAACTGTAATTCTAGTTAGTATTGACCAAGTCGATGTTCAATTGTCAGACGTGATTGACAGCCTACGGTTACTGGATGTTCGGTGGTTGCCAGGCATCAACTGTTAGACAATTGAATGTTGGCCCATTTTCGGTTTAGGTATATAGGATCGTGAGCTAGGTGAGGAATTCATTCAGTGATTCAGTACGAGTAACTGTAAGCGAAATAGTGATCATACAAGTGTATAAAGTAAATATTAGCACTGTAACCTGTGTGAATAAATTATTCACAATAAAATTTGTGACAATATGAAATAAAATTGCTTCAATTTTTTTGGTGACTAGCACGTGACTCTCGATCTTTTCACGCGAATGTGATCGAATCCTCTCTTTCATACTACAAAGTTTCGATTGGTAAGAGTTCTGGACTACCAGTTGTCCATATTAAAAGTGGAATATGAGTAATTTTACTTCGGATGATTCCTAACATCAGTTGCCATTACGTTAAAACGTATCAAGGCGGTGCATGGATATTCTATTGAAGACGAATGGTAATTTTCTTCATTATTTTCTGTGGTATTCTGTTTATTGATAATATTAGGAAATGATAATAATTTTTTAATTTTTGCTATTAAAAATATAGTTTAATATGCAAAACGTTGATAAGTCGTCTTTAGATGCGTAGAAAAAAAAAATCATCTTAATTAATTGCCCAAAAACTTGCAAAATTCTGTTAAAAACATATTTTTGGTGGCTGTGCCAACTCCACTGAGACGGGGCTCGTACAAAATCTTAATAAGAAGTGTAGATCCATTTGGGCTCAAAGCTTGAACTCTTGCAAGAATCAAATAAAATTAATTAACGCTGTTATTCTCAGTCGTTCGCCGGCGGAGCGCCGCTGAGCAAAATGCACGTTTTTAGCCAACTCCTGTTCGGTGTTTATAGAAACGGGCGATTGGCTGATGGGTGATTCACTGACGGGGTCTTCGCCAGTGAATGATTGTAATGCTCAAAAGTGAACACCAGCAGAAACAAAAAAATTGCATCCTAATTGACTTAAGTTACCGAATTATCCTCAATGAAAATAGCAAACCATTTCATTGCTTCTTAAAGACGTCTAGGATCGATTTCAATTTTAATCCTCGATTAATGTATTTCAAAATAAATTTTTATTGTAATATTTCTACGCAGTAATAAATAACCCCGACAACAATTTATTCCAAGCTATAAACTTTTTCATTTTCCTGTAGTGAGGTTAAACATCTATTCAGGTTATAAAATTTTATTTACTCTGCCTCTAATTGCGAATAATAACAAGTACAACCAATTATTTATTTCAAAAATATCACTTATTTCTAGATCTTTTAGTAAATAATAAATTTCAACGCCATAACAGTATTTCAATCAAGGAATCATTTAATTTGAAATTATTATCGATATAAAGTTGCGATCGCACATTATTCCAACTAGTACAAATAAACAACATGTTGTACCGTTCGATAAATGTCTGATTCCTGATTTATTTCGAAGAATTTTCACATATTCAAGATTGTTGCTTTTTGCCAGAAGATGGCTTGAAGCTGGTGATTAAACAAAATGGCTTATACACTCTAGAAAATTTATTAATATTGATTATGAGAAAACTGTAAATTTGAAATATAAATCGCAAATTGTATTACTAATTTATATTTCTTCTTGCAGCGCAGCTTCCGGCGCTTAACACCGGCCCTCCAGGTTCTCCGGTGGTCCGTTGCGCGCTCCGGAAACACAAACCAAATCGGAAACCTCGGACGCCCTTTACCACGCAGCAACTTCTTGCCCTGGAAAAGAAGTTCCGGGATAAACAGTACCTTAGCATCGCCGAACGGGCGGAATTTAGCAACTCACTTAGGCTAACCGAAACTCAGGTAAATTGAACACTAAGTTTTACTTACCATCGACCCACCCGCGCCATCCTAAAAATAAAAATTCACAATATTTGTAATAACGTGGAAATTGTGAAAACAGTGCAAGTAGCTCAGTCAATATAAGCACTGTATGTACCAAATTATAGCTCTTGTGGAGATAATTATAGTAGAAGTGTCAAAGAGGATATTTAAACGATTGTCAATTGTTTCTCTCACAAATCATTTAAATGATGTCTAGTTTGGTATCAATTTCAAGCTCTCGAGCAGAAAAACTTAGGAAATATTAAAAATAAATAATCAATTTGTGGAATCCACGTTACAATCTTCAAATTAAACTTCCGGAAATCAAATGTCAAGTATGTTCCAATGAATTAAAGACCCCGAAAATCTAAAAAAGGACTCTTCATTTTCAAAAATACTTATTTTATGTAAGGACTAAAAATAACCGCCATCTGTCACTTTAACAATGACAGCTGTCACTTTAACAATGACAGCTGTCACTTTGACAATGACATTCGTCACTTTGACAATGACAGTTGTCACTTTGACAGCGGATTTTTTGATCCCATATTTATTGTGGAAATGGAAGCGCTGTTGCCGTATTTAACGTAAGTGAAAGGATACGCGTTTTCTTTCAAGTTTATAAAAAAAAATTTTACTATCAATGTGGTGAAATATATAAACTTTTAATATCATTGAAGAACTGTCTTTTCTATCATAGAGTATATTTTTCATTCAGATTTTGCATTTATCATATTTTTTTTTTTCGTTTTCTATTAAAGCAAATTTGATATATGATGCATCTCTGCATAATTTTATTCAATTTACTATCCAAACTTTTCGAGGAGTATACCGCAAAAATTTATTTGGAAGCGCTTGAAGGAACAACAATATTTCAATCAAGTAGAACGCTCTTTCGTGTTTCGCTCAATGTGGATGGCCTTGAAATAGCTGCTTTGTACTCCCAATACAATTTCATACTATTTTTGCACTAATTAACTTGAATATGATATTAGTTTTTCAAACAGTTATCTAATTTATTGAATCTTGTCAACCTTCAAACTCTTGTAAAAATATATAAGTTTGATAATTTTTAGTCAATATCTACCAAAGCGTTTATCTTGAGGTACTTTTTGTACAATAATTGGAGCTATAATAATAAATTAGTCATGAATACAACAATTAGTTTTGCAGTTAAAAGACTTTTATGTATTTAAATACTATCTTTAATTGCAATTTTCAATTTGAAATTGCTTTGAAGTATATAATTATTATGATAAATTTAATCATGTAACAAAAATATAGTCGTATTGAATACATTCACAAAATGACTATTCCAATCAACATACGCTTATCATCTCATAATTCATAAGTCATAATAAAATGTGAGCATAGGTACATATCGATAAATTCAATCGAGATGTCACTTGCAATGACTTACAATCGAATTTACTCAATTATCCATTTAATCACAATAATAATTTTTCTCTAGAAACGTCGAAAAATCATGACATTTGTACATCGATATTAGTATGCGAAATGTCGCATTGGAGTTGTTTATCATAACAACGGGCACGAAGTATTTCGTGCACTGATTTTATCTTGACAACGTGCCAAAGTATTTTGTAATAATTTCAGTGATTTTCTTATTTTAATATGATTTTAATATTTTTTTTATACTTTTTTGACGTCTGTAGAGAAAATGTTGTATGCAACGCGTGCACGAAATTTCTTTGGAGCTTTCGAATGATTTGTGTCTCGGCTGCCGCCTTGACAAAAAAGTTTCATTCTCAAGCACCAAAGTATAATTTCACGCACTAGATACATAAATAACTATTTTGGATTTTAGTATTCTTTCGCATAAAATAAATCTAGCAACAGCGCATCTAACAGCTGCCTACTGTATTAAGTTTAACGTAAAGGTGAATCTTCATACCATGAGTTCTCAATTTTAAATCCACTGTCTTGTTTTAAAATGTTGAAACTACATACTACATGCAGGTCTTCTTTGCCTTGTCGGCGTCTGAAATTAATATTCCATCTATCAGAATGCCACACTTAGCACCCGTAGTTTGACGACTGGTAACTGCACTCTACTGCTAAGGAAATATCATTTGATTTATCCAAAAGACTATAAGAGTTTGTCACACTCGTCATAATCTTCATCAGGACGCTAGAATATCACAGAAAATTTCATATAATCAATTTTTTTTTTAAAACCAAAGGTATAAAATCAATTTTTTTTTTGTAAAATTTTAACAGATAATTTTGACTTACATTTTATACGACTTGAATAAGTAGATTAACATTCGTCAATTCATATGAGAATTTTTTTTGTCAAAACACATTTTAACATTTTTTGTGTTCTTGTACGTCCAAACACATATTTCATGTAGCAATAAAATTTTAATAAATCCAGAATTTTCTTTAACTTGGAAAAAAAACAGATAAATAAGTTGTATAACACTGTTAGAAAAAACAAAATATCTATAATCTTACAGTTAATAAATAAATAATATTTTTGGAAGAAAATTAGTAGTTGAAAACAATATGGCGAGAGAATATAAACTTGTTAAAACAGCAAAATTGCGAGAACAAATTAAATTTTGTAAATTTAGGAACTTTTTTAAATTAGTCACACAGAAACCGACAAACTAGAAAGCCACTAGGAAGAGGGGCGGTTCGGAACTAGTTTCAAACGTCAAAATCATAGCCTCAAAAAAGCTGCAGGCACGAATGGATGATAGAAGAAGTAATTTCTTTTTATGGTTTGCTAATTTAAGTAAATAGGTGTAAATATTGCTCAAGCCATTAATATCTGTTTTTTTATTCATGGTCTTAGGATCTTTTTTGACAGAACACATTTCGTTAATGGTCAAGTTATTCAAGGCCAAAAGTCGCAAAAATCGTTTTTTTGCAAATATCTCGGTTTCTATGCCTCCAATAATGTTGACATTCATTACAAAAATTGTAGAGCTTGAAACTTTCAACAAATTTTGTCTTGAACAATTTTTCATGCGCTCAATCGTTTTTGAAAAAGAGTGCGGAAAATACGCGGTGCTCAGTCATACATACTGTTATGCAAGAATGGGGTTGGATGCTTCAAAATGAATTTCTTGAACCAATGACAACAATATTATCATCGGCTCCAGATGAGTTACTCAAAACAATATTTTGCAACTGTAAGAATGGTTGTGGTGCACGCTGCAGATGCAAAAAATTACGGTTGCAATGCACTTTAGCTTCTAGCAAGCAATGCTGTGTAATCCATATTAACAGCATTGATATAGAATTAAGATATACTATAAGTATTTCACTTACAGTTTTTGATTACACAAAGTAGAAGTGTTACTGAAAAAATATATTATATACATGTAAAATGTTATTGATCAATAAATAATACAACTTATACATAATTAAGGATATTTCAGTAATTTACCAACTTTGTACGAGGTATTATTTACCGGAACTTACGATTGACCTTGCATTACAGTATGTATGGCTGAGCGATGCGCATTCCCCGCGCTCTATTTTATAAACGGTTGAGCGCATGAAAAAATGTTTGAGACAAAATCTGTGGCAAATATTATGCTCCACAATTTTTGTTATAAATGTCAACATTATTGAAGCCATAGAAATCGAGATTTTTGTAAGAAACCGAATTTTTGGAACTTGGATTTTGACAAGAGATTTCATGAGACTTTTGACAGAATTTTTAAAATGCCAAAATAAATGCTTGTACGGGGACGTCCATTAATTACATGAGGTGTTAAGGGAGGAGAGGAGGTCGAGTCGAATCTCATCTAATCTTACTTTGGGGAGAAAAGGGGTCTCGGCGATATTACGTAATTTTTTTTCCGTAGGAAACAGAGTAAAATTGCGAAAAAATTGGGTTCAATTAAGTAAAACATGTTCCTCCACTAAAATATGGCCACATCTTATACAATAATAGTCTAGTCTACTCGAATAAAAATATTAAACAAATTATCATTATTATTATTATTTTTAGAATAAATCCAACGCATTTACACTAGAAACACACATTTTGAGAAATCTTACGTGAGATTGGGGGGACTCAAATCTCACTACATATCATTAAGGGAGGAGGGGGGAATCGTAAAATCGCCAATATCGCCTCACGTAATTAATGGACGTTCCCTACAAGCTTCCAGCTTATTATCTCTCATTCCGAGATGAAACCCTAATTTGACTGTATTTTGACTTTGATTTTATTGATCTAATTGTCGAATAATCTTAAAAAAAATTGCTACAAAATTTCATCAATATGAAAACTAAATTTCGTATGAAAATTTTTAAAGAATAATACACAAATTTTAAATGAATATATTTGAAAAAAAATACGAGAGAGAAAGTCAATTTGATATTCTAAGCAAACTTATTCTACATTTTTTCCTGCAAAACGGTAGTTCAGTCAAAGTCTCAGGCCAAAAAGGTCACTAGCAATGACAGTTCAAACGTCATCGGAAATGATTGCACATAATACATTTTGTTACATAATACAGAATAATTAACAATTATTAATCATGTGATAGTAGTGAATATTACATTACAATTACTTTATTTATTCTAAAAACCGATAAACACCTGAAGCGAAATGCGCGTGGCCAGCTTTGTCCTTGGACAAGCGCAAGACTATTAATCTTCACATCGATTTCGACCCAATATATGAGAAAGAAATTGCGTTAGTTTCAGGACTCTCGATAGAAGTGAAACATCATAGAAAACTCCCCGTTTTTGAATAAATAAGATTCTTCGCAATTTTTGAAAGTTTTGTGTATCATTACCCGACAGCCTAGTTTTTTTTTTTAATATGTTGCTTCATATTATTAATGCAGTGGGTCATTATTGGTTCATTTTTTTTATTAATTACAAAGTATGTAACTAGAAACAAACAAATAAGCAAGAAAAATAAAAGAATGAACAATGAAATAACTAGGCAGCAAGGCAAGTCCGGCAGCGTATTTTAATATTAGAAGAGACACTTGCAAGAGCTGTCTGCTTGTCTTTTATATCTTCAGCTGCAGCTATTATTCTATACCCACTAGTTCTAATTCGATCTTCATCTAAACCCAGAAAAATAAATTTAAGAAAATTAGGTCGAATCTTCGGGCTGGACACACAACAGGATCTTCTTTTTCAATCCACTTATCCAGATATTCTCAATTTAGTAGTGCTATGACTTCTCGGGTTGAATGAGCTGGTGCTCCATCATGTTGAAACCAAAGTCTTCGTCTGATGTTTAGTGGAAAGTCATCAAGAGGCTGTGGCAGAAAAATGCGGCAACTTGTTTGCTGACGATTTGGATATCTTCTCCGCGATAAATTCTACAAGCTTCTTGTGCTTTACACCTTGCCTCCCCAAAAACCAACAATAAAAATTTTTGTTGAAATAAAATCAGGAATTTTTTTTTGAGATTACATGACGCGCTCAGTGTATTTTTTTTTCGATAAGATTTGCTGGTGTATATTATACAGCTAGAACTTTTTTGAGACTAATGTTTTAGTGGCAACATTTCTATTTTGACAAAAAAGCTAAACGTAAAGATTCAACAACATTGCGTTGAATTTACGAGAGCTATCATTTGTAATTTGTATTATTTAGAACCGCTATTTCTTTATGGCTGACAAGTGTCGTTTAAGGTAACAACTTTTTAAATTGTCACTATTCTCAAACAGTTTCCTTGAAACGAAAGCTGGTTTCTCTAATAGCGACACTTTAACAGCGAATTTATTTATTTCTTCAGATTAAATGCTATTAGAGACGCTTGGCTACAATGCTTCAATATGAGCCTTACTTCGTATATCAGTTTGAAGAGATAAAAGGTTGACTGTGAGTGTTTTATGGTCGCTAAGTCGCAGTTTGAAGATTTGCTGGAAATATTCGATAGAATACAAGCTTTTATGCAACTGGTTGCCATTAGATAATTACAAAACATGTATGGGTTGAAAAACTATAATTTAATTCTTAAGGTTTTAGTTTTGTACTTATTCAAGTTTGTTCTGTAAGTCTTCAAATTTAGAATGTCGTCATATTTTATCCGTCGAACCCTTTTATTTGATACCCATGTCAAGGGGACAGTGGAATAAAAAGTAATCCGCCGTCTTGAAGTGTTCACCATATTGAATTTAAAATAACGTCAAATAGTTCATCGTGTTGATTATAATCGTTTTTTTTTTCAGGTGAAAATTTGGTTTCAAAACAGACGAGCAAAAGCCAAACGCCTCCAAGAAGCCGAAATCGAAAAGCTTCGCTTATCAGCTCGTCCTCTTCTTCCACCAACATTTGGACTATTTCCTGGAGCCCCTCCGGGGCATATGATGTCACATCCATTTTTCGCAGCGATGGGGCATCGGCCCCCTCATTTACCTTTTACTGGCTCTCAGGGCCCGCCAATGATGAACTTACCCCAGTGAAAATAAAAAAAAAAAAACAGTGCTATGTGCAATTATGAACCATGTAGTGTAGGAGTGTGTGTATGTGTGTACAAAGACTGATTTTTATTGGTGTATATATTTGTGAATTTGTATATATATTTATGTCATGTATATAACAAATAATCATTTAGATATTACAATATTAAAATATTATTTGATTTTGAAGATAATGCTTCATAAA
Source organism: Dromius quadrimaculatus (assembly GCA_963989225.1). Lineage (NCBI taxonomy): Eukaryota > Metazoa > Arthropoda > Insecta > Coleoptera > Carabidae > Dromius > Dromius quadrimaculatus. The sequence goes on along the minus strand of OZ022331.1, from coordinate 48,319,502 downwards.
TCTCCAGCTATCCGCAAGATGGGTGCCTCCGGCTCGTGCTCAAATTTTTTCCTTGAACAATAATCTTCAATAAAATAAAATATGAATTATTAATTTTATTTCACAGCATTTGGAACAGAATAATGTACGAAATAAAACGAAAAAACAGTTGGTAACAAGTCTGAACCAAGGTAATCGAACTTCGCAAGCAGTCAGTGATCGGCCGGCATTGGTATTTGATGAAAGAGTGAAAATAATATGTGATTTATTATGTTTTGTGAACTTTTTATATGTTTTATTGATTGAAGTCTGTGTGATATCATCTTTAAGGACTTCTGGATCTTCAATGGTTATTTTACATGATTCTGCGAAGGTAAGTGCTTATAATCTATCTGATCAGAAATGCAATTCTCAGAAAAATATCACTTCATAAATAATCACGGCAACCACTAAGAAAATAATTCCTAATTAATAATTTTTTCATCCAATTCTTTTGCGGTTTGCGTCCTCACAAAAACCGATCAATAACCCGAACTTAATTCGTAATTATAAATACGTAGTGGTTTATTTTTTGCACGATAATTTATCGAAAACTAATTACGTTGGGTAACGCCCTCCTGCGCTGAAATTTATTGTAATGAAAACAGCTACCGAATCGTAATTTATTCCATCGAACGAATATAATCGTCAATAATAATTTAAATGTTAATTTGTTAATTAATGATACAAATTGCTTTTCTAAATTAAGTTTTATGGATTTTGCCGCACAATTATGATAAGGAGTTTTTGACTGGGAAAAAATTTCCTTAGAAAATATTTATTAATTTATTAATTCTACAAATAACTTAAACATAGCATTACTTTCAAAACATAGATCGTACATTCTGATAAACATATTAAATAGACTCTCGTGTCGAAATCATTCCAAATGGAATACCGGAGGAAGGAAGAACACAATAAATTTCTTTTTACAAGTGTTCTAACTGCGATAAATTTAAAACCATCAAGTCCATTGTAAGAAACAGTAGCGGCTCGTAAAATAAATATTCCAGTTTGCATTAACACCTAACAAGCTGAATTTTTGTATAGCTCTTGAATACGTCATTCCAAGTGTCAAAAGTCCCCATTGATCTCGCTTGTACGTTGCTGTTTATCCGATGTCAAAAGTCACAAATCTCCATTTTTCGCGTACATCTCTGAAACAATGAGAGCTACTGGAAAAATCAACAAAAAAAGTTTGTTGATCATGAAATTTTCTACAAAAAAGGTGTCAATACTTTTTTCTTCACGAGGCACCGTTCTCGAGTTATTACGATTTCAGGCCGTAGGTGTGCACATATTTCCGCACCACCTCTGAAATAGTTTCTCCAGTAGGAATACCCCACGATATATTTCGACCCAGGAAATTTAATGGGACAATATTTTATCAATATTGTAATGTTTATTGCTCAGAAGTCGCTTATAATGAAATTAAAAATCTCTATTTAATAATTTAAAATGAAATAAGAATTTATTCTTCTGGATATCACTAACAACACTATATTATTTACTTATCACTAAATACTTAATGCTCCGCCCAGGCGCTGTCAAGTCCAAGCCTACACCACTTTTATGAACCTCCACACTCTCGCACGTTACAATATAATGAAAATTGTAGCAGCAAGAAAATTACATTGTTCATCATTCAATTCTACATCAAATTCTTCATGATCTTTCTCTTTGTGCTCAATTTGTGTTGACTGCTCTAAGAAAAGAGCTAATCAGTTAGATCCGCATCGATTTCGGAAGAATTTTCGTCTGATGCATTTGATTCAGCATTAGTGCAACGGCCTTAACAATTGGCACAAACTGGTGAACAAACAATCCAACTTTTCTGCTCAACACAATTATTCGTGCAGCCTTTTTTGCAATTACAAAAAATTATATTCAGCAGTTTCTCTGAAGCAGATGGAAGTAAAGTCTGGATTAACTCCAAATATTCATCAATTTATAGTTCCAGTCTTGAGGATTCAGTTCATTGTCCAACCACACTTGCACTTGGTAAAACACACGAAACAAGTGTTGATAAGCAGAAGCAGATGTTGCAGGGTGACAAGATAACTGCACTCTTTTATTTCACCTTCAGTCAAAGATTCACAGCAAATGAAGCAAACTTTGGCATTTTTATAACATTTTTCAACGGCACAGTTTAAAATGAAAATACCATCTACAAACACATCTATTTACTTTGAAAATTTGTGACTCTTGACCTCGGATAAAAAATAGCACCCAAGCGAGATCGATGAGGACTTCTGACATAGCATTCATAATGACGTATACAAGACCTATCTAAAAATTCAGCTTGTTGGGAATTAATGCAAACTTGACACTTTTTGTCTGGGCCAGAATAGTCACAATAATAATGATTCAAACGCTGATAAGAAATAAGATAGTACCATTTTTTCAAAAGTCAGTTTCAACCCTTCATATTTCAATACAGGAGGAAATTCAGTGATGCAACAAAAATGCCCTGAAATAATTACCATAGAAGAATAAACCAGGAAGCTTATTTAGTATCGCATTTATTCATATCATTCAACTCTTGAATAGGGTAGCATGAAAAACAAAAATTGGATGAAATTTCGTAAGATTATATCGGAATCTTCCAAAATAATGATAGAATAAAGAACCGACATCAAGAGGAAGCTTATTCTTTCATTTATTATCAAAATAGTTTCAACCCTGGTGGTACAAGATGATGCAACTATAATTATGTCATACTACGAAAGAGTATAATTCCTAAATCAAAATAATCGTAGAATAATGATCCAAACGCTGATAGGAAACTGGTGTACCATTTATTATAAAACGTCATCGTTCATCAGAGCTTTTATTTATCAACACAAATTTGTTGTTTTCTGGAAAAGCTTTTGACCTGATAACATTTTAGCGCAGTCAAATTAGGGTTTCATCTCGAAATGAGAGATAATTAGCTGGAAACATGTACAAACCTCTATTTTAGCATTCTAAAAGTTGTCTCAAAAGTCTCATAAAATCTCGTGTCTGCGTTTTAAGTTATTCAAAGTCAAAGGTCGCAGAAATCGGTTTTCCGTAAATATCTCGGTTCCTATGGCACAAATGATGTTGACATTCATCACAATAATTGTAGAGCATAAAATTTGCAGCAAATTTTGTCTTGAACATTTTTTCATACGGTCAATTGTTTTTGAAATAGAGTCCGGAGAATACACAGCGCTCAGCCTTACATACTGTAATGCAAGAACAACCGTGAATTCCGGTTGATAATATCTTCTACAAAGTCAGTAAATCACTAAAATATCCTCAATCATGGATAACTTGTATTATTTATTGGTCAATATATTATACACAAGCTAATGTGCATTGCAAGCCTGATTTTCTGCACCCGCAACGTGCACCACAACCATTCTTAAAGTTGCAAAATATTGTTTTCAGTAATTCATCTGAAGCTGATGGTAATATTGTTGTCATTGGTTCCAGGAATTTATTTTACAGCACTTAGTCCCATTCTTGCTTTACAGTATGTATGACAGCGCTGCGCATTATCCGCGCTCTATTTCAAAAACAGTTGAGCACATGAAAAAATTTTCAAGACAAAATTTGTTGAAAATTTTATACTCTACAATTTTTGTAATAAATGTCAACATTATTGGAGTCATAGAAACCGAGATATTTGCGAAAAACCGATCTTTACGACTTTTGACGTTGAATAACTTTAGATGCAGACACGAGATTTAATGAGACTTTTGAGACAACTTTTAGATAGCCAAAATTAAGGTATGTACAAGCTTCCAGCTTATTATCTTTCATTCCGAGTTGAAACCCTAATTATTGCTCTAAAAGTTTATCAATAATTCTTATTTCTATTTTGAAAATTTCAAGAATGTGAATACTTTGACGCATTCATTATATTTTATTAATGATACAATAGGTGGTAGGATTGAAATTGGTACCCAAAATCCAAGCCACGAGTTGCCACTGTTTCCTTCTGTCTCCACAGTAGGAATGTTGTGTATTTGTCACCAACATCGAATTTATTATTCCAAGAAGCTGTTGATCGGCTTCCGTCCAGTAGCTTACATAAATTTAAATTAAAACTTTTGGAAATAATAGTTAATTTTTATGAAGCTGGCTTAGAATTTCGAGATAATTGGGCTAAGAAAACCATCAAGAAAATATAGTGATTATAACATTTTTTGTTTGTGTGAATTAGTAATTTAAAAAAATTGTGCTTAGTATCTGAAAATTATTCTGAAAGTTTAAATTATTTGAAACATGAAAAACTGAGCAAATTTTTCTTATGGAGAACAGTTAGTTTAAAAAGTTTAATTTATAACTAATTGATTAGCAATCTGGTCGGAAATTTAATCATGTACAAAGTTTATTTTCCCGTCAATTAAAATAATTTTCTTGAGATTTCTTGCTAATAAAAGTTTAATCATAAGAACATGAATTAAACATTTCAATTTTCAGTAACATTTATTAATTAGAGTAGCAATTACTCAGTAATAAAGTTTGCAAAAATTGGAAGAATGTTACTGATATAATAATTAACGAGAATTGCGCGACACTTTGCAGAAATGGAAATCACAAAAAAGAGGGAATAAAACTAGTAGCTGGAAGAACCAAAGAAACAGAAATGCTAATATAGATATGATAAGCAATATCCAAGATGATTTATAACAGATAACCGTGTTTAATTTCAAAGCACAAGAACTTTAGATGTATTGATGCAGAATTGTAAGAATAAATGTTGCGAAGGCCGTCCGAAATCGACCGAATGATCCAAACGTGTGGCTTATAGGGAAGCCATGTCCACTGGGCCTGTATCGTTCGTGCGTATTGCTGCGAATCAGTCTTGTTTTGTTGGAATTTTATTTGCGAATCAATGCGAATCACACAGTGTTTTCAAAACAAAAACAGTTAGAGCGATTTTTCAATCACATGTATTGAAATGTAATAGGTAGCGCTTCTTCCAGTCTTATGGGATTTGGAAACGAATATATCCATCGTTTTTATAAAATTTCAGCACAACTACACTATTTTTTTCTTTCTAATTAAACTAAATTTCAAAATTGAATCAATTCTCATTTGTTCAGCGTATACAAAATGTATTTATTTGTGGGAAGTTGTTTGGCGAATAATTATTCACGAATCGTTCATCTTACTTTTCATTTAACGTTCGTAAACGCTTCAACAGTCTGGTATTAAATTCTCTCAAGTAGAAGACCAAAGAAGAAAAGAAAAAACTTGAAAAAAGGCCTCCGGAGTAATTTCTGATCGACGTACTAATTAAATTCAATTTCTTGGCTACTGTTCGTTACGAAAACTTGTTCTTCAGATTGTACGGTTGAGAAAGAGACAAACAAATAAAAAGAGACAGCCAATCCGTAGATAACAGCCAATTAAAAGACGTGGTGTATATTGAATAATAATTACAAGGAGCTACCGGCCCTACCCAACAGCAGACGGTTGCATCTAAGACAAGCCCGCATTCGGTTGGCTCTGTTTTGCGCATGCAGAATTAATAAATAGAAATTGAAACTCATTCTAAGTTTCTATTCTTCAGAATAGATTTATCTATGCACCTTCAATCATCAGTTGCTGAGGTTAAAATAAGCTTTTGTAATATCTAAAATTGTGCGCCTATATTAGAATAAACGGACATTGCCCGAAAAGTCCCTACTTCAATCATTTTTTAATTGAATACGACCCTGGACGCATTAAATGCATGTTAAACGGTACTGTAAAAGAGCAACACCAGAAAGGGAGAGTAAGTCGCGCATGTGCATGTCGTTATGAAGCACAAAGCCACGGTTTTCCTTGTAACACTTTCGTGCATCGTTTATATCGATTTCGAAATCCCAATGATGTTCTTCAATTGGTAGGTTCATATTCGCAGGATTCAGGACTCATTTATTTCAGAGATTTTGAAAATTTTAAGGTAGACACACAAGGCACATCATAAATGGACTCTTTTATTCCTTTTGAGATGCCATCGATTGCGCCACAATTATTTAAAATATCTTGTATACAGATTGGAAAAAAAATTATCTTGACCTTTCTGCACGAACTATACTGCTTTAGATCAGTCAATGAATACCCAAAAGATCTTGCAGACAATCCAATTGATTCTAGAAGATTTATTTCTGCCACCAGAAAACTTACAGTGTGAGCTAGATTTTTAGTTTTTTACTGATATCTCCTGAACGGTTGATCAAAGTGAAAATATGACCCTAGACAAAATTAAAGCTAAATAAATTTTCTACAAGTATTTTTCTACATATTTTTCTTCAATCCACAGCCGTTTGGGATATATTTGCTGTCAAATATCGATCTTTTCCTGACTACCCTTTTGACTTCATGTTTTTCGTTAAACTTTGTCTTCTAGTGCTAAAGTATTACTTTTACGGCAAGAATTTTTCAAAACAAAGTTGTAGAGCATTCAATTTCCTATAAAAACATATATAATTGAAAATTTTATCACAACTATAACACAGGTTATGTTTATTTAAGAAAAACATGCACACATAATAATAGAGATATGCGTCAAATTTCATAGTTAACGGTACTTGTATATATATTTCATACACTGTTCGCAGAAAATAATCGTGTAATAGTCAACCTCGATAATTTGACAAGGCATACTTTCAAGCCCGTCATGATTAAAAATAGTTAGCTGCCTCAGACAAAAATTATTTTATTCAAATATGTTGAAATTTTGTGGCTACTATCAAACATTTACCACTTTTTCGATGCATGAACAATGCCTTCAAGAAAAAGAAAAGCAAATGGATCGGTTAACCTAAGAATAAGAAAGAAAAAAATATGGATAGCATAGATCTACTGCAGTCAATTACTATATTTCTTAGAGAAAATCGATTGGATCGGTCAATCCTTGAATCAAACAAAAAATATCGATAGTATAGAGCTGTGAGCCTGCGGTTTGCCCAGGTGCTGCAGTTAATTATTATATATACTTTTCATTGATTACATAAAGCTCAAATATATGCGGGCGAATCCGCGGGTCACTGCTTCTCTTTTCCATGAAAATTGGAAAATCTTATTTTGAACTCAATTGTAACACTGTAGCCATTGAATAATTCGAATTTCCCGCCAATACAAATTACAGTATGATGTTAAAAGTTATTGAAAAGCTAAGGCCCAAATTTTTATATGAATAATGTAGATAACTGAGCCAAAAAAATACATAAAATCAAGTGCGTCTGCGTCTCTTTTTCCTATGTAAAAAAAGCTACGTGGGTTCCATTTTTCTGCGATTTGTACTGAAGAACCCTGTTTTAAAATAAAATCAGTAAATTATAGTCCAATCTTACGCTATCTCGATTAGGTATTATTCGTGTGAGTGAATTGGTTTCGTGCTATCCCGAGTAGCTATCAGTCACGTTCGAAAATCTTACTGTCGTCGGATTAAGCTCAGGCTCGCGCCCGGATCCCATGCCACTCGGTTCGTACTGAAAAGTGCCCTGATTAGAAATAAAATCAGTTTTCTTTTTCAGTGAATTTTAATCAATGCTCGAATAGCTATCAGCCGCATAAGTGACTTGATTTTGTGCTACTTCGTGTAGCTATCACCCTGACTAGAAATAAAATCAGTTTTTTTTCGTGAGTTTTAATCAAGGCTTGCGCTATTTCGAGTTGCTATCAGCCGCGTCAGTGACTTGATTTCGTCCTATCCCGAGTAACTATCAGTCAGATTTATTCTATTAACGCTATCGCAAGTCTTTATCAGGTATTTAAGGAATCTGGTCTTGTGCTATCCAGAGTAGCTATCAGTCAGATTTCTCTACGTTAAATGAACTAAAAATTATCTGCAGTTCAGCTTACTTTCTGTTTCAATTTCAATTAAATGTTCCCTAATTTGTTTTGTACGAGTTTTGTACTAGATGCATGAGAATTTCCATTATTGTGTTTCCTCTCTTCAAATAAATATATTTAACTTCTGATCTATTTGGGATAAAATATTGAATTGTAATTGTTTTGATATGAAATTTAATACTCTATAGAAGAAAATGTGTTAATATAAACATGTAACAGATTTATTCGGCTTCAATTTTTTATATGAGTATATTTTTAATATGATCAACCGTTTAGGAGTTATAAGCAAGAAACCAACGTGGTGCGAAATGTTTTTAAAGAAAAACAATATTTGACAACAAATATCTTTCAAGCAGTTACAGATAGAGGAAAACGTGTTGGTATAACCATGTCGCAAATTTATTCGGCTTCAATTTTTTATATGAGTAAATTTTCGATATGATCAATCTTTCAGGAGTTATAAGCAAGAAGCAAACGTGGTGCGAAACGTTTTTAACGAAAAACATTTGACAACAAGTATCTCTTAAGCGGTTATAGATAGAAGAAAATATGCTAGTATAAACATGTGATAAATTTATTCACCTACAATTTCTAATATGAGTATATTTTCAATATGATGACCCGTTTAGGAGTTATAAGCAAGAAACCAACGTGGAGCGAAAAGCTTTTAAAGAAAAACAACATTTGACAACAAGTATTTCTCAAGCGGTTACAGATAGAAGAAAACGTGTTAGTATAAACATGTAGCAAATTAATTCAGCTTCAATTTTCTATATGAATATATTTTTAATGTCTGACTAGTTTATTATTGTTGTCATAATAATACTGATTTCAAGGTAATTACTTAATAAATAATACCCGAGGGCATTATTTTGAAAAATAACAAACAAGTTTCCTAGTTACAGCAAGTAACTAGAGTAATTTCTCTGACAGAAATCACAATGACAGGACATACATTGCTAAAAATTTTGATTGAAATACAACAAAAGTCGGACATTAAACATTGAAGGCACCACGAGAGTTGAACAGACAATAATGCCTACGGTCAACGTACACACCTCGGGCCAGAAAGTACACTGTTGACCTCAGGCATTATTGTCCTTTTAACACCCTTGATACCTTAATTACTATAATATGATCAACCGTTTAGGAGTTATAAGCAAGAAATGGACGCGGTGCGAAAAGTTTTTAAAGAAAAACAACATTTGACAACAAGTATCTCTCAAGCGGTCACAGATAGAAGAAAACGTGTCAGTATAAACATGTAGCAAATTTATTCAGTTTCAATTTTCTATATGAGTATATTTTCGATATGATCAACCGTTTAGGAGTTATAAGCAAGAAACCAAAAATAGTGATATTTTAAGATTAATCATCACTTGACATATCTGGTGGGCTAGCTTTCAACTCTTTTGGCTGATCATTTGTTTCTGGGTCATCATTCGATCACAAAAATTTGATCAGACTTCTATCATGCCCTTTTTTGAGATAAGAGAGAGTTTTGAGAATTCCGTCAGGCACGATGGGAATCTGACTATAGTGCACTTGCTGTTAGAGGGCACCATTAAGGGCGCACTTATTGCTGAAGAATCCAGGTCTTATGGTAGAGTCGTGACGAATTGGAGCTTTGCGTGGATATATCTTAAATAAGTAAGAATCCTCCTCCACTAGCATAAAAAAGTATAGTTCAAGTGATGACTGTACTTCCATCTAAATTTGTATCAATGCTGTTGGTGCTTTGTGAATTAAATTGTCACAACGTAGGTCGTTGATCACACCGTCTCCTCTCTTGGTAAATTAAAAGTGTAGAAGCCAATTTGTGAAATTACTTCTCGGTATTAGTATTTTTTGTTTCTGTTATTGATGGCCATTGTTAGATCCTCGGCTACTGCGATGCAGAAGAAGAAATGGTTCTGGGAATTTAATTAATTATCTTTATCGCACTTGGAAATTATTTAGGGCACACCGATGGCCTTGGTTTAAAGTACGATCATTAGCGACTGCAGATATAGCTATAAAAATCACTTTAACCAATAGCGTAAACACTTCATTTGTCGCGATATTTAAATATAATCTTTATTGATCCTTATTCATCTATAATTAATATATCAGGTCCTAAACTGTCAAGAACAAATCAAAATTAGGAAAATCAAAACAAAAATATGTATCTTGAAATGTAGTTTTCTGTAAAATTTTCTCTTTTTACGATAAAATCAATAAGATCCATAAAATTCCTGTTTGGATGACCGATCAACCTAAAACCATTAAAATACTAACATTCCTAGCAATATCTTTAAATGTGGTAATTAAAAAACAAATTGATGTTGGCTTCTCGCATACTTATCAACTTTTATTTGACTTTCACTTGTTTGTTGTTAGTAATGTGGAATAACTTCATTATGGGAAGAAAAGAAATTAAGAAGCTTTGAGGTTTGTCTTACTGTAATTGGCTAACGATCTACACAAATCGATTTATTTACTAGTACAGTTCTAATCTATCGTTGGATTGAGCACTATAAAATATTTACTTCACTATATAAAGGTGAAGGATAATCAAGATTGTGCAGCCCCGTTTTTTAAAAAATCTCAAAAATTTTGTGTCTGATTCTATTCAAGTCGAATTAACTCACGGTTCCTATCTCTTATGCACTGGCTTTCGATCGCCTACATGCGTTATGACATCACAGCAGCGCTTAGCCAATAACAGCGTTTCGTTGGTCACGTGACCAAATTTGAAAATTTCACGATTTTGTTCGTGGTTTGTTGACGTATAATAGAATTTTAGTATCCTGACATTGAGATACAAAAAAAATTTTTTTTTCAGGAAGACTTTATTACACATGAATTAATTTTTTATTATTATATAAAGCTGGCCAAGCTTCCTGGCAAGTTCTAGGAAGAAGTGTGCTTGCATCTTTAACTAGTCATCAAACTTACTATCAATTAAAGAATCTATAAAAGACAGATTACTGCTCAGATAACTCTATTAAGTTGCATAGGTGTCATCGTAATGAAACCTTAGACAAAAACTTCTAGAAGTAATTAAATTTGAGTGTTTAGTTTACGATCCACTATTAAAAGTAACTAATAATCTGACTAAAGTTATAGTTTATTTTTGTTGTAGTGACAGTTTTGTACAGTTAAAGTTTGATTAATACACTGAGGTCTCAAAATTTGCGACAAAATTTCGGTGAATAATTATCCCTAAGATAGTTGACAAATGAAAACTTCAGTTTATTGACCCGCGAAGTTTTAGAAGTCTATTCTAATTCGAAATTTTAGAAAATTGATGTAGGTCTGAATGAGCTGATGAAATTATGGGGCAACAAATATGCAAATCTTGTGGCTATAAAGTAAACTTTACTCCTAACGCTAATCTAACAATGTAGCCGTTTCAAAATCAAGAACGTCTTAATTAAGAATTAGTTTTAATTTAATTTACCTAATTTAAATACAGAGCGAGTTGAAATTCAACGATTAAGTTCTTAAACAAGTGAAGGTAATAAAAACAAATATATATCGGGCCTCCCAAAAACAAACTGGCTGGAGATAAATACCGGTTTATTTTAACAAGCTGCTCGATTCCATCCTGAAACACGTAGCTTCACGATTTGGCTAATTGGGACAATAAATTGTTCGTACGGTGTCCAGTTTTAATAGGCTGATTGTCTTTTGTCCCAAGCATCTGCTACGGAGACGCTCAGTTGACCAGAAAAGTTACAGCCAGATACAGAAGCTTAGAGACTCTGGGTATTGATGCTGTGAATTTATTTATTTATAAACGTAATTTGTAACGAACTAAAAGAGCCAATTCTCAATTTTTTAAGATAATATATTAAAATATTACTTCATTATTCACCTTATTCTTTTATACTGTACAGTAATATAACTCGTCAAGCATAACAATTTTTCTTCATAACTTGTTCCTACAAACCTTCTGGATGTCCAGTTCAAATTCATTAAAGTTTTGACAAAAATTTATGAATTTTGTTGGAAAAATAATAGCTGTCGGTTCAAAACTAAATGAATTTCAGTATTTTGGCAATACATTGATACCTTAGCTTACCTCACTAATCCTATTTCTGTATATTTTCTAAGATGTGTTAAATATGTCTCTGAGATCAACTATTTGAAATATTAGTTATATGTATTATTTAAGGATTCCACGTATTTTTTCGGATTATTTGGTAGGCAACTTCGGTTTCAGAAGCCTCTGACTTTGAGGATTTTCCATGCATTTTATTATTTATCGCCATCTCAAGGATCCTAATAGATCTCAATCTGACATTGGTCTGACTAAGGGAGGATGTAGAAATAATATACTGGAGACAGAATGACGTCCTCAGTTTCGTTCACACAATTATATTGTTCAAAACACAAAATCACCATAGATATTGTAACGAATTTAAGTCTATAAATTAGTCATTTCGGCTTTACTGGTGCTTAGAATTATTGTGGAAATATTTTACATCAAGACATAGAAGCGAATATATTTGTTTTCTGGAAAATTGCTGGTACCTTCTAGCGTTCTTCTAGAAATGCCTGGACGTTTGCGGGAAAAACGTAGGGGGGAGAGACCCGAGATATATATATATGCGACTGACAGCGAGAAGCATTACTGATTTCTGGCTCAGTGACCTTATACTATGGATTGCTAGCGATTGAAATAAATTGTGTCATTTAAAATAAATCAACATTGACATAAATAATTAAAGTTAAGTTATAGTGTAGTGTAATAATCTCTAGTTTAAATTAGAATTGATTATTAAAAAATAGTGTTAGTTATCTAATTTATTATTTTAGTTAATTACAACAATAAATAGTAGTGTTTAGTAACTTTTACTCCCTGAATTAAAATAAATAACGTTACAATATATAATAATCCCATCTTAAAATGAATTATTAATTATTGACTAAATCGGCAATTCGAAAAATTTGGAACTGCGAGTGCTGACTGAGAAGGGATGTAGAAATAATTTACTGAAGACATAATGACGTCTTCACCTTTCTTCACTCAATTAGAGAATTCAGTTCTCAAAATTATAACTGATATAATATTCGTATTGATCCTCTTGAGATCAATTCTTAATTCTTGACTAGACTCGAAATTCAGAAAATTTGGATCTGAGAGTGCTGACTGAGGAGGGATGTAGAAATAATTTACTGAAGACATAATAACTTCTTCTGCTTTCTTCACTCAATTAGAGAATTCCGATCTCAAAATTACAACAGATGTAATAATCCTATTGATGCTCTTGAGATGACTTCTTAATTTCTGACTGAACTGGAAGCTCAAAAATTTGGAACTCAAAGTGCTGACTAGGGAGGGATGTAGTAATAATATACCAAAGACAGAATCACGTCCTCGGTTTCATTCACACAATTATATTGTTCAGAAGTCAAAATCACTATAGATATGATAATCCCATATGTCCTCTTGAGATGAATTATTAATTATTGACTAAACCAGACATTCAAAAATTTGGAAATGAGAGTGCTAACTGAGAAAGGATGTAGAAATAAATTACTGAAGACATAATGACGTCTTCTTCTTTCTTCACTCAATTAGAAAACAGATCTCGAGATTACAACAGTTATAATACTCCGATTGATCCTCTTGCGAAGAATTCTTGATTCCTGACTAAACTCGAAATTCAAAAAATTTGGAACTGAGAGTGCTGACTGAGAAGGGCTGTAGAAATAATAGACTGAAGATAGAATCACTTCTTCTTCTCTCTTCATATGATTAGAGTGTCTTGAAACTACAAAATATATAATAATCCTATTGATGCTCTTGAGAAATATTCTTGACTCCTAACTAAACTCGAGATTCAAAAAAATTTGAACTGAGAGTGCTGACTGAGGGGAAATGTAAAAGATAGAATAACGTCTTCTTCTCTCTTCACATAATAAGAGTGTTCAAATCTCGAAACTTCAAGAGATATATTAATTCTTTCTGTCTTCTCAAGATTAATTATTGATTACTAACTAACCAGACATTCAAAAAATTTGAGAATGCTGACTGAGAAAGAATTTAGAAACAATATACTGATAACAGTCTCGTTCACACAATAATTATATTATTCAAAAGTCAAAATCACCATAAATATAATGATCTCATCTGTACTCTTCAGATGAATTATTAATTACTGACCAAATCAGACATTCAAAAAATTTGGAACTGAGAGTGCTGACTCAGGGGAGATATAGAAATAATTTACAGAAGACAGAATCCTCTCTTCACACATTTTGAGTGTACAAATCTCGAAATTACAAGAAATATAATAATGTCATCTATCTTCTTAAGATGATTTATAAATTACTGACTAAACCAGAAATTGAAAAAATTTGGAACTTGGAGTAATAACTGACGAGAAATGCACAAATAATTTACTGAAGACACAAATCACATCTTCTTCTTTCTGCACTCAATTAGAGAATCTCGAAATTTAAACAGATATAATAATCCTATTGATGCTCTTGAGATGACCTCTTGATTGCTGACTAAACTCGAAATTCACAAAATTTGGAACTGAGAGTGCTGACTGACAGAATGACGTCCTTGATTTCAACAATTATACTGTTCAAAAGTCAAAACCACCATAGATATAATAGTCCCATCTGTTCTCTTGAGATGTATTATTAATTACTGACTAAGCCAAACATTCAAAAAATTTGGAACTGAGAGTGCTGATTGAGGGGTGATGTAGAAATAATTTACTCAAGATAGAATGACATCTATAGTCTATAAAATGAAGCAGAGGAGGCACGTCATCAAAACATTACAAAATGGAAAGAACCTGTCGTAATGACAACGTAATGTTTATGTTTGGAAAAACAGAGAAAATAAATGCAATTTTTTGCATACTATAAGAAAAGTATATTTTAATTTATTTAACAATTATTTTATACTCAAATTTAATGTTTTCAACAAAATTTCATACATCTAAAATAATTGTTGTTTATTTCTTTATCATACGTTGGTACTATGAAGTTTGACTACGTTTACATTCTCATTCGTTGAATTCGTTTTCGACATTTCAGTGCGATCAACACGTGTTTACTTTGTTCTTTTTGGTTAGAATATCATTTACTAGATCAAATAAATTAGCTTCGCACGTTTTTGCAAATATGCAACCCACATTATATTTTTAAAGATTAAATTGGTATAGCATATAAACGTAGTAATTACGTGACGTCATTATCTAGTTATAAATTTTGATGACGTGCCTCCTCTGCTTAATTTTATAGACTATACTTCTCTATTCGCACAATTAGAGTGTTCAAATCTCGAAATTACAACAGATGTAATAATCTTGTGGATCCTCTTGAGATTAATTCCTAATTCCTAACTAAACCAGCAATTCAATAAATTTAAAATTGTAAGTGCTAACTGAAGGAGGATGAAGAAATAATATATTGAAGACAGAATGACTTCTTCGTTTCCCTTTCTATCATCTGTCTTCTTAAAATAGATTATTAATTACTGACTAAACCAGACATTCAAAAAAATTGGAACTGAGAGTACTAACTGAGAGGAAATGTAGTAATAATTTATCAAAGACAGTAAGACGTCTTCTTCTTTTCTCACTCAATTAGAGTGTTCAAATCTCGACATGACAACAGATATAATAATCCTGTTGATCCTCTGGAGATTAATAAATGATTCCCGACTAGAGAAGAATTTCAATAAAATGGAACTGAGAGTGCTGACTGAGGGGGAAAATTTAAATAATTTACTGGAGATACACTGACGTCTTCTACTCTCGTTATACAATAAGAGTGTTCAAATCTCGAAATAGATATAATAATCACATCTGTCCTCTTGAGATGAATTACTGACTAAACCACAAGTTAAAAAAATTTGAAACTGAGAGTACTAACTGCGGGAGGATGCAGATATAATATTCTGAAGACCAGAATGACATTCTCAGTTTTGTTCACACAATTATATTGTTCAAAAGTCAAAATCACCATGGATATAATAATGCCATTTGTTCTCTTGAGATGAATTATCAATTACTGAGTAAACCAGAAATTAGAAAAATTTGGAACTGAGATTACTGACCAAGGGAGGAGGTAGAAATAATTCACTGGAAACATAATGACGTCTTCTTCTTTCTTCACTCAATTAGAGAATCGAAATTACAACAGATATAATAATCCTATTGATCCTCTTGAGATGAATTCTTGATTCTTGACTAAAATCGAAATCCAAAAAATTTGGAACTGACTGTGCTGACTAAGGGAGGATGTAGAAAGAATTCAGGAAGACAGAATGGCGTCTTCTTCTCTCTTCACTCAGTTAGAGTGTTTGAATCTCGAAACTACAACAAATATAATAATCCTATTGTTCCCCTTGAGATGAGTTCCTAATTCCCGACTAAGCCAGAAATTCAAAAAATTGCTGGCTGAGGAGGAATATCGAAATAAATTACAGAAAACAAAATGACGCATCCTTCTTTCTCCACACAATTAGATCTCAGAATTACAACAAATATAATAATCCTATTGATCCTCTTAAGACGAATTCTTGATTCCTGGCTAAACCAGATATTCAAAAAATTTGGAACTGAGAGTGCTGACTGAGAAGGGATATAGGAATAATAGATTGAAGATAGAATGACGTCTCCTTCTCTCTTCACAGAATAAAAGTGTTCAAATCTCGAAGTTACAACAGATATAATAATCCTGTTGTTCCTCTTGAGATGAATTCTTGATTCTTAAATAATCTCAAAACTCAAAAAAATTGGAACTGGAAGTGCTGACTGAGAAGCGATGTAGAAATAATAAACTGAAGACAAAATAATGTTCTCGGTTCCGTTCGCACAATTATATTGTTTAAGAGTCAGAATCACCATGGATATAATAATCCCATCTGTTCTCTTGAGATGAATTATTAATTACTGACTAAACCACACATCCACAAAATTTGGAACTAAGAGTGCTGACTGAGGAGAGATGTAGAAATAATTTACTGAAGACATAATGACGTCTTCTTCTTTCTTCACTCAATTAGAGAATATATCTTGAAATTACAACCGTCATAATAGTCCCATTAATTCTCTTAAGATGATTTCCTGATTCCTGACAAAATTTGAAATTCAAAAAATTTGGAACTAAGGGTGTTGATGTAGGAATAATTTACTGAAGACAGAATGACGTCTTCTCCTCTCTTCACACAATTAGAGTGTTCAAATCTCGAAGCTACAACAAATATAATAATCCTATTGATCCTCTTAAGATGAGTTCTCGATTCTTGACTAAAATCAAGATCCAAAAAATTTAGAACTGAGAGTGCTGACTTAGGAGGGATGTAGAAATAATATACTGAAGACAGAATGATGTTCTCGGTTCCGTTCGCACAATTATATTGTTTAAAAGTCAGAATCACCATTGATGTAATAATCCCATCTGTTCTTTTGAGATGAATTATTAATTACTGACTAAACCACACATCCACAAAATTTGGAACTGAGAGTGCTGACTGAGGAGAGATGTAGAAATAATTTACTGAAGACATAATGACGTCTTCTTCTTTCTTCACTCAATTAGAGAATATATCTTGAAATTACAACCGTCATAATAGTCCCATTAATTCTCTTGAGATGAATTCCTGATTCCTGACAAAACATGAAATTCAAAAAATTTGGAACTGATGGTGTTGATGTAGAAATAATTTACTGAAGACAGAATGACGTCTTCTCCTCTCTTCACACAATTAGAGTGTTCAAATCTCGAAGCTACAACAAATATAATAATCCTATTGATCCTCTTAAGATGAGTTCTCGATTCTTGACTAAAATCGAGATCCAAAAAATTTAGAACTGAGAGTGCTGACTTAGGAGGGATGTAGAAATAATATACTGAAGACAGAATGATGTTCTCGGTTCCGTTTGCACAGTTATATTGTTTAAAAGTCAGAACCACCATTGATATAATAATCCCATCTGTTCTTTTGAGATGAATTATTAATTACTGACTAAACCACACATCCACAAAATTTGGAACTGAGAGTGCTGACTGAGGAGAGATGTAGAAATAATTTACTGAAGACATAATGACGTCTTCTTCATTCTTCACTCAATTAGAGAATATATCTTGAAATTACAACCGTCATAATAGTCCCATTAATTCTCTTGAGATTATTTCCTGATTCCAGACAAAATTTGAAATTCAAAAAATTTGGAACTAAGGGTGTTGATGTAGAAATAATTTACTGAAGACAGAATGACGTCTTCTCCTCTCTTCACACAATTAGAGTGTTCAAATCTCGAAGCTACAACAAATATAATAATCCTATTGATCCTCTTAAGATGAGTTCTCGATTCTTGACTAAAATCAAGATCCAAAAAATTTTGAACTGAGAGTGCTGACTGAGGAGGTATTTAGAAATAATATACTGTAGAAAGAATGATGTTTTCGGTTCTGTTCACACAATTATATTATTCAAAACTTAAAATCATCATAGATATTAAAATACCATGTGTCCTCTTGAGATGCATTATTGATTACTGACTGCACCAGACATTTGAGAAATCAGGAGCTTGAAGTGCTGACTGAGAAGGGATGTAAAAATATATTACTTTAGACAGAATGACGCATTCTTCCTTCTCCATACAATTAGCGAGTCCAAATATCGAAATTGCAACAGATATAATAATCAATTCCAAACTAAACCCGACATTCTAAAAATCTAGAATTGAGAGCGCTGACTGAGAAAGGATGTAGAAATAATATACTGAAGACATAATGACGTCTTCTATTTTCTTCATCTAATTAGACAATTCAGATCCCGATATAATAATTCTATTTATCCTCCTGAGATGAATTCCTGATTCTCGACTAGACCAGAAATTTAAAAAAATTAGAACTGAAAATGCTGACTGAGGGGGAATGTAGAAATAATATACTGAAGACAGAATGATTTCTTCGTTTCCTTTCACGCGATTACAGTGTTCAAAACTTGAAATCATCTGTGCTCTTGAGATGAATTATACATTGCTGACTAAATCAGACATTCAAAAAATTTGGAACTGAGAGTGCTGACTGAGGAAGGATGAAGCAATAATTTTAAAAACAAAATAATGTCTTCTTCTCTTTTTAAAGTGTTTGAATCTCGAAATTACAACAGATATAATAATCTTGTTGATCCTCTTGAGATGAATTCTCAATTCCTGACTAAACTAACAACTCAAAATAATTCAATTTGTTAATACCAACTGAAAGAGGACCTAGAAATAATATATTGAAGACAAAATGACTTCTTTATCTCCATTCACACAATTATAGTATTTAAAACACAAAATCAACGTAAATATAATAATCCTATCTGTCTTCTTAAGATGAATTATTAATTAATGACTAAACAAGACATTCAAAAAATTTGGAACTGATGGAGGATGAAGAAATAATTTTTAAAAACATAATGATGTCTTCTTATCTCTTTATATAAGTAGAGTGTTCGGATCTCGAAATTACAACAGGTATAATAATCTTGTTGATCCTCTTGTGATGAATTCTTGATTCCTGACTGAACCAGAATTTGGAACTACGAGTGCTGACTAAGGAAGGATGTAGAAATAATATATTGAAGACAGAATTATATTGTTCTAAATTCAAAGTTATCATAGATGTAGTAATAGTAATCGTATTAGTATGTTATCTTGAGATGAATTTATCGATTTTTGATCAAACAAGCGATTAAATCCAAATTTGACGGTAAATGCTGGTTGAAGGGGGGATGAAGAAATAATAAACTGAAGTGAAAATGAGGTTATCGTTTTCTCCACACAATTATAGTGTTCAAATCTCAGACTCATTATGAATACAAGCTTTAGACTTAATCAGCGATTCAAAAAATTTGAAGTTATGGATGCTAAATAGGCACACTGGACACGTGCCTGGAGATGATCTGGGTTCCAGGAACCTTCAACATTGGGGATATTCCAACAAAGAACCTCATTTAATTATGTGCTGCATAGAGACCTCAATAGATCTAAATCCGGTAAACAACATTACCATCAGCATACACTATAATGCAGGTACCAATATGCGAACAAACCTTCTCGGATTGTGCTCCACCATCTTCATTTCAGTAGCACTAGCACGACAAAAAAGTCCGAAAACCGACTTCTGCTGATGATTTCTTTGGTCAACTATACGGCTACCGTATCTACACGCCACATTCCAAACAAACCTGTAGTTGTTTTATCAAATTTAATTATCCGAAATTTAGAATTTCGGCTGTTAATTCGGCCTCTCGTTCTTTACACCATTTTATCTTCATGGTATGCCATTCAGTAGACGCACAGAAACGAAATTAATTCAGAGAATTGTTATATGGGTATTTCTGATGTTATCGGTGGATATTGCAGGTTGTTTTATTGTGGGTAATTCAGTTGGGGAATTAATAAATGCGTCGCCAAGATTTTGAAGATAATGCAGAAGATATGGAATTGAAATTGGAGTGAAATAAATAAGTGAGAAACCGGAAACTTTCTGACCTATTCTCGTATCTCTCTACTAATTATAGCCGCTTTGAAACGATTAAGTGATCTAAATTTAGAGTCCTTGAAATATGTTGAAAAAGACAGGTAAAAAGGTCCCAAATTTTAGCTTCTTCGATGCCCTATTTACCATTTTTCCATCCCTAATCTTAATCAGCACTTCCTGTCACCTATCAGTGCTACCACCACACCTAGTAACATTACAAAATCCCTAACTATAAATTCCTTCAAAAGACACGTTTATCTCGCACCGTATGATACCAATTGGTTCGAATGTCCCATTAAGCGTTCGTGCTACTGTTAGTTTCATCTTCCTCTTGCTTACAAGATGGACATAAAGCTGTTTCACTCATTCGGTAGTGCTAATTATATTCTTCACTTCAGAAGTTACTAAAGAGGTTTTTTATATTTGTTTTCGGAACTTTGTCTTTTGAGATTGTGAAAATTGACAATAAAAGGATTATTGAGGTATTTACGATAATTGGGAGAAAAAAGCTAATGACTGTTGACATTTTCAAGTTTCAGAAGTGGGAGATAAAAATTCAAGCCGTTATTGTATAAAAGACTTCTTGATATCATTTTATAGTATGAATAAATGTGTACCTATCGCTTAAAATTATTTTTACGGGCTCTGTACGGAAAGTATCATAGCTAATCTATGTCCTGACTCCTGACACTGTTTTTTGAAATGTCGTCGTAGTTCGAGTATACCAAATTTTATATTAAGCGAAAGTATTGAACAATAGCCATCACAGATTCAAAGAGTGTGTAGAAATAAAAGTTATACCCTTATGACTACAGCCCAAACCCTCTCCTATATTAAAACGCCCGAGAAGCAACAATAAGACAATGGAGTGCAACAAATTTACAGTTACATTAAGGCAATGTTCACTGTTTTTGAATCACGGAATGCCCAGAGATCAGACAGTGATCAAAGAGTATTATTTCAAAGTTTTGAAGCAATTATGTAACACAGTAAGAAGAAAACGACCCAATGTGCTGCATGATTTTAAAAATAAGTTGAATTTGTCAAATCGTCTCTAAAATCAACCATTTGATTTATTAGTCA
Organism: Dromius quadrimaculatus; assembly: GCA_963989225.1. NCBI lineage: Eukaryota > Metazoa > Arthropoda > Insecta > Coleoptera > Carabidae > Dromius > Dromius quadrimaculatus. The sequence continues at coordinate 48,298,088 of OZ022331.1, read as the reverse complement.
TATTTATTTCACATTGTCAAGTGAATTAATTCCTATTTAAGGTTTTCACGTATTATTTCAGATAGTTAGTACATTTGTTACCAAACAAAATGCCTACAAGTTCATTGCACTTTCACATAACAGCTGAGACGACAATCGAAACCTGTGCTGCCATCTGTGTGCGTTGAATACACTTAAAGGAAATCACTAAACGAATTATTCGAAGAAAACAGTGAAATAATGAATGAAATTTAGTCCTAAACTGTTTAATTTAGCGAATTTAATCGAAAATATTGCTACAATTCTGAAAGCTTCTATTTTTATACATAAGACATTCACATAACCTGCAAATGTAATGAAAATAAATTTGATAATTGAATTAATTGTTTTCTGCTATATTAGATGCAATGTCACGTTTATTTGATTTGTTCTGCAGATCAATAATTGGGTTGAAGGTAAAAAAGCTAAAAAAAAAAATGAGAATCAGGCAAGAAATTATCAAGAGCGTTGCAAAAAAAAAATTCCCACTGATTTTGTTCAAATTTTATATACAGGCTCTCTATGGATCTGTCAAATCGATTCCAAAAATATATTTAAGGGATGAAACATCTCTTCAAATTATTAAAGAGCACATATTTTTAAAACTATTGAGAAATTCAAATCCATCTTCTGATATTCTGGTTGTATGGACCTTGATCTATACGAAAATCTACTTTTCATGCCTTAAAACTCCTAACTAAAAGGTTAAATAAACTAATAAATAGTCATGGAATTTGCCTAAAAACGCCAAATAAAATGAAAATTATGCAAGAACTAGAGCCCCTATTTGAATTAAGATTGTAGATTTGGATTCTAGAAGGTCAAATTGAGGGGATGACATGCGTAACACAATATTTTCAATTTTTATTATTCATTTCAAAAACGTGGACTGCTAGTATCGAGGTTTTTTCAAAAAAAAAAAAAATTCTCTACCTGATGTTGTTCAAATTTTGTATACAGGCTTTATAAGGATCTATTCATTGATAAATATGGTCAAAACAATTTCAAAAATATATTTAAGGGATGAAACATCCCCTCAAATTATTAAAGGCCACATAGTTTTAATACCAAATTTAAATTTATCTCTTAATATTCTGATTGTATGGATCTTGATCTACCTATACGAAAATATATTTTTCTACAGTCACTATAGAATGATACCCATTCCACACGCTATAGCGTGCGGAATAGGTGATATTCCGCACGCTCAGAGGTTCCTAGGAAATCGGCGTGGCGTCACGAAAAAACTGTTTCATTACTGTCATAATTTTAATTTTTTTCGATTTTCTTCTAATTCCTCTTCAAAATGGAGTCAATATGAGTAATTTTATCAACATTTGATGAAGTGGAATAAGATCAATGAAGCAAATTCTTTCTTAGAAAACGATATATTTTGGTTATAGATATTCACGCGAACACCTTTGACTGTAGAAAAAATAACATCCGTCACTCGTGCGAATCGATCATACCATGCTTATGTGAATTCTGCTACTCCACTTCGTCTCGTGGCTGAAATATACACATTCGCATTGAATGATCTCCATTCCGCACTTGGATCGGAATATACTATTTTCATCCTTCAAAACTTATAGTTAGAAGGTTAAATAAACTAATAAAGAACTAAAGTCCCTATTTAAATATAGATAGACTCGGATTTTGAAGGATCGAATTAAGGGGATGACATGCATAACACAATTTTTTTAATTTTTATTCATTTCAAAAACGTTGTCTTGGTGTTTTTTTTAAACAAAAAAAGTTTTTCTCTCTAGTTCTGTTCAAATTTTGTATACAGGCTCTCCAAGGATCTGACCATTGACAAATGGAGCCAAATAAATTCTAAAAATATATTTAAGGGATGAAACATCCTCTAAAATTATTAAAGAGCACATAATTTGAAAACTATTGAGAAATTTGAATTTATTTCTTAATATTCTGATTGTATGGATCTTGATCTATACGAAACAAAAATAAACTTTTCATCCCTCAAAACTTCCAATTAGAGGATTAAATAAACTAATAAATAGTCATGGAATTTCCTAAAAATGCCAAATAAAATGCAAACTATGCAAGAACTAGGGCCCCTATTTTAATTTCAATTGAAGATTCGATTTCTAGAAGGTTGAATTAAGGGGATGACATGCGTAACACAATTTTTTTAATTTTTTATTATCTATTTCAATAACGTGGACTTACCTACTTGAAGTTTTCTTAAGCAAAATACAAACTTTTTCTCTGATTTTGTTTAAATTTTGTATACAGGCTCTCTGAGGATTTATCCATTGACAAATGGAGTCAAATCAATTTTTAAAATATATTTAAGGGATGAAACATTCCCTCAAATTATTAAAGGGCAAATAACTTGAAAACTAGTAGGAAATTTGAATTTATCTCTTGATATTCAGATTGTATAGATCTTGATCTATACGAAGAGATACTTTTCATCCCTTAAAACCTCTAATTGGAGGGTTGAATAAACTGATAAATAAGTCATAGAATCTTATATATATTAATTCGCCAAGAGAAATCTTTCAACCCCCTTTTTAAGCATATCGCATGCACAGAGAAATGTGAGATTTGGCATACTCAAAGTTTATATATAGAAAATGCGCAGAAAGCGAAAATTATATACAGGTGTCCCATTTTACTCTTTATATTAATACGTGAAGAGAAAGCTTTGTACCTCTTTTCAAGCATATTGCGCGCACGAAAGAATGTGAGATTTGACATACTTCAAGTTCATATGGAGGAGTGCGAAAAGATAAAATTATATACAAGGTGTCCTATTTTGATTTTACGTGAAGAAAAATCTTTGTACCGCGCACACGAAGGAATGTGAGATTTGGTGTACTTGAAGCTAATGTGAAGAAATGCAGAAAGCTGAAAGTATTTTCAGGTTGCTCCATTTCAATTTAACGTCATGAAGAGAAAACTTTGTACCGCGCACACGACGTAATGTGATACTTGGCATACTTGAAGTCTGTGTGGAGAAGGAAGTGTAGAAAGCCAATATTATATACAGGCTGTCCTATTTTAATTTTACGTGAGGAGAAAACTTTGTACTGCGCGCATAATGGAACGTAAGATTTGATTTACCTACTTGAAGCTTGTATGAAGGAGTGCAAAAAGCTGAAAGTAGATACATAAAGAGAAAATTTTGTAACGCGTGCACGAACACGAAATCATGTGAGACTTGGTATACTTGGACTCCGTGTGTAGAAGAAAGTGCAGAAAGCTAAAATTATATACAGAGTGTCCCACTTCAATTTAACGTGAAAAGATAAAACATTGTACTACGCGCATAAAGGAATGTGACATTTGGCATACTTGAAGTTTATATGAAGAAGGAATGCAAAAAGCCAAAAGTATATATAGGCTATCCCATTTTAATTGTACATAAAGAGAAAGCTTTGTACCGCGCGCACGAACGAATGTGAGAAATGGCATACTTGAAGTTCATCTGGAGAAGAAGTGCTGGGAGCTAAAATTATACACAGGGAGGACTATCTCAATTTTACGAGAAGAGAAAAGCTTGTACTGTGCGCATGAAGGAATGTGAGATTTGACATACTCGAAATTTATGTGGAGGAGGAGTGCAGAAATTTTCAATTATATACAGGATATTCAATTCCAATTTACCTCTGGAAACGATATCGAGAAATATGCACCGAATGAGAAAATGAATGAAGAAAAAACTCAATGATTTTTTTACCCTTCCGAGGATTGGGGAGAGAAAGTCACTTTAAAATCTTGAATGGGAACCACTATTCTTAATTTTAGATTCGGATGAAGTGTTGAATACCAAGATAATTTTACCTTGAACCTCCGGGGATGAAAAGTTGTATTCAGCAACGTTCTAATTTAGCAACATAATGATTCACGGTCGAATTGCGACCACTGGGCGACCATTAGTTTGCTTAAAAACGCCAAATAAAATGCAAATTATGCTAGAACTAAAGACCCTATTCAAATTTAGACTACAGATTCGGATTTTAGGGGATCGAATCAAGGATTAAGATATTATGATTATTCCAAAGGTATTAGGTCAAGTTCTAAGTTGTAAATCGGTCTTAGCTGACCTTTACGAATCTGCAAAATAAAATGTCCTGTTTATTTGAAGTAATTATTTTTCCTCATCAATTGGATAATTTCTTATTCAAAATTGATCTGTGATAAAGTCACTAACCATTATGCTAATAAAAGTAAAGTAGCTGTCAAACTATTCTCCATTATCAATAAAGTGGCATTTTTACAACGACATAACACGTTGCCTTCATCAGTAAATGTAGCATTTAACAGTGCAATAATAGTGAGAATTTGTATAATAATTAGTTTCGAAGTCCGCTAATGCTAATAGTGAAAAATCGCCGTAAATACGAAGACAGCGAAACATTTTAATAGCAGTTAATAGCGTCATAATGGCCGGAAAAATGAAAGTAACAAATATAAGTCACATAGGTTCAATACATGGGAATTAACAGTTTGCGGGGTCTTGTCTACATCAAGCGGCAAAGATTATTTGTTATTGAGGTAAGGTCGCTTCACAAGTTGTATTAATGTTGATGTTTTTTTTGTTTTCTCTTATTTGGCTTGAAGCAGTAATCCAATTTGCCCCAAAAAAAAGTCCCAATTAGACTTTAATCTGCAATAAAAAAAATTTTTACATGAATATCTTTCGAAAGTATACTTAAAAGCAGAATAAATATTGAACATACAACCATGCTTAATAATATGAACCATTTTTTTTTCTCTCGATGAAAGTACAGCACCCTGTACGACGCCTTAATTTTAATACGTAAATTTTTTATATTTTCATCTATAAATTCCTGAATTGATAAAATATCAGGTAATTCTAAAAGGACTCTATAAATGTGATAGAGCCGTAAAAGTTTTACTCCTCATTACGCTCCACGAAAACAGTGCACCGGACTAAGCAGTGAGATCCAAGTTAAGATTACACTGCAACCGGTATGGCAGTGAATTATTATAATCAGAATTGACACTATACGACTTTGAATAAATTCAAATGAACACACATTATAAGCAAATGAGTGTTGGCCACTACTTCTGGAAAATAACTGTGCTGCTTACCGCGGGACTAACCTATGACCGACTGCCCGTAAAAAGGTTCTATTGTTACAAATATATTTAAATTTTGTTGTGTGGAGTCGTTAAAACTGCACCTGTCTATTATTGAGACTTTGTTTTCCACTGTTTTGATGTTTAGGATCCAAATTTACATATTTTATATTTGTAGATACACATTTGAATATCTTGGAATGCCATCTATAATTATACATAGGCACCTATTCGAATATTCAAATACAAATATTCTGCAAAATAATGCATACATTACTTTCTTCATGACCTGCTGCACCTTGGCTCCCCATCTTTCGTAAATCCATACTCGACTCTTCTGGCGTGTAGGTACATCGAGAATGGGTATATAAGTTTGAAAATATTTGGATTCAATGTTTTATGGCAAATTCACTCACGTTCCATTTTTTGGAAATTTGAAAGCTGATAAATTACCTAACATTCTTTTTTAATGCAAGAGATCGTGTATGATTTTTCTGATAGCCAAAATCGAATCGCAAGTTTATGCTCTATCACTGCATAAGTTGCTCTAATAATATTCTTCTTTTTGATAATAACCGTAGAAATTCTCCCTATTTCTTTTTAGTGCTGAACAGAATTATTTTTATCAATGGTAAATTACAGCCAAAGAAAGCGCTTGTTCACCAAAAGATGTAAATTCATTTGCACTCCAACTTTCTTTTAAATTATAGCCCCATCACATAGTTAAAAAACGTGTTTATTCTTGCTACTGCGAATTAAAATACGTGCGATAGCTCGTTAAGCTCGTTATGACCTCTAGAATAATGTGCAAAAATTGCAAACTCGCACATAAACAACTGCAAAAGTTATAAATAATTGAATATTGCAAAGAAAAGGGTCTACTTTATTGAAAATTACTCGAAAATTATTGGTGCTAGAGGAATTTTACAAAAAGAATCTTAAAGAGGAGAAAATTGAAATCATAGTTTCAAAAAAATATTATTTAACAATAGCTTCATTTCATAACAAATGCACAAAAAAAGATTTTTCTCGACAATATTTTTTTCTTCCAAGTTTCTAGGTGCCACAGTAATTCTTTCAAAAATACATGTAAAAATAGTTTTTGTGATTTTCAACATCAAATAAAAAGTAATAATAATGGAGGTCAAGTTCCGGGAGCCAGCATTTTTTCTTGAAAATTTCTTCCTTTTCAAGGTTCTGTTTGTATAATTCCTCTAGCACTGATAGTTTTCGAGAAATTTTCAAAAAAGTAGACCCCTTTTCTTTGGAATCTTCAATTGTTTATAACTTTTGCAATTGTTTATGTATGGGTTTGAAATGTTTGCACATTTTTCTAGACGTCATAACGAGTTCAACGAGCTATCACACGTATTTCAATTCGTAGTAGTAAATATTAGCACGTTTTTCAATTTGTTGACTAGACTATTATAGAAAAATGATGATTCGAATTGGAAGAGGACGAAACTAAAGCGTATGTAGCGCTTCCGGGTAGTACGAGTATTTTATGGAGAGTTGAAGTGTCGATAAGCGTTTTTTTTTCAACATGATAAAATTCTCTGTATTTTTTATATTATGACGCCTCTCTACGACCAAAAATGACTGAATAAGGCTAATTTAAGCATTCCTCTGATTCATTTCAACAATTTGAACTGAAAGTTTCAAGTCCTTCAGTTCCTTACAACTTTTGGGCTTACGAGGAAAATCATCAGGGAAGTAAATTCTCAAAAACATTTCATTTTCTTCAAATCCAATCTTTTAGCTGTATATGTAGTACAGTCATTTGGTAGTTTTATCAGGAAAGTTTTTCAGGAGTTTTAAAAATTTAAAGTTCGATAAGCTCTTTCCGAATTTCAGCTTTGCCACCTAATATATTTGCCTCTCGCGCCACTAGATTGGAAAACTCATGCCTAAAAGCAGTTTTTTGACAATATCTCTTTTCCGACTCATTTCACGATAAAAATAGTTATATACAAAATAAAAGTAGATAAAATTTCCTACTATTTCTGCCACAAAGTGTAGTTGGGCGTGTAGATCGCAGTTGTGGATGAGAAGTCGTGACATAGCTTCCTCTACGCAAAGATGCAGCAATTAACTTATCATTATTATATCGTTTTCAACATACAACGTGAACCACTATCGATCTCAGTCTCTCCAAAATTTCATCCTTGTTGTCCTTTGTTTTAATACTTGATTTATGACAAGTCTCCAATCCTTTTTCTTTCACTTCAATCACTTCACTTTCATGCAATGAATTAGCACAAATAAAAAAAATTACTTGATTAGAAGCCATGGCTCTATAAATGCAAACGACACTGTGAAGGGAGAGAAGGACGTCCGACACAAAGGCGACGCATTCCTTTATAACTGCGGAAGACAGGCCATAGTAAGCCGGTTTTTCAACGCATGTGAAATATTTATTGTTAGTATAGTTTTTAGATTCAAGTTAATTCTATAATTCACAAATTTCAGTTGAAATTAAATGTCTCAAGCTGACGTAGATGTAATAATTGTTTGCGACGCTTGTATGCCAAAACTATTGATTTTAAGAAAAAAAAGATTGTTACAGAAATCATAGAAAATTTTCTTCACTTTCATTTTGTATATAACTGTTTTTGTTCAATCCTATTATTGAAACATGTTATTTTTTACTTGGATACCAATCTTGAAACTGTTTGCTATGTCAACTTTAGTGATACCTACGACAACGGGTGGGCGAAAGTAGTGAGTGTAATTATTTTCGTCCACTCACTCTTTCATAACAAAATAAAGAATAAACTACAATACACTTTATTACATGTATTTATTGATATGAAAATGAACTTCACAATTATTAATAATTGCGTTACTTAAATAAGATATACCAGCAACTGAAAAATGATGAGACTCTGTAGTTTTCGTAGTAACTTTTGTAATATCAACTTGAGTGCTATTTCTATTACTTGTTTCCTCTTCTTTGTTAATTATTTTCCTCGCACAATTTCATCATTATCTTGTTCCATTTTAGTGTCACAATCTATATTTGTAAAAATATCAGGACAAAACAATTTTAATATTTTTGACAGTTGCGGATGTTTATATTTACATAATCCATAACAACTTATCCGCCGCCTATGCTACTTTAGTCTTTATACATGATCTTTGTTTAAGAAGTGTAATAGATTTTAATGTTTTAATGAATGTTTCAATAATAGGATTGAACAAAACGCTATACAGCACTCGTGAAGAAACGAATTCGCTCACTTGTGTGCCTTTGCACACTCGGCTACCGCCTCGTGCACAAAAATGCCACCCGCGTGAGCAAAACTCATATTTTCTTCACTTGTATTGTAATATACTATTATCGTGAAATGAGTCGGAAAGGAGATATTGTCAGAAAACTGCTTTTAGGTGCCATTTTTCCAATATGGTGGCGCGAGCGGCAAGGATACGAGGTGGCAAAGTTGATATTCGGAAGGAGCACATCGAAATTTATAGAATTATCCATTTTCAAAACTCCCGGTAAACTTTCCAGGTAACCTCTTTTTTTAGAACCAAATTACTGTACTATTATGGTATTATACAGAATGTGCAACGAAACGCGGAGCATAGGAGTTTAACATGGGATTTTCCAACTGTGCGGATATTTTAGAGCAAAAGTACAGGAATGGAAAGTTGTTTGAAATACATTTTCACGTACGAAAAGTCTTCATTTGATGCAGTAGAATATCTGTAGCATTAGATATTTAGAACATAAAATATGACAATATGACAAAAATAAGATAGCCATGGGAATAAAAAAAACGAATGGAACAAGCTTTTATTCTGACAGTTCTAATTCCGTGTTATTATTGTTCATTTTCTTAGATGCTACAGATATTCTACTGCATTAAATGAAGACTTTTTATGAGTAAAAATTAATTTCAAACTACTTTTCATTATTGTTGATTATTGTAATAACACGGAAATGAACTGTCAGAATGAAAACTTGTTCCATTCGTTTTTTATTTCCATGGATATCTGATTTATAACGAAAATGTCATATTTTATTTTCTAAATATCTAATGCTACAGATATTTTACGGCATTAAATACAGACTATTCATAAGTGAAAATTTATCATAATCAACTTTCCATTCTTGTACTTTTGCTCTAAAATATACAGGAGAGCCAATATTCGCACAATTTGAAAATCCCATGTTAAACTCCTATGTTCCGCGTTTCGTTGCTCAGCCTGTATATAGTATATAAATCCATTTCTTAATTCCAAGTTGAAAAAAAAAATAAGAATCTCAACATTTCCATGAATATTAAATATTATTTACTACATGTATAGGGAAAAACATCATAATTGAATGCTTTTCGCAAAAAGCTCAAAGGGGACTGATATCTCCGGTATTTTTTTCTTAAAACAAAATTAACTGGTCCGTATCTTTTCAGTTTTATCGCCCCCTTGCAACCAAATTTGATCAAATAATAGCCCTTTCAAGCATCCCCATTCTTCTATATCCTTTGAGACAAGCAATATTTTTTAATTAATTTTTAGCTTATAACTTTTGAACTGTACCTTGTACCAAAAAATATTTGAAATGGAAGTTGTAGGATCTTTATTTCTATACAACAATATTTTTCTAATGATTTTTTACGACTGAAATTGACGGAGATATCAGGGAAATCTTAGAGAAGCGGTTTTTTGAAATTAAGTGATTCTATTATAGTTGATCAAAAAAAAATATATAGTCTAGCTCTTTGTAATATTTTAAACGCCAAATACGATGAAATATTCTAATTTCAATTTTTTTATGCTTACATAACCTTGAAAACTTGACTTTTCGAGAATTATTCAATAAATCCATGCAAGTATAACTTCGCGTACGAATTTTTGACTGGAATTTTATATTCAAGTTTTTCATCAAAAAGCTAGATTTAAGTTCGTGAGTGAGCTTTTTTCAACCAGTGGTATCAAAATTTTATTGATGGAACTTTTTAGTTTTTTACTTTTATTTCAAACGGTAGTATGTATCATAAAATATGGAATAACTAAAATTGATGCTCAAATAATTTGGCACAATATTCAAATGAAACATTTTTTTAAATTATCAGTACTTCATTTGTTATTATCAAAATTTGAATTATTATGAAACTTGTTATATATTTCTGAAGCAAAGATATAATGAGAATCATAATGCGAAATTAAAATTATTATCGCTCATATTTGGACATCCCATGGAAACATTCGTCAATAGTTTCTTTTGAATTAAGTAATTTGGCTCTATCGTATTTGGTATCAAAATAAAAATCTTGCGGAGATTATTCTAGTAGATGTTTCACAGGATATTTAAACGTTTGTCAATTGTTTCTTTCTTAAATCATGTAAATGATGTCTAGTTTGGTATCAATTTTAAGCTTTCGGGGCGATATAAGCTTAGTAAATATCCAAAATAAATGATCAAGTAGTGGAATCCACGTTACCATCTTCAAATCACACTTCCGGCAATCAAATATCGAAACTGTATGATCCAATGAATTGAAGACACCAAAAATCTATAAAAGGATTATTCATTTCCAGAAATACTTATTTTATGTAAGGACTAGAATATAATCGTCGTTTGTTCAACAAAGACAGCTGTCACTTTGACAATGGCAGCTATCACTTTCAAATATGCAACTGATGGATGCAACACTCTAAATTTTTGAAACAGCGATAAAACTGCCTATAAAATTTATGGTTGGGGAAGTACTGTGTGACCACAGCAGATTTTCCACATTAAAGTAAAATTAAATTAACACTTGTACAATAATTAGGAAAAGGATGAAATCCTGCTAAAATACTGTAGCATTCCCAGGTGATACAAATTTATTAAAAAGAGTTGAAGTGCCTAAAATCTGAATAGTGCTCTTTAACACGAAATTATCAAAGAAAATCATTAATAAATGTTTGCTCTATCGATTGCGGTCATATGTGCCCCGTGGATTGATCTGCTACAAAAATTAAACGTACGTAATATGCATCTAATATTTCAGAGGACATTTAATTCACTTGCCAAATTTAGTTTCATTACATTTGCAGGTTATGTAGAAGCTTTCAGAATTGTAGCAATATTTTCAATTGAATTATTCAATAAATTCATTATTTTATATTTAAATTCCATTTATTATTTTGAATGAATCATTGTATGATTTTCTTCTGATGTTGGAGAATAAAAGTTGGCTTATTCGCTGCTAATAGATGGCAGCACGGATTTTGACTGTTTTCAACAGCTGTCCACAGTGAAAGTACAATGAATTTGTGCAGACAATTTTATTTTTAAGAAATGTACTTAATTCTATTACTACTTTAACGTTTTTTGGAAATAGTTGCATTAAATTTAAAAATAAACCATATCTCCGTATTTATAACTAAAAATACCACAAAAAAAAATTGAGTACAATTTTTTGATTGGATTAATTTATTCTTGAAAAATCATTTTTTCTGTACATGGTCTTTTCTGCTTATATATCTCGTAGCTTGGCTAATTCTAGTCATACAAGGCTGCCAAAAATATTCAGTTGTAGGGAATTGCAGATTCTATAGATTTTACTTTAAAGAAAACTCTACAAAAGATAGCATAACAAATCAAGAATGCCAAAACAGTACATTCAAAAAATATTCCATTTTCAGTAGCATGAAGAATTTCCTACAAAGAGTAATCAAAATAAAGTAGACTGTTTACGATACTTCTTTGGGAATAATTTCTTTTTGTAATGAGGCTTCCAGTTATTTTTCAAAGAAGTCGAAGGTGCGTTTATTTGCAGATTTATTATAATTGCTAACCGCAGACTTACAGAAGTTGAAAACAATTCTACAGATGTTAAAAGGAACGAATTAGTTATGTTTGTTCTTTACGTTGGAAGGAATAGGTATACAATGTAGTTACAAAGTCAAAGGAGTTAGTACTTGGAATTTAACATACCGAAAGTTGTTTTTCATCTCCTGCTGCCGATGATTGAAAGGAATTATTGCATTTAAGCATAAAATCACTAATATCCAGAAAATTACACACTTATAATAGTATTTTTGCTAATGAACTTAACCTTCTGAACTATCTTGACCGGATTTTATTCCAGACTAAATCTAATTTATTTATTATTTGAGAAGATTAGTCTCTTCAATAAAAAATATTGCTCTACTTTCATGCCTGATTTATTTATATGCAATTAAAATTTATTCAAAGTAATTTTTCTTCTTTAATTAAGAAAATAATTGTTAATGCAGGTGTGTTTGTAAAATCTGATTCAAGTTAAATAGTAGTAATTTTTTTCTTTCTTAATTAGTATGATATCAGATTATAACGAAGGGAAACTACTGAAAATTTATGTACCACTTGTATCTTAGCATCTAAATTTTACCCTTTCTTTACAAGCTTAGTAGAATAATCTAATAGTTCTAGATGGAGAGATAAAAAATATTTTATTATATTTGAATAGTTGTCTAGATAGATTAACTCACTTTTGGAGATTATAGTGGTTTGAATTATTTACAGCATGTTGCACATCACAAAAATATTAAAGCATACAGAGTCAAATTCCTCAAAATATAACTCATCAGAATTGTCATACTAAATATGAGTCAAACACAAGTAGCAAATGTTACTGTGTGTCCCATTATAATAAAACATTTAAGAAAAGAGTTAAAGCCGTGTAAAATGTTTAACGTTTAAACTGTGGCCGACGGTCTGACACTTTAGAAGTTTTAAGTGGACGTATGTGTCATTGCTTCGGATTCCTATAAGGTCTATACTGTTTGGTTGTGCTCTTGCAACTCTTGGGAAGAATTTCGAAATTCTATCTCAAGAACTGGAAAAGCAATATTTGAAACAGTCAACTATATGAAATATATTTGCGATGTTTTCTGAACAAGAGGATGATAGACTACAAGCCTCATACAAAAGTTTTATTGTTAATCGCAAAAGCAGAAAAACCACACGCAATTGGCGAGGAATTAATTTTGCCGGCAGTCAAAGAGATATTAAAAACTGTTCTTCATCATAAGACACCGTCGGATATAATTTAAAAAAAATACTTTCAGTAATAATTTAGCGCAAAAAAGAATCGATGAAAGTGCAAAAGACGTTGCAAATTTTCCATTCCACTCGATGAATCAACTCCACCAAATAACGAAGCTCTACTATCATCATGTACGATGCAAAAGAAAAAAAGCAAAAAATTATCAAGAGTTATTATTTTGTTAAAAATTTTGAATCTGATTCAAAGGAAGAGTCTTTATTTAACATCATGCGGACAAATATTTAAAGAGAACGAGGAAATACTGGAGAGATGGAAGGATCATTTCCAAGAATTACTGGAAGACAAGCGAAATAGAAGAAAACGAAACGCACCAAAGAGAAAGAACAGAAATCAATAGAAAATCAAAGGAAATCACAAAAGAAGAAATGATAACAGTTTGAAAAAAAAAATTGAGAAATGGAAAAGCAACTGAACATGACTACATAAAAGGATAACAGCTAAAATATATGGTAGAAGAAGGGGAGGAAATGCTACTAACGATGCTGAATAGAATATGGAGAAAAGGAACAATTCCAAAAGACTACGAAAAAGCAGTGATATTTCCTATATACAAAAAAAGGGACAATAAAGTCTGCAGAAACTATAGAGGAATATCACTATTATGCTCAACAGCAAAAGTATATGGAGCTATCTTAGAGAACAAACTTAGACAATGTACAGAAGAAACACTGGAAGAAACCCAAAGCAGATTTAGGAAAGGACACTCGACCCAAGATCATATATTCTCAATAAGAAAACTCACAGAATCAACCCTAAAACAAAATAAAAAACTATTCATAGCATTCATTGATTTAGAAAAGGCGTTCGACAGAGTGCTAAGAAGAATTATATGGAAGATACTGAAGGAAAGACAGGTAGACAAAGAATTGATACGAGCAAAAAAAGTATATGTAATAGAACATCGAACTATATAAGAACAAACAGTGGAACAAGAGATGAATTTACAAAATCACAAGGTCTAAGACAAGGAGGGATTTTGAGAATGTGCATTTGCAGATGATGAGAAAGCAAAGAAGAGCTGCAGAACAAGCTGGATGAATGGGGTACAGAACTAAGGAAACATAATATGACAATAAATACAGATAAAACCAAAGTCATGGTCATAGCGAGAGAAGAGGTGGAAACAAATATAACGCTAAATGGAAGAGACATAGAGCAAGTACATACGTTTACTTATCCAGGAGCAACGCTAAATGATAAAGGAAGCTTAGAGAATGAAATTAACAAAAGAATCCAAGCAGCTAATAGAAGTTACTACGCTTTGAATAAAATTATAAACAATAAACCAGTGACAGGGATGACGAAAACAGCCTTATACAAAACAATTTATAGGTCAACATTAAAATACGACAGCAAAATGTGGGTAATGAACCAAAAATTAAAATGCAAAATACAAGCGGCCGGGATGAGGTACTTGATAAGAATAGAGGGAGTAAAAAGGATAGGTAAGATAAGGAACGACCTCATAAGAAATAATATATAAATAAACAGTATACAGAAGACAATAGAAAAAACAAACAGTTATCATGATATGGTATTATTGATAAACGAAAATAATATGGAATGCCAGAACAGCGAAAGAAAGAAAAAGGGGAAGACCAGTGAAAACATGGGCAAGCAACATAAAAGAAATACTACGCAGAAACAACATTAGCCCACATGAAGCAGGAATTAAAGCACTAAATAGAAAAGAATGGAAGGACATACTGAACGCAATAAACTAAACTAAAAGTCCAATCTCGAGGCCCAAAAGGGTATCAAGAGATTTAAACAACCTTATATACCATGCGAAAGTTTTTCCACAAGAAAGAAATTCCTATTTGCAATATTTTGTCTGCTGCTACTAATGGTGCTCCAGCAATGACAGGACGTCATTTGAAATATACTCGCTGTAACATTCAACGTCAGCATTTAATTGAAAAAATTTAAATGAACGTCTGCAACCTCACTCCATTGCTTTATTAAAGTAACCAATAAGATTAGAAGCAATTCATTGAATGATACATTATTTAATAAGCTATGTAATGGAAATGATGAGGATTACAATGGCTTGCTGCTGCACACAGAAGTACGTTGACTCTCTAAAGATGTTTGTCTGAATCGTTTTTCCAATTATTTGAGTCAGACTTTTTTGAGGACAGAGAAGAAAAATTGTGCGAGAACCTGATTACATCAAAAAATGACATCGCTTATTAGACAGACCTGTTTAAAATATCTAATCAAGTTAATTGACAATTGCAAGGTTCAAACAAAATTTTGATAGAGATAAGTACAACACTTTTTCCACATTATCAGCAGTCTCCGCAGAACTGGAAGATTCACTTACTTACTGCCAGAACTTGGAAGATCTTCATGTTGATTTTTTGGAGCGTTTCCAAAATATTTCAAACATGCATATACCGAATCGGTTTTTAAATCCTTTTGCAAACACAGATACTGAAGACTCATTAAATTTGGAAGAGGGACTCTTAGAACTTACGATTAACGAAGATATCAAGAGTTCTGGCTTGAAAAATCAATACCAGTTCCCCATCCTAGATTGTAGGAAATCAACTATCTCATTGAGTTTTTCATTTATTATTAATTTTGTATTGATATGTGGCTTATCACTTCTTGTGGAATCTCGCCGCTCCTAAACATAGCTTTCTAGATCCATATTTTAGAGGAAAATCAATTTCCTTTTGTGGTTTTAGATTTTATTCGCTATATTAATCCATTTCTTTCGATCTCTTGTTTTCTCTTTCCATTTTGTTATTCCCACTGTTTCTAGATCTCTTTCTACTTCTTTAATCCATGATGATCTTAGTCTTTCTCTTTTTCTTCTTCCTGCTGGGTTCCATTCTAGGATTGACTTTATTGTATCTTGTTCCCCAGCTCTCCATACGTATCCGAGCCATTTTATTTTCTTGACTATGTCTTCTGCTTCTAATACCTATTCTGTTTCGTAATTCATTTTTGGTCTATATTCGTTTTCTGATACCTTTTTCTGGCCCTAATATTGTTTTCATGATTCTTCTCTTCATTATTCTCAAATTTTTTCCGTCTTTTTTCGTCATTGTCATTGTTTCGGCATAGAATGCTTTTAGCCTCATTATTGTTTTGAAAATTCTCATTTTTGTTATTTCTGACAAAATTTTACTTTTCAATAGTTTTTTATTTGCGTAGAAATCTCTGTTTATTGTTACTATCTTCTCTTTTATTCATGCTTCTCTTTCCCATTTATTTGTTATTGTGACACTTGGATATTTTTATATCCTCTATTGTTTCCCTGATTTTCATTGTTTTTGTCTTATTGATATTTATTTCTAGTTCTCATTATTTCTTGTAACATTTCTTTTATTGTTTGTCTATTTTTCGTTATGATCCCTATATCGTCAGCGCATGCAATTATTTGTCCTGCTTTTGTTCTTAATATTTCTTTTTCTATGTCTCGTAGCACATATTCTAATGGTAAATTGAATTGAGTTGCTGTTAGCGCATCTCCTTGTCTAACTCCTTTGTTTATTACAAAATCTTCTATTTCTCCTTTCTGTGTTATAATACTAATTTTTGTTTTCTTCATTGTCATTGCTATCAGTCTCCTCAGTTTTCCTGGTAGATATTTCTAGTTCTTGTAAAGCTGTCATCAGTTTTCCTCTTTTGATTGAGTCAAAAGCTTTGAAATTCACAACAGAATCTCTGTATTCATGTTATATTCTATGATTTATTTAATAATTTGTTTTACTTTATGTATGGCGTCCACTGTTGTGTTCAGCAGTATAATAATTTCACTTTCTGTTTTTTTTTCCCTCCATATTCTATGTATGAGCTCATATATATGTAGTTGTAGTGTTTCATTCCATACTCTATGAATTCTATGCATGTTAATTTTGTATTCTTCAGGAGTTTTTCCGTTGCGACTGTTTTTTAATACATCTCTCATCTCTCTTAAAGTAGGTTCTGCTATTGTCTGTGTCACGATGTCTTCTTATATTTTGTTTTCCAAGTTTTGCTTTGTATCTGTTAGCAATTTTAGAAAATGCTCGATTCATACTTGTTTATATTGTTGTTGATTTTCTGTCATGTTTCCAGATTTGTCATTTATGCTGTACATTTTGTGTTTATAGGACCTATTTTGTTCGTTAATTTCTTGATAAAATTTGTTTGTATTTTTGTTCCTTCTTTTTTCTTCCATACTTGTTATTTCATTTTCTATTCACATTCTTTTGGTTTTCCTAAGGTTTTTGTTGCATTTATTTCTGTCTTTCGTATTCGTTTTTATCTTGCGCTAACTTTTTCTTCCAGCATTTGTTTTTTCTGCATTAAACCAGTTTTTCTTATTTCTAGTGCTATTGTGGTCTTTCCCAATCAATTTCTATGCTACTTTTTTATGTAAATTTTTATCAATTACCATTTCTCATCTATCCCATCTACTTTGGGCCCCTTTTTTCAGATTACTTTCTATTTCTTCTTTATATTTCTATTCTTTATGCTATTTTTTGTGTTGTTTCTTAGTGTCGCGATCACCATATAGTGTTCCGAGTCGACACATATGCGCCTCTATACGTTCTTACGTCGGTTATGGAGGATTGTTTTGTCTTTATGACTAGTACGTGATCTATTTGTGTTTGAATTTCTTTACCTGGAGAAGTCCATGTTACTTTATGATGCTTTTGATGTTTATATTTCGTAATACTTATCACTAAGTTCGACCTTATTGGTTATTGGCTATTCAGATATAGAAAAAAATGTATTCTTTCTATACCCCATAAACACATATACGTTCATAAAACGTTTTATTGTGTCAAACACCAATAAATAAATACATGCTTTTTTAACGTCAAATCAACTTCGAAATGTCGCTGTGTTACACATTACAGAGCACTCACAAAGAAACGAATAATTTCAATAATCAGAACACTAACATTCAACGTGTCAAAATCTTCAAATAGTAACGTTAGTATGTAACGTTTATTATGCATATATTTCAAACGTAGATAAAAGGTTGAAGTTATTGTTACTAAAACGTGTCCATCAACATTGGTTCAATGTTTCTAGCTTCCTTTTAATCAATAATTACATATTCATCATTATTTTAATGTTATTATTATTCAATATATCAACTGTGGTAATATAAAAAAATTCAGATTAATTTGCACTTACATTTTATTCTTATTTTTATTTACAAAATATGTATATGAAAAATAAAAATATTCTTGGGAAAAAAATTATTATAATTATTAAATATATTGACAGCAACTCAGAGCACTATTTGTTCTTCATGCATTGCTTCATTCTTGTTGATGAATGTTTTAGACATTCTTTCACCGCTCAGGCAACCTGCAAATCATTCTTCTCGTTCAAAGGAAAGTTAAGTTTAGCTGCCTCTAAACCAAAAAAAATATATGTTTATTGTGTGCAGACCTAGATCTGCAATTCATCAAAAGAAATATCATATTTATGAGAAGAAAACTATATGTATCACCTCGAATAATGTTCATAGTTGTGGTATTTTCAAATCCTAGGTATATTATGGGGTTCTATGGTAGAAATTGATGAACACGGGAAAGTTTCATTCTCAATATTTCTCGGTAAACAATTTCGACGGTATGAATCTGCTTGTTTTTTGATTTTTCTTTGTAATTGACGTTTAGAGAGCATTTTAAAAGACGGAATTTTGTTTTTATACTCTGAAAAACAAAAGAATAAGTAAAAGAACATCATTATGTAGATATTGCTTTGCAATAAATGAATTTAACAAGAAATATTGGTATACAAATTCCACGAAACAGATTAGAGTGTTTGAATATCAACTCATTTTCAAAATTCGAAAAGTTTTGAGATATCCAGAGAAATTTCAAATACGTACGTATTTTGATTTTTTTTTTAAAAGAACGTGTTTCCAAAATAAAGTATACTTTTATCTTGATGGAGGCTATTGTAACTCTCAGCGGCGTCACATATAACGGAAAAGCGGTAAATAAAATAGATAAGATTAGAGTAAAAATTAATTCAAATTTTCAAGCAGCGTTTCAGAAAACTGATATCTATCAAGGGTGAAAATTCTATTGAAATACGGAAAGTAGTCTTTTGAGAGTCCGTGAAATATAAGATTCTGTACAAAAGAAATACAGAAAATCTTCGAGGAAAGTTTATTTTCATAGCTAAAATATTCAATGACTGATAATTTTTACTATAAAACTTCATGATATTTAATAATCGGTTTTAGTTTTTTCTGGGGTGCGCAATGAAGATATTGAAATGGAAATGATGAACTATGAACAACAAGCATTATTCGAATAATCAGTCGCCATGTCTTATTTGCTCATCTGCCTAACACATGTTGCATATTTGCAATTGTTTACAACGTCGAAAGGCGAGAACGAGTTCAATTTAGATAATTACTAAATAAGAAATATCACATTACACTATTTATAATCAATCAACAAGTTTGTACTTACTGGAAATAAAAGTATGCACGCACTGGTAATTGATGCTTCTCTTTGGTTTTGACTCAAAACTGAACTGATACATTCTACAGCATATCTATCAAAATGCGCATGACGACATATCACATGATCTTCTCTCTACCAATCAAATTGTTCCAATCCATACAAACGTCTAACTACATGTTTGTTTCGACGTTTGAGAAACCTTAATTTCTACCCATGTTTCAACGTATCTGAACAAAATAATAATCTGACTTCTATGTAACGGATACAGCGACTGTCACAATTAGAATATTCTAATTTCCAGAAAATTTTTTGAAAAGCTTCCAGATGTATATGATAATAGGAGCATGATGAATTTTCCTAGATATTTCTAGCGGTATAACTTGCCTTTGGTGAAAAAGTTATAAACTAAGATTGTTGCTATGGAGAATGTCATAATAAAACATTGTGAGACATAGGAATTGTTTGTTTTTCATGCTAGAAGAATCTGCAACATTGCTATTGATAATGACAGTGCGATTTACATATATTATATAAAAACGTTAGAATATTTATTTTTTATTACTTGCTTGTATAAATATGGAATTGGAATCATATATTCCAACATATTCTAAGCCAATAATTCAAACGTTAAATAAACGTTCTTAGTAGTATGGAATAGAAAAAAAAACATCTTAACGCACATTTGAGAAACGTTTCTAATGAAAGTGAACCTACGATCTACAAATATCGTTATAATAACGTCAAAATATCTATTGATTATTATTTGGTTGCAAAAATATGGAGGTGGGATCAAATATTTCAACATTTTTTCAACTGATTGATACAACGTTACATGAACGTTTTCCGTAATATTATGTTCGAAGAAGTCATTGAAATTTACATTTAAAAAACGTTTCTAATTATAGTAAGTAAACAAACTGCAGATAACGTTATTTCAACGTTAGAATATCATTTGCTTGGAGTTTTATGAAATAAGTACGTATTTATAACGTTGGAATAATACCGTGTTTTTCTAACCCGATAATAAACCGTTAATTTTTCAACGTAACACGTTTAATCAACCAAATACACGTTGCTTACACGTTTGAAAAACGTATGTGTGTTTACTGGGTATGGTTGCCTTGAACATTCAACCTCTTGAAACGCAATCCTTTCTTCCCATAGTTTCGATTCTTATTTCTATTCCCTTGTTATTATCCACGCTTTAACACTGCTTTAGCACGTTTGTTGGCTACCGGCTGTAGTGTTTTGTTTTACTTACTTTCGTTTCGAAGCCTTCTGTCTCGGGTGTCTACGCGGCTTACTTTTGAAAGAGGAGTCAGGTAACACACTGAAATGTAATACTAGCGTTTAGAATTTGTTAATACGTTACGGAGGGTTGTAATGACCAAAAAAACGTTTTTGTTTTGACGAAATTTCAAAGAGTCTGCCATTTTGCAACGTTATGTGTTCAGAATGTAGCTTTTTATTGTTTTACATTCATTTGAATATTTCAAATTAATGGCCATAAAATCTTCTCTTTAAGTATCAAACACCTCCATTTTGACTCCATCTTCAACAACAATGTCGCGAAATTCAATTATAGAACTCACGTAGGCCCAGGTACATCCCCTCCAACAATATACCCCAACTTCTCTGCCAATTCACCACCGTATGACATATAATACGAGATAACAACCTTTGTGTAATAGTTCTACTACATAATGGCCGAGCTGCTGCCGCGCTTATCAGAAAATGACTCATAACAACTGACAGACGCGAAGAGGAAATTGGAATAAGAAATTTTGGGGCGTAAAATGAAAGATAGTAATGCCGTAATTTCCTACCAGAGAGCAGCCAGAATGAGTTTGCAGTCGGGGAAATAGAAGTGAATGTAAGGGAGAAAGGAAAATGTATTGCAAACTCAGAGTGGATGCGGGTGGATGTTGGAGCGATGTTCTATTCAGTACACGACTACCCTTATTTCAAACTGCCCTGGTTGGATGCTGGAAGTACACTGCTAAGTTTACAAGACAATTTTGTTGGGAAAGCCAGACGGAAATCTTTAGACCTGCACTTGAGGTCCTTCACCTTCTTATATCGTTTCCTTTCGTCGAAAAAGGGGCACAACACGGCAAAAAGCATCCTCAAGTATAAACAAAATATTTCATTTCAGAGTCTAGACTCTATAATATCGACAATTAAACGCCTAACTGATCAAACTCATTGATTTTTAGATCTATATTCCATCCTTTTAATACTTGGTTTGACGTTAATGTTCATAGATGGTAGCACAGATTTTGACTGTTTTCCTCAGCTGTTATTTGTAAGAAATGTACTATGTGGGAAAATACGTCAAATCTCTGAATTTACTTGACAGTATAAGTCAATTTTAGTCGTGATCTCTTAATTTCTGCCAAGTCCTCCTAAAAACATTCCCTCTAACAGTGTACCCTCTACGGTTGTTGGCACGGGGTGAGCAGTGTAAAGGGGTACATCCTCGCTTGGAGTGGAGACTGCTTTATCTACTGTTATATTATTACATTATAACAAGTGGCTCCCTGGCGGAAATTACACAAACTATTTTCGAATAGACTCTCAGTCAGTGTTTTAGTACGGCGTGTAACTGATAACAGCGCCATTTCCGTTAATTTTACACGGCCGTCCGTGATACTAACGACGATGCTGTAAAACGTACAGAATGCTGGATTTTAATTTCTTATTTGCGGAGGAAGAAAGGGCAGGACAAATGGATGAGAACAATTGCTCATTTTAGATTTGATATTATTATGTAAAATCAAAAAGAAATTATGGATATTATTTTTCTGTAATATTTAGAACAATATTTGCAAAATACAGTTATCTAATTATTCCCTTTCCACGTTCTCTTCCTCGTATTCTCCATTTGAGCATAATTTCATTGATGTCAGTAAAGTTTCCAGAACAAAACATCGATGTACTGTACTCGCAAGTGCCAAGAGGAAGTACTTTATCTTCGAACTAATTTAATGCGAGAAGTCAATGCATACTGTGCTGGAACATCTGAATGCATTTTCACTCAATTGTCTCAAATACAATATGTGTAGCGCAAGAACAGATACCGACATTTTGTCTCAAACATGGCTGCCGTGTTCACCATCTAATTTTCTATGTTTGCTAATGGAAAACGCGTTGCAAGCTAATTGAAATGCTAGGAATTGAAATGATATCTCATAATGAAGCAGAAATTATGAATAATGCATTGAATTGGACAAGGAAGGATTATTAATTTGAAAAATGGTAGTCATCTGAGTGCCACAGGCTCCTGCTAGGAATGTTTTTGAAAATAAAAAGATTGAAAGTCAAGCACATAAAAAAAAAATGCATTTACTCTTAGCTTTTGACACTTTCAAAGACATCCCTAATTAATTACGGCAATCAGACGATGTTGGGCCAAATTTCGTAGCTGAACGCAACACCTCCGCTTCCTCCACGAACTCTTTCATCAAAATGAGTTAAATTTACCCAAAAACAAAGACAATTTTTGGTAACAGCCAGATAAGTTAATAAAACTTCCAAATTTATCAATTTAACTTGATGATTTGATTATTAGTAAGAATAACCACTATTTATTAATAATTGCCAATTATTCATATGCTGACTGTAACACCTATATGAGTAACCAAGGATATGGTTGATGACGTCGATTGAAAATCACAGATTTTAATTTTTCTTTTCAACTCTACAATTCCGGTCCCATCTGGACCATCTTCAGGAATGAAAAGAATTTTTGAGTTTCTTATAATTAAACAACGTATAAAAAACGAAAAAGATTTCCTTGAAAATAATTAGATCATCTTTAAACAAACTCATATTTTTTTTTCTTCAGGGAATTGGTAAAAATGGATCGAAACTGCAGAGTTAAAAATAAAAATTCAAGTCTGATACTAAATTTCCTAATTTTGATACCAAATTCTGCCGTAGGTACATCGCCTGGGTTATTACTGCCACGTAATATCATGAAATGTACACGAGTCGATATGAATAAACGAAAAAAATTACCCTAATTTCATGTTTAAGGAAGCATCCATAATAGTCCAGTTGTCAGAGATTTTGACCTCTCAAACAATGTGATACAGCTGAAATCTGGCTCATTGGTAGTTTTTTGGGTGTAGAAGAAGATAGAGAAATCTTTGCAGCTCTAAACTGTATGCTGAGTTCATAATCTCGAAAAAAATAATCGAAAATTTTGTTTTTGCCCTATATCTCGAAAAATAAAATAGAAAAATCGAAAAACTGATAGTACCACCCGAAAGAGCAGGAAATTGTACTCAAAGTTATATGAAAAAAAATTCTGCATCAATATAAAAAATTATTAAAAATACGAAGGCGAACTCAAAAACTCCAAGCGCGCCAAGTCGCTGAATACAAATATTCAAGCAAGGCGTTCGAGGAAAAACTAAAGTTTCTTATCTAAAATATACGCAAAACAAAAGAATCATACATATCTTAAAGTGGAGACTCTAAGCTTTCTGAGAAAGACATTAGTTTTCAATAATTTTATTTCTCTCATAGAAAATTCGACCGGAAGCTAAAATTCTAAAATTCTCACTGACTTTTATGAAATTGAAGATATATATTAATAGAGGCATAGAATAATTGAATCCTTGTACATCTATCATCACTATACTTTCACTTTTAATGTCAAAATAATTAAAATGATGAACATTGTCTCTGTTTAAAAAAACTCATGTTTTAAAATAATCATTTTCTTTCGTAGCATTCATTGGACAACATTTTTATTTTTAAAACGGTCTTTATTAATTTATATGAATCAGAAATTATAACATCTGCTTTTTTAAATGAAGTTGAAAATACACTTTATAATGTGTGATAATTCAGAAATCGATACAACTTGATGTGTTTGAGTAATCTTCAATATAAGAAATATATAAGAAAATGCATGTTCATTGCTTATTTTTATTCCTGCAACTTGAAGTTGAGCTTCAAAAAATTATTAAAAAAGGAAAAATTAAAGTTGAAAACCTGAGCTTCAAGAATATATTATTTATTTTTTGATTACGCATTCAGGTTATAAGCAAACATTGATTGGAAAATGGACGATTCTAACTCAAAGATATCCAGTCTTGTCCAAACACAAACTGCCAACTTTGAAATCTCTTTTGGATTTGATTTTTTGCAATTATTGCAAAAAAAGATGTGTGAAAGCTTGTAATTGTAAATCAACAAACTTACTGAGCTCTGCAATATGTGGTTCTTGTTTTTCAGGTGATGATTGTAGAAATTCACCTAAAATTTCAGTGCTAGAGCAAGACAGCGATGTTGAAGATGTTTGTAATGCCAAAGAATAAGAAGACAGTAAGTACAAGTATGAAACAGAATTTCTATCAATTTTTCAATTGTTTTTTGAAATACATCTTATTCTTTTGTTCATTTATTGACAAATTCTCACTCATTTTAAAAACCTCCATATGGAATACACCATTTCAGAATTATTACTCCATTAATATATAATGATCTTAGTTAGCAGAAAAACCATATTCATATCATCTGTTCACACTTTCAAAATATATATATTGAATTTCAAAATATAGCAATTGAAAATTTTTGGTACGTTCCAAATTGCCGACATATTCTAGCCGCCATTCTCAATTTTGAAAATCTTATATCAAATTATTAATCAGCATCCCAAAAAAACCCTGGGTACTCATTCACAAAGAATATTCATATTGTTTTTATCAAACTTTATTATTTTTTTCGATATAAAAATTTTTGATTTTGTTCTCGAGATTATGAGCTTAGCATGCACTTTTTAGAGCAGCAAAGATTTTTTTATCGTTTTCTACATCCAAAAAAGTACCTAAAAACCTAGTTCCAGAGATATCACATTTTATGAGAGATTTTGGTTTGAATTTGTCTCTGAAAACTGGGCTATAAATAATATATTTTTTGACATACAATAGGTTTCTAATTTATTTCCTGCTTTATTAGGTACCAGATATTAGATTGTTATTTCATATACCTACCATGATTTCAGTTAGTCTGTACGTACCTAAGTATGGAACATTCTAAACATCGTTAAATGAGTTATATCTATTGAATATTTAAATTTTGAAATTAAAAACAGCTTTTTCAATATTCGATTGATACAAAAAATTTATAATTACTTCATGCATATTTATTCATTAATAAAAACACTTATTTTAATAAACTTTTTTTTCTAGTTCAAGAAGTAGAGAATAGGACAACTGAAGACTTGAATTCTACCGACGATCCCATATCCAAAATAATGTCTCGCCGATCTTCCAAGAGACATAATATTCAAAAATATAAGTGGTAAGTACCTTATCTAAGTTCGTATTCACCATTTTTACTAGATAAAATCAATTAAATAAACTAATGGTCATCCAGTGTCGAAATTCCCATCAGGGGTTTCAAGTGAAATTAACTTGGTATTCGACGCTCCATCCGAATCTAAAATTAGAATTAGTGGTTCTCATTCAAAATTTTGAAATGACTTTCTCCTCCCAAACCTCGGAAGGGGAAAGAAGTCATTAAATTTCTTCTTCAGCCATTTTTCCATTCGGTGCATATTTCTCGATATATTTCAGCAAAAAATAATATCATTTTAAATTAGAGTTGAGCACCCTTACAAGGTTTTCTCTTCACGCAAAATTGAAATAGGACACTCTGTATAAAATTCTAGCTCCCAGCTACTTTTCTTCACATGAATTTCAAGTATGCCAAATCTCACATTCCTTCGTGCAAGTTACAAAGTTTTTTTTCACAAAAATCAAAATGGGACATTCACCATGCTACCCCTTTTCTCCAGATAGACTGCAAGTATGCCATATCTCACATGCCTTCATGCGCGTGGTACAAAATTTTCTCTTCACGTGGAATTGGAATATAGTAGCCTGTATCTACTTTCAGCTTTCTGCACTCCTTCTCCATATAAACTTTAAGTATGTCAAATCTCACATTCCTTCATGCAAGCAATATGCTTAAAAAAAGGGGCCGAAAGATTTATCTTGGCATATTAATTTATAGATTCAGAATAAATTCTGTGGAGGGTATTGTGAATCTTGAATGAAATAATGAGAAAAATAATTGAAAATAAATAAATAATAAATATTTATCTACGATCGTATAATAAGTGACATTTTTTTACATCATTTCCAATGTTAAAAGTTGGCTTTAATGCAAAACTGTGTAATAAGAATTGTATTCCACAATTTTAATGCACAATTCCATTGAGAGAGATTATTAGTCTCAATTTTATCAGTATTTAATGATCTGGGGGATATTTTAAAACTAATCTACGACACTGAAATAGTTTTTGGACATTTTTAACTTGATATTTTAATTCAAATTTACAAGAACATTTATGTCAACTTCACGAAAACAGATCAATTCATAATATGGTCTACTAAGTTACCAATAGTAGCTATCGAAAAGATATTTACAAAAAAAGAAAATATTTATAAATATAATCGACTGTGTACGAAAATTAGGACGTTCGAAGATAAAACATTGTAAAAGTTTATAATAAACTTACGGAGCTTTCAAAAAGACTCGCTTCGCTCGTATTTTCAACCAAGCCACTCGTGCGTTAAATAATGACTTATTACACTTGTATCTTTAATATCTATTAGTAAACCACCGTCAAGTTATATTATAAACGCGGTAAGTTAAATTGAAAAACAATATTCTGCGAAAAATTATTCTTTTATATATTTACCTTTTATGTAAAACAAAATTATTGTATAAATAGAAGAAAGATATATTGATAAATAATAGACTTCGGCCACTCTCAACTGAAAGAAATGAATACTGTTGCTACGACTGTTAACAAAATTTAGCAATCCAGATTTTATTGTGCTGTTTTTACTTACTTGTACTAAGTACAAGAAAGTATTGTGAAACCGACAAAATTCACCTTTCGAGATTTTGATGGAAATATCCGTTTTGAGCATCCCTGAATCCATTCTGAGTATTTTCGGCTTGATATCGGTATGTATGTGCGTGCCTGCGTTCGTTCGTGCGTTCGTAACTTGTAAATCTCAAAACTGGTTGAACGTATAATGTTGAAATTTTGTGTTTAAGACTGGTATAGAGTCTAGCTGTGCACCTCGCATTATGGTTCTAATTGTCTGTACTGAAAGTGCACTTTACTTGAACCTTTTTTCAAATTTTTCTAATAAATCCAGAATGATCAACCGTAATATGTTGAAATTCAGTATTTGAGCTTGATATTGTATCAGAATGATTATCTGTTATTATTGTATGAATCGGC
This sequence comes from Dromius quadrimaculatus, assembly GCA_963989225.1. Taxonomy (NCBI): domain Eukaryota; kingdom Metazoa; phylum Arthropoda; class Insecta; order Coleoptera; family Carabidae; genus Dromius; species Dromius quadrimaculatus. The sequence continues at coordinate 48,270,243 of OZ022331.1, read as the reverse complement.
CAAGCCAGAAGTGCACTTTACTTGAAACTTTTTCTTACTTTTTCGCATAAATCTAGAATGATCGGCCATAGCATATTGAAATTTAGTGTTTGGACTTGTAGCATCAAAATAGTTATCTACTATTTTTGTATCAATCGGCTGAGCCGGAAGTGCAGTTTATATGTATAACAGACATTCAAAATTTGCCGTATAAAACAATCAGTTTGATTGAAATGATAAGGTAGGCAATGATAATCTGTTGTCAATTTTTTGATTTTGTTTGATACTTTACATGTCAAAATATTATCAAAATTATATTAATTATAACCTGGAGTGACAGAAAACTTTATTGAATAAATTTGTGTATATATCAAATGATGTACAAGTAAGTCACGTGATGTTCGCGTCAGATTTTTTGTAAATTTTTTAACAAAATTCAACACACCAAAGCTCTGAGTTTAGTAAACTCGGTTCTTCATTTGTACCAAAGTACCTCCTTTTAGAAGATTTTCTGCAAAAGAAATTCATGACATGTTTAATATATTGAAGATACAATGTCTGCCCTTCGCCAATACAGAAAAATCGGCTGTGCCTCAATACTTCTCCGGCAGTATCCATGGTCGTATGACATGAGATTTTTTCGAAACTTGTCTACAGGCATAACAATGCAGAAAGTGTAATTCGATGGAACCACTAAAATTGCCTTTGTATACTGAATTTCAAGAAGTAATGCAGAAAATAAAAAAATCAGTACAGGTCTTCCAGTAATCCGATTTCGGCATTAATTTGATACGATCGAATCGAAGATTGAATTTCGAAATCGATATCAGGGATAAACCCGTGCTGGAAGATATGTTTCTATGTCGATTCCACAGAATTTTTGATGTATACATAGAATCATTAAAAGATCGACAAATTTTGATTCAACTATTTCGATCATTTAACTTTTTGAACTAAATTGAGACTATGGTTGGAACTTTATAACCAAGTTGATTTTGAATTTTTTTGGAAAAAATTCATCCAACTTTGTGATCAAAATGTGACTATGCTGAGACTTTATTATTTAGCCTTTTCGATCAAATTGTGACTATAGTAGAATTTTGGGCTCATATTATAATCCAAGTTCATTGTGATCCAAATTGATTTGCAATTGTTTTTTGGATCAAATGCTGCCTATGGTTGAAACTTGGGCTCATCATTATGATTCAGGTTGATTTGTAGTAGTTTTGAGGTGGATTCATTCAGCAGACCAAGGTTTGAACTTGAGTTTATCATTAGGATTCAATTTGAATTTGCTTTAGAATGTATTTATTCAACTTTTTTGATCAAATGGTGACTGCAGTTGAGACTTGAGTTCATATTATAATCTACGTTCATTATGATCCAAGTTCATCTGTAATTGTTCCAAGGAGATATCGTCTAGCTTTTGAGATCAAATTATGACTATGGTTGAAATTTGGATTCATTCAGCTTTTTTAGATCAAATGGTCACTAAGGTAGGAGTTTGGGTTCATCATCATAACTCAAGTTGAATTCTGAACTTTTTGGATTAAATGGTGAGTGTAGTTGAAACTTGAGTCATCATTATGGTCCAAAAATAAAAGACTAATTGAAAGAGTGTGATCATTATAGTTCTCTCATTCCAAGATTTTTTTTGTACCGAAATCAGCATTTTTTTTAACAATGCTGCGGCACTTATTGTAGAATACTCACAACAGAGCAAAACAGTGATTAGAGGATATTATTTCACTCTGCTTTTTTTCTCATTCATCTAATTAAAGTGCTATCTCATAAAGTCAAAAAATTCAGCAGTACACTTTTTGGCAAATAATTCAATATACCAATGAAAGAAATTGTGTATGCTATTTGGAGTAAAATGTTCATTTGCATTTCCCTCTTTTATGCTAAAGCTTCGTTCGAGAGTTTCTACACAAAATATCTTCATTCTATTCCTAATAACATAATAAACCTACTATTAGGCCTACCCTTGTACCTAGTATGTATATTAATAATGATATTTGCAACTATCATGTAAAATTCTAGTAAAAGTGTTTAAGCTCGTAGCAAGTTGGATTCTGAAGTGTAACAATATTAAATTCTCTTGTTGGGGTCTTTTACGTTCAAGCCGTCCTATATACCTGTCTCTTCTAATTAGCTAATAAATCAACTTGTCGTTCATCTCACAATAAGAACGCAGTGAAGCCAAACGCCAATCGCCTATAATCAATAACCCCACTCAATGCAGCGCATCCAACTTTCGCTGCAATCAATTCGAGATCCACTCCACTTGGAATCAAAGTTAGCGTTCATGTCAATTTAAATAGGGGATCGAGTTATTTATAGCATTGTTGCCAACTTGAAAACAATAGATTTGTCCCCTGTTCATGCATCATGTCGATCAAATAAGGTGTAGAGTTGCCCCGTTGAGAAGTTGCATGCACGCCTATGGACTGCTTGTTTATATTAAAATTATTTCATGCCAAGTTTGGACGACTGAATGGGACTCAAGATGCTGATATTTAAATTCGCCATTTTAGAAGGATTTTCAAATTCTACCATTGTGTTATGATAGGGATATTCTAATTTTCAACCAGAACTTAACATAATTCTCAATTTCCTTATATGATATATATCCTTATTATAAAATGAACCATTAAGAGTTCATAGAGATTATCTGCGAAAAAATGTATTCCTAATCAACCCCAATCTACCATTAAAAAGCAACAATTCCTAATAATTCAATAAAAGCTAATAAATAGTTTATGTCATCTTTTGGGAAAGCAAATAACAAGTAAAAGATGAAAAATAAAGAGTATTGGATCCAATAGGTTTGAAAGCATGCCCAATTTCCCATTGGAATAATATTTTTTCTGGTCATACAGTGTGAGCAAAGTGTGACTATTTTTGTTTTTTTGCCAATATCTTCCGAATGGTTGCTCATATTTATAAAATAGTTACATAAAAATCAAAGCTAGAAAATTTTTCTACAAGTCTCTTTCAATACGTTTTTTTGCTATGGGCAACTGTATAAGAAATAAATGCTGTCAAAAATCGACTTCTTACACCACGTTTTTTGGTACTCTTTGTCTTCTAGCGCCTGAAGTATTATGTTTACAGCAAAAGTTTTGGAATAAAAATTTGAGAACATTAAATTTACAATAAAAATTATATACAATTGAATATTTTATCCCGAATAGATCAGAAGTAAAGGTTATTTGAATAGACATACAGCATTAGACATATACGTAACAACGTAACATGAACCTAGGGGAGATTAATTTATAGATGACGTTACCTACGATCATTTTATAGAAAAAAAAAAACGTTCAATAGACGTTCTCGGTGATCCGATAAGGTATAACTCCAGGCTCATCACGATCAAAATAGTTTCAGATAACTCTTTTCTTAAATATATTGAAATAAAAAGAATATTGCAATATATTTTTTTATTTTCAAAATTTTAATTTTGAGATTTACTTGGAGATATTTAATGATGATTATACAAAGATTCCTCAGCCCCACGGTACGACTCGACTCCGTAGTCACACAAAATGTGTGACTATTTTTGGTTTTTTGCTTATATCTCTTGAATGGTTGGTCAAATTTGCAATACAGTCTCATACAAAATTGAAGATGAAATAATTTCCTACAAGTTTATATTGACATTTTTTTTGCTATCAGCAACCATTTAAGAAATATTTGCTGTTAAATATCGACTTTTTCGATAAACTTAGTCTTCTAGCATTTAAAATATTACCTTAACGGCAAAAACTTGGGTATAAAAATTTGAGAGCATTTAATTTTCGATGCAACCAAATATTTTATCTCAAATAGACCAGAAGTTATAGTTATTTGGAAAAAAAGGCATGCAGCAATGTACACACGCATAACATGATCCTAGGTGAGATTAATTATAGATGACGGTTCCTATAAACATTTCATTCATGTTTTGTCCAAGAAAAATCGTTGAATAGTCGTCCTCCATGATCTAATGCCTGTTATACGATTCAATTTCTTTATCAATAAATTCACGAAGTTTTATTGGATCGTGTAATACGAGACACCTCGTGAATTTTTTCTTCATGAAGAAATTCATGAATTTATTGACGAATTAGAACGTGTTCCATTTTTCGACAACTTTCTAGGGAATTCTAAGGTTTTTTCTCCACATTTTGTTGTTGCCAACCTTTGAATTTGAAATTGCCTTTGTTTACCTCCAACCACGAAGGAGAATAATAAAGGAGCGGACAATCAGTTGGAAAACATGAAGCCTAAAATGTAATGAGGTAGACGTGAGAGAGATAGCGAGAGCGGGCCCAGCTTTGCATGCTTCATATACAGAAATGAGATTATATTTTAATTTTTTTGAATAAAAAACAATAGCCAGATGTATTCAATATTTTTATCTGTTGAATACTTTATTATTTATTAAATGAAAGGCTAAAGTAGAAGAAAATTAACATTTTTATTTATTAAAATTTGCAATGAAAAAGTGCATTATGAAACATGTTTTATAAACGTTTCTTTGGATAAGAGTTTTCTAATTATGAATAACAGATACATAAACAATTTTATGAATATTTTATATTACAATGGGCGTAATAAAATTGAGAAAATATACACAAACCATTTCTTATATACCAGAAGAAAATATTAACAAAAAACTTAGCAAAAATCTCATAAATTGCGTACATTCCTGATATTTATGGGAAAATTCCGTTCATTTTTATATTCCTTTCCGAAAACAAAGTATTTTGTCTCCAACATCTCATTGATGAAAATTTGTTTTTCTTCGATGGATGTAATTTTCAAATCGAAAAAATTCTCACAAGTCCTCTGAATCCAAGTTTTATTTTGGATTTAAATTTATTTCTAGTGTTTATGTGTCTTCTACTACAAATTAAAAATTATTTCAATCGAATAAATGGAAGATGAATTCTATCTACATTTTAATATCTTTTTTTTTGCACAGCTTAGGCTTTTCAAAGAGACACTTAAATATTTCGGGCAATTTGGAAAAATACTCGGGCATACATTTTCTTTTAGTCAGAAATATTTGAACGGTATCTGTAATAATATATTTGTCACATAATTGAACAATTCCATACTGTACTGTACGGTAAATTTGTAAACAATTATCACATCTCTATCGATTTCAAAACAGGCATGGAAATATTTATATTCTTTATAGACAAGAAGTTTTCTTGAAGTTGAATTTTTCACTCAAAGTTCAAATTAGATACGTTCAATTATTTGAAACATTGATATTACCTTTAATATTTATATAATTTTAAAATAATTTCTTCTCACTTTTACATCTCCAGACGAGCATTCTTTCATGAAACCCTCGCCACTTATTTGATAAAATATCATCTTTGGGTGCAAAAAGAAGAGAAAATTTCTGTTTACATGTTCTGTACCCAGTATCACAATTTGTCATAAAACATTTTCTTCCCATTTTACAATATATTTTCTCATGAAAATACTAAATAAACCGAACCTAGCCATTTAACTCCATACAAACATGGGCCCGCCTCAACCTATCTCTCAGTTACTTTCTCTCTCTAACAATATTAAATTTTTAGCTTCACTTTTGAGATAGGGAATTGCATAGGCGTGTCTCCAACCTTTTTTGCGGTTAAGTTTGTTTGATTCTAAAGAGATACTGTGAAAATTCTAATTTCATTGTACCTCTAATTCTACAGAAACTAGCAAGAAACACAATACAAAAATCAACGACAGTAAAATGATAACTGATATTTAGGTTGGAAATATTAAATTCTTCATAATAAATTGATGGAAATCTTCATGTGTGTAAAAACGAACCAACATTTTTCTGCTTGACAATAAATTCACGAAGAAATTCAAGGACAACTTCATGAATATCTTCATGAATAAATTGAATCGTGTAATACAGGCATAACAAAGTATTTCTTTTCATAACCATATTGAAATAAAATAATATGAAGAAAACGTTTTTGTATATACCACTTATATTAAATTGCACTAAAAAGAAGGAAATATAGTTTTTTTTCAATTCCACTAGGAAATATTACCGTTATTCTACTCGTCAAATCCTTTTATTTGATACACATGTCAAGAAGAATGCGAAGAAATAGGTGACCCGCCATATTGAGGCAGCCGCCATATTGGATTTAGTAAAACGTCACTCACCTCATCTTTTTTACTTGTCAAATCCTCTCATTTGATATCCATATCAAAAGGGTTGTAAAGAAAAAAGTAATCTGCCATCCAATAGCGGCGCCATTTTGGACAAATTATAGTATACTAGATTGTATTGTCACCAGCACCAAAAGTGTATACAAAATTTCAGCAAGATTGAGCTACGGGAAGTAGTTTAAAATTCGATTACAAGATTTAACGCATACACGGCAAACTAATATAAGCATAGTAATAAAATTGCATAAAAACTATTTGATTTTAGTGATTTTATTTCTGTGATATGATTAGAAATATTTAATGATAATTATACCAAAATTACATGGCCCTACAGTGAGAGCTAACTGAGTAGCGTAGCAAAATGTGTGACTTTTCATAGTTTTTAGCTCATATATCTTAAACGGTCGATTGTAGTAAAAACTTATTTGTACAAAAATTAAAGTTGATCAAATATCCTACAGGTTTTTGTCAACATATTTTTCTCTATCTATAACTGTTTAAGGAATATTTGCTGTTAAATATCGACCTTTCTGAAAACTGTTTCTATATCGCGTTTCTCAGCAAACTTTGTCTTCTAGCGCCCAAAGTACTGGATTTATGACAAAATCCTTGGAATAAAAATTGTAGAATATTAGATTTTCTATCAAATATTTGGAAAATTCAATATTCTGTATTAAGAAGATCAATAGCTATAAAGTCTCAAAGATAAACACAATAAGAGAGATATGTAAAACAATCCTAAGTGTGATTAAATGATGAATAACTGTATATACATACTTTTTATTCATTGTTCGTAGATAATATTCATCCAATGACAATCTTCAAGGATCTAGAAGGCATCATGAGGCATGTAAGTAAAGCATGTGCTCTAATAATTGCCCATCATGATGTGTTTCTCTCAAATAACATAAATTCCTATCTAACTGGAATAAAATAGTAAATTGTAGAGATATTTTATAGAAAATTTAGTGCTCTACAATTCTTATTTGAAGGTTTTCGTCGTGAACTCAATAACTCAGGCACTAGAGACAAAATTTGTCGAACAGTATGTTGTAAAAATGTTTGCAGTGAAAAGTTGATTTTTGACAGCAAATATCTTCCAAACGGTTAGAGATCGAAAAAAAAATGTATCAATAATAATTCTTGTAGGAAATTTTATCAGCTCTAATTTTGTATATAATTCAGAAGATATTGACACAAAACCAAAAGAAGTCATGAATTTTGTTACGCTACGAGGTTTTGCTCGCACTGTGGGTTCGAATACTTTCGGTACAAATACATAAAATCTTTAGGATCGATTGAGGCATATTTAACAAGTCCACTCTGTATGAACAAAAAAATAAAATATTTATGAATGTCATACGACTTGAAATCTAGTAATTATATTTTTAACGATTAGGTCTCTCACAAAAAGTAGCTTTGAAAATCATTTAATAAATCATGTGAATCAATTTTAAACCATTACCCCAGATTTTTACACAGTCACATCACAATGACCTTTTAGAGAACAAAATAGTTGAAGTGGATGGTAACAAATGAAGATTAATGCCCGTTGGATTCCCAGGTCTAGTATCCCGCAACCACAATGCCTGCCATAACAGTCATTTCTTACTATTTTTGACATTTTTTGAACTCGCACTGAGCTTTTGTTGACCATTCATAGCACTGAATGAAAGAAAAACCATTGAAGAAGACATTATATTCAGTTTATTAACATCTTTATTTACGTCCGACCATTTGAGGTTGAATATCAGAAATAAATCTTCAAGTTCGCAAAGAATTATTTTAAGTGTTTGAAATTTGTGGAAATAGCGACTTCAAAAGGGCTCTATCACAACTATTTGTGTCATAATGATGATTAATAGCTTGTAAGAATGTGGATACTCTTTTAAAAACACATTGAAATGGAGGTTTTCTTGTGTTCATGGAAGAGATTCATTCAAAAATACTTTGGAAAATATGTTTCAATGAACACAAATGTTATGATTTACGCGGTCAGTTCTTTGAATGCTACTTGAAAATATAAATGTGTTTAATGGATTTTAGAAGCAATGTTTCAATAGGATATATTTTCTGAAGGTTCTAGATAATTGTTACTGTCGAATTGTTAAAAATTCATCAAAAACTATTAGAAATGTTTTTCAATACACAATAGCTAGACAACTTAGTCCACCACTTTGCCTAATACTCCACGGCATCAATAATAATTTCATCAGGTATATAAATTGTGCTGTATCATTTCATAGTTACAGTTTTGCTAGAATTGTCCTTAAATAGTCCTTGGTATTTATATGCTTAAATGTGTATTAATCGAGCTTTGATTATAAAATATAAATTTGTTCTCATCGCTCGTTCATAAATAATTATAACTCTATAATAATGTCTTTCAATTGTCATTCAAGGTTCTGTTTAACTCAGGGACATCAGCCAATGAACTTCATATGCATATTGCATTAAAGGTGCATTTTTAAATTTGTCTTTGTTGCATCTAATTAAAAATAACAAATAATGCAACTGTTTTCTCCAATAAAGGGGTCTAGACTTGGATCAGAATAATAGCTACATTAATAATTTGTTCATTAATTTGAATTTCAAACGAGGGATTTGATTATAATAAACATAAAAAGTCCAGAAGGTTATTTATATTTGGAAATTATTGTATCGTGTTATCACGTGGCAAAAACTGTAGGGTGAATCTGCATTTTTGATTTCGAGAGTGATCACAAGTGACGCTGAACGTTCTGAACGTCTTTTTGAGTCAACTGCTTCAGATATCATTACTAAATCCATGATCTGGTAATGGATAATAGAGGAGTGAATGTACGTGAGACTGTTAATGCTACAGGCATCTTAAGTGAACAAGTATATAATATATTACACCATTTGAACGTCCGCAAGATGGGTTCCTCGATTAATGTGCTCCCTGAAGGGTTTGCAACTATTTCAGCAGGATTTACAGGATTGTAGGCATCGTTCAGTCATGTGGGTGAAACAAGGATGCACCACTACATGCCTGAAACCAAAGATCAGTCCAAACAATGGGCTGCTTGCAAAGAGTGTGCATCTCCAGTCGGGAAGACTATATCGACTGACTTTTAGAACTCGTAAGGAACAATCCTTCATTTATTATTTGGAAAACGGTAAAACTATTAACTATGCATCATTATTTGAACCTTCTGAAAATTGAGTTGCAAGAAAAATACTCGCAAAACAACACACCAATTCACTCCTCTAGAATAGTGGTTGCGTTTTGATGGAGTCAGGGTTCCTACTTGTTTCGTATTCCCCCTATTCTCCAACTTTAGCTCCGTCAAACTAATTCCAGATCCTCAAATGGCAAGAAATTGAACTAAACGAGGAAGTGATTGCGGGAAAGAATACTTATTATTCTGAAGAGATCTACGAACTAGCGCAGCTTTGGACGAAATATATAAGCCTTTAAAAAGACTTCATTGAAAAATTATTTATCAAATTAAGTTCAAGTAAGAATTATCGATAAAAATATAAAATCGGGTTCTGAATAAGGCAGAAGAGAGTAAGAAAGCTGAAAAGGCACAGAGAGAAAAAAGCTGTATAAATAAATGAAACAGCGAAGAAGAAACAAAAAAGGGCTCCGCTCATGCTCTATAAGTTTTGTTTGGAATTCAACTTGGAAAAATTCTGACGTGGACATTACGCGATTCATTTGTACATCATTGGATATATTTTTTGCATATAATACAATAATCAAACACAACATTCCATCGTTCCACGGTTAATCGATCTGGATTTATTCAAAAAATTCCAAAAATCTATCAAGTAAAGTGCGCTTTTGGCGCAGTCGGTTGCTAAAAAAGCAGTAAGTCATCATTCTTATGCTACAACATTCCTAAATATTGATTTCCAAGATTCTACGGCTAACAGTTCTGAGCTTATTCGCAAAATTTGAAAAAAAAAAAACTATTTAAGTGCACTTCCGGTTCAGTCGGTTGCTATGAAAATAGTAGGCAATCATTCAGATGCTACAGCAGACTGATATACTAAATTTCAATACTCTGCGGCTGATCATTTCGAATTTATGCAAAAAATTCCAAAAGACTGTCAAGTAAAGTGCACTTCTGGCTCAATCGATCTCAATGAAAATAAGATATGAGCATCTGGACGGCACTACCGTCTTGAATACTGAATTTTAATATTCCACGTTCAATCGTTTTGGATTTATGCAGAAAATTCAAAAAAGTTTCGAGTAAAGTGAACTTCCGGTACAGACGACTGCAATCATAATGCGAGATGCACAACGAGATGTTACAGAAGTGCTTAATATAGAATTTCAATATTGTACGACCGATTGTTTTGAATTTATGCAGAAAATTCAAAAAGTCTGTTATATAAAGTGCACTCCCGGCTCAGCCGATTGATACAAAAATAGATAATAACCATTTAAATGCTACAACAATTTTGAATACTGAATTTCAGTATTCTACTGCTAATTATTCTCGATTTATGCGGAAAATTAGAAAAGACTGTCAAGTAAAGTGCACTTCCGGCTCAGTCGATCTCAATGAAAATAGGATATGAGCATCAAGACGGTACTGTCGTCTCAAATACTGAATTCTAATATTCTACGTTTAATCGTTTTGGATTTATGCGGAAAACTCAAAAAATTTGTTATATAAAGTGCACTTTCAAGACAGACGATTGCAATCATAATGCGAGGTGCACAACTAGATGTTGAGAAGTGCTTAATATAGAGTTCTAATATTTTACGACTGATTGATTTGAATTTATGCGAAAAATTAGAGAAGACTGTTATATAAAGTACACTTCCAGCTCAACCGATTGATACAAAAATAGGAGATAATCATTTTGATACTATAGCAAGTTCAAATACTGAATTTTAATATCCCACGACTAATTATTCTGAATTTATGCGGAAAATTCGAAAAAATTTTCAAGTAAAGTGCATTTCCGGTATAGACGATTGCAATAATAATGCGAGGTGCACAACTAAACCTTAGACCAGTCTTAAATAAAAAAATCGGCATTATACATTTGACAGGATTTAAGTTTTGCGAGCTACGAATGCACATACGTACCGACATGAAGCCGAAAATAGTCAAAATGGATTCAGGAATGCTGGAAACGGTTATTTCCATCAAAATCTCGAAATGTGAATCGGTTTCGCAATACTTGTACTTTTTTTTTCAATTTTCTTTCATTTCAAATAGAAGATAGAAAAAAACTAATTTAACAGAGAAAATATATTTAAGATACAAGTGTAAAAAGTAATTCTTTAATGAACGAACAACTTAGTTATAAAAATACAAGTGAGACGAGTGTCTAACAATGTTTTATCTTCAATTATTGTCCAAATTTTTGTAAAACAGTCATTTATTATGAACTTTTTTTCTTTTGTAGATGTCATTTTGATATATAGCTAGTATTGGTACCGAAATTTTCATTGGAATTGACATAAATATTGCTGGAATTTTGAATATCAATTTCAAAGTGTCCAAATATGATTTTAATATTGTAAATCAGTTCAAAATATCCGCCAGTGATTTAAAATACTGTTAATTGGAACTGATGGACATTCTCACTGAAATTGTGCATTAAAAGTGTGCAATAAAATTTTTATTGCATAGTTTCCATAAAAGCCTACTTTTTACACTGAAAATGATATAAAAAAACTGCTACTTTCTGTACGATTGTGAATAAATATAATTCATGCTGTGACGAAGCTAGTTTCTCCCATTCGTTCCTAAAAAGTGTAAACTTCCAGGATCCAAAACCTTTCTTATAATTCTGTGAAACATTTCTGGTGCTCGCGTTGTGATCATAACCTACAAACAAATGCAATTCCCTATCTCAACTGTGTTGCAAAAGTGAAGCCAAAAATGTAATATTGTTAGAGAGAGAAAGTAACTGAGAGATAGGTTGAGGCGGGCCCATGTTTGTATGGAGTTAAATGGCTAGGTTCGATTTATTTAGTATTTTTATGTAAAAATATATTGTAAAATGGGAAGAAAATGTTTTGTGACAAATTGTGATACTGGGTACAGAACATGTAAAGAGAAATTTTCTTTTTTTTCTGCACTCAAAGATGATATATTATTAAATAAGTGGCGAGAATATCATAAAAAGAATGCTCGTCTGGGGATGTAAATGTGAGAAGAAATCATTTTTAAATTATATTAAAAAAAAGGTTATATCAATGTTTCAAATTATTGAACGTATCTAATCTAAACTTTAGGTGAAAAATTCAACTTCAAGAAAACTTCTTATCAATAGAGAATATAAATATTTCTATTTATGTTTTGAAATCAATAGAGATGTGATAATTTTCTACAAATTCACCGTACAGTATAGTATGGAATTGTTTAATTATGTGACAAATATATTATTACAGATACCGTTCAAATATTTCCGACTAAAAGAAGATGCATGTCCGACTATTTTTCCAAATTGCCTGAAATATTTAAGCGTCTCTAAAAAAACAAGGAAATCTCTTATAGAACAGGATGGATATTTGAAAAAGCCCAAGCTGTGCAAAAAAAAGAAAGATATTAAATTGTGACATAATTCATCTTCCATTTATTCGATTAAAATAATTTTTAATTTTTAGTAGAAGACTCATAAACGCTAGAAATAATTTTAAATCCAAAGCAAAACTTGGATTCAGAGGACTTGTGAAAATTTTTTCGATTTGAAAATTATATTCATCGATGAAAAACAAATTTTCATCAATGAGAATTTAGGAGATTTTTGCCAAGTTCTTTGTTAATATTTTCCTCTGGTATATAAGAAATTGTTTGTGTATCTGTTATTCATAATTAGAAAACTTTTTTCCAAAGAAACGTTTATAAAACATGTTTCATAATAATGCACTTTTTCATTGCAGATTTTATTAAATTGAAATGTTAATTTTTCTTTACTTTTGCCTTTCATCCAATAAAGAATAAAGTATTTGAAGTAATGAAAATATTGAATTTATCTGGCAATTGTTTTTTATTGAAAAAAACTCAAATATAATCTCAATTCTGTATATGTAGCATGCAAAGCTGGGCCCGCTGTCGCTATCTCTCTCACGTCTGCCGCATTACATTTTAGGCTTCATGTTTTTCAACTGAGTGTCCGCTCCTCTATTATTCTCCTTCTTGGGTTAAAACAATTAGTGGAATAAGATAAACTAACTTACGTGATGCTAGAATCGATAATTAAGTATTAGAATAACTACTGATGCCATAATTAAGTTTTCTAAATGAGTTATAGTTCTGATTATTGAAAATCTGTCAAATTTCGTACCTCTCATATATAGAGGCACCACTGTGCAGATGGTTTTATATCAAAGATGGCGCTAATGGTTGTAAGTTATACTTTAGTAATAAAAGATGGCACTGGTAACATTTGCTAGTGCCATAGTCGTGAAGTTCCGGTAGATTCAATTGGTATGCTTGAAGTATTTAATTTTTAAAAAAAATTTTAGAGTTGCATTAATACTTGAGGTATGCACTCCACTTTTCTGAGTCTGTGGTGTCAGACGATGGAAGCACCTCTTTGAGAGTGCTACATTGTCCAATTTAACCCAGACGCTTAAATTTAATTAGATTTTTCAGATCAATCCTTCTTCTTTTAAATATTTACGTTGTTGGATTTGAATTAGCACCTCTCCTGAAGCGCTTGTTCAACAACGGAATCACCCAGAGCCAAGAATAAGCTGTTACATTTCATTTTTAAACTTTTGTGTTGTTTACATGTTCAATTCTTTTTTACTTTATTTAAATCAAATTAATAAACTAATTCTGTAGTTTCATTTTCAAGTAAGTAAATGAGGTGGAAATTAAATATTCATCCATTTTTAAAGCTGGTACTAACCAAATTGCATTTATGAAGGCGACTGAAACCTTTGACTATGCAGTCCGGTTTTGATTTATATAAATTTGAATAAATAACAATAACATTGGACAAATTCATGTGGACAGCATAAATGAAATCTAATTTGAGCTAAATAAATATATTTATCAATGTCTCCAAGCATTATTTATGTCAGGGACAACAATCAGTGAACCAGTCATGTACCTTGTTAGTCATTCAATAACAATTAAAGCATTAGATTTATTTCTAAATTAAAAATTGCTTTGTGTGAAAATTATTTGACCTGTAAGGTTAATTTTGTGACCCGATTTTTCCATGAACATCTAAATTTATTCCAATTTATGATAATCATTCCATCGTTGTTACAATTTTAAAATTTTTATTGCTTTTATTTGAATTTTACATTATATGCACATTGACAAAATGATATTTACGTAAATACTTCAATTGGAATTTTTCTCACACTCAATAATAAATTAGCAAATATTCATAATTGTATCCTGTTTTGCGCTTTTATTTTTTATCATAGATAAGAATGGTTATTGCATATTGATATGTGACAAATACATTTTTTAATGAATGAGGTCTCTAATTATTTGCATATTTTTCATATCCTCAGGTCATTGATTATCACAGAATAATTTGGACAGTTTTCGAAAACACAGTTGAATTTACCCAATACTGACAACTAAAAAATTGCGTCCATACCAAATTAATATTTAATTAGTTTTCAATTCTCATTGGCTGTCACAAGAACTGCATGTCAATTAGAAGCCCAAACCAGCGGACCAGTAATACAAAAACAAAAATGTCATCATAAACCCACAACAAATGAAAGTAAATTACCTTCGTGTTAACTAAACCGCAACTCATTATAACACATACTTCCAGAGAGAGAAAAAAGTACGAAAAAAATCCCCCGCGGAAAAAAATAGTGCCGAAGACTTTTAGACAGAGTCATATAATATCTTACTTCCTTTTTTCTCTAGTGCTGTCAGTTTGTGGCTGCGTCTCTGCGCACTCCCATTAATTAGTCATTAACAGTGACAAGACAGTAGACAGAAACACATGTGTTTGTCGACAAATAGCGCCCTCTCTTTCTGGAGTATTTTTGTCTCGCTTTACGCATGCGTTCAGATGCTAATCAGGGGCGTCTGCAAATAAAACATTTTTCATGATTCTTCTATTAATTTCAATCAATTTTCTTGAACTGTTTTCAGATGATACATTATTTTATACTCTTTGCAGAATATTTTTTGTTTGACTGTTTAATTCTTTTTATCGTCCGAAGTGGCGACCGACAAATTTCGTTACATCTGTTCTACTGCTCATTCTAAAGTGCTATATATGCGGCTGTTAAAGTTACACTTCAGAAAAAATTTTTGTTCTAAAGTTATAACAAAACAGATGTTGATATCTTGTACAACTTTCGAGATATTGACACACATTGAACTATTATTTAATAATATAACTACTTTTGATACGCCTGCAACCTGCAAAGCTATATTGCTAAGCTGGTTGCGTTTTACGAAAACCGGCTTAAAGAATTTGAAAGGTCGTTAATCCCAAAAATTTTTTAAACAGTTAGAATTGTGGAACTTAAAGACATAAAAATGTTTAACAGCTATAAGTATGAAAAAAGATTGAGGAAGATGCAACTGAAATTACCTTTCCGATAATATACAATATACATTATATTTAAAGAAACAAAAAACATAGAAGTCTAACGTAAGAAGCTAAATTTGTACGGAAATTGTTATTTTGAACATCTTAGAGCAAAAATACACAATTAAAAATTTCTTTGAAATTAAATTCTGCTTCAAAAAATTTTTTTTCGCTGTAATAACATTACTGTAAAAAATTATGATGAATAATAAAAGACTTATGGCATATTTTATTCAAAATCAAATTGTCATGAAAATAATTTTCAAAAAAAGAATCATGTGGCAATACAATTTTGTCAACAAAAATTAATTTTATCACACAGTGCTTTTCTGGCCATAAATTTTATGGCCAGTTTCATCGCTGTTATGAAATATGTATTTTTGAAAATAAAGAGTCTTACTCTAGATTGTCGGTGTCTTCAATTCATTGCAACATAAGTCTCCCTGAGAGCTTCAAATTGATACCAAACTAGACATAATTTAAATAATTTGTAAAAGAAACAATTGACAATCGTTTGAATATTCTCTTTGACACTTCTACTAGAATTATTTTCGCAAGAGCTTTAATTTGATACCAAACACGATAGAGCCCAATTACTTATTTAAAAAAAAAAATACATCGAATGTTTGCATGTGATGTCCAAATTTGAGTAATAATAATTTCAATTCCACATTATGATTCGCATTATTTCTTTGCTTCAGAAAAATATAACGAATTTTATAATAATTCAAATTTTAATTATAATAAATGAACCGCTGATAGTTTTTTTAAATGTTTAGATGAATGCTATGCCAACAAGAACAATTTTAGTTATCTCATATTTTATGATAAATACTAGCGTTTATAAAATAAACGCAAAAATAATATTGTCTGCACAAGTTCATTGCACTTTCACTGTGGGCAGCTGAAGAAAACAGTCTAAAAACAGTCAAAATCTGTGCTGCCATCTATTAGCAGCGAATAAACCAACTGTTATTCTCATACATCAAGAGAAAATCATGCAACGGTTCATTCAAAGAAAACGGTGGAATTCAATTAAAATATTGCTACAATTCTGAAAGCTTTTTTTCCCCATAGATTAGAAAACATTGAGTGCGGATGGCCGAGCGTGTTTGTTCACCTATACATAAAATAAACGCAAAAAACTAAAAAGTTCCATCAATAAAGTTTTAGTAACACTGGCTGAAAAAAGCTAATCCACAAACTTAAACCTAATTTCTTGATGAAAAACTTAAATATAAAATTTCAGACGAAAATTTGAACGCGTTCTCGAGTTATCATGCTTCCACAAAGACCGACTTTTTTTAAATTGTTTTTTGGTTCAGTGGGGTCTAAAACGTGAAGATTCATAAAAGTCCCGAACCGTCAAAAAATCACGGTTACAATACTTCCCTTATTTTTAGGTTGGGGAGGTAAAAAGAAGGCTTTTATAGAAAACTGTGCAGTAAATGTTTTATTGCACACTTTTGATGCACGATTTCAGTGAGAGTCCATCAGTTCCAGTTATCAGTATTTTAAGCATCTAGAGGATATTTTAAAACTGATTTACAACACTAAAATCACATTTGGTATATTGATATTGTCACAAATTTTATTGTGAATAAATTTATTTCAGGTTACAGTGCAAATATTTATTTTACAAACTCGTATGATCACAAAATCGCTCACAGTTACTCTTACTGAATGATTGCTCTCTCACTAGATCACGTGCCTTATATATCCTACTCCAACAATGGACCAACATTCAAATGTCTGACAGTTGAACAACAATGAATCAGCATCCAAATGTCTGACAACCGAACATCTAGTAACCATAGACTATCAATCATGTTCAACAATTGAACACCGGATAGATTGTTGGTCAATGCTAATTACAATAAATTATTGAACAAATAGCAAATTCAAATAAATAATAATGTGAGCTTATGACGAAATATTTCACATTTGTGACAAAAACATTTTTGAAAATTTCTATGATAATGAATCAATGCATGATCAATAAAGAAATAGTAAAGTTGAATAAATCGGGACACCCTAAAATAAAACAAGAGCAAATGTTGAGAGCATAGGGCTGCCGCGTGCATTGGCGTTGCCCGCGTTTCTCCGGTTGCTGCAGTCAATTACTATATTTCTAATAATAGAAATTTAATTTAATTGGTCAACAATGAAATAAAACAACAAAAGATATCGATAGTAAAGGCCTACCTAGGACAGGACCCACGGTTTGCCACATGCTGCAGTCAATTATTATATTTTCATTTTTCTTCGTTAATAATCAAAAGTTTATTCATACACGGGATGAGCCGTGGTTGACTGCTGGTATTCTTATATAATTGACTGTTTTACGAAAATTGAGACAGTCAAAAATTGAAAATTTGTAAGATACACGGATAAAAAGTCTCAACCAAGCCGCTCATGCATTAAAGAATAACTTTTTGCACTTGTATCTTTAATATCTATAATTATGTTTGTTTTAATTGTATTCTAATTTGTAGACTACCTGATGAAGATAGGTCGCAGTCTTTTTGTCGATGACATCATATTATAGTTACATTTATAAGGACTTGAAGATTGTATGCTAGTAACAAGTGAATACGAAGCCTGAAATCAAATGCAGTTCAAGTTAATATCATTTGAACGACATACAGATGTCAAAAAAAACTGGCTTTAAGCTAAGAGGACTGACGTGACCGTTTTTCTTATTTTTGGAACGAAAACGACATTGGACCGTTTCTAAAATTCTCTACTGGGCGGTACATGACTGAAGAGTTACTAAAATTATCTCTACGAATTTGAATACGATCTCAGACTTCTTTATCCATTTTCTTAATTCACAGTCATGTAATCTTACTGAAAAACAACTTCTTTGATTTATTCTCATATCTGCTCTAAAATAAACAGGGGAGCCAATTTTTCCCAATTCTGAAACTCCAATGTACATCTTCAATATATTTAATACTCATATTAATCTCAAAGAATTCAAAAATCAAACTTTCATCTTACTCCGCAATTTTATCACAAGCAAATGTTCGTCAACAATTTTTTTTTATAAGTAATTTGATTCTATCGTGTTTTGTATCAAATTGAAACATCTACGAAAATAATTCTAGTAAAAGTGTCAAAAATGATATTTAAATGATTGTCAATTTTTTACAAGTTATTAAAATGATATCTAGTTTGGTATCAATTCAAAGTGCAAATATATTGTCAATTGTTTTTACAGCTTAACCAGATTATGCCAAGTTTGGGATCAATTAAAGCAACATAAAACTTATGGCCATTGTACGATAAAATTGTCATTTTGACAATGACAGCTGTCACTTTGAAATATGCAATCAATTGATATGAAACAGCAATGGAACCAACCTTGAAATTAATGGTCGAGGAAGTACTGTGATAACCAGCAGGTTTTTCAATCATATTAACAATGTTATATATTTCTTTTGTCTTATTTGCCCCTCTTGTAGAACAATTCACGTACGGCACTGGCATAAATAGTTGGGATGCTTCTGGTATTCTTGATGCTTACTCTTTTGCGTTTAGCGTTTAACTTGAAGGCGTTTAGGGTTTTTTTATTCAGTTTTTTTAGGTTGGTACTTAGTTGAAAGCAAAATGTGATTTTAAAGGATGGACACTTAAAATGACAGACATCCGTATATGAAGCTTTAATGTTTTACTTCGGGTGCTGAAAGCCCGAGAGATATTAATGATCCGGGGTGCATTATATTTTTTAGATTTTTTACATTTACTCAAATCATATTTTTCACAGTTTATGCACTCGCATTTGAAAGACTCAAAAACAATTTATTTATAATTCTTGAGAGAATACAGGGCAGATATTTTTCAATTTATATATTGACCAACTTGACCTACAAATTTTCGAATTATTAATAATTTTGAATAATTCAATTTCATTTATACTTTTTGAATACATTCCACCGTCTTTTTGGAATTAAATTTAATAATTCAAAATTATTGATTACTGTTAATTTTTTGAAAATAACAAAAGATTTTTGCAGTTTTATGACTTTTGCTTTCTATGAAGCGTCTGCCGCTGCAGTAATTCTGCTACTTTATTGCCTACTTAAATAAATTATTATTTATTATTTTATGCCTATTTACAACAGAAATTGAAAGAGAAATTATTGAGAATTATCTTGAATTGATTGACAGATACGTAAATAAAATAAAAAGGCAAATCCATTGAAAATAATTTTTCTTAATAACATTTATCAGTTAATGGAAAATCTATAGATATTACCCAATTATTATAATTCTGATGATCAGAGACTTCATATTTATTTTGAATAGTTTTGTGGGAGTGAATAAATATTACTTCTACGCGCTCCAATTTCTCTTCCTTCTTCCTTACTCACTCGCTGTCTTTCTTACTGTCTCATTCGACTCAGTTCATGGTTTATATACCTGTCTATCGCTTTTCGATGATTCCAAAAATTCAAACATGCGTCCGTCATCCGTTTAACCGGCGTGATTCGGTGGAAATCTATGTCATGTTTCACGTCAAATATTTCATAAACACTCAATCTGTTTTAGAGTGGAATCGAGCAATATTTCACGCGATACTTTAGCTAAAATAAATTCAGTGACTGCTCCTAAATAATTCCATCATTTGGACGTAGATTAATTCGTTATTTCGACAGGCGTTTTTCGACTATTAGCTGAGCTGTCCTAATGATGCTACATATTACGCTATACACATGTGTGGTTATTTTTATCATAGAAAAAGACAACCTCAAACATTCTCTACAATTTGACTGTCACTTCTTCTTATTATAACTGTCAGTTGGATACGAATACGTCCACTTGGCTGTTAGCGAATTTTAAGGCTACTTTTTGCGAGGTTATGATCGTGTTTAACGAGAATTTTATGTGCCTAAATACCAGACGATTTCCAGTTAATTTATGAAAGCAGTTAACTTAATAATTAAGTAAACTATTATATTTAATGCTTGTTAGTAGGCTTGCAATGACTATATTTTGTGGAATTATTGCTAGGCAGATGCAGTAAAACTTTTTGGAAAATTATTTTAAGGCAACTTAAAATGTTTTCATTTACAAATATTTGTAGCAATAAAAGTATATTTGTGTGTTTAAATGTGCAATACGAAATTAAATTAATTTTGTTTTCAATTTTAAGAGTTTGCTCTAATTATTTGAAGCAACTTTGTAAGAGAATGAACTATATTTATGAGTTTGAATATCAACCTAAGAATTTGACGTGGACATCACGTTAGTTACTTGTATATCATTAAATTTATTTTTTGCAAATAATAATACAATAATCAAACTCAAAATTTAATCGTCCCACGGCTAATCATTTTGGATTTATCCAAAAAAATTCTAAAAATCTGTCAAGTAAAGTGCGCTTTCGGCCCAATCGGTTCCTTTGAAAACAGTATGTAATCATTCTTATGCTACAACATACCTAAATACTGATCTAAATTTATTCGCAAATTCCAAAAGTAAAGTGCGCTTTCATCCCAGCCGGTTGCTTTGGAAACAATAGGTCATCATTTTTATGCTACAAAATTGCTAAATACTGATTTCCAAAATTCTACGACTAGCAGATCTAAATTTATGCCCAGAATTAAAAAAAAAAAACAACTGAAGTGCACTTCCGGTTCAGTCGATTATTATGAGAATAGTAGGCAATCATTCAGAAGCTGCAGCAGGCTGAAATAATAAATTTCAATATTCTACAGCCAATCGTTTCAAATTTATACGAAAAATTCCAAAAAACTTGTCAAATAAAATGCACTTCCGGCTCAGTCGATTTCAATGAAAATCAGATATTAGCAGACGGTACTGTCGTATTAAATACTGAATTCTAACATTCAACGTTGAACATTGAAAAAATGTTTTGAGTGAAATGCACATCCGGTAAAGATGTTTGCAATCATAATGCGAGTTGTACAACTAGATGTTATAGAAGTGCTTAATATGAAATGTCAATACTCTACGACTGATTGTATTCAATTAGTTGAGTGCATTTCCGGCTCAGCCGATTGGAACGAAAATAGAAGATAATCATTGAGATTCTACAGCAATCTCAAATATTGCATTTCAGTATTCTATGTCTAATCATTCTGGATTTAAGAGGAAAATTCAAAAAAAGGTTCAAGTGCACTTCCGGTACAGACGATTGCAACCATAATGCAAGGTGCACAACTAGACCCTAGACCAGTCTTAAATACATAATTTCAATATTATACGCTCGACGGGCTTTAAGACTTGCGAGTTACGAACGCATATACGTACTGACATCAAGCCGAAAATAGTCAAAATGGATTCAGTGATGCTCAAAACGGAAATTTCCACCAAAATCTCGAAATATGAATTTCAGTCTCAGTTTCATAATATTTGTACTTTTTACAAGTAAGTAAAAATAATCCGTTATCTTGAAACGCACATCATACTGGATTTATAATGACGTCACGTAACTAGTCACATATTACTCTTCATGAGAAGAAAAGGGTAGTCGGCTATTTTGTGACGTCCACCACATTGGATTTAGAACGACGTCATATAACCAATATACCAATACTAATTAGAACCAGTCAAAATTTGGATGGCAAAATTTGTACCGAATAAATAAATGAGTTATAAAAAAAGAGTATAAGCAAATAATTCCCCTAGATTATTAGAATTTTAATAATTGTTTAGTCTGCACCCTTCAAATTACTGGAAAATAATAATACATATATTGGATCAGTAGTCCCTACAGTGTATGTGACGCTCATTTCTACCATGTAGGAGAAGTTGCCGGCTCCTAAAATGATATTTTCAAGTTGCTCCCATTACTGACATTCTAGATATTCTATCATGGCGATTGTTGTTTAAGTTTTTGTTCTGTGGAAGACTTGTACTCAAAAATTTTTAAATTGTTCATTCTAGAAATTTTGCTCCATTGTCAGACTTTCAATTTTATTGCAGATTTAGTCCAGGGAAATTAGTAAAAAAAGTTTTTTTTAGAAGTCAGCAAAATTATTTGCAAAGAGTCAGCTTTTGAGGTACTAATTAACGTATTAATGTCCCATCCAAAATTTAAAGAGTGCATCATGGTTATATTTGCGTTTTCTGGTAAGAAGCTATTTATTTTATCTAAAAATTTCACAGGGAAAAAATTTTCGTAATTAGATTTCCTACAAAATGATTTATTGTACCTTGTCGATATTCCGCTATTGATGAAAAAATCATTATACCCAAATATCAAAATCTAACAAAAATCAATTCAGAATTTAGAGAATAGAAAGAATACAGGAAATTTAGGGAATAAAGAGATATTAGATAATTTAGGGAATAGCGAGAATTTGGAGTATATAGAGAGTATAAAGTATTTGGAGAATACAGGGAGTGTAGAAAATATAGAGAATTAAGAGAATAAAGATAATATAGAGAATTCAGGGAAGAGTACATAGAAAACTTAGAGAGTAAAGAGAATTTAAAGTATTTAGAGAATGAGGAGAATCAAGAGAATTTAGATAATTTTGAGAATGAGGGAAATACAGAGAATTTAAAGAATATAGAAAGTGTAGAATATATAAAGAATTTTGAGAGATGAGAAAATATAGAGAATTTGGAGTATCTAAAGAATAAAATGAATTTAGGGAATAAAGAGAATATAGAGAACTTAGAGAATTCAGGGAATGAAGAGGACTTAAAAAATTTAGAGATTGAAAAGAATATAGAGAATTTAGAGAATTTAGGAAATAAAGAGAATATAGAGAATTAAGGCAATATAGAAAATTCAGAGAGTAAAGAGATTTTAGAGAATTCAGGGAATAAAGAGAATATAGAGAATTCAGGGAAGAGGATATGGAGAATTTGAAGAATAAAGATAATTTGAAGAATTTAGAGAATGAAGAGAATAAAGAGAATTTAGAAAATTTAGAGAATTAAGAAAATACAGAGAATTTAAAGAATACGGAAAGTTAAGAGAATATAAAGAATTTCGAGAGCTGAGAAAATATAGAGAGTTTGGAGAATCTAAGGAATAAAGAGAATATAAGGAAGTTGGAGGATAAAGAGAATTTAGGGGATAATAAGAATATAGAGAATTTATAGAATCCAGGGAATGAAGAGGACTTAGATAATTTAGAGAATGAAGAGAATATATAGAACTTAGAGAATCTAGGAAATAAAGAGAATATCGAGAGCTAAGACAATATAGAAAATTTAGAGAATAAATAGAGCTTAGAGAATTCAGGGAATAAGAGAATATAGAGATTTCAGGGAAGAATTTGAAGTATTTAGGAGTGGAGAGAATTTTGAAAATTTAGAGAATTGAGGAAATGCAGAGAATTTAAAGAATACAGAAAGCTAAGAGAATATAATGAGTTTCGAGAGCTGAGAAAATATAGAGAATTCAAAGAATCTGAAAAATAAAGAGAATATAAAGAATTTGAAGAATAAAGAGAATTTAGGAAATAAGAAGAATATAGAGAATTGAGAGAATTCAGGATAAGGATGACTTAGAGAACTTAGGGAATGAAGAGAATATAGAGAATTTAAAGAATCAAGGAAATAGAGGAAGTATAGAGAATTTAGACAATATTAAAAATAAAGAGAGCTTAGAAAATTTAGGTAACACAGGGAATATAGAGAATTCAGAGAAAAAGCTATAGAGAATTTGGAGAATAAAGAAAATTTAAAGTATTCAGAGAATGAGGAGAATAAAGAGAATTTAGAAAACTCAGAGAATCAAGGAAATACGGATAACTTAGAGAATACAGAAAGTTTAGAGAATATAAAGAATTTCGAGAGCTGAGAGAATATAGAGAATTTAGAGAATCTAAGGAATAAAGAGAATATAAGAAATCTGGAGGATGAAGAGAATTTAGGAAATAAGGAGAATATAGATAATTTAGAGAATTCAGAGAATGAAGATGACTTGGAGAATTCAAGGAATGAAATAAATATAGAGAATTTAGAGAATCTAGGAAATAAAGACCTTATACAAAATTTAGAAAATATAAAAAGTTCAGAGAATAAAGAGAATTTAGAGAACTCAGAGAATAAAGAGAATATTTAAAGCTTAAAGAATATAAAGAATTTAGAGAGCTTGGAAAATATATAGAATTTGAAGAATAAAGAGAATATAGAGAATTTAGAGAATGAAGAGAATTTAGAGAGTTCAGAAAAGAGAATATGGGGAGTAGGTACAGAGAATTCACAGAATATAAAGTATTCAAAGAATAATGAGCCTATAGATAATTTAGGGAATATAAAAAATTAGAAAGCTTAGAAAATATAGAGAATTTGTTGTATAAAGAGAATATCGAGAATTTAAAGCGTATAGAGAGCTTGAAGAATTTTGGGAGAGAAAAGATTAAGAGTTTAGAGAATATGGAAATTAAAGAGAAATTTAGAGAATTTATGAAATGAAGAGAACTTAGAGAATATAGGGAATGAAAAGAATATAGAAAATTTAGAGGATTAAAAAAAGTTCAATAATTTAGAGAATAAAGAGAATATGAAAAAAATATAAAGAATTCAGAGAGCTTGGGAAAAATAGAGAATTCAGAGGATAAAGAGAATATAGAGAATTCATGGAATGAAGAGAATTAATTAAGAACGAAACTTAAAAAACATTTATTCAATTATCAAAACAATATTTCCATTTTTTTCACTCGAAAATCTTCGCACTGTCCATAATTCAACAAAATGATATTCAAATTTTTTAATATTCTCAAAATAAATCCACGGCCTTCTTTATTAATACCTTCTTTACATAATATCTCAAGGGCTGCGAAATTCAAGACGGGTAATATATAATCGCGCCGTTCTCTCAGCCACCTCTCGTCTTAATAATAAAATCTCGTGCGTTTTGCAAGGAGGCCCAACTTATAAAACGTCCTAATGGTATATGCAGATTACTCTGAGAGTTATATCTTATTCAGATGAAGGAAATAATTTAAAATAATTTAATTTGGTTCTCCGCGCCATTTACTCAAGATTTATGTCTCTAATCTTTGACCATATACTTTATAGATACAGTTTAGTATTTGCTACCTGACGATATAGCCAAATTTTTATTAAATATATCTTAAATTATTATATATCGAGTATCTATTTTAAATTATAAATATACATGACAAAATATTCATCAACATTTTTTTTTCAAATAATTATGTGTCAATATTTGATAAATGTTGCTCTTTTATTGTGTCTGTAATATATGGTCTAGCAGTCTCAATTTTCACGTTTCGCTTTTTTTGTCTCTAAAAATGGCGCCCTAGGCTCGCTAACTCAATTTGCGGGCGCTTTATAGTGCAGATTTTAAACTCAAGTCATAAATAATATTAATTGGCATTTGTTTTAACAAATAACAAAAGACGTATGATGATGTACTTATGTTAGGACCAATTAGTAGGTGAGTGCATTTGTTTTCGCCGGATGCTGCCAATGATTGACTAAAGTAATGGTGATTAGAACTAATAACAAAATGAAATAAATATTTTCATATCTTAATTCTTCGTAATTTATGGACGGCAGAATTGAGAAATCATAAATGGCACTATCTACATATGCTTGCCAATAGCGTTTGACTCATTATTATACGAATATTATGAGATATAAACTTTGAATAGTTGCAAAATTCAACCCTTTATACCCGTAGGGCTCAGAGATCAAAGAAACTAGGTTTATACTAAATGGTACTACATTAAGGTCTCTATTAGCGTTTAATTTATTGCTCTACAATTATTAGTTTCGAAGATAAAAGATTTGAAAGTGTAAAATATTTCGTTTGATCATTTAGCCCCCCCATTCCGACAGGGTTTTTGAAAATAATGGAATTATTTTATATAAAAAAAAAGAAATTAAAAATTTAATATTGATTCTAATTATTTTATTTTTTGTTACAGATGCAGCAGCGAAGAGTTTAGGTTTTGCTGGGGTTTCCGTAGGCACTAAGGGAGAATTCCCGGAGGAAGATTCGTCTTTTACCCCAATGTCAATGCCAGGAGTCGAAATCAAGGCTTCAAAATGCCCCTTGTTGTTGCACCCTTCCGAATTTCCCAATGAATCCGTTCCCAAAAAATTGTTTCATGTTTTATTTATTTAAAAAACTTTTCGAATTTATTTTACAGGAATAAATAAATAAGAAAATAATATTTTATAAAGCTAACAATTGGGAATTTGTGAATTGAAACTTGAAATAAAAATATATAAATAATTTACAGTATATAAATAAATATATTTAAATAATTTACAATATATAAATAAATAATGCTTGCAAATATTGTTCATAAGGTAAAATTTGAATTCTCAATAAATCAGTGTTGTTAATACTTTTATTATTTGAAGTTTTCAATGAAAAAAATTATTTTGTGATAGGCAAAAGATTTTATCTTAATATTTTAATTCTAAATAAAATCTTTCTTTGGTAATTCTAACTTCAAAATATAATAATATAGAAATACTTACAATTATTTCTGATTAATTCAATAGTAATTTGAAAATTAATTCGCGATAAAATATTTTTATTTGATAAATCATAATTTTTAAGATGTGAAATAGGCGTTAATGAAAGAAAATATATTATCTGTGTATTTTATGTGTATAAGGACTTATAATAAAATATTTGTATCACATATAATTTAGTTTAGATCATTATCCTTTTCCTCTATTTCTTTCAGGATAATTTAATTGAAGTTTACGTGCCTAGCTCCAAATTTTGCCGCAAGGCTACAGCACCTGTCAATAACACCAATTATCAACCACCTCTTTTATAATGAAAAAAGCTCTTAAATCAAATAAATTCATAAAAATTAATAATTATTTGAATCCACGTATATAGTTCAAAAAGCTGCCACCAGAGGGTAGCACCTGTCAATAACACCAATTAGCAATCATCTCTTATGTATGGTGAAATTTGTGGCTTTGTGTTGAATTTTGTGTGCTCGAAAAATCCAAAATTTTTAACAGGATAGCAGAGACAAAAGGAGCTCTTTCAAGGGATTAATTAGCAGTTATCTTGAGAACCAGAAGGTTTAGGGACAAATGTTTCAAATAAAAGTTACATAACATTCAGCGCTCTACAAGATTTATTCATAAAAAATTTCTTTAGAGCTCATAGCTTTCGAGAAACGATATGCTACTACCCTTAATTTAAGGGCTGGAAAAAAATTTTACAGACCTTTTTGATAGTTCTTCTGAAGCTGCGTTTGGTGACGTAATCAAATTTTTCCTAAGGGCCACAGTTCAGAAGTAAATAACGAAAAACTGTTTTCGAAAATCCGTCGCCTCGTGATGATGAATTTTGTCTTCGAAAAATCAAAAAATGTTATTAGGGAAGCAGAGATCGAAGAAGCTCATTCGAAGGTTTTCGAAAATAGTTTTCTTCAATTTACTCCCGAACTATAGCCCTTAGGGAAAATTTTATCACGTCATCATACGCAGCTTTAAAAGGACTATCAAAAAGATTCATAAAATTTTCTTACAACCCTTGAATTAAGGGTAGTAATATGTCGTTTCTCGGAAGCTATAAGCCCCAAAGAAAAATTTTACAAACAAATCTTGTAGAGCGCTGAAAGTTGTGTAACTTTTATCTCAAAAATTTTGCCGTTAACCTTTTTGTTCTCGAGATAATCGCTAATTAATCTCTTGAAAGAACTCTTTTCATCTCTGCTATCCTGATACAATTTTTGGATTTTTGAGACACAAAATTCATCATGAAGCTACTTTTTTAGTCATATATGAGATGATTGCTAATTGGTCTTATTGACAGGTGCTGCCCCCTTGCGGCAACTTTTGGAACTACATACCTGGGTTCAAATAATTTTTAATTTTAATCATATTTTCCTATGAAAATACATAGTAACTGGTGGAAAAATCTCGAACTACTTATAAATAAATGAATTAATTTCTGAAGGATTTGGAGGAAAATTGTTATGAATAAAAAAATATTATTTAGAATATTCAATTTATTTTCCATAATATAAAATGTAAAAACATACATATTTCCAATTAAATAAGACATTAATTGCTTTAATTTATAAATTGATATAATAATGCATGATTTTTTGGAGTTGATCTCTCTGGTGATCCAGGATAGTTCAAAGAATGATATGATCCCTGTAACAAAAAAACAAACCAAGTGAGAGATGGGACAAATAGGAATTCAGCTTTTGACAGGAAAAGGCTCTTATAAGTGCAAATATTTTCTAGTAATTATGATCTATTTATCAATAAATCCAAAAGATATTGAATTTTTTGTGTTCTTGGAAGACAAAATATTCATTATATCTATAACCAGTGGCCCAAAACATTTAAAATAGTAGTTACTGGTTGATTATAGTTGGGTGCCCAATTAACAGAAGTAAGGATTTATTAGCTATTACTGTTTATGATTTATTGATCAATAGATCCAAAAGATATCGAATTTTTTGTGTTCTTAGTAGACAAAACCTTTATTATCTCTGTAGCCAGTGGTTCAAAACATTTGAAAGTGTGGTTACCGGTAGACTATAGTTAGATGCTTGAGTAACAGAAGCTAGGATTCTATAGCTATCTCTATTAATGATTTATTGATCAATAGATCCAAAAGATACTGAATTTATTGTGTTCTTGGAGGACGAAATATTTATTGTATCTGTAACTAGTGGCTCAAAACAGTTGAATGTGTAGTTACTAGTAGACTACAGTCAGGTGCCCAAGTAACGGAAGCCAGGACTTTGTAACTATCCCCGGTAATAGTTTATTGGTCAATTGATGTAGAAGAAATCGATTTTTTTTGTGTTCCTAGAAGACAAAATATTCATTATCTCTGTAATCAGTGGCTCCAAATATTTATGAGCGTGGTTACAGGTAGACTATAGTCAGGTGCTCAAGTGAAAAAAACTAGGATTCATTAGCTATCTTTGTTAGTGATTTATTGATCAATAGATCCAAAAGAATTTTTTCTTTGTGTTCTTGGAGAACAAAATATTTATTATATCTGTAACCAGTGAAACAGTTGAAAGTGTAGTTACTAGTAGACTATAGTTGGGTGCTCAAGTAACAGAAGCAAGGATTTATTAGCTATCACTGTTTATGATTTATTGATCAATAGATCCAAAAGATATATCGAATTTTTTGTGTTCTTAGTACACAAAACCTTCATTATCTCTGTAACCAGTGGTTCAAAACATTTGATAGTGTGGTTATCAGTAGACTATAGTCAGATGCTTGAGTAACAGAAGCTAGTATTAAGTAGCTATCTCTGTTAATGATTTATTGATCAAAAGATTCAAAAGATACTGAATTTTTTGTGTTCTTGGAGGACAAAATATTTATTATATCTGTAACCAGTGGCTCAAAACAGTTGAATGTGTAGTTACAAGTAGACTATAGTAAAATGCTTGAATAACGGAAATCAGGATCCTGTAGCTATCTCTGGTAATAGTTTATTGATCAATAGATCTGAAAGATGTCGATTTTTTTGTGTTCCTAGAAAACAAAATATTCATTATCTCTGTAACCAGTGGCTCAATATATCTATGAGTGTGGTTACAGTTACACTATAGTCAGGTGCTCAAGTATCAGAAGCTAGGATTTACAAGCTATCTCTGTTAATGATTTATTAATCAATAGATCTAAAAGATACTGAATTTTTTGTGTTCTCGGAAGACAAAACATTTATTATCTCTGTAACCAGTGGCTCAAAACAGTTGAAAGTGTAGTTACTAGTAGACTACAGTGAGATGCTCGAGTAACGAAAGCCAGGATTCTGTAACTATCCCTGGTAATAGTATATTGATCAATAGATCTAGAAGAAATCGATTTTTTGTGTTTCTAGAAGTCAAAATATTCATTATCTCTGTAACTAGTGCCTCAAAATATTTATAAACGTGGTTACAAGTAGACTATAGTCAGTTGCTCAAGTAACAAAAGCTAGGATTCACTAGCTATCTCTGTTATTGATTAACTGATCCACAGATCCAAAAGACACTGAAAATTTTGTGTTCTTGGAAGACAAAACCTTTATTATCTCTCTAACCATTGGCTCAAAACATTTGAAAGTGTGACAAATGATAGACTATAGTCAAGTGCTCAAGTAACGGAAACTAGGATTCACTAGCTATCTCTTTCAATGATTTAGTGATCAACTGATCCAAGAAATATTGAATTTTTGAGTTCTTGTGAAACAAAACTTTAATTATTTCTTTGACCAGTGGCTCAAAACATTTGAAAGTGTAGTTATTGGTAGAGTATAGTTAGATCCCCAAGTAACAGAAGCAAGGATCTATTATTGATACTTTTACTTGCTGGAAAGTCCAGATACTTGCTGAAGGAACAGCGACTTCAACTGTATTTTCACTTTTTCTCCTTCACTGTATCACGTGATGGACGTTCTAACTAACTTTGGCAGGCCTTTTGATAAAATCAGTAAACAAAGATTGCTGCAGAACGAATTCAATCCATAGAAGACACGGAAAACACTGATTGTTAACCTAAAAATATAAATAATATAAATTCAAACTCAAAAAATCATTCCAAGAAATTTTATTACCATTCTAATAACATATAATGTATATTATAAATAATATTGACAGATACATATTATTTTTGCATTAGTTTTTTGACAGTAACGATAATGACATTAGAGATTACACGGCTCTACGTATAGATGGCACGAGAGTCAGCTGTCAGATTTATTTTTGAGAAATAATTATTTCTTTTATCTATTTATTGATCATTATATTGAAAAAATATACTGAAACTGTTTTGTTTCTTTACGTTAATTTTTAGAAATTATCCAGACTTTATTTTCAATTATTTCAAATAAATTTAGAAATCTTCTTTATCGATTGAATTACAGTGACAAATGTAGCTAATTTTGTATTTTTAAGTGAAGTGTCAAAATTCAGAGTGATTGAGCATTTAATTTATTGTTATGAAATGTCGTTTCGATCAAAAATTTTAGGTTTTGTTGATGTGTTATTAAGAGTTCCACCTTTGTTTTTAATAGACGAAATTTTAAAAGTTGGATTGGGTCTGTCAGATTTTATTGAAGATGAACACGAGATTTATGAAGCTGAAGATAACTTATCGCTTTCTAGTAATTATTCGACGACGTATATAGCTTACGACCCTCTTTTCTACAAATATTTACTTTTATCTCTCACTAGGTTAACTTTAGCCGTAATAGGTAAGAGTAATTTTTGATTTGATTGTAATTTCTAATAGCTAAGTTCTCTGTGAATCATTCATCAATTCATTAGAAAATTATTGAATCTATATTGCTTATTTTTGGATAAAGAATTTAAGGTGGATTTATAACTGACTTAAAACACAGAACATAATTTGGCACAGCTTGGTTTAGCACAGAAAACATAGAATTTCAGTTAGGGGTTTTATAACATCACACAAGACATAGAAATCAGCACGAAGTAAAAGAAGAGGTATCAACAAAAAATAATAAGAACATGTGCATGTTTTCGGTCTTCTCAAATTGAAAACGATAAACATTATATTATGTTTTGACATATTTGTTCTCATGCTATGAAATTTGTCATATTGTAGATATTTTCCAATAGCGCTCTTGCGGGGCATGCGGCGTTTGTTGCAAATCAACCGAACTACTACGAAATGCCACGGTAATTCACGAAAAACATAGAAAATTAAACTTTGGTCAATTCCTATGCTGTGCTAAACTAAGTTCTGTGCAGTGTGTTTGTTATAAATGGATGCATTGATTTCCACATAACCAAATTCTATGCTAAGCTGTGCCAAATTATTTTCTAAGTCTATGTCAGTTATAAATCCACCTTTAGACTTGCTTGAAAACATAACCACACTTTTCTGGACCATATAATTTGACATTTCGCTATAATTCTTAAAATATTTAAAGTATCATACAAATATCTTTCATATAAGCCAGAAAGTTTTTGTAGCGTTAATTAATATATTTATTTGAATCCTAAAATTTGTGTTATTTTCAAATAGGTTTGATTCTTCTACGTGTAATAATAATTTAGTAAACTCATTTAAAACTTAAATATTTCGTGCTATGGTTATAGTTTGATTTTGTAGCTCTGTGTTCCATGTATATGCCTAAAAAATTCGTATCTTTGGTGAACGTACAAGTCATTGTTTTTCATTTGAAATAGTTCATTATTTGATAACTATTTCGTGTCGGTTGATAAGCTATGATTCAAAAGCAACCTAATAAGGATCATTTTAGTATTTTTTTTATGGTTCATATCTAGTTTACATATTCGATTGGTATATTTCTGATTTTATCGTTTAAACTTGAAGGATTGCAAAATTAAGAGAGGAGGTGTTGAGATGAATTTTAAAGAATAAAATTTGAATAGTATATCATGTATTCTTGTAGCATTTTCATAAGAATCTTTTCAATTACGAGCTTTGGAATAGCGCTTGTCTAAAGAGTTTATAAAACAAATCACATACTATACTTCTTACACAAATTCAAATTGAGACAGCATACATCAATTTTAAAAATTGGAGAAAATGTCGAATATCTACAGTCAGTTTCAACTCTTGCTTGATAAGCCTGTGTCAACTGCAGGCCATGCTTAAAATGTTATTGAACTGTTGAATATCATTTTAAGTATGGTTGATGAGTGCTTCATTATTCCCCATTTTTTCTGCATATATAATTTACACTTTTATTGCATCACAATGAGAAGTCAATTGTAGGAATGTGGCGGACGGACAGACCGATATATAGATTTTTAGGAAATTGAGTCTTAATTGTAAAATTTTGAACTTCATATTCGATAAAATCACGTTATTTGAAATGAGTGAATTCAATTACAGAGTACCGAGTAATTGTTCTCATAATTCCATCCATTTATTGATTTTTTTCCACATAATTTAAATAAAAATACAATAAAAAATTGAGGATATATTGTTAAATATGTGAATAATTCATTTAATTATTCAATATTTTATTGCACCTAGAATGGGGCCATTCTAATTTCAACGTGAAATCCTTTTATAAATTAATTTACTTGACAGTGAGATCTTAGACATCGTTCAGAAAATCTAACCTAGTTTGCAGAACATGCAAATCTGAATGTATTGCAAAGATTCTAATATTCTTCCAGTTTTAAATGAATAAGTGACGACTTCGACTGTTCATTATCACAAAATACTAATTTAAATCGTTTGCTGTCATTCATTCAACAAATGTCAAACATTCAGGCTCTACCAGCGGCGGAAAGTGATATTTTTGACAAATCTTCAATGATTTTTAACTGGATACCTCGAAGGATTACAGGAAAAAGTTAATAAGAAAAATTGTTATACTTGACGAGCTCTATTACTGGTTAAAATGAATGTACTTATTCCTATTACACACTGTACTATAAGAATTTTTGTCTAGGAATGCGCACTTCCACTCTAGCAAAAAATTGTAAACTTGTTGTACAATGATCTATTGGAATGTGTTTCATAGTACTTTCGATAGACAAGAATATCAAAATTAAACATTCATAAACATCAAATTGCATCGAATTTGGCTCGTCTTTGTATTAAGTGCGTATGAAATTACTTCATAAGTGCGTACCACGAAGGAGAATAATAGAGGAGCGGACACTCAGTTGGAAAACATAAAGCCTAAAATGTAATGCGGCAGATGTGAGAGAGATAGCGAGAGTAGGCCCAGCTTTACGTGCTTTATATGCAGAAATAAGATTATATTTCATTTTTTTTTCCAATAAATACAATTTCCAGATAGTTTTAATATTTTTCTTACGTTAAATACTTTATTATTAATTAAATGAAAGGCAAAAGTAAAAAAAAATACATTTCTATTCATGAAAACATGCAATGAAGTAGTACATCATGAAACATATTTTATAAACGTTTCTTTGGATACGAGCTTTCTAATTATGAATTATAATACACACATAAACAATTATTTTATAATAGGCGTAATAAAATTGAAAATATATACACAAACAGTTTCTTAATCACCAGAAGAAAGATAGAAATAAAAAATTAAAGAATCATCTTGATGACCAAGCGCATTTTTTGTAGCTCATTAATGTTTGTTGGTTTAAAGATCTCTCACATTACTATACCCCACATTCACTGAGCTTAAAATCTAGCAGTTTGGGCAAACTTGCGAAACAGCAGCTTTCATTTAGTACCAGTTTCAAGTTGCGACTGTTATATACATAACTTGTGCACGTACAAATTCAAAACCCTTTAGTCTTTATTGTTTAGTAATTGACTGACGGGAGGTCATGTGCTATATCCCAAAAAAATAATTTGATCTTTATTAAAGTTATTTGAAAAAAAAATCCTGCAAATTGGGTGCAATTACCTTCAAAACTCTAGATTTAGGAAAATGAGTAACATGGTCAAATACTGACCTAAATTGATCATAGAAACAAAAGTTCAATTCATTCTGATACTAACACCGAAAACCGCATGTCAATATCTTGTGTCCTTCGCGAGATATTGAGATAAATAGTTTCTACCCTAAAATGGGTACTTATTCGTATCAGTTCGAAATTTAAGGCATAAAATTTGATAACTGACATGCATAGTTCAGTAGTAATTATTTTTAGCGCATTTTTTGGAAAAAAGCGCTATTATATTCACTTTGGCTGGCTGGCTGGCTGGCGTGACGCTGAGTTCTCAGCAACTATATTATTTACAGACTTGAAACTGGTACTAAATAAAAGCTGCTGTTTCGTAGGTTTGCACAAATTGCTTCAATTCAAGCTCAGTGATTGTGGAAGATTAAATTATTCAATTACTTGTTTCAAGTGAAACAATGCCCATAGATATATATGACATTAGGGGTATGGCAACTAAAATTTATTAAAGTAGATAAAAATTCAGTTACAACTTTAGCCGTGGGTGTCACTATTATTATGTACAGTTGTCAAATCTGTCCGGGATTCATTCAATGACTTGTTTGACGCGAATTTGAAGCTTATTAGAATGAATTATTATTATTGGATGAAAATTTGTTTACTTTTGGTGTAGTTTTCTTATATAGCTTTGATAAAGATCAAATTTTCATTTTAAGGTACAGCACTTGACCTCTCGTCAGTCAATAACTAAACAATGAAGATTAAAAGGTATTTTTGAGTTTGTACATGCATAAATTATGTACCTGTCAAATAGTCAAGTTGAAACTAGTACTAAATGTAAGCTGCTGTTTCGTAAGTTTGCCCAAACTGCTTGATTTCAAGCTCAGTAATTGTGAGAGATGGTAATTTGCGAAATCTCTGAAGTAACAAGCATTCATGAGCTGTCAAAAATGCGCTTTCATCATCTAGATGATTCTTCTATTTTTTGATTTTTTACCCAAAACTGGGTGTATGAATACAAAAATCAAGCAGTTTGTGCAATCTTACAAAACAGCAGCTTTCATTTAGTAACAGTTTCAAGTCTGTAAGTGCTGTAATTGCTGAGAACTCAGCGTCACGTCAGCCAGACAGCCAAAGTGCATAATTATAAAAGCGGTTTTTAGCGCATTTTTTGGAAAAAGCGCTATTATATTCACTTTGGCTGGCTGGCTGGCTGGCGTGGCGCTGAGTTCTCAGCAACTATACTATTTACAGACTTGAAACTGGTGCTAAATAAAAGCTGCTGTTTCGTAGGTTTGCACAAATTGCTTTAATTCAAGCTCAGTGATTGTGGAAGATTAAATTATTCAATTACTTGTTTCAAGTGAAACAATACCCATAGATATATATGACATTAGGGATATGGCAACTAAAATTTATTAAAGTAGATAAAAATTTAGTTACAACTTTCGCCGCAGGTGTCACTATTATTATGTACAGTTGTCAAATCTGTCCGGGATTCATTCAATGACTTGTTTGACGCGAATTTGAAGCTTATTAGAATAAATTATTATTATTGGATGAAAATTTTTTTACTTTTGGTGTAGTTTTCTTATAGCTTTGATAAAGATCAAATTATCATTTTAAGGCACTTGACTTCCCATCAGTCAATAACTAAACAATGAAGATTAAAAGGTATTTTTGAGTTTGTACATGCATAAATTATGTACCTGTCAAATAGTCAAGTTGAAACAAATACTAAATGGAAGCTGCTGTTTCGTAAGTTCGCCCAAACTGCTTGATTTTAAGCTCAATAATTGTGAGAGATGGTAATTTGCGAAATCTCTGAAGTAACAAGCATTCATGAGCTGTCAAAAATGCGCTTTCATCATCTAGATGATTCTTCCATCTTTTTTTTCATAAATGCGCTAAAAATGCTGCTCTGTAAAAATTTTTTGTCTGTTGAACATTAATGAAAAATTTGACAAAAATATAATATACATCCACGATCTCACAAAAAGTGACAGTTTTTGACATAATAACAAACTGCGCAATAAAAGTTTTATTGCTTTCGCTAGATTCTATTCTATCAGTAAGAATATCAGTATTTTAAACATTGTTTTTAAATTTAAATTTGTCGGAAGTAGCACAGGAGAAATAAAAAAAGAATTCTAATATGCCACAAGGCTAACAAGAACAATTGTATTCTCAATAACTTTTACAAATTTTTGAAAAGTGGAGAAATTATTGATATAACCTTTCAATTTGTAACATAGAATTGTCGGTAGATCTGCTATTATAATTTTAAAATAATTTCTACTCACTTTTATGTCTCCAGACGACCATTCTTTTATAATATCTTCCTCTCTGAAATGTTTTTCACAAATAAAATCTGTTTTTCCAGTATTTTATTTAATAAAATAGCGTCTTTGGGTAAAGAAAAAGAGAATGTTTCTCTTTACTATTGCAATTTGGCACAAAACATTTTCTACCCATTTCACAATATTTATCAAGATGGAAATGCTAAATGGAACGAAACTCGTCATTTACCTCCATACAAATATGGGCCTATTCTAGCTATCTCAGTTACCTTCTCCCTCTAACAATATTACATTTTTGGCTTCACTTTTACAACACAGCTAAGATAGGGAATTGCATAGGCGTAGTGCGTACTTATAACTATATATTTGAATTTATTTCGTCGTCAATGAATGCTGTATAATAATAGTATAATCCTAAAAAAATATCGCATTCGTGATTTGTTTCTGGTGATCCAGTTAGTCAAAATCCATTTTCCGCCATGTTTAAAATATTTTCAATTTTTTTTTATTGTATGGACACATTATTTTTCCCCAAAATTATTTGGTAAAATATCGAAATGAAAGGTTTTTATCATCAATCGCATTTACGCGTAAAACCTAGATTTATCGATGTTCGGGGTTTTACATTAACATTAATATTTATGTTTTTTTTTTTCAGGATGCATGTCAGCACTATGTCTTTTCATCCTTTGTACAAAGCACCTGATGGTAGTGTACACCTACCTGATGTCAGTTGGAATAGTATTCATCTCCTATTGGACGAATCTATCAACGGCGAAGACCGTCCAAACGTTAACGCCATCAACAGCCACAACTAGCATCTTAGAAGATCTTCTCTCACTTAACCTCACCAAACTACTCGAACCAAACGGTCCTGGGAGCATAATCCTTCAAAACGCGGGGATACAGTGTATCTTAGCCTTTATATTCAGCAACATTCACATGGGACCAAAGCATCCACTCTTACAAAAATTGTTGCCAATCTCGTTTCTTGTTCCTTCGATTCTCCTAATATTACCTTTGCCTTCTTCAGTACTAAACCATTCGCCAGTTTTCGCGTCTTTGTTGCCACTTGCTGTGGTGACTTTTATTCTGTGGACTAGTGTTGTTTATATCTTTCATACCCTGTATAATGGGTACCAACATGCCAGGAGCATAATAACTAATTTTGGAATGTCTGCTTTAGTGGAAACTGAATGGGTTAGGTTGAATGTACCATCAGTTTTAAGAACTTTTTGGTTGTTACGAGTTTTGGAACACATCGGAATATTTTTAATTAATGGAAATGGATTAACTCCAGTTTATAGTTTGATTAAAACTTTAATGATAATGAGTTGCGAGACCTTAACGGCTGTTTTGGGTATGACTAGTATCGTTTCTTATATTTGCCACCATATTGGAAGGTTTTTCCAGTGGGTACTTCTCACAGAAGACGAAGACAATAAAAGTATAGGCACAGTATCCGCCATTTTATTTTATATATTAGCTCTTCAAACAGGTCTAACAACTTTAGATCCTGAAAAAAGATTTATTAGATTGTGCCGAAATTTTTGTTTATTATTCACGGCTCTATTACATTTTATCCACAATATTGTAAATCCCCTTTTGATGAGTTTAAGTGCAAGTCACAACCCGTCTGTTAGAAGGCATTTAAGGGCTCTAGCAGTTTGTGCTTTTTTAGTACTATTCCCGGTAGTATTATTAATATGGTTGTGGACTCACCATCAAGCAAGCACTTGGCTTCTGGCAGTTTCAGCGTTTAGTATTGAAGTAATTGTTAAAGTTACTGTTTCTTTAATGATTTATACTTTATTTCTGCTGGACGCTAGAAGGGAAACATTTTGGGAACGACTGGACG
The DNA here is from genome assembly GCA_963989225.1 of Dromius quadrimaculatus. NCBI lineage: Eukaryota > Metazoa > Arthropoda > Insecta > Coleoptera > Carabidae > Dromius > Dromius quadrimaculatus. The sequence continues at coordinate 48,231,109 of OZ022331.1, read as the reverse complement.
ATTATGTGTATTATATCAGAGCATTTGGTAATACAGTCGAATTCATTTTCGGCATATTTTTGTTCTTCAACGGCGCTTGGATTCTAGTTTTCGAATCGGGGGGTGCAATTAGGGCCGTAATGATGTGCATCCACGCTTATTTCAACATTTGGTGTGAAGCCAAAGCCGGCTGGTCCGTTTTCATGAAACGGAGAACAGCCGTAAATAAAATCGAAAGCCTCCCTGAAGCGAACTCCGAACAATTAGAAAGACTGAATGATGTTTGCGCGATTTGTTATCAAGAAATGCAATCGGCCAAAATTACGCGATGTAAGCACTTCTTCCACGGCGTGTGTCTTCGAAAATGGTTATATGTACAAGATAGATGTCCGTTGTGTCATAAAATATTGCATAGTATGGACAGTGATGAGCTTAAGGAGGAAACACAGCCTATAGAAGTTGAAGACGAGGAAGACGATTACAGGTGATTGTGTAGCGTCGTGATATTTTAACTGTACATACTGTTAAATAGTTTTAACTAGAGGTTAATGGTTATATGACACATGAAAATGCGTTTTATTTCGTCAATTGTTACACTTATAACATTGAAACCATTTTGGACAAAATTAATGGTCGATAAAAATGTGATATTCAAATTTAATTCATATTTGAATTTTATTTCAGTCAACTTTTAAAAACTGATAAGTAATTATTTATTTTATAATTCATTATCGCAAAAGATGTTCAGACTTTGTAATTATTAATTGTATTCTAGTTGAAAATTACGGTGATTCAAAAGCATAATTAACGAATATAAAGTGTCCGTAATTTATTTTATATTATGACAGCTACTGACGATTATTTTTCTTGTTTTAAAAATTATATAGTTGTAATGAATTTTGTGATTTCTTATTTGACAATGTGGAATTAAAGAACAGCTAACTGGTTACTGCTAACTTGTCTCTAAACTTTGAATATTGCAATTTATGAACGTTTCTTAGAAACTCCTTAAGTGAAGCATCCCTTAAGAAATGTCGAACTGATAATAATGTGATAACAGCCATAAAAGTTTTATAAATCAAACCACTTTGAAGCATGTTTCAGGATATGAAAGAGAATAATAAATCAAAATTTGAAGAGTACTATTAGATTTTTGTCAGATATAGTAGAAACACAGCTATAAACGTACCGATAATCCCTTTTTGACTGTTACAAAGACTTTTTTATCAACAATCTTTTTCTAGTAATTTGCGTCAAATCATATTATTGTTTACCAACTGTAAAATTTTATCGAGAATTGGAATCTGTTTATTTAAATGAAATGAATGAACTTTTCATAAAATCATTCAGTCTAAAAGACTTCGACCTTCCCGAAGACAGTATTGGTCCACATAAAAAAATTGTACTTTTTGATACCTCCGTCATATATAATTAACTGTGCTGGAGAAAGTCCTTCCGCTTTAAATATTTTCACGTCTAATGACATGACTTAGGAAGAGTTCCGCTATTTATTAATCCTTAAATCACTAAATTTCCAATTATATTCTGGTAGCAACATCTTAATAATTGTTTAAGTAAGGTTGTCTGACTTCGGCAAATTTACTTGGAACAGAAACGATTCTACCTTGAATCTTTTCAGTTATCCTTGAGCAAACAATTACTGAAATGGTTTTGACAGACCGATTTATTACTCTCTCATTCTGAAACGAAGTGTACCAGCTTCGGCTCCACTTGAGCCCTCCTCAGGATTTCTACAAAATTAATATGTTTTATTGGGATAAGACAAAAATAATTAGAAAAACATCTTTTCAACAGCAAAGTGCTGTCTTTTTCAAGAAACATAAAAATGTATATAAATGGTGAAAGTAAAAAACATGCAAGAAAATTATACGACAAACTTACGGATGAATACAATTCAATAATGTGATGTTTATTGCTTCGAAATTGCTTATAATTAAAATAAAAATCACTATTTAATAAATTAAAAATGAAATAAAAATGTTATTCTTCTGGATATCACTAACAGCACTATATCATCTATTTATCACTTAATACTAATTTAAACAAAATCGCAGATATTTATATTTAACTATTTATATCCACTGATCACTTCACTTTTTGATATTCACTGCTCTAGCGTCACCATTACGCTTGCCTTTATATATAGAAATATCCATTTCTCGAAAATTCTACTACATTTCTAGAATATTGCTAGAGGCTTCCATCGGAAGGGGTGATGTGATGCGGTGCGGCGCCATGCAGGGAGGACGGAAGGCTCTGGCTCAGCGTGGTCAAGTCCAAGCCTACTCCACTTTTATGAGCCTCCACACTCTCGCACGTACAATAAAAAAATATTTGAAAATACATCGATTATGGGATATTGAAAAATACATTTTGTCTAAATTGTATTCATCCGTAAATTTATCACGTTCACCATTTCATATTAATTTTGTAGAACTCCTGAAAAAAGCTCAAGTGGAGCCGAAACTTATGAATGATTTGATTAATAATATTTTTATGACTGAAATCAAAGAATTTTTTATGCAGTCGTCACAATTTTTACCGTCAAGAAACAAATATATTTCTCTCTAGATATTTTTTTCTCTATGTTTCGGGCAGGTTTTAAAATAAAAAGTTGACGACAAATAGATTTAGAAAGTCTAAGCTTGAGAAATTCCTAAAGATCGTTCATAAACAACCTAAGTTTGAGAGAGAAATTAGAAAAAAGTTGAAAAAAAAAACAATTGAAAAGCACTCTTTTGTTATATACTAGGACTAGGAGATGGTGACAGTTGGGGCACTCCGATCTCATACCGCATGCCTTCTTGAGAATTTAAAATTTACCCCTAGATAAAAAAGATAAAAAGGTTATTGACGGATGTACGCTTTCCGGTCAGTAAAAACTCTAATTTTATAAAAAAAAAAAATAGTTTTCCCGTGACAACAATGTTTTGTTTGTGAAAAAATTGACTATTGGAAACAGGTTAAAATGTTCAATGATTTACTCAATTTTTCGTTCAATGAAATGAAAGAACTTCTCCTATTTTAGCTGTATTCTTTCGTTCACAGATCAGTACTGATCTAACTTATCTGGTTCACTATGTGCTTGTTCTTTCGTTTACGGATTAGTTACCCTCACTCCAAATTTCAACAATTCCTCTAGCAAAATTAAATCATAAGAAATGAAAGAAATTGTCTTGAAATAGCTTTGGTTAGGCAAAATGAAAAATTTTGTGATAATTCATCCTGAAATTGAATTATAATTACTAAACAGATGAAAAGAACTACATGTATTTGTGTTTCATATATTTAAAAGATAATTTCTATTAAACTTTTCTGAATATTCATAATTAAACAAAGAATACAGCTTTTGTTCAATGTTTTCGTCAATTAATTGTGCAGATAATATGCGCACTATAGGGATTTAAAGTTATGCTATCAGCGCCACTGAGAGTAAAATTCGAAGCTCGAGAAGAGACATTGCGCGAGGTTATTGCATTGTGTACAAATGGAAATAAAGTGATTTACGAAGAATTGGCTGTATTTAAAAGTTGTACATCAATGGAAATTATAATGTGACAGATTATTAATAGGTTTGTTCCTACAGCAGTACAAAACTGTCCGAGACTGTCCGGAGTCTGCGCAGTTTGATTTTAGGTGTTCCAGCAGCAGTTATGACAAATCCCTGACTAGAAAGTTTTCTGTTCCAACAGTCCATGGACCAGTTTGCTGATAGTCAGAAAAGTTTCCTGACTATCCGCAAATTCTAAATCCCCGCATGCGCATTGTGAAATTGTTGACAGTTATCAACTTTGTAAAGTAAAGTTTTGAGATTTTTAAAAACCTATTAAATGTGAATGATAGTGAGTTTAGTAGTGCTTACGAAATTACTTCGTCTTTATTAAGTGAATCTGACGATGCTAATTTTGGAGAACTTTTACAAGAAAGAATAGAATCTAAAAAGCAGAATTACTTGAACTCAATTGAAAATTATGATGATGTGAAGTTCATTAAACACTTCAGAATAAGTAAAAATGTAATTGGATCTGTTGTGATTCTTCTGACTGTTGAACATGTGTTCCAACAAATAATCACTGACTAGTTTGAAATCAGTCATAGCTCGCACATGCGTACAAAAAATTAGTACGGGACTGTCAGTACATAGTCAGGGATTTTCTGTAGGAACAAACCTAATATTCTGAATTTGATTCTTCACTTTTATAATACATTCATGTTTCAGATAAATAATTCAATGAATAATAGCTCAATGACGAAGGATCTAAGATTTTCCTTGATAGAATATTTCCTATATATTAAAATTGAAATCCCAGAGTAGTTTACGTTGGAGAAGAAGTATTTAGTGCTGAATACATAATTATTTGTGGCACTTCACGTGACAACTCAGATTTGAATATAGAATTGTATGGTTTATGTTACTTCTGCGTTGAAGTCACCGCCACACAAAATTCAAAATTGAAAAAATACCTTTATAAAAGGACTCACTCTTTTTCCAAAGTTTGAAAGAATGATACTTTTTTTTGCTTATAAATTCAAAATCATCAAATTTATTTTTCACTTTAACCTCACTCTCCTATTTGGGAAATAGGGAAAATTTGAGCTTGAATCCCGCTTTTTTTAAGAAGTACAGCCAGGTACACAACAATATGTAGTTGACATAATTATTCAAAAAATAAAGCTTAAATTCTCAATAAATTTAATAGAAAAAAGATAAGAGAATGTAACTGACGTTTCACGAATATCTCTTATTGAACTTCTAAAATTTGCCACCAGGCTGCGTAGCGCTTAGCTGGAAATCCCTATATCGCATTACACTGTCAATGGTAGCCAGAGAGACAAAACAAAATCGGTGCAAAAAAAAAAAATAATAAATAAAGCAGAAACTGGCTACAACGTGGAGAAGCGAACGATGATATTTTAACAATGTTGAATGAAGAATTCGTCCAGAAATTATCTAGGATTGCTGAATGAATGTTTCGTAAATTTTTCATAATTAAATTGGTAACTGCAACTGCCAGAACTAGAACCAGGATATCAATTTCCTCCACATAACCCATTTTTGACATTAAAAATGGAAATAAAGTGCGCATGCGCATGCAACAAAAAATTGAAATACGTTGCATACAGGATTTCTTGCTTTCAATGATTTAGTTCATAAAAGACTACAGAAAAATTGATTACAAAACATTGACATAAAAATTGAGCGTGTCATACGGGCTTTAGTTTCAAAAATTGTACAATTATCTTATGTTTGACTTTTAATCATCAGCGCCATCTCTTAGTAATAAAAAATATTATAAGAATTATTGAACAATCGATTTCTTTGACAGAAATCTGGAATAATTTTTTATTTTCCACTAATGGTTTCAATGTTAAAATGCGATTACGTCCGAAGGGTAGTGAATTCATTTTTAATAGTATGTTGCAATATTCAGCAATAGATCAGGTTGACTTAAATTTACATAATCCAATAAAAGTAGTGTAATTCACATATTGCACAGTATTTTTTTATGTTATCATAAATCGATGTAACGTTTATGAAATTTTTAATTATCAATTTTTTTTTTGGCATATTGAGAGACTAATGACATATATATATATATAAAATAGTTAACGATTGCACATTTTTTTCATTTAGAAATATTGTTTTGGGACGCAACATTATGTTGAGAAAATCGACCAACGTTTATTTTTAAACATATCAATTGATTTGAAGTGTCTTTGAAACAATCAATTTAATTTATTTTTGTATGATTTAAGAAGTGTTTGATCTGATCAAATTGCCGTCACAAATTATTGACAATAAATAGCATGCGTTATAAAAAAAGATATTTTTATTTATTGTGTCATATTCCAAGTTTTTATTGCCATGCTAAAGCCACATATACATACAATACTTTGACATTTGTTTGATCTACCAGCCCTTTTTCACTGTTGTAATTTATTTTACTTTTATTTATATTTCATTAAATAATTATTATTTAGGGCCGACATATCCAACGCCCAATAAACTTATTTGGTGAATAAATTTATTAGGAGGTGAATATCCCGGCCCTTAGTCCCTTTAAGTTGGCAGCTCTACATTTTGACATTTCAAATAACGAATAACATCAATAATTCTGTACAATATTTATTTATGCCTGTTTACACGATCCAATTCATTGATGAAGATATTCAAGAAGTTGTTCTTGAATTTCTTCGTGAATATATTGTCAAGCAGAAAAATGTTGGTTCCACACATGAAGATTTTCATCAATTTATTGTGAAGAATTTAATAGTACCAACCTAAATATCATTTGTCATTTTACTGTCATTAATTTTTATATTATTTCTTGCAAGTTTCTGTAGACCATTCTATAATATGAAAACCATGACAAGCTCAAGAACAAACACTTTAAAATCAAACAAACTTAACCGCAAAAAAGATTGGAGATAAACAATGACAATGCCAAATTCAAAGGTTGGCAACAACAAAATGTGAAGAAAAAACCCTAGAATTCCCTAGAAAGTTGTCGAAAAATAGAACACGTTTTAATTCGTCAATAAATTCATGAAGAAAAAATTCACGAAGTGTCTCGTATAACACAATCCAATAAATTCAAAATGAAACTCCGTGAATTTATTGATGAAGAAATTGAATCGTGTAAAACAGGCATTACATTAAATAATGAAGTGTCGTTATACATTGTTCTCATAATTGCTAATTTTATATGTGAAGGGATACGATTTTGATTAGATTTAGATTTATGTGCCATATTATGGTCTCATATTTTGATAACAACTTCAGTATTGACGAGCTTAAAGAATAGGTGCCAACCTATTCTAATAACATTACAAACATGCCTGTACGAGTATCTGTTTAAAAGTCCACCAAGAAATGTCATTGATTTCTTGTTTTAAATTGTATTGTTAGTACATTATGTGATTGATCTATTGCTGATTATAGTAACGAATTTATTTTTTTTTAAAAAAAAACATCATTTGAAAATATGTATTTGTGATAACTTAATTTTTATTTTTGAATTATTTATTGTCTTTTATACTATTAAAATTAAGCATGTATATTTTGTTTCAAAGGACTGTTTTCGAATACTGGAATAATTAAAGGATGTTTAACTAATAATATATTAGAAAATATTACTTGTTCATTATTTTAAAACCACGCATCAATTTTATTTATCTTAGAATTTTTTACTATCAAATAGACAAATAAGATTCTCATAAATAAATAATGAACAGGTTGTGTAAAAATGACGATCTCAAAATAATTTTATTAGGGGCGAAATCTCTGTTCATTTTTGTGACTTACCTGAATTATAATCAAACAACATTATATTATTTGAAAATCATTTCTTGTTTACCATTCTTTTGCGATATAGGGTACGCTCCACTAGGCGATCGCAACGCTCATGTCGACTCAATAATTATTACACAAGACGATCGCGTCTTGACATTCGAGATAAATACGTCATACCGCTTCAATCTCATAACGCCGGCGATTAAAAGATCGGTCGAATCGGTCAAGAAATTTGAATTAATTGGAAAGCCTTTTTTCAAATTTGTACTTTCGATTCCAAATCATGTCGATTGGTTCAAGATTTTTAGTTTTTAATATGACAGCTAGTTTCACGTTCTCTCATTATTATTTTTACTATTTATGAAAGATTAATTTACACACACAAATTGAATTAATTATGTTTTTTTGCTAGTTAGTTTGATCTAATTAATAATTTACTTTTCGATTGTCAGTTTATTTGACAGAAACTAGCATCGTTCCACTTAAAGCAGCAACCACGACAATCATATGTTAGTGGAACGGCTAAAACTGCGGTCGTGAGCAAATCGTTGCGACCGCCTAGTGGAACGTACTCCTAGTAATATTACGCTGAAATTTGAGCCATATACTCAAGATATTATTAACAAAACAAAAGATTCCTAAACATTGCTTGATTTTAAAAAATCCGCACGGTTTTATTGATTTTTACGTACAGCAGCAAAAGTTTCACTTTTTACCTACTTCTCATATCAAATGATTGTTACTTTTTTTGTTCGGATAAATAATTTATGCCAAATTTTATTAGAATGCCAAATGGTTATCGATTTTTTATTTTTGAGGTTCGTCATTTATTGGTAAACACACTTCAAACAATAGAATTATTTATTTTTTAACAATTGTTAACAAAACGCATTCCTGTAAATTAATATTTACAATCATGGCAAAAATCGTTAGGTAGTAATATTTATTGTAAATACATATATTTTTGCTTCACAATTTTTTCATTACAGTCCTCAACCTTTCCTTTGAATAATAAATAAATGAATGAATAAATCAGTTGAAGACTAGATCCTTATAATTTGATAATAAATAATAAAGGGATACCCTACAGTTTGTTAAAGTTCTTACAACTGTTGTTCGGTCTGCTCGCTCAAAATTGGCTTTGGTAATTTCGTAATATCGGCCATCACTAGAAACAGTAAAATTATCATTCATTTATTTCTGTTAGTAATTTTTCTGACGATTAGTAAGAATAATAATAATTGCTCAGTATTTATTTTCAACTAACGACGATAGAATATTTTTAGATTGTTAATTAACTAATTTATATCCTTAAAAAGTGTCGTGCGCTATTTATTTATTTTTGTTTTTGTTTGTTTCTGAAAGTTCGATTCAAAATAATATATCACCAAAATTCATTTTACCAGGTATGGTTTTGAAGTGGATTAGATACAATAAATTTTGAAGTGCTGCCTAGAAATGAACTCCTGCCTACTACTGTACAACAACAACTGCAAATTCTTTGTTTATCAAGAAAAAATGTTTTTGTAGTACTTCTGTAAATATTTTTGTGATGTCTAATATATTTTATGAAATTTAATGTGTTCTTACCTTAAAACTAGGCACCTTAATTTAAGGCACTTAACGCGAAGAGTGTCAATAGCTTTTTGACTTTTGTCTGAGAATCTTAGATTCTCTGGGTCCCATTTCAATTCTATTCTCTCTAATAGAGGACAGTTGTTGGCGATTCCGTCCATTAGTTGATCTACTAAAACGTTACCGCCAAGGCGCTCTTGTGTACCCATGATGAAAATTCTGCAAAAACATGAACAACATGAATTTTAATGTATTTTAATTTTAATTCAGTATATATTTCCTCAAGTATATTATTGTTAGAAATAATATTTTTAATTGGAATAGATCAATATATGTTTGTAAAATATTTTACTTACTTGGCATTAGTTAAAATTGGTAAAACTGATTGCCAAAGAGAATCAGTGATGTGAGTCATTCCGGACAAACTAAGACCTGCAATTTGATGGCCATATTTCGACAAAAATTTATGCAAACCCTCATCTGTAAGATTATCTGAACTGTCCAGATCTAAGGCCACCTATAAAACAGAAATAAGATAAATCAATAAGGGAAATTAAAACATTTTATAACTGCTAGATCAGATTTTAAATTTGAAATAACTCTGAAAAATTGTGACATTTTTCTATTCTGAAATCTAAATAAATTTTCGGAAAAAGAGCTCCTTTATAGAGGATAATTGAAAATTAATTTCCTTCTCACATTTAGGAGTTCTAATATTTCTTTATGTTAAGTTTTAGCCGCCAGGAGGAGCTACCTATTAATAAATAGATTATGATTAATTTTTTCCAATTTATTTGAACGTATTGTTCAATCAGTCGGTGTTTGAATCTCGTACACTAAAGACGAGCTAATAAATTTTTAGATATGTAAAGAATAAGTTGTCTGCTCTTATTTTAAATTGTTCGAAACAGTCGAAACTATCTTACAAGAATAAAATTTGAAATCGTAAATAACATCAATTTATTGAGTTTTGAAACTCAATTTGAGATCATATTTGCCGAAATTTATTTGGGTCGTTTTTTCACTTTAACCGCAGTCATTATTGTAGTTTAATATGAAATTAGGGCTTGCTGTGTATATTTTTAAATTCGAGAACTATTACCACTGATATCGGGCTGCAGACCTTTGCAATGGTAACAGAAACTATTGACAAAAAGCTACAAATTTTTCGAAAAAAATTAACAATGAGTTGCATAGCGTTGTAGGGTAAATTTACCCTACACGATACTACAAGTGAAAATGGTGCACTATTCGCCCAATTTGCACTAAGAAACAACTTAGTGATCAAAAGTACCTATTTTGAACACAAGAAAATACATCTGGGTACTTGGAAGGTGCCAGGATCTAATATTGTTAACCAAATAGATCATGTATTAATCAAAGCCAGGTACTCATCATCAATTACTGATGTGCGAAACTATCGGGGACCAAATTGTGACTCCGATCATTATTTAGTCGGAGCTCAATTTGGATAATGATTAATCACAGTTAAAAAAATTGAACGAACTGATAGGAAATATTGGAACCTAGAAAAATTCAACAATGAAGATGACATGAAGACATCGAGAAAAACAATGAAAATGATGATATTGAGGATGAATGGAAAAATGTTGAACTAGCAATTAAAAAAGCAGCTGAAGAAGCAATAGGAGAAAAACAAAAGGTGAGAAATGCTGAATGGTTTGATGGTGAATGCAGGGAGGCAATAGAAAAGAAAAATAAAGCACGACAAAAAATGCTACAGAGGAAAACAAGAAGTAATCAAGAGATATATCATCAACCACGAAAAAGAGCAAACAAGCTGTGTAAAAGAAAGAAAAAAGAAATGTTTACAATAAAATTAGAAGAAACAGAATATTTAAGCCAGCATCATAATTCGAATGAATTTGACAAGATAGTACGTAACCTTACAATTGGAGCCAAACCCAAATTAGATGGATGTAGGGATAAGGAAGAATATTAATAGGGGAGGAAGTAAAATAATGCAAAGATGGACCGAACATTTCAAAAATCTGCTCAATGCACAGAATGTAAACCAAAATGAAACGGAGGAAAACACCTCTTTTGACAGTCAAACTGGAACTCCAGTTAAAAATCCTACACGATCTGAAATAGAAAAAGCTATTAAAGAATAATAAATCTCCCTGTGAAGATAATATAGTTGCCGAGTTTATAAAGTATGGAGGAGAAATGATAATTGATTCTCTATATGAGATAATAAATTCAATATGGGGTCAAGAGTTATGTCTGAAAGTTGAAAAGGAGGACTGATTTGTCCAATCTTTAAAAAAGGAGATAAGTTTGACTGCAACAACTACAAAATCATAGCGTCGATAATTAAGGACAGACTGAAAGTTCATACCGAAAGAATATTGGGAGAATATCAATGGGGTTTTCGCCCAGGCAGATGTACTACTGACCAATCTGTCATAATAACGCAGATAATGGAAAAGTACTATGAACACGATATTGACTTGCATATGCTTTTTGTAGATTTTAAACAAGCATTTGATTGCATAAACCGAGAAGGATTGTATAAGATTATGACAAAACAAGGGATACCCCAAAAACTCATAAGATTGGTAAAAATGATGCTAAGTGACACCAAAGCAAAAGTGAAAATAGTCAATAAACTAACACATAGTTTTGAACTAACTAGAACAACTATACATAGATATGGAGATTGCAGCAAGTAAAGTTGAACTGTTTGTAAATGAGGCAAAAACAAAGTATATGAAGATGTCAGCTGTGGAATCCAGAAGAACAATTCGAAATTTACAGATAGGTGATAAAAACTTTGAAGGCGAATCAAGTTGCGTTTACTTAGAAATAAAAATAACAAATAATCGTGGTATGAGTTCTACCATACAAGATAGAATAATGAAAGGAAATAGGGCATACTTCATCAATAAAAAGATACTCGAAAATAAAATTATATCACGTAAAACCAAACTCAAAATCCACACAACATTAATTCGACCAGTAGTTACATATGGATGTGAGGTCTGGATATGATCGCAGGCCAATATGAATAAACCACAAGTATTCGAGAGAAGGATTTTGAGGAAAATATTTGGAGGTATTAAAGAAGGGGAAATTTGGAGACCACGATACAATTTTGATCTAGAAGAGCTAACCGAATATCAAAATATAATACGGTTTATAAAATCACAAAGAATATGATGGGCAGGACATGTGCTACGAATGGATGAGGAAAAAATGCCTTTACGAATACTGAATGGTAAGCTCCATAGCAAAAGAAAAAAAGGAAGACCGAAACTCAAATGGATAGATGACGTGCAAAGTGACTTGAGGAAAATGAGCGTGAAGAAATGGAGAATGAAAGCATTGGATAGGAAGGAATGGAGGCAGGTTGTGGAGGAAGCCAAGGCCCACATCGGGCAGTAGAGATAGATATGATGATGCATAGCGTTGTTTATTTTTATATTTCATTCATTTTTGTTATACCTACATTTATAATTTGAATTGTTTCGGTATTATTTTTTTACTAGTTTTTGATCAACCATTCAAGACGGAAGAAGGTTCAAATAAATTTTTAATCATAAATTCAAGATATAAGAATGGACACTTAATAGAGTTCTTTAAAATCATTAAAAATTCATGGATTAATTTCTTGTAAGATGGTTTTTTATTGTTAAAATATTAAACAATATTAATCCGTTCAATAACTTGTTCTTTGCATTGCAATTGAGATCTGAAGTTAAATAAGAGTGTGTCGGTTTAGTGCGAAAAAATTAATGGAAGTTAAGTGCGGCGGAAGTGTTCAAAAACTGCAATAAAGATTTAGAAATTAGGATCTTCTAATTAATATTTTATAGGTTTGTGAGACAAATTGGGTGCAAATCCAATAGTTTGAGTATTTGAGACAGAGCTTGGATACGAACAGCACCAAAAAAATGAGTTTACTGGTAATAAAGGTATTGTGGTCTATTTATGATTTATACTATTATAAGGAGCTCCTTGCGCTTGCGAATTATTTGGTATATAGTTCAGCTTGAACAATTGCTGCAATTCATTATATTATATAGGTGTTTGTTAGTCTTTAAAATGCGCTAAAGAGTATATAAGGTGTTTCTCTGTACAACTATATATGATTTTTATGATTGTGGTCTTGAAATTGTAGCATGAAAGCACATGAGGTGTTTCTCTGCATTTGATAAGAAATGATTTTAGTTTTAAGAGAAATAAGGATTGATACTTATTGCTGCGGTTTTGAGATTGTGGTGTTTTTTCGATTTATTGGATAAAAGATGGTTTAAGGTCTAAACGGAATGAAAATACGGATGTTTTGTGAAATGGGCTCTATGTGGGGTTATTCTTACGGTCTTTAAATTGTGGCTTGTTATGTTTCTGCGATTTATCAAACACAATATGGTTTTAAATTTAAATAGAAGGAAAAAGGGTTTGAAATGCGGATTGAGAGCACATGAGGTGCTTCTTTCCAATTTATTACACAAAAAATGATTTAGGTAGGACTAAAAAACTCCGTGGATGTAATGAGAGCTCTCCAAATTCAACAGGACTCATCAGATTAAAAAAATACAAATAATTATTAAAAGTTAATTAGAAATACTATGCAAAGTTTATGTTAAATATATTTAAACATAATTTTTTCCATATATTATAGATTTACAGTGAATTTTCTCATTGTGAATCGTCCGGGAGGTTCACAAAGTTAAAAACAGCAATATTACATAATATTATACCACCCACAATTATCCTTTTCTCTCTTATGTTCTTATTAGTTTAAGTTATTTGATGAGATTGTAATAGGGAGGTACTTTGCACCCACTAAAAGGGTGCAAAGTGGTTCTATCTCAATCAAAAATTAAGATAGGGCCCCCTGCCGAAGTGAAGTTACCTTGTCGTGGTGGCAGAACTTAGCCATCACCTTTTGGTGATGCACATTTTTGAACTAAATTACTCTTATAAATTAATAAGCTTTCATGTGCCAAAATTTGAATACTACCAAAAAATTGCACTAAATTAGAAAAAAAAAATAGTTTACTACAATTGGAAGCGAGTTACAAATTTATGCTACGCCATTTTATTTTGACAAATTGTTTCTACGTCGGTAAAATAAATCAGAATTATAATATTTTGAATTTGAAAAATCGATATATTAATTTCTTAGTACAGCAGCTAATAAATTAAGTTTGCTACAAATCTGATAGAAGATCCTCCATTTAAATTCGTACATGTGTGTTATGAAAGAAGAGAATACTGCATCTAGTTTGGTTGGAGCGGGCAAAGCCCGCTGTTAGCTGGGTGCTAAGCACCGCCGGTGAAAAAGTCAGGAAAGTTTAGTCCGTGTACTACAATTTTTACCGAAATAAATTTTGCAAAGTTTATTTATCTCATCAAAAGTCAATTTCAATGCAATTCTGCAAAGCATTGTTCTCGTATTACGTGTTTATGAATTGAATACCACATATTGTTAGAATAAGAAATACGTCTTAATATTAGTCATTATCATGTTTTTGTGCGAATTATAATTTTAAATTACTGTTTACTACTTATTTATTCTCACGTGGACATTACAGTGCATTAATCAGAACTGCACTGATTTTATGTGAAATATTGGACTCTTACCAAACTTCTTGCGTTGTTACTTTCGATCCAAGCTTTTAAAACGGAATCATTGAATCCATTTAATTGTCCAGCGCTCAGAAATCTTAAATTTGTAATTCTGGTGAGCATGTCAATCAGACATTCGGTGGAAAGATCCGTTGCAGTGATGTCCAATTCCTGGACTGATGCTTTTTCCCATTCTACTTGCATTACGAACTCACTCTTCAAACCTATAAAAAAAAAATCAGCGGCATAGTAATTTTTTTCAAGTCTGCCCTAAATAATGCAATGACTGTCAGTAATGCAAATTCAGGTGATCATAAATGATTTATTTTACTATAAGAAGGTTACGTATAACAGCTTCAAAATACTTTCAAGTTGATGTAAGAAAGTAACCGTAAAAATGCAATTATCAGAAATCAAGAACATCATACTGAAATAAGATTGAACAAGGTAAGCTAAAGGTCGATGCCATCCGTTACGTACTCTTTTTAATGTCAATGCCAATCTCTTACGCAAAAACTTTTACCAACTGCTGAATTCACAGTTTTTGTTTGTTTACTATTAAATAAAATACTTTTTTCTGAATGTTTATCAATGAATATTTTATTATTATTCAATGAATGAATTTCAAGTGATGGCATTTTACAATCGCACCGATATTTGAGGAAAACTCTTTACAATTTGGAGTTGTATTCATCCTTATTTTGTTGCAACATTAGCAATGTCACTTGAATATTGCAATTTTACTCACTTGTTCCGTTCATAAGCAAGCACCGCAGTCGTTTGTTTCTCTGAAAAAGTGTTTTCATGGTAGATCCAGTAACTCTGGAACAGTAATTCACTGCTAGGCATTCCAACTGCAATCAAAAGATAATCAAATTGTCATTGTTGAATATATGAGCAATTAGAAATTAATTGCACTCATGTTTGTATGCAGAAATAGGCATTTAAGAGATGACGCACTATTACACAATGTTTAGTTGTGAAAATTAAAAAATATGCTCATGTTGAATAAGCAAGAAAAATAATAAGTAAGATTTTAATGAATGAGTGCTAATAGAATTTATTTAATTTTGTGTTCCATATTTGCGAGCTACTTATCAAATTTTTATACGTTTCTGAAAAAACTTCATCAGCAGTTTAAATTGCAATAAAATTTGCAGACACCGGTTTTATCTCACGTATTTTTAAAAATTTCATGGAAAACGTGGGGAATACATCAAACGTCATAACTCTTCATAAAGAATTGTTACGTGATGAAAATCATATGTGATAATAAAATACCAACGTACTCAACATAAATTCATGATGCAAATACAAGTCAGTTTGATCGTTGAGACATGTCGTCTGAAAATTTTACAAAGTTTTTTTTTTTGTCAATTTCTTGAAAATGACTCAATTATTTTTACTGTTTTACTTCCTCGATCTATAAATAATATTACTTCCCCGATTTATATATAATGTGGCAAGTATTGTGGTCGTAATTTTTTGACAGTTCGAGATTTTGATGAATTTTCACGATTTAGACCCTACTAAATCCAAATAACATTATTTAAAAAAAGTCGATCTGTCTGTCTGGAAGCACGATAACTTGAGAACGCTTATGAATTTTCGACTGAAATTTCATATTTAAGCTTTTTATCAAAAAGTTAATTTTAAGTTAGTGATGACTTCTTTTCAACCAGTGGTACCAAAATTTTATTGATGGAACTTTTTAGTAATATTTATTAACTGAATTTATTTATTAAATTAACTGAAATTTTCTTGAAACATTTTTCAAAATTGTTAGCAGTTCATTTGTTATTGTTACATTCGGCTTTGTTGGCTCTCAAATTATTGTAGAAAAATTCTACATCAAAAATTAAAGCGGATATAGTTGTATTCTTGAAGTTTCTGGCAATTTACGCGTTTACCAGAAAATTTCAGAAAGTCTAAAGGAATGACGTATTATTAAAGTAGACCCAGCGCGTCCTATGGCAGTCCACAGTTTGTTATGATGTTAGCACTTACATACTGAGGGGTTCTGAGAAGCGAAGGGAGTAAACATGCTTGTTATGCGGTTTGCCTGCTTTTATTTATGTTTGAGAAGTGCGCGCCTATATTCTGTACTGTATGTATATATTTGTTAAAATAGATGTAATAATATATTAATTGATTCAAAATAAGAAATAAACTAGATTTTTCCCACATCTCACAATCAATATTTTTTCAAATGAAAAACGCAACCTGCGATACAACGATGTCTACCCTCCTCACCCCACTGTTTACTCCTGCATCAAAACAAATGCCGCGTGCTGGATCTACTGTTAATACGTCATTGGTCTAAAAAGGGTATAAATATGCGATCCAAGAGTCACGGCAGCAGTCTTGCTTGAACGCGTAGAGTTAAATAAATATTGACATATAAATAGACAAAGTTGAGTTATAGTCTAGTATGATAGTTGTATTTTTGTAATTACACGTTTTAATTTAATTTTAGTCATTAAAAACATGTTTTAGGGATTCTTATCGACATTTTAATAAACTACAGAGTGATCAATAATGATTGTCTGACAGGTGACAGGCAAAAGTTCGCATTATGATCAAAACTATCTTCATGGAATAAAGTTAGTATAAATTTATTCATTTTGAAAACTACATTACCGACATTTCAAGAACACAATGGCGTATATTTTGCATATTTTATGACGAATTCATCCATAATCTGATTCAATAAACAAAAAAGTAAGTAAATAGCTGTATTATTGACTGATTATTGAAAATTTATTATTATTCTACCAAATTATTAGGTTAGAATAGTGTTTTCAGAGGAACTGTCATCTGTCACTTGAAGGTCACTATCTCAAGCAGGCGGCAGAGAAAAAATCAGAACAAAGCGGCACGGACAATCATTATTGATCACTCTGTATTTAAATAAATATTCGTGTTTAGTAACTTTTTATACTTCACTAAAATAAATAAACGTTACCTACATTATTATTAAATTTTGAATTATTATGAAGTCCGTTATATTTTTTCCGAAACATGCAAAGGAAAGAGATAATGAAAATCATAATTTGAAATTAGAATTATTAGAACTCTTATTTGGACATCATATGCAAATGTTCGTCCATTATTTTATTTTTTTCAGATAAGTAATTTGGTTTAGTCCGTGAGACAGTGCATAAATTTTTCGTTGATTACCGCTCTCTTGAAACTTCGTGAGTGACTTCATTGTGATGAGTCCGACAGCTTTCACATTTGACGAAATTCTTGATTTGCGGGCGTTTTTCAGCGAAAGCTAATTGAACATGTCAATTTCATGAAGCCTTGGAACTGTATTACCGTCATATTGATGTTTACACTAATCGAAAGATTTTTTGATTATAAAATGAAAAATAATATTGTCCGACATGAACATTGGGGGCCAGTGGTGAGTCCGACAAGCCACATTTGTCAAAAGTACGTTGGTATGAAAACGGATTACCGCTAGTCTGAGACTTTGAGGACGTGTTCAATTTTTTTTTTTTCTAAGATTTGGTCATTTTGTCCGAGAAATTTTCGGGGGCGTTTTCTCAGTCCGACCTGGAAACGTGTCAGGATTATAACAGTTCCTTCATGAATGACCGCTCATCTCTATGTTTTTTATATTCCATTCAAATAGTGTCTAGAACATTACTGTATAATGGGGCATACTTCAGAAAATTAAAAATATGTTGTATGAATGCGGCTGCGTTCATAGACATATACATATATGAAATGCATATCAAGTCAGTATGGTTATTGATTATAAATAATAAAAAAAGGCTTGTCCACCAATATATTAATATTATTTTGGAATCAAATGTGTGATATAAAGTCAGTATACTGTGATAATCACCTCAAATATCATTCAAATTTACCTTCAACTGTGATATCTATATATTAATACGTCAAGAGCAATCTTTCGACCTCTTTTTAAGCATATTGCATGCACGAATGAGTGTGAGATTTGGCATACTCAGAATTTATATGAAGAAGATGTGCAGAAAGCGAAAATTATATACAGGTGTTCTATTTTAATCTATATATTAATTCGTGAAGAGGAAGCTTTGTATCCCTTTTCAAGCATATTGCACGCACGAAAAAATTTGATATTTGGCATACTTGAAGTTTATTTGATCGAGTGCAGAAAGCTGAAAATACATACAGGTGTCCCATTTTAATTTTACGACGTGAAGAGAAAACATTGTACCGCGCACACGAGGTGATGTGAAACTTGGCTTAGTTGCAGTCTGTGTGGAGAATGTGAGATATGACATAATTTGAAGTATATCTGGAGAAATATGCACCGAATGGGAGAATGGCTGAAGAAAAATTTCAAAGATTTCTCTTCCCTTCCTATAGTCGGGGGAGAAAGTCACTTTGAAATCTTGAATGGGAACCACAAATCCTAATTTTAGATTCGAATGGAGCATCGAATACCAATTTAATTCTACTAGGAAACCCCGGAGATGGAAGATTAAAGTGAGTAACGTTCCAACTTAGCGACATAATAATATATTTCTTTTTCTATTTTCTACTTTACTTTTTTTCAATTATTTTGATAATGAATTATTCATTACTAACTTATAAACAACGTCCATTACTTATCTCTTGATATTAAATACGTCAAAAACTGAGTTATATATGTGCGAGCGTTTTCTTGCCGGACTGACGATAAGAACCAATATTTCTGTCGGACAATATGTTTTTCAGACAGATAATATGTTTTCAAATTATGACTGTTTTGATCCGACAAGCGGTCATTGATGAAGGAACTGTTATAATCCTGACACGTTTTCAGTGTCGGATTGAGAAAACGCCCCCGAAAATTTGTCGGACAAAATGACCAAATCTTAGAAAAAAAATAATTGAACACGTCCTCAAAGTCTCAGACTAGCGGTAATCCGTTTTCATACTAACGTAATTTTGACAAGTGCGGCTTGTCGGACTCATCACTGACCCCCAATATTCATGCCGGACAATATTATTTTTCATTTTATAATCAAAAAATCTTTCGATTAGTGTAAACATCAATATGACGGTAATACATTTCCAAGGCTTCATGAAATTAACATGTTCAATTAGCTCTCGCTGAAAAACGCCCCCAAATCAAGAATTTCGTCAAATATGAAAGCTGTCGGACTCATCACAATGAAGTCACTCACGAAGTTTCAAGTGAGCGGTAATCAACGAAAAATTTATGCCCTGTCTCACGGACTAGTTCTGTCCTGTTTGGTATAAAATAAATGCTCATGCGAAAATAATTCTAATAAAAGTGTCAAAAATAAACGATTTTCAATTGTTTTTTTTTTACTTTTTTGTAGTTTTGTATCAATCAAAAACTCTCGAGGAATGAGCATTTGCTAATTGCTTTTTACAACTTAACTAGAT
The DNA here is from genome assembly GCA_963989225.1 of Dromius quadrimaculatus. Lineage (NCBI taxonomy): Eukaryota > Metazoa > Arthropoda > Insecta > Coleoptera > Carabidae > Dromius > Dromius quadrimaculatus. The sequence goes on along the minus strand of OZ022331.1, from coordinate 48,211,251 downwards.
TATGCCAAATTTGAAGTCAACTAAAGCAACTGGACAAACAACTTATAGCTATTGTAAAATAAAATAGTAATGTCCTAATCCGCCATCTGTCACTTTGAAATATGCAATGAATTGATACTGGACTTTAAATTCAAGGTCGGGAAAGTAATGTGGTGGCCACAGCAGATTTTTATATGAAAAAAATGTTGTTATCCACATGGCAAGTGTTATTTTTCTGACGAAGGTGACACTGCGTCACCGAAACGTCGTAATTTTGAATAATCTTATGGTTATTATAATATGAATTGTAATAATGTTTTTATTATTTTGATTTTAATTATTTTAAGCGAAAAAAAATTACCAACCGTACTTCTCTGGCTGGCGAAAAAATAATAAAATATTTTAGGACTCTAAAAAACTATGTATTTTAAATACCAGACGAGGGTTATTCTAAAAATAGTGACTGGGGTATTACACTACTGACAGATGCTTGAACGTTACAAATCAGAAAAAAAATACGCGGTTCTATGATTACTCGTAGAATTTCTTCTCTCGTGAATTTACTTCTACACTTGAAACTTTACGAAAGGTCGAGTATTTTATGTTATATTGTTGCGATCCACTGGATTAGAGAAAGTAGCATTGAAATATTGCATATATTTATGAATTTATTGCTTGTTATTGTCTATTGAAGGAAAAAATTCCAAAGATTTTCTTCCTCTTCCGTTTCAAAAAGATCTATTTAACAATTTTTTTTCAAGAATGGATTTTTGAGTAATTTCATTTGCCTGGATTGCTGAAAAAACAATTGAAGAAGAATAATATTTAGTTAGTGCTCGCCCAGTGGTCGAAATTCGACCGTAATTTATTATATTGCTAAATTTGGACGTTATTGAATTTAACCTTCCTCCCCCAGAAGTTTCAGGCATAATTAACTTGATATGAAATAAAAAATAATGGTTCCCATTCAAGATTTTGAAGTGACTTACTTCCCCCCGCACCCTCGGAGTGGGGAAGAAATTATTAAACTTGTACTTCAGACATTTTCTCATTCGGTGCATATTTCTCGATATATTCCAGCAAAAAATAATATCGCTTTCAGCGGTAAATTAAAATGGGACACCTGTATATAATTTCAGCTTTCTGCACTCCTTCTCCATACAAACTTTAAGTATGCCAAATCTCCCATTCCTTCGTGCGCGCGGTACAAAGTTTTCTCTTTCATTTGTTTTAAACTACAGAACATTCAATTTATGATTTTTGCTCTTTGCAATGTTGTTAGTTCTTAAAAAGTGTTGAAATATGGAAGTTGTTGATATTGAAAAAAAATTCGAATCTGTTACAAATAATATATTCATTTCTCACCTGAATACAGTTGGAACTGAAAGCATCAATGTGACTGTCATCAACGAAATTAATTCCATATAAATTAATCACTCTTAAATTTGGTGTTGCGGATTTTAATTTATGGACATTGATAACTTCATAGATTTCTTCTTCCTCTTCTTCTACTTTTTCATAAGTTCCTATTAAATGAAGAATTTCTAAACCGTTGATGAAGTTGTAGATCTTTCTCATGAAACCTTCCATGAAGATTACCTGTGGAAAATATTTATATGTAGCCATTTTCAGATAAAAAGGTTTATTCTATACAAATAAATAAAATTATCAGGGACTGACAAAATAAAACAACAAAAATATCGATAGTACAGAGTGGAGCCCACGGTTTGCCCGGGTGCTGCAGTCAATTGATATATACATATATATTTGTTTCAGTTATTTCAAAAAGTGTATACGAATATATATGGATGGTGTTCTTATTGGACTGGCTAAAACTATGTACGTCACTGTGAGTGGACGTGATCTTACGATTAAGAATAGAAAATACAAATTATAGCACATTTCTAAATGAATTTCACTTTAAAATACTTGCCTCTGATAAGCAAATGCACAAATATTTCAATTTAGCTGGAAAAGTTTGCATTTCACTGAAATCGTGCAGCTGCATGGCCGTAGAGAAATCCAACAACATATGCGTTAAATTCGGACACTTATTGGCCAATTCATGCAGTACAGTATGTGTAATTAATTCAATTGGAAGCTCAATGTATCTCAAAGAAGGTCCAAATCGAATGCTAATCAAAGCCAAAAGAGACTCCAAAGATCCGACATGCAACCCAGATATTTCTGGACGGAGAGAAACATGTTTCCATAGACGAGTGTCATAAGCTATCACCCGCCATTTCTTGCAGACTCTGGCCATACGACAGATCTCCAAATGGGTCAAGTAACTGAAGATGTTGAGGAGGATCTTATCGGGAAGCTTTTCGATTGTCTAAAACAGAATAAACAATATTTAATTGATATTTAATTATAAGATAATCAACTGATGCCGTGCGGTTGGATACACTTGAGGAGGAGATAAGTAAACTAGCAAATACTAGTTTGTGACTCAATACTAGCAACTAAAAATTAATTGAATAATAATGCTGGCTCTGAATGATTCGGCGATTATTGTAATTTAATCTTTATATTGTACAGAAATAAATTATCGTATTTGCTACTCCTGGGTAATTGGTTTTAATAAATAAATAAATGAATAAATATGGAGAAAGGGGTATACTTCCTGCCTCACATCATTTGCGCGAGCGAACTGATGATGTGCGGTTCTGCTACAGAAGCCAGTTGCACTTTTAAATAACAATAATTTTCAGAAATAATTATTGTTAGCAACGATTTCATTATTTACTAATTCTTTACGATTATTTTTTCCGATTATAGTTAGTGGGCACTGTCTGATAATAAAACTAATCATTTATTTTGGAGGGAGAGTACAGGATTTGTGACGTATTATCAAATATAAGATTTAAAATAATGTGATGCAGCGTAACTCAAAAAATACAATTTTCGTGATGATTAAACTATAGTTTGTACTTTTTCAAATCAGAAGACTAAAGTCGTTGACCTTTGCTGATCTATGGTCCATTCTAAACGTGAATGGATTATGATAAATAAATAAATAAAGATACATACACTTATTGTTTTTCTACTTGATATTCTAAAACTTGCTATTTGGCAAATATAATCCTAGACATTTGTCAATAAAAATTTTGTTTCTTCTACTAGATGAGACTGCATTTGTCGCACCAAAAACTTGCCAAATAATTTGTTAGGCATTTGGCAAAGTGGTCCAATTCTTTTATCTTTCAAATTTGTTATACAAAATCAATAAAAAAATTCTAGAAACGTTCTTCTGAATTGTTTCACAGAAGTTTTAAAACATCACGATGACGCTCCTGCCCAATTGTCAAGATTTGTTTAGTGATTACTGCTGTAAGCAATTGCACGAAGTAAAGTGAAAATATTACTGGAAGAAGGTTGTGACTTCCATTTGTCAAAATTAACTTAATATTCTAATACAGCTTGAAGTCGAATAATTTCCGGACAAACCTCGTATAATACCAATAAATATATTTCGAAATTTTTTTAGTATCTTTATCAATTATGCTATAACTGCCTTGTAAAACAATGATTGTACTTATGACTTAATTCCTCTAAATTATTATATTATAAAAATTTTCCTCATTCACAACCATATTTTAATAATCTAATTCAAATGTCTTTTTGTGAATATGCCTATGCAATGTTGGGAATCATAAAGAAAAGTGTTTTTATTGTAGTTAATGCTGCATTAAATTAAATAAATAATTCACAAACAAAAGATTCCAGCGTATCAAAGTTCAAGGACCGTATGTTTTGCAATATTTGACTATTCACTAAATTTTATCAATGATTCGGGATACAATACAAACATAAAAATTCATGAGTTTGTTGAGCAAAAATTTGCAATTTTCAAAACAATTGAAGGTAATCCACTACCTTGGATTACTTAATTTCGTCCTGATTTCAATAGTTTATCAAAACTTATTTTGATTTATTTTTACTGCCTGCAATTTTGAAATTTGCCCAAAGTTTTTTCCGGAAAAGCTAGTTTTCTTATTGAACATACAAAAAAATGGCGATTTCTACTTCCGGACCTCATATTCAGACATAAAACAAAAAAATTACGAACTTATTATGAATCGGTGTTAAATAAAATATATTAAAATAAACAATTGAATGCGTGACAGCAGGATATGTGTTGAAAATGCCCAAAAATATTTTCCCAATTCGGAAAAAAATTCTTTACCGTATTGTGAAATCTGCTTTTTCCAGTTCCATCAGTGAGATAAACCTGATTGGCTTCTAAAGCAATTTGCCCCCAGACATCTGCTCCCAGCTCCATTTTTATTCCAGCACCCACTCACACCCACTTCCTTTTATTTCACCTAAATTTTAATAAAATCCTTCCACAGCCTCTAAAAGCCTTCAAGAAATCACAGAATTTTATGTAACTTTCTAAGAAGTTACCACAGCTAAAATACGTGAAGATTTTGATTTTAACGTGTAGTCTAACTAGATGACGAAAATAACTTGTTGAGCTGTGACGTAGTGGAAGATATTTTGGGTTTTGAGTGTTTTGGTTTAGTTTTGAAGCGTGAAGCGGGATCCCTCAAATAATTTCAGGATGAAAGATGAGTCGATCTCTTACAAAAAAAAATTACGAGTATTGCTGCCTTGATTTTAAAATTTAACTAATTGTTTCTGACTGTAAACGAGTTTCGAATTTGGTCTGGCAATATTTTTTATGTATGTGAGACTCTTTCGTATTTAATATATTAAAAATTCAAAACAATAATAAATTCCAATATTTTTTATCCCCACTTTTAGCGCCAGATTCCCTGTCCAGTATATTTTAATTAAAAGTCTGGAATATTCGAGATAATTCTAGCAGCCTCTCAAAAGGCTGTAGAACTGTTCCAGACCATCTCAGGTTATCAAATAAGACTCAGCACTCTGCCTATATGAAGGTCTGCGTCGTTTATTTGAATAAATCAAACGGTCTGAGAGTAGACAGAATGATGGAGCAGGTCAAAATAAACTTAAGTGATATAAATAATTGTGGCAATAAATATTAATTGCATCGTTATTGTTAGCCGATTGTTAGTACATTGCTTTATTTAATAATCTATACATTTTTCAGAATTTTATTTAATAAAAACTACTTTTGATTTTAATAAATTTTTATTTATTTTTAAGTACCTAATAGTGTTTTCTTTTATTTTTATCTGGAGCCCTTACTGTACATTACTGTATCAAGAACGATGACACAACTCATTCTTATGACTGCTGAAATATTTCGCCAACTCTTAATCTATTAGAACTTCAGGCCATATGAAAAAAAATATATTCAGTACACTTCCCTATTGACCTGCACCTTGATCTTTACGCTGGGATAATAATAATAATATTCCCAGCCTTGGCACATAATACCAATTTATGCCTTACATTCTCCACTTCTTAATATTTTTGTTATCATTTTACACAATTACAAAAAAACTTCATTTGAGGAATGCATTTGATTCTGGCACAAACTCAAAAATATTTTCTTGGCTGAGTGATGAATGCAAAAGTCAATTCAATATATCTATTTTATATATTGTAACGTATTTTCATGATTAAAGTCTGGAATATTTCTAAATAATTCTAGCATCCTCTCGGAAGCTCTCTCTGCTTTTTAAAGAACTGCATCGTTTACTTGGAAGGCCACAAAATAAATCAAACGGACAGAGAGTAAATAAAATTATGAACCAGATCAATATTAATTTTAGTGATATAAATACTTCTGTAAATAAATATTAGTTACATTTATTATTATTAGTGTAGTGTATTTTTTGTTTTGTTTTGTTTTTGTTACGATTATTTGACTTCGAAGGACCATAAATACGGAATAGACGTGAATTAAGTGGACTATATATTTTCTCTTCGATGGTTACATGAATTCTAATTCTAACAAGTGACCACCCCTCGGAGGTAAACGAGGGTGGGAAGATCTTATTTAAGTGGGGGTTTCTGCCCCTCCACCGATGCGAGCATCAACACATACAAATATACCAAATAGTTTTTATTTTGAGCCCTAAAAACATTACAATATGACCAATCTGTACCAAGAGGATAGAATTTCTATCGGTTGAATCAAATTAGATAAAAATAAGTTTCATAATTAAAATTAGAACTTTAGAATATTATGCTGACTAACCAAATTAAAAATAGAAAAAGTGTAATAATATATAGCTCAAGTTCTATTTCAAAGAATCAAAATTATAAATCTATAACAGGCTGCACATGTTTCTCCAACTCAAAAATTTCATTTGGAAGTATAAGAATGTGAAGATGACAAAAATGCGTTTTGAAATATTCAATTGGCGTTTCAAATAATCAACCATCATGCCATTATTTGCCATTAAAGTGTGACAAATGTCGCACAGCCTGGGGATATTTAAAAACCGAGCCACAAGAAACGGTACATTTTCTGGAAGTATCCAAAGATATTTTTTAAATAAAGGCATGCAGCTTGTAAAAGGATGTTAAATGCATTTTTGAATATATACACATGAGATTTGCTAATTTTACCTAGTAGACTATCAAGAGATGGAAGGATCTCGTTAGAGATCCTTTTTCTGAGCTAAATGACTGCCCGCCGTCATGAGCGCAGCGCAATTTCTCCAAGAGATTAATTTATCTTATTCTCCGTCGCACTCAGGTATTTCTTATGGTTGTGAAAGGGAAAACCGACGATTTTCGCTATTTTAACGAGAAAGTCCCGTCGTCGGACAACCAGCATCGTAGTATTAGTACGTAAGTCACCCTTGACAGTTCAATTTCGTAAACATGAAATCATTCATCTTTAGGCAAAGAAAAACTACAAATTAGTTTTGAATATGAGTTACATAAAAAACGAAAATGGGATTTCAATGCTGAAAAACATTCACTTTTAGTATTGGTAACTGAAATTAACCCGTAGCCATCTAGCGGTTATAAGCGGAACTATATTGTAAAGTGGATTCAACCTGAATTTCCATATGATCGTATGTTATGTTAATGGCTTTGTTAGCAATATTTAATGTTTTTTTTGAGGTTGTTTGTATGAAATTTTATACTACAATAGTTCAAATTGGATTTGTTGCAATTAATTCAGTGAAAAATACTTAGTTTTCGACTTTATTGTTAAATTACATAACCTCATTGCTATACTGAAATTAGTCTTTCTCAAGAATATACTCTTCAAAATATGGAATCTAAACAAAGAAGTGTTAAAAATTGTTGTGTTTATAGATGTCATTCTAAATTGAATTGTTGATTTGAGTTTCCATAAATTTCCTAAAAGGGGAAAAGGAAAGTGTCGGTAGTAAATAAATTTGGAGACTGCGATCCAGTTCATAAACAAGCTATGCGGATTAGCAAAATTCGTATAGGGAAAGCTGAAATGTACAATACAAAAATGTCATAAATACTCCCCTGTAATATTATTTTCTCTGAAGCTATGAATTTCATAATCTCATTCAGTCTTCCAGTTACAACTAAAATTCATATATAAATAAAAAGATTTTAAAAGAAAAAACCAAATGTTATAAAAGGAGAAAGCCAATACTTTCTCACACAATTAAAATTGAATTGAATCATTCAACAAAATATAAATATTTCTTTGCTGAATATCAACGTATTTACATTGTAAACAGATTACAAACTTGCCGTAAGCCACTTTTGATCCACCATTTTGTAAGCACAGTGCTGCCGCCAACGGTAATTTCAGTTGCCAATACATACTCCATGGCAATAAAATCCATCATTAGGTCAGACAGAAAAATGTTGAGCATGAATAGATATCTTTTTATAAAAATACTAGCCAGTATGCTACATTTACAATAATTTTTTATTTTTCTCTGTTGTTGATCAAATTAGTACTTAAAATTGAACAAATCTTCATCAAATCAAGACAAGTTTGATTGATAATGACAATGGAATATTCAATCAACATTTTTTTTGTACACTTGATGGAAAACATCAGGTTTAATATTTAGAAATCAGTACAGAAAAGTGCCAGTTTTCCGATTAACAACACTTTTCTAATTAGCAACAAAAAACCACACACTATAACACGCGCCCAAATGACAGCTTTGACTTAATTAAGAAAAATTACATATTCTAAACATATAGGGCCAGTTTCACCAACGCTTGTTAAATTTATCCAGAGGTTATTTCATACGAAAAGTATTGTTGATACAATTGTAACCATAGTTAGTGACTCAAAATAACCTCTTGATAAATTTAACTGAGTTTGGTGAAACCGGACAATAAGAAAACAAAAATTCTCTTGATTTCGCCGGAAACAAATGTAAAGTCGCTTCTTTAGCTACATCCAGCATTTTACGAGAATCTTTAGCTTCTGATGTTTCTAACAAATTAAGATTGTTAAGAAGAAGAGTGGGGTCAAGCTGTGGTGGGAACCCTGCTCTATGCTAAATACATAGGATAAACATTCATTACCAACTTCAAATAAACAAAATTTCAATGATCAAAACTAATGGAAATGTTTGTTTTCGGTTGAAAATACACGATTTTGAATTATTTGGTTCCTTATTCTAATCTTTTAAAGAGCTTCCATCCGTTGAAATATTCTTTTTTCATATTTTAACAAAGCTAGAATATGATATGTATAGTACGCAACGCTGTAGACATTCGGAAGTATTTTTGACATCTGACGTTTAGTAGTGTTACTGCGTTTCATAACCAAACAAACTTATTGATGATAAATCTACATCAAAAAAATAATATCGCTGGAAGAATAAATGGGCTACTCAATCAGTGTATCGTCAAGTCAGGAAAATGATGAAAAATCTTGTTTATTCTAATCACACACACTCTTCCCATTTCATCTCACGCGGCGACGTTGCCAAGCGTATGATAATTTGCTAAATTTTAGTAGCTTTTGTACAATTTTTTTGAGTAATAATTCAATTTTCTCTGAAACTATAAACAAGACTTTTTTGAAACTTGGTACACATGTTTATAAGACATTCGTAGATATTTTGACGATTTTTTGTAATGTTGTCGTTTCAGGTAATCGAGAAAATGACATATAAATCAATGTGGAACACGTCGTGTGCATTAACGCAATGTAATAACATGTCACCGAACAGCAACTTTGACATTTTTAATCTCGATAACTAGAAACAAGATTGAGTTCAAACTTTGCCAGAATATTCTTCACTAAACAAATAATATACTATAAAAATTTAAATGGATTCTCATATACTTTGATTTCCTTCTCAACAATCTTAATTTCTAATATTGTTTATTTGTTACTATGCATTTGCTTGGCACTTATTAAAACCGTTAATACGTTTTTGCAAGAACACAACCTTGATTAGTATTTCTGTAGAAAATTATTTCTATTCTTCGCGCCTTCCAGTCAAGTTTTTCCGTCAAGTATACAAAATAATAGCGTGTTCAACACGTAAGAAAAGCGATATTTCTTTGCTCGTGTAAATTTAATTCACTCGCTCGTTGCTCTCGCTCGTGAATTGAAACATTTACACTTGCTAGTAAACTCTCACTTTTCTCTATTTGTCAAACAATTATTTATTTATTGAAAAATATAATAATACAAGCATTATTCAAATAAACTGTACCTACATATATTTTTTATATTAAAAAAATTGAATAACTTTGGACAAATAAGTGAAATTCGTAAAAAACACTTTAAAAAATTTAAAATTCTGGTTTTGTGCTAAAGTTTGAAGGATTGGGGTGTTGGAATTCTGAGATAAATAAATTAGTGAAATCAAATCTTCGAATTATGTACTGAGGCAGAAGAAGGGCATTTGCTTGCCAAGGAACAAAATTATCCATTTTAAAAATGCTCTCCGTTCTGTGCATCTTTTTTTTCTGTATTAAATTCTATAACTCAGCAATCCAATATTATTAATTTATTTACTTCAGAATTGCCGCAATCTTTCCAACACTCAGCACAGAACCAGGTTTTTTACTTTTTCAAAATGTTTTTAATGGATACAATATATGTGAAAAATAAAGTTAAATAGGAAAATTGATCAGTGTTACCATTTACATCATGTAAGCAAGAATTAAAGATTCACTCATAGTTTTCAAAGCTTTGCATCCACATCATTAATTTATCACATTCCTTGTTATAAACATTCTTTGACTTTTCAGGAATTAAAAACATTTCAGCTTGTTGCTCTAAATTTCTGATTTTTGGAGAAATATTTTCTTCAAAATCCATTTTACCAATCACAATTTACAACTATGAAAAATAAGAAAGTATCCAAATTGCACCATGGTAAATATATGACAACATACGAAATAGTCCACGTCTCTACGTGATGAAATATATTTTGTTTCTGTACTAGTTGCTGATAAATACATGTTAACAGCTTCAATAATAAAAAAAAGATTCCGAAGTAGGAAGGATTTTTCTTGTCCATTTTTTTGTATGGAACCCTTAATACTATACTACTGAGGCGATTTGAAAGATCTGCACTATATTTTGCTTTGGTTGATACACATTGCAGAATAAGAAACGATTCCCATTTAAAAGGAGCCAAATCTTGAAACAATAGTTTGTTTTATTTTTGGAAAATAGTTTTAAACTATTATCAGAATAAGAGACCCCAGCCATTCCCTCGACAGACATTTGCTTATAGTTGCGGTTGAGCTGGTCAACTTTTTAAATGTACCCAAATGACAAATTGCGGCATGCGAAAATTTTGACACATGCCCAAGTCTTTCATGAAAGAAGATTTTCAGTGAAGCATCATTCTTCAAACTATTTATAATTTTTTCATTTATGAACTTTCAGAAGCTGAAATAACTAACCCAATAGCAGGGGTTTGATTATATATATTTTTCAAATTATTTCCAATTCCGAGCGAATAAGAAAAAAATATTTTCGTACCGTTTTTCTCGCTCTTTTGCTGCTATCGAGATCATCCCTAGCAAGGGCTGACACATCAACATGTAACGCATCCCACATTTTCACCCTTTTTAATCCACTGCCAGAATTTTTTCGTCACTTATTCCTCCACTTCACAACTTCACTTAAATCACTAACACATGTCTCACTAGAGATTTCGCTCTCCTAGCGTTTGTTCCTTAGCGACGTCGCTAATACTGAACTAACGAATCACTAATTAACAGTAAGTACAAATACTTGTCTGAAAATAGGCAGCTAGGACTGGGACCTATCAGTGCCAGACTTTTAAAAAACAAAAACGCTTCGGCGGACAGTTGCTTCAGACAGAGATAGATTCTTCGTTTGTTTGCCAGTTTTATGTGCCAATATTTTATAACTGACTATTGGTTTATTCATTTAATAGTTCGGGATTATGTAGGAGGCATATTTTGGTAGCAATGGATTTTATTACTGAAGATTCAAGTGCATTTCTGTTGGCTACGCCTCAGTAACCACATTGCATATGTAGGTGCCTGACGCACGGATAATTTTATGACTTTACAAATTTTAATTTTTTATTCTTGAGGCAAAAGTCTCCGAAATTTTATTTTTCTAATTTTGAACGTAGAATGTTAGAATTCAATATTTAAGACGATAGTTATTTTGTCTAGTAGATGCTCATATCCTATTTTCATTGAGATCGACTGAGCCGGAAGTGCACTTTACTTGACAGTACTTTAGAATTTTTCATATAAATTCAAAACGATCGGGTGTAAAATATTGAAATTTAGTATTTCAGTCTGCTGTAGCATCTGAATGATTGCCTACTATTCTCATAACAATCGACTGAACCGGAAATGCACTTGAGTTGATTTTTTTTTTAACTTTGCGCTTAAATTCTGAACTGTTGGCCGTAGAATCTTAGGAATGTTGTAGCATAAGAATGATGACCAATGCAACCGACTGGGCCGAAAGCGCAATTTACTTAACAGATTTTTAGAATTTTTTGGATAAATCCAAAACGATTAGCCGTGGAACGATGAAATTTTGTGTTTATTATCGTTCAATGATGTGCTGATTATTAAGTACTCAAATAATTTTATTTTCAAATGAAATTTTAAAGTCATCTGTCATTTGTTTGGCGCCGATCATCCGCGCATGTTGATTGCGCATCTAAAGTCATCTGTTTCATACAGTAGTGGGGATATCGAATCATGGCAAACGCAGAGAGAAGCTTTGTTATTCTCATTCTCAAACAGAAAGTAAATACAATGGGGTATATTTCGAAATAATTTGGAGCTGAATTAGAAAATAGTTTCAAGTACCGGCTCAATCTCAGAGAAGATTAGTCGGATACTTATCAATATCTATAACTTTATAAACTGATTGTGGTGTGCTATTATCATTTTGGCTCTTCTGTAGTTGAACAGTTGAACATCGAGAAGTGTTTTAATGTGCTAGTGAAAAAGATAATGGTGTGTCAGTACAATATTGCTATACAAGACTTTATTATGGCTTATAGAAACGCTACTTCCGAATATTTACCCGAATGGGTTATGTCTACTATTACAGGGGATGTCGAGTATAACCCCTTAATTTTTTCGGCCATTGGTTCAGTTTTAGTGGGTCTAAGTGGAGTGTTGCCTCTTCTAATTATACCAATAGATGAAACAGCAAATTTAAAACAAGGAGGTTAGTTGATCATTTGCTTTTTGCACATGGTGAGCAGTGGTAGTGAAACTGTGTTGTTATGTCATTTGTATATAGGTGACAGTTGAAAGAATGGCGCGAAGGATCAAAACAATTGCAAATATATTTATAACTTTAAAAAAATCATTTTAATTGCCATTGACGTGTGGAGTCATCTATAGGACAGCAAACATTGGACCACGTTATAATCTAATGTGATACTTGAATAAATGAGGAATATTGATATTTTATGACGTCAATAGTGTTATCCAAAATTATTTTAAAGTGTACAAAATTGAACATCGATTTTGTTTAGTTCAAAACCTATTAAGTGAAAATATTGTATTATAATTGTACAAAATTGTGATGTAAAATTAGAAACGTTTTCAGGACCACTGTGAGTCAGTTCAAATGTTGTTTAAATCATGACCATCACATTTTGTTCTGACGGATGCATTCCATTCATATCTCTCCTAGTAGGCGTGCAGATAGGCTTTTGTTTTCCCTAGTTTTCTTTAACTTTTATTTCTTTTTTAATTCGTTTTCAATAACTGGAGGTCATTTGTAGAACGCTGTTCTAATTTTAATTATAGTTTAATCGCTACATTTGATAGTTTAAACCTAAATAGAAGTATTTCTGATTAGAATTTATTTGTTAGGTTATAATTTGTATTTAGGTCCCCTTTCCACAGCAAAATTTTAAACAAAAATTGCGTTTTTCAGATGCTTTTGAATGACTGTCAATTTTTAGCTGAAAGTTAAATTTTCCAAAAGACTAGTTACACCTCGAGTTACACCTTGTATAAAGTTTTGACGTCATCCTTGTTTGGTTTGGGCTATATATCAAATTTATTTCCACTACAGCGAGTTTTTATTAAATTCACAATTGATTGAACTGAAAACTCATCTTCAGCCTATATAGCTTTTCAAAATCTCATTTTTACCGTAAAACTTAATTAAATTTGATAGAGGAGTTATACCGGGTGTCTTTTAATCAACGTTACAAATTATTGTTGCAATTTTGTATAAACTTACATGTCTTTCAAATGTATAAATTGTATAAAGAAACCGCATTGAATTTGTTGATCTTATAAACGAATTTATATAAGAATAAAAGTCGAAGCGCTTTTATAATTTTTTTAAGAATTTATGGATCTGTAAGACTCATAAATTTACACATAATTGCTTCATGAATACGTAAAATGAATTATTAATTTTATTTATTGATTTTTAATTCAATTTTGCAATTAGAAGAAATGCTACAAGATTAAAATACCGCGAATTGGTAGCCATATTAGCTCCAAATGCGCGCCAAATTTAAATAAGCAATATTGATATAGAGATATTTGTAACTTAAAATTATCAAACCTTAAATGTTGCTAGAGGTGTATTCCATTTGCCAGTAAAAAAATCACTTTCACCTAAATCATTTAAAAAAAAAACAGTTGTTTGAATGGAACAAGCATTTTTGAAAGAAGCGCAATTATGTTCTCCATCTTAAAAACGTAAACAAAACACATGACAAACTAAACTGAACAAACTGGTAGAGAAAAATCGGCGATTACTTTGAAGTGAATCCAATCATTTGGCGCAAGGGTGGGGGTGATTGCGACTAATGGAACGAACTAAACTGAACGAAAATCATTTTAAAGTGATGAAATCAGTTGAATCAGCCAAAAGGAGAACACCTTAAATAAGAGAAATTACTGCGAATTGGCCGCCATCTTAGCTCCAAATGCGTGCCAAATTCAAATGTCAGAAAGTTTGACATTCAAAGTAAGCGATATTAGGCGTGTTTCTTCGACAATCATACTGAGAATCTCAGGATCATAAGGCGTGTTTCTTCGGGCAATCCAAGCGATCTAAGTGACAATGATTCAGTGAATCATGTTTCCTTGGTCGTTATTCGTTATCCCCACTTCTTCACTTTGTGATCACAAAGTGACAATCCCCTTACCCTTCTGAATCGAACTTTTTGCATGTTCACGATGATTGCGATAGCAGAATCTGTGTAAATTTGAAAAATGGCGGATAGAACAGAACAAGAAAATCGTTGGTAAAACAATAAGTGCACATCCCGCATCTTATATGATGAAATGAATATACGAATAATCATGCAATAATAAATAGTGCATGAAAAACAAACTATTTAATGAATTATAATAGAAATCAATACGGAAAAATTCTGATATTTTAACCAATCAAAAGAAAAAAAAAGCGCCAGCAATCATAGCTACAAAATAAATTTTTAAAAACGAATATATAAATATTTTCAAATCAAAATATTTAGTTTAGTATTCTCACTATAGGATCGCTGCAATAAATGATCCATGATTCGAAGTTCGTTGTTTTCTTGTTTCAAAAAATAATCATGATTCATATACAGCGAATATGATCCTGAGATTCACAGTATGATTGTCGAAGAAACACGCCTATATATTCGCTGTATATGAATCATGATTATTTTTTGAAGCAAGAAAACAACTAACTACGAATCATGAATCATATTTTGATTTGAGAATATTTATATATTCATTTTTAAAAATATATTCTATAACTTTGATTTTTGGCGATTTTTTCTCTTGTAATTGGTTAAAATATCAGAATTTTTCAGTATTGATTTTTATTATAATTCATTAAATAGTTTGTTTTTCAAGAACTATTTATTATTGCATGATTATTCATATATTCACCCCTTCATATTAGATGCGGGATGTGCATTTATTGTTTTGCCAACGATTTTCTTGTTGTGTTCTATCCGCCATATTTCAAATTTACACAGATTCTGTTATTGCAATCATCGTGAACATGCAAAAAGTCTGATTCAGAAGGGTAAGGGGATTGTCACTTTGTGATCACAAAGTGAAGAAGTGGGGATAACGAATAATGACCAAAGAAACATGATTCACTTAATCATGAAGACTTAGATCACTTAGATTGCCCGAAGAAACACGCCTTAAGATACATGAATGTCAAAATTTTTGTGTGTCAGGGCTACCAAATTTTGAGTGAACTTTAGACAAAAGAAAATACTGCAAATTGGCTGCAATTTTGGCTTCAAATGCGCACCAAATTTGAATATTTGTTGAAATGTTTGACTTTTTGAATGATAAATATTGAAGTACAGATCGTGAATCCAAAAAAAAACAATTCTCAAATGGTAACTAGCCGGTTACTAGTTAAAAAAATACCACGAATCTGCCGCCATGTTAGCTTCAAATGCGCGCCATATTCAAAAATATATTAGAGAGTTTGACATTTAACAAAAGTAAAGTAAATGCCGAATGGTCATTGGATGAAAGAAAATAATTTAAATTGGCCGCCATCTTCGCTCCAAATGCGCGTTAAATTCGAATATTTGTGCGATAGTTCGAAATTCCGTATAATTGATAAACTGATGCGTGTAAGTCAAAATAGAAGCCAAATTTCTTTTGGTCACCGCGTATTGGCCGCAATCTTCATGAAGAATTATGAATTATTAACATAATTAATTATTGATGACATTCATTTGAAAATAGTATAAATCAGGACTATATTTGTACTATTTAATTATAGATTAACTTTGATTGCATTATTTGTGATTAATTTATCAAAATACGTGAGAAGATAATCAAATTTAGAAGTTCTTCCTGAAAAATTTGGTAAAAATGTTTATCAGATGGCAACACTGTAGCTCTACTATAATTATTTGTAATTGGCCTAATTTTTCTTATTTTTTTAGATAACTGTTACTATTATGCCTATTTTGATTGAGTAACTGAAATTTTGTTTGTAGACTTTTTTTGAGATACGCTGGCTTTTTTCTTACTGAGAGCATGCCGTCAATCACGCATTGATCAGGTGAAAATACTAATTTAAAAAAAAATCATATAACTTACTGAACTGATATGTTCTCATCTGGTCAACTATAATGAATGATCAATTGATTATAAAAATTTAACTATTTAACAAATCTTCATAAAAATCATTAGATAGTTGATTAATTGGTAGAAAAAAGAATCATCAAAATCAGTCAAGATTTGCGACCTGTAACGTGTCCTCATACGTACAAACCAATGTATGGAGATGCATAACATTTTTCAAAAGTAGATTTTGATCATAAAAATGTTCAAAACTATTGAAAAATAATTTTAATTTCAGACAAAGCTTTGATAAAGTTGATTGCTTATGAAATTATCCAAGTTATTTTATTGCACACTATCGTGCGGGGTGTGCAATATAAAGTTTTGTTTAGTAGGAAGCATTTGAAATTTCATTTGGCTATAGTACAGTTAAAATTATTTGGCGATAAGCATCTCAGCGGGCACCCCGCAAGAGGATTAAAGAGATTTATGGGGCTATATTTACCAGGGTAGTATTTATAATATATTTTTCACGTGAGATTTTCATAAAATGATACAAATAATAATAAAAAGAGGAGAAATTTTGCAGGAAACCAAATATTCTATTACAATATAATACAAACATTTCTTGAATTGATTTAAAAATTTACACTTGGTTGTTCCAATAAATTTTATTTAATATCTTCACACGTTTTTCGGTTTTTACAGCATCATCAAAATTTAGAAAAGTTACACGAATAGAACACATTTAAAACTATTTGTACGTGTAAATTTGCCTTTGATGTTCATCCATTAGCCAAATATGATTAGAGTAAATGCCTATTGATCCAATGAAAATATTGCTTATTCAATTTTAGGTGAATAATAGATTGATTTTCCATATTGAGTAATTGCTAAGTTTATATAACTTGAATTTCACATTCTTGCAAATACTGTTGTTAATTTGCTTTCTACTTGATTTGACACAAAACAAAAAATTAGACAAACTTTTTTGCTAAACACTATTAAATTACGCCATTACTAATTTCTTTAAGATGCGTGCTAAAAATGTTTGGAATTGACATTTTAATTGGGAAATGCTGGGGCATTTTGCAACAGAATAATTATTTCGATAATATTATAGAATTGTTTTGGAGTATTTAACACTGAACTATATAAATTGTGCAAAAAGTCGTCTAGCTTTCGGCTTTATTTAAGCCTTCGTCAGGACAATTTCATGCGAGAGTTTCCGTAAGAATAAATTAAGTTTTTTTATTTTTTGTACCCAATTTTGTGAACAAGTTAATAGTTGAAATAAGTTTATTGTTAAAAAAAATTGTTTAAGATTATTTTGATTTTGTTATCACACTGAGTAAAGAACTGTAATTTATTCAATTGTTAGGTTAAAAATGTTGAAATCATCAGTCAATGATACGGAAAAAAAAATCAGAACGATGCGGTACGGTCAATCATATATGATCAGCCTATAATATTAAGTACGGTGAATAAAGCTCAAAAATCGTGACCTATTTATGCTTATTTTTTTATTTGATTCAAATAAATATAAAACATTTATTTATGTTAGTAAAGAAAATAGCAAAATAAATCTTCAATGGACTTTAAAACAACAAAAACAAAAGCTGATAAAAAAATGAATACGCATTTTTTCTTCAGATAAAATATTTTGCTTGAATTAATTTTATGGCATCCAGTTATAATTTTTTTTTTGCATTTGTTCAAATGAAGTGAAAATTCTTAAATCTTCTTTGTTGGCGTACGTAGCTGAATGACGTCATTCACAACAACAAGTGAATTAATTATGCGAATAAATTTGAAATTGTATAGGAACTATTCGCGTTGTCATATATTCTGGGATTTGAACAAAGGCTGTCAGGATGTATTCTGCAATTTTATTCAAATAATTGTTTTTTAATGAGTTTGAATTAATTTTTAATTGCGGTAATATGACGTTCTGATTCTTTTAATTATTCAATTGATGTTAAAAAGGTATACTACTTTAAAGAAATATTCGTTATAATTATACCTACACATTTCGATCACCGAAAATGGGGCCATCCCAAGCCTACTTTGTTTTAAATTATTGTTGCAGTGTGTCAATTTGAATAAAAACTTCTTTCGAATAGACCTAAAAAAAATATTTCAGACAAATATGATTAGTAGATAGTTAGAGAATTTTGTAAATGTTTTATTTTCAAAACTCGAGTGGTTTTCAAAATATTCTGTTTTGAAATTTTTGATCTGTCGCCATTTTGTTATTTGACAAGATAGAAAATAATTGTAGATACAAATTTTGTAGAGAACCAAATGCATGTCCTGAATGTTTTTATATTTTTTAAATATTCCTTGAAATGAGCGAGTAATGACGATTTTTCGAAAAACAAAAAAACGTCATATACTGTTAATTGGGGCTCCAAATCAAAAATTTATAGTAAGAAAAATTGTTTCAATGAGTTATAATATAACTGCCAGTTTCGGGTGTTATAACTTATTATTAACACCGTTCATATAAGTCAGGGAAGTAACAAAATGACATCAATTTTTGTTAGGCATGTATACTGCTTTGCTGGGCTCATTAAACGCAGCTGTTCCACACGATCGTACAGGGAAATATTTTCAGTACGAGATAAGATTTAGGACCATTTACCTGTCCTGAATCTTTCAAAATTATATCACCTATTTTATTTGAATATGAAATTGACTTATGGGCCAATGTTACTATTACTACAAACCAGATAATTTTTATTTATAAACTATTTGAATAAATACATTTCAAGTAAACACAGAAATATTTATATTGTCTAATGACGTAGGAAGATTGCACGCTATCGCAAAAGGAAGAGAGATATTGTTATTTTTTTTAACTCAAAACAAAAGAATAATATCTTGAACCCACACAATATTTACAAATGATTTGCAATGAACTTCAACACGGATTTTATTGTTAGATAGTTGGTAGCACTGCGCGCCACACCTGCCGTTGATCCATTTGTTCGGTTAAATGCAAAATTCAATTGCCAATGGACAAAAGATTGTATCCAATCAGTGTGTAAACAATTTTCACCTCGAAATACTTGGCCTCATGTCATAATGTTCAAGTTTACTCACTTATTGCATAATAGTATTTTTTTTTTTAGAATAATGCGCAATTTATATTAGTTGTCTTTCGTTAAAATAATGTTTTACAAGTTCTCGTTTTAGGATTCTGAAATTTTACATTTTAGTAATTCGCAGAATGCATTATGTGTGTAAATTAAGGATTCTGATTTCTGAAACATATGTAGCTCATTTGTTTAGCTAGAAATCCTTGAACTAAGATAACCACGTGATCAGATATGTTGTTGAATGAACATTAATTAATTTGTTTTTAATATAACACTTGCATAAATTGCATCATGTTCATATGTGCATTAGGAAATAAGGACTAAACTTGGGAAATAGTAAAGAAAAGTACTAATTTATTGTAGGATGAATTTAAAAAATACATATAAATTTCATAATTAATGCAATGCATAAATCGTAATTTTTATTGTTATTTTATCTTGTTGGAATACTCATTCAAATGCATAAGCTAGGTTATGATATCTGTCATTCAAATGACGTATGGAAAGTCATCCTACATAGAACATTATTGCTTGACGCATTTTAACCGTCAACGTATTTTTGTATCATTGAGAATAAAATATTCAAGCACGTTAAACTCTGTATTATATTAATTCAGTAAATATTTTGCTTGCGGTCTGTGACTTTATATATAATGATAAAGAGAAATTTATTAATATTCTTACTCATGTTAGTACTGTAATATGTCAAAGTACAATTTATTACGTCAAATTAATTTTTTCGTGTCATCTTCAAAAACAGCTCTCATTTACCAACTCAGAAATTTATATGCTTATCTTTTAATAAATTAAATAAGATTTGTACAATTAATTTCAACTCACAAAGAAATAAATAACACAGTACACTCATCAGAAATAATATTGTCACGGTCCAAAGTACATTCGTGACATAAAATAAAAATTATTTAATAATGAGTGGAAGCTTTAAAAATGAATTTGATCTAATTTACTCAAATAGTGCAAGATTTATTTTTAATCTAAATCCGATTTTGGGGACTATCGATTCACGTATTGATAATTATTCGATGAGTTGATAAAATTGAAGATAGAAAGGTTATTGACATAAATAACTTCAGAAATATTTGTGATTTGAATTCGTTTAGTAATTAACTTGTGATTATTATAACAGACTCTAAATTTGGTGCTTTACGCATCGCAAACAATGCTCTAGAATCATATTGAAATCTGAATTATAATTTTTTGCGAATTTATGTTGGTAGTACTGAACAACAATTGACAATGAATCTGCGCTCATTAAGTTTTTTTTTAATGATCTAATTGTGCTGCAAAAAAATTCACAAAAATAATGATGACAAAGTTTGGGTCACAGATTAACTTAATTATCTAATTATTTCCTGTTGCTTCAAATTATGGCAATTTTATTGCGTTAATCCATTTCAAAACAATTGCTTCAATATTCAACTATTTTTCATTTGAACTATTTTTCTTTATGAATACGGATTTTAGAGCAGAATATCTGCTCTTTCCAAAACGCTTCATAAATTACCCAAGTTGTAAATACTTCTATTGTCAAAACTCGAGGCTAGCGTACCGGTCAATAATATAATACACATTGTGTGCTTCTAAGTCAGTGACAATATATTTTTTTAAATAAGTAAAAATCTGTGTTGGAAAATGTTGAGAGTTCTATAATAAGCCACGTAGCGTAGTGTACAAATAATTATTTTATTATAATAATTCAGTTTATCTTTTTCAGCAAGTGCAAATACGCTAAAAGTACTACTCAGCTTTGCAGTGGGTGGACTACTAGGAGATGTTTTCCTTCATTTGTTACCAGAGGCGTGGGCAAATGACGTCAAAAATGGTATGTACTTGTACTACGATAATCTGCAATACACATGTTCTACATTGAGTGCTTGTTAATAGATATGTGCAGCATATATTTGCAAGCAACACAATTATTTTTTTTTATAAAATTTTAATTTTATGCGTTCAAATTAATTGCTCTAAAAATTTTGTAAATTTATTCTAAATTAGACTTGATTTAAATGCAAGAAATTGTATAATGAAAAGTGTTTTAGCCTATACTTCGTTCGTCGAGAGCACGCCACGCAGGAATCACGTTGAAATGATTGAAAAACTTGGGTCGATATTTATGAAGATTCTTATTTTCATTATAAAAATTTATGTAATTGTTTCTTTAATTTGACCAATTGATTGATTATTTTATTTTTACGTTGAAGAAAAGCTCCGAAACTAATTCCATCTTAGCTGCGCAGTCGCACACTAATTTTTCGAAAGCTGCGCAGTCAATTCCGCATTCTGCGCACAATGGGCTTGTTCACCATTTTTTTTAAATATTTTATAAAATAATTGCTACTAAAATTGGCAAAAAACCAGATTCCATTGAAAAAATTAAATTTAGAGTGTATTTTTTTTTTGAATCGGTCGAACGAAAATTGATTACTGTTGAATCTTCCTTCGTAAAATTTGCCTAATTTAAATGCTAATAATTCATGAATATGGACCTAAGGCTGAAGTAGCAGGTATTTATAAGTCCTCACTTTTTGTGTGAATGTCATTCTGTGTGATTGCCAAGGAACAAACAAAACTTGAAAATCTGAACATAGCAATTATTGAATTGAATTGATTTTGGAATAAAAATGCTGAAAAAACTATTTATCCTTCTTTTGAAACATGATTATTTGATATAACAGCATTTTATAAATTGAGGGGTAACAGAAACACCCCCTCTTTTCTCCAAAGAAAATTAGGTTTGATGTGGACAAAATAAGTTTCAGTTTCATATTTGGGTCAAAAACTACATAAATCCACGAGGCCGTGGATAATGGTGCCTTACCTTGCTTCTGCCAAAAAAGTAGCCCAGAAGCTGAGAAATTGGGGAAATATAGCACAATTTTTTTCTAAAATAAATTTCATGTTCAACTATTCCGGAAATTACTAGTAATTCTTTTTGAAATTTGAACCTTATATTCCTCAAGGTATTACCAACTTAACAAGACTAGTTCAATTTTTGTTCATCCAAAAATCGCCCGGAAGTTGAGAAATTAGGAGAATATTACACATTTTTTTTTTTAAATACATTTTCTTTTGATATTCAAACCGTATATTCTTCAAAGTATTGCCAACAAAATAAGACCCATCCAATTTTTTCCAAGAATTTTTGGGTCAAGTGACGAATTTTCAAAAATTCGTCCCATATTTTTATAAGCCTTTTCAAACAACTGCCCAAATTGAATGACAAAGCTACGAACTTCTAATAATTACCTAGTACCTATTGGAATATGATATATAAGGAAACTTTCTACAAAGTTTCAGCTCTCTAAGTTAAATAGAAAATATAATATGCGACTTGAAAGTTTAGTTCGGGTGCGCGCACTTAACGTATAACGATCATAGAAATATTAAAGATAGAGAGAGTAACGTCTATAGAAAGAGAGAGAAGATAGAAGACCTCTTTTTATCTCTTTCGCACGCAGGCTGGCTGTCAGCTAGAATCTCGGGCTATTGTAATATTGAAGAGAGATAGGAAGAGGTCATCTATCTTCTCCCTTTTTCTATCGGTACTACGTTTCCTGTTACATACCGTCCCTACTTTATCTATAATATCTTTATGATAGCCACTGATCTCTAATATAACACTGGATTGGGTTTAGACCGTATTCTGGCATCTGAAAGCGGCGGCCTTGACAGTAAAACTGAGGTTTTGTTTCACTATTCGACGGCAAATTCAAAACACTTATAGAAGACACTCGATGAAATTCAAAGTATAATGCAAGTTAGATGATGAAATTATTCTCAATATACGTCAATATGCACACATTAATAATCAATAATAGTTAAAAGTATTTCAAAATTGTTATAATAGTTAAAATATTTAAAAATATTCATTAATAGCTCAAAATATTTGTTAACTTTTTGTATCAGTATTTTAACTATTTTTTAAACATTTTAGCTCTGAATTATCAAATTCATTGAATAGTTTTACGATTTTTGTTATAAATCTAAACAATAAATAAATCGTTTTGAGAATTGTGTGACTATTTGAACATTTTTTTTTTGGTTTTGCAGTTAACGCTATAGTTTTTGTATAGTTCGTTGAAAATAGTCGGAACAACATCATTTTCCAGAGTCGTGTATCTTTTCGCGGACGCAACAAAATTTTGAGAACATAACCTCATGTTTTTGGCTATTTCTAAGTTTGGCAAACCCATTTGTTCGAGCCATTTTTAAAACGATTGTTCATCGGATGGAAATCTTGAAAATATTCACATCATAGCATAGCAATAAAAATAAGTAATGTTTACTTATTTCAGTCATAACGACAGTTACTTCAGGTTCATTTGTTGTACTCACTTGTGCAGTGTCAAATTTCTTGATGAATCGGGTTTCTTTCCGCAAAACATGCACTCGATCATCATGTTTGATAAATAAAATACCGGCAAACCAAACAGCTAAATTTTAAATATCGCGGCACAAGGCGGTATTGATCTGACACAAAACCTCAGTTTTTGCCAAGATGGCGACGCTCAATTGGGGCCGCATTCCAACGGCCTAAATCCAATCCAGGGTTATATTAGAGATCAGTGATGATAGCTATACCTGAATGTCCACTATTTCTAAGTAAAATCACTCCAGAATAGTAATCAGCAACTTCGAAAACAAAAAAAAATTGGATCTAAGCATTAGTATTATTTTGGACACTGTCCGGTAATTTTTGGAAGTGAGTACTGTTCTTTTTCAATAAATGAATAAAATGTATCTTTTTTTTTGAGATTTTTAACAAATATTTTGACTGTTTTATGAATTGACTATAGTTCAATTCAATAAAGTAGTTAAATCTAAAAAGAAAAGATGCTCCGCCGTCAGTTTTCGAAAACTGTCTGAATTATCCCGTAATTGGGCATCAAGTTGTTATATATTTAACGAATAATTTCGAATATATAAACTGTAATGACTGTGAAAAAAAAATATTGAAAATTCCTCGATCATTAATTACTATTTATAATTTTTATTATTATTTCAAGCATGATGCTTTTAGACTGACCGCCTCCGGCGTCATGCTTTCGAAAAATCATAATTATTCCGTGATTATCAATGACCTGGAGATACTACAGTTAATAATTTGACTATCAATAGAAATGCTATAATATATCTTGATCTACATTATACAGGGTGCTAAATTTAAGGACGCACCATAGCGTTTTCAATTTTGATTTTGAAATGTTCGTAGTTCTTTTACAACACAAACATTCATTACTTTTTGTAGAGAAATATACTCTAATCAATAATTTTGCTCTAACCGGAAACAGAAAGATGGCGAAATTATTTACTACAAATTCTAGTTTTCCTTATTAATTATACTGTTATTAATATGAATTATCTTATTTGATTACACTGCTTTTTCAAATTATATGAAATATTCTAGGAACATTATCTGTAAGTTGTTAGAAATATAAAAGACAGTTCATTGTCGCGTGATTTAATTGTTGCTCAGTAGAGAAAAATTGTTTTTGATTGGCTGCTCCCTCTTCTGATTGTTTGAGATCATGAAACTTTCTCGAAAATCCATTGAAAAAGCTAATAATTTTATATTTCAAAATTCACAATAAATTCTCCTAGATTCTGGTTCTGCTACATCAAAGAAGAATGTTTGAAAATTGAAATGCCATATTGAGGGAACTGTTATACCCGCATTTTTATTGTAAAATCGATAAATGAGGAGATATTGCCAGTAAAAAAATGTACAGATTCTTCTAATGAGGTGCATTTTGCTTCCGGAAAATCGCTACTAAATTTCATTTAAAATTCTTGGAAGTTCTAGTTGGAATATTGCATTTTCGAGTTCTAAAATTGAAATATCTTGTATATCATGTAGCAAATGTAAATTGAATTTATTCAACTGTAAATATTAACAATGGAGACGTCATTGTTAAATTTTCAATGCGGATCTTATTATTTAATCAACCAGTACTGAAAATGCATTATTTGACAATTACCTACAAGGCTTTGAGGCTCATCTGTTGATAGTAATAGAATTACGAGTCCATTGATAATCAAATTGAATCATCAGACCTTCCAGAAGATTTAAATGTAGCAAGAACTATCTATTGATTCTTTTTTGTCTTTTTTAAGGGTCAAATGGCCACCCATCCCTTTACAGTGGCCTTCTAGTCCTCTTAGGAATTATAGTTTTCGTGGCAGCAGAAAAAATTTTCTCCGGATTTGGTGTAGTCCAAGAATTGGAGCCCAAAGAAGAAAAAGTCAAAAATGTCAACAACAACACGAAAGAAGTTCACATATCAAAAACTAATGGCTTTGTGAAACCAGTGAATGGGATCAAACCTATGAAGAATGAGGCCCATTTAAAACCCAAACAGGTACGAAGAAATATTAAATAAAGTTTAGAGGCTTCCAAATTAGAATTTTTGTTTGAGTAAGACGTATATAGTTTTGGCAAGGTAATTAGGAATGTTTATGCGTATATGTTCACGTCAGAACAATATTTATATTCCTTAATTACTTTTAAAAGATATATTTAACAATATTTATATAGGAATTGAAAAAAATTACAGTAATGTGAATGTTTATCAAATTTTAAATACAGTAAATTTCAAAATTATCATCAACCTAATTTTCAATTATGTTTCCGAAAAAGTATTAGTTTTGAGATTTGCTCCAGGTGGCAGGTTACCTCAACCTACTAGCAAACAGCATCGACAACTTCACACATGGATTAGCAGTAGGAGGATCATTTATGATCTCTCTCCGACTTGGGACTCTCACAACATTCGCCATATTAATCCACGAGATTCCACACGAGGTGGGAGACTTCGCCATTTTGCTCAAGAGTGGATTCAGCCGAGTGGATGCGGCTCGTGGACAAATTATCACTGCGAGTGCAGGCCTTTTTGGAGCTATGCTAGCAGTGATTTGCAGTGGGACGTCCAATGATATGGGTAAGACTAGAATCTAATTCTCATTATCTATATTTATATTAATACGTGAAAAGAAAACTTTTCGTCACTTTTTAAGCATATTTCTGCATCGATTCATCCATCCTGAATCAATTAAAATTGATTCACACAAATTTTAACATTTAAACCCCTCGACTTTACTTATAATAATAAAAATAATTTGCATTACGACCAACCACAAGATTTAAATCGTAGCCCCAACCGTTTTTAACGTAAATAAACTTATAAAACAGTATACAATTGAATCTGCAACACTTTCTTAACTAAATGTCAAATAACTGTAAGACTGTAAGAATATCCACTGATAGTTCTAAATTACGGAATCGCATTCATAGTTAGTACGTGGTGTACAAAAATTGATTTTACTACTCATTACCAGATGTCGCTAGTATGGCGTGATCAATTATTAATTGCAGTTGTGCATTCTATGCGGGGTATACTCAATGACTTTTGTGATACGCGATTTTAGTCCTTATTAAAATGTTACATAAAGAACGATATTGAAAGTGGAATGTCACAACAAAATCTGTCACATTCAAACCTCATATATTTGAAATTAATAATCGTAGAATGGTAAATCAAACATTATTAGAAAGATTATACCGTCTAATTTATTGTAAAATAAGTTTCAACTCCGTATTTGATCAAAGTGCACATATAATAAAAATTTGAAAAATTGGTTATTTATTTTAATTAGACAATCCACACATGAAAACCACATGAAAATATCGTAGTGAGATGTGAGAAGCGCTAATTAACAAAACATATTTCTGCAAAATTTGGGTGATAGGTGAAACGGTATAGATTTATAGGTTATAGCCGAATTCCGGTCACTGGGTGACCACTAATTTATTTATTATTATATTCATTTCAGAATCGCACACTTCTTGGATACTTCCGTTTACAGCAGGCGGCTTCCTCCATATTGGTTTGGTATCCGTCCTTCCGGAACTTCTTCAAGAGGACAGTCCAAAAGAATCTTTGAAGCAACTTGCAGCTCTTCTTTTGGGTATTGTAGTCATGGCGGGTCTTACCGCCCTTGAATAGGGGTTAATGATCAGTCCTGAAGTGTATATGTCTGCCATGTTGATTATGTAATAGTAATGAGTTTAGTTCGATTAGTTTTTCAGTTGACAGATGTTTGAAACGAAGTGAAATTGTTTTTCGGAATTGTCAATTTTATTTATTTTGAAAATCACAATTTTTTTTAGCCGGAAGTCAGTTTAGGTTAATTATTAAGAAGGTCGGGTTCACGTGAACATCACAGGTTTAATTACTACATCACAAAAATATTTCAGTTACTTTATATTTGGTACTTTCCAACCTAGGTAGTAAAAGATTACTTTCTGGGCACTGAAATATAGCACAGAAAAAGTAGATTTATCACATTGCATGGTCCATTTTAGTATACGTAGGAATAGAATAAATTTTGTATTGTTTTGCATGTTTTTACAATTCTGAAAAACAATAATTACAGCAATTTTATTTTATTGTACGTCATCAGGGTTCTTCGATCAAATTTAAATATAAAGTCAATTTTTCTAGATATTTGTAGCATAATCTTATATTATTGAAACAAACAAAATTAGGTTGGAGTTCCGAGAACCCTCAATTTTCGATTCACTTGAAAATTTGCAGGAAAATTGAATTATCTCTTCTTTATGACCTTGCACATGCCGTAGACCTGATAGCAGATTGTGCATCGCTCGCATGACTTACAAAAACGCGGAAGAATCGATTTCTGCACAAAATGTCAAATTGCATGATCAATTTTCAAATAAATGGAGGATAAGGAAATAATGCTCAATTTTATCTACTGTAAATATAAGATTGCAAGTGCGTAAGGGAGTCAGCAGCGCTGTGGAACTACCGGCACATAATAACATATCATCAGTCCTTTTGAGCACCATTTTTATTTATTTGAATCAGTCATACTTCCATTTCATGCGTTTTAAAATGTGTAAAAAAGTCTTAAAGTCAATCGGAGGTTGAGGGCTTTCGAAATTTCAGCCCGAATTTATATTTTTTCATATTCCCAGATTCTAAATCAATAAAACACTATCGGAAATGTTCTTGAATTCTTTTGAATAAAAGTATTGAAAGTATTATCGTACTAGGGAATCAAAATATTGATTACCATTTGTATTTTTCCATTGTAAAATATAAAAGGTCAAATTTATGCATATTCTTTAAGAATTGTGATAGAAGTTTCCTTGACCAATCTTCTCTAATTTAATTTGATATTTCAAGACATTAATTATTGTCTTTGAATTAAAAAAAAGCTTGAATTATTATGTTAGACTCAAAAAATGTTTTCAAGGAAGACTTTTAAGTGGATATTTCAAATTGGGGATGCAACTTGTAAAGCTAATCTTGAGGAATAAGACAAAGCCACCATTAATGAAGTAAGCGGAAGTCAAGCTCCAAAACGCGCGAATATTCAAAAAAGTAACACTTTTTTATGTGAATCTAAATAATTTTACTTATTAATAATTAAAAATCAATTTGATTTATTGAATTCATCAAAAATATTGGTCAATTCAATCATTCCAGTAATTCCGGAGACGCGCCATTATTTGAATGAATAATCTACGTCATGAACTAAATCGGTTTACAAGTGAATTTTACTATCACTTTGATCGACTATAACATAACCTAAATAAAACCATAACAGGGATTACTTCAATGATCTATACATGTTTTCAGAATCATATTATAATAAATATATTTTTTGGTTTTAATTCTGTATATTTATTTTTATTTTGACGTTTCGACTTTCTATCCGAAAGTCTTCTTCAGAAAAAAAGATACAAAAATAAACAATGGCAAGTAGGTATTTGTTTACTTTTGTATCATTTTTTCTGAAGAAGACTTTCGGATAGAAAGTCGAAACGTCAAAATAAAAATAAATATATAGAATTAAAACCAAAAAAAATCTATTTGGGGATTATTTATTAATCAGCATTTTGCACTGTCTTATTCCTCATTATAAGGTCCCTACTTGGAGCATTTTGGCGGAATAAATGAATTACTTCGTGGAAAGTAATTTAAAATACGCGAATATTGCTAATATTAATTATTATAGAGTGATTTATATTTCAGTAAAATATTTAATATATTACGAATCATTTTTGAAAATACCGTCAAGATGCTCCAAAACCGCCCCGCCGCCATGCGGCTAAATTTGTCAGTTGCGGTCCCCATTATCCGATATTACACCGCGATTAGAATATTTATAATTTTACTTAGGGCTGTTTAATACGGTACACGAAATGCTGCATTTTAATGTAAAGAAATCTTTTTTTTAATATCACATTTTTCATATTAAAATGCAGCTCATAATGCACCGTGTTAAAATAAGTTAGTTCATTTTATATTTTAGAATAATTAATTATTACTCTTCCGCTTTAAAATATGCTTAAAGTTACTTTAAGGTTAAAGTTCAAAAAAAATATAAAAATTGCGTTTTTCAATTATTTTAATAATAATTGAATCATTGAAATTATTTCAAAGAGAGCTATTTTGGTTTTTACGTCGCACTTTTGATTAAAGTCACTTTAGATTTAATTGTAGAGCTATATTCTGTTCAGTTGGTATTTGCAGTAGTGGGCGGAGCCTATCTAAGCACTTGAAGCATAGAATTTTCCTCGTATGTCTGTCGTAAACTAACCAATTTTAATCATACCAAATTGATTCAAAAAATTGTAGGGCACCAAAAGCACTACAACTCCTATTTTAATTATTTTTCGATATGAAGTATGTATGTGCTACAAGCTTTCAGAAAAATGTTGCTTTTTAAATAGACTTTTTTGGTTTTAATTCTGTATATTTATTTTTATTTTTGACGTTTCGACTCTCTAACCGAAAATCTTCTTTTTATTAGCAGCAGGTTCAGCAGGTTGCAATCTATCAAATCATTTATACGGTAGCCATTTTGTGCAGATATAGCAGGGCTGCCAACTTAATTTCTATTGCCAATATATCAACGAATATTTTCCAAAAGTTCCCCAATATTATTGTATTATTTTGTGATAGCTAGCTCAAGCTGCAAATATTCACTGAACAATGTATAGACGTGAAAATTTCCATTTATCGCCATTGTTCTTCTAAAATCAACTTTAAATTTAAATCTACGTCGATCATTCACTGTTTCAAAACGTCTGTCCTCCTATATTACGGGTTTAGTACCCTTGTGATATTAGCATTCATTTAAAGTTATATTTTAAAGTGTGATTCAATTTCCTCTGTAAGTATGTATGTACCACACAAGCCATATTTTTATGACATATTCAGTAGTACTTAAGAAGTGCTCTTATAAATATCTTTTATATGTTAGGTTATATTTACAAGAGTAATTTTCAAGTAATAGTTTTGTAAATGTAAAGAAAAGGCGAGTAATATGTAAATAAGAGTAAATAAAGAGATTTTTATTCCAGTAATTACCCACGTTTCAAATTTATTATTTTTAATTATCCGTTTTGAGCATCCCTGAGACTTTTCAAATTTTCCGCATAAATTCAAAACAATCAGTCGTAAAATATTGAAATTTTATATTAGGCACTTCTATAACATCTAATTGTGCACCTCGCATTATGATTGCAGTCGTCTATACCGGAAGTGCACTTTACTCGAAACATTTGCTGGATTTTTCGCATAAATCCAAAACGATTGAACGTATAATATTAGAATTCAGTATTTGAGACGATTGTACCATTAAGATGCTCATATCCTATTTTTATTGAGATCGATTGAGCCGGAAGTGCACTTTACTTGACAGTCTTTTAGAATTTTTCGCATAAATTCGAAACGATCGGAGAGTATTGAAATTTAGTATTTCAGTCTGCTATAGCATCTGAATGATTGCCTACTATTCTCATAATAATCGGCTGAACCGAAAGTGCACTTCGATTGAAATTTATTTATAATTTTGCACTTAAATTCAGATGTTAGCCGTAGAATCTTGATAATCAGTATTTAGGAATGTTGTAGCATAAGAATGATGATCTACTGTTTCTATAGCAACCGAATGAGCCGAAAGCGCACTTTACTTGACAGATTTCTTTTTTGGATAATTCTAAACGATCAGCCATGGAACGATGCAATTTTGTGTTTGTTTACCGTATTATTATATGCAAAGAATATATTCAATGATATATACAAACAAGTATGTCACGTGGTGTCCACGTCAGGGTTTTTTATTTGCACATCTGTAGTCAAAATAAATATAAAAAGGAGCTTTTCAGAACAAAACTTCAATTGAAAAAGTCACTAAAATTAATTTAAATCAAATCAAGAATATTTTTTGTTTCATATTGTTAAATTTTTGATATAAAGTACTTACTAAACAAATCTTAAGTAAGCTTATTATTTCTATACTTTTCAATTTCTTACAAAAATTGTGCGGCAACAAATACACTTAAGCTCCAATTATTTGACTAAGCTATCATATTAGAATTCATTATTATTATTGCTAATGCAGCCTACTTTGTTAATCTTTGTAAAAACAAAAAAAGAAAAACAAATAGTAGAGTGAGCCTATACAGCATACCTAACTGATTGAAATTGATACAACAAGCTAATTGTTATTGTACTTATGTTCTGAATCAATTGAGATAATTAAAATCAGTGAACAGTTTTGAATTTTCACTATTCGAACTAATATAATAAGAAGTTTTATCGGAATATCTTCAAAAGTACATATTTCACAGACTGCAGTAGCATGCAGTTTATATCTGTATCTTCCAAACGAAAAAAGATAATCGAGATCTGTACAAAATATTGTATTCTACATGATTTGACCTAATGTAATAAGGAGTTTCATTCAAATATCCTGGAAAATACATATTCCCCAAACTGATATTCCAAAACTGCCCAATATTACTGAAATGGCAAGTAGTTTTTTTTTCAGTATTTTGTAAACAAAATAAGATAATTTAGATCCGCAAAAAAAAATTATATTTTAAATTATTTGACCCAATGTAATAAAAAGTTTCATTCAAATATCCTGGAAAATACATACTCCAAAATTGCCTAATATTAGTGAAGTACACAGTACGTAGAATAATGAATCAAACGCTGTCAGATAGCCAAATTCAGTGCCATTTATTACAAACTAGCTTCAGCTCTCCATTTTTCAATTATGAGAATTAGGGGACGAATGTTGTAAAAAAAAATTACCACACTTTGATAGCTCATGTTTCCTAGAATAATAATCGTAGAATAATGCACCAAATGCTAATTGGAGACACAAGCAGTGCCATTTATTATAAGATCAGACCCAGCTACACAACTTCCAACTCTAGGGGTATAGGCCAATAGGGGGTTGAAGGTGCAACGAAAATTTGTCATACTTTGTCAGCTCATATCTTTTCTACAAATAATCGTAGAGTAATAAAACAAACGCTGATGGAAAGCGTATTCAATATTATTTATTACCAAATCAGTTTTCATCTTTCAATCTCTAGATACAGCAGCACAAAATCAAAAATCAATACGTTTTTTGTCGTTCTTTCTAAATAAATATAACATATTATAATACGATGATTTACTGTCTCATTAAAATATAAAATTATTACTAGAAGTTAGAGAAATTATGGAAAAATTTGACAATTAAATATACGCCCAACAATAATTTAAAAAAAAAAAATAAAGAGAGATTAATAAATTATTTATTACAATCTTACCTGAGATTTGCTTGACAATCATTGAAAAACACTTCACAATAATAAACTACTGAATACTAACTTCTCAATCATAGACGAATTTCAACTGACTAATCGATGCGAACCTGAATCTTCAAGTCCGCAAACACGAAATTGAAGAATATATTGGAATTTAGCGCTATTTGAAATTACTAAACAAATATTTTTTTATATTTAATCCATAATTTATTCAAATAACACATTCACTTTTAGTTATTGACTGCAAAATATTGATTTGATTAAAAAATATACGTGTACATCATATTTGTAATTACATATCAATAAATAAATAATTTTACGTCCAAATAATTCCTTTGCACCTCATGTTAGTTTAGAAATATTTATATTGATTATTAAAATTTTGGAACGAGATTAATATTTGAATTTATTCTAGCATATTTGAAATTGTTCATTCATATTTGAAAAATCATTGAATAATAAATTTATTTACGAATATTTTCTCCCAAATTGAACTAAATATCATGACACCATGTACTTTCAACTCAATAAAAAAAATTAAACGAGAAATATTGTCAATTAATGAAAATATAGTGAAAAAATTATTATTTGTCAACAAATATTACACTTAAAATCACACATATTGTTCAATTTGTTTAATTTGAGACCAAAATATACTAAAATGTGTATATTTTATGATAAAATATATCAAGAAGAATTGATTCTGACAATTTTTGTTCTAATAAATATAATACTTCAAATTTTATAACAAATTTTGTGATAGCACGTGAAGACATTACATTTGCGCACTGTATAACAGGAGTATTCCAAGCTAACGGACGGAGGAGAGAATAGCCGAAGCAAAAGCACACACTGTTTGACTTTATATCTCCTAAACTAATTGAGATAAATGAAATCTGTAAAAAATATCGTATTTTGCATGATTCATTCTAATGTAATAAGAAGTGTTGCTGAAATATCTCAAAAAATACATGTACCACAGCTTGATAATTAACACTTAAAGTTTGTAGCTCTACATTCTAATCGTAGAAGTCACATAGTTTTTTGTGACTCTTTGATGACATACAAATGACGAAAACTGACATCGAAATAAAAAAATAATTTGACTCTGTCTCTTACTTCTACTTCTTTAATTGAGCCAATGAACACGCGTTTTTCCCGTGTATCGAAATATGATTTTTTAAAGTGGTGTTAATTTTTTTATTTCTGATATATTTTTGAATGAGACAAAGAAAAAGTTTTCCTATTGTATTATTAGACGATAGGATGAAGCAAATTTAATAATGTCACAAATTCATTCTATATAGGCCTGTTGCGTATCTTCAAATTTCGACGAAAGCGCCGCATATTATTCAAAAATCACAACTTCGAGGTGTGATGACACCTGTCAATGTTTTGAAATATGTCAATCTGCATTGAAATCAAAATGAAATCCATGACGAACCATCTCTATTCCTAATTTAGGACAACAATTGTAGACAAAAATATTCTAAAAGAAGCAAATCAACCATAGTCATTATTATTTTTTATTGTTTATGTTACTCATCTAAAGATAAATCAATTGTTAGATTTATAATATGTTATATACGTACAGAATTTGAACGAAATCCTTGGGGGCAAGAGATTTTCTCATCTTATTTATCTTTAAAACAATTCTTGAATTTTGAGAAAGAGAAATATTAAGCAAAAATCTGGTGCTTCCAGTAAAGGATTCTGAGACGAATTTATGTGACTGTTCAGTCAATTAAGAAACTTATCTAAGTGGTATTTATTGAGTTTGTTCACAATTATAACATTTAACTTCTCTTGAAGATGGTTGATACTGAGAATTGAATGATATCTAATACATTTTTATAGATTACACTCGTTTAACTGCTGTTATCCACATTTCTCTTTGTTTCGTTCCATTATCTCTTCCCGGAGATCTATAAAAATTAATTCTTGGCTGTTTGCTTTAGTATTAGTACATCCAACCACACAACAACTTCTGAGTGAATGATTTATGCTCATGATTATCGAATAATATGACATACAAAAATGACGTTTGACAGTTTGACGTTTTTGACGGCACACCTCGTAGATGTAAAATTTAACCGATAGAGCGGAGCCACTGAGGATACGCAATAGGCGTATAATTTTATCTTAACAAATTGTCGCACAATGTAAATTTCGCGCCAAAATCGCTTTTTTTCGTTTTTACTAGTTTCCCTACTCCTGCCTGTCCTTAACCAATC
Source organism: Dromius quadrimaculatus (assembly GCA_963989225.1). Classification (NCBI taxonomy): domain Eukaryota; kingdom Metazoa; phylum Arthropoda; class Insecta; order Coleoptera; family Carabidae; genus Dromius; species Dromius quadrimaculatus. The sequence goes on along the minus strand of OZ022331.1, from coordinate 48,175,897 downwards.
AGAAACAGCATTTTACGATAAATTCAAATTCCTAGAGATGACAAAAATATTTTCTAGAATGCTCCATATGCCAACTTAAATAATAATTACACAAGTAGACGGCTTCTGACAATATAAATAATTATATTTAAAGTAGGTCAGTCAATAAATCTTATGTGCAACAAGATAATTATTTTATTTTTTGCCAAGTGGCCTGAATTTAATGGTGGGAGTGATGACGTGCTCTGCCCAAGACCTTGATAAATATTAAGGTCCATTATCAACAGAATAAAGTATTTAAGTCTAATGTATCTGTGATAACAAACTCTTCTCATGGAAAGCAAAATGAGTAGGAATGCATTCGATTATAAATTTTTGTTGACATTGTCCTCACGTGCTAAACAAAAGACAGTGCAGTGCAGTAGGAGCTGAATTTTCAAAAAGGAGCTACTGGATAAGCAAAGTAAGTATTACCAGTGTGAAATAATTTCTAATTAAAACATAGAGGTATTTTTTTCGACAATTGTCTAATCATGAAAATATCACGCAATGAAAACATCAAATTAACGAATGATTAGTTATTGTTAAAGTCTAGACAGTTAATTTATCAGTGCTTTATTGGAAGGAAAAAATAATTTTTCGTGTGTATTCATTTGTATTTTCTTATAAAAGTTTGCGGTAAGTTACAAATTGGTTCCATCAATACAAAAAAGTATGATTTCGGTCGACAAGACAAGTTTAGTAATTCTATAAGTAAATTATTCGAATTTAGCTCGAGCACGCTTGCTCATGCGCGGTGCTGACATCTATATTTTGAACTGGGAAATAATAAAGCAGTTGTATACTTTTTTTAAATAAAGGACATTTAAAGTAATGGTATTTCTTTCTTGCAGATGGATTTTGCTTTGGGTGGCATGGCAGCCGTTTGCGCTGGCTTCTTCACCAACCCTCTAGAAGTCCTCAAAATTCGGATGCAACTCCAAGGCGAATTACAAGCTCGTGGTCAACATGCAGTCCATTACCGTAACATATTCCACGCTGCAATTGTCGTAGCTCGTACTGATGGCATACTAGCCCTCCAAAACGGTTTAGTTCCTGCCTTATGGACTCAATTGTTTCTGAATGGACTACGATTGGGAACGTATCAATTTGCGGACTCAAATGAATTCCTCAGGGATAAAAATGGGAATGTAGTTTTATATAAATCAGTAGCTTGGGGATCACTTGGAGGCGCTGCAGGAGCAGCAGCCTGTAGTCCATTTTTTCTAGTAAAAACGCAGTTACAAAGCCGAGCCGCTGATAGTATAGCTGTTGGAACACAACATAATCATAAAGGATCCTGGGATGCATTCAAAAATATTTATAATAAATATGGAGTAATTATTATATATTTTTTAAATATTTGGACATCACATGCAAACATTCGTCAATTTTTTTTAATAAGTAACTTATTTCTATCGTTTTTGGTATCAAATTAAAACTCCTAAGGTAATAATTCTAGCAAAAGTGTCAAAAATAAACAATTGTCAATTGTATTTCTACAAGCTATTTAAATGACATCTAGTTTGAGATTAATTTAAAGCTCTCGAAGAGATTATGCCAAGTTTGGAATCATCTAAAGTAAAATAATAATTTCATATAGCTGCCATCTGTCACTTTGACAATGACAGCTGTCACTTTGTAATATGCAATTAATTAAATTATTAAATTCATGAAGCTGGCTATAAAATTCATAGTCGGGAAAGTAATATGGTGGCTAAAGCAATTTTATACTAATATATCTTTTTTTCAGGTAAAAGGCTTATGGCGAGGTGTGGAAACTACAATTCCTCGCGCTGCAGTGGGCTCCACCTTTCAACTAACATCATTTTCCTACTGTAAACAATGGCTAAACGAACGAAAAATGTTCGTAGACTCTCCTATAATGGTAGCATTTTTTTCAAGTATGGTTGGAGGTGTTTCCATAAGCGTCGCAATGACTCCATTCGATTTAGTTAGTGTTAGGATTTATAATCAAGGTAATTCCAAATATAGAATTGAATGATAAAACGAAAGTACTAGCATTGATATTAATGTTCATTATAAGAATGAATGGAAGGAAAGCGAAAGAATAAGATTGATGATTCTGACATTCACTTTTTTTTATTGAATCTAAAGATTCTCAATTGTTTTTTCAGCTGTTGATGCCAAAGGGAAGGGGCTGTTATATGATGGAATATTTGACTGTGTCCGAAAAATATGGCAAACTGAAGGATTTATGGGATTCTATAAAGGCTTAATTCCAAATTATCTACGATTAGGACCTCATACAATATTATGCTTAGTATTCTGGGAAAAACTAAAGCTACTACACAATAAATATACAACTAAAGAATTATTATGATAATTATTGTATTTTTATAAATAAATATGATAAAAATATTAAAATTTATGCTTTTGTTAGTTCAAGGTTCACCGGAATTGTGAAAGTATGACTTTTAAAATAGTAATAAAAATGCGAATTCCTTCGTTTTTGCTATACGTGAAGTTATTTCAAATGCCGTTATTTCTTAGATTTGTGAACTGAAATGTCTTGAACTGTATTCGTCTTAAACGCGAAGAATATCATCTTCCTCAAAGTGAAAAGTGTCAAAAAATTTCTAAAACAAGGAAGTAGTGTCAAACCACCACCTGTCAGACACACCTGTTGATTTTGAATAAAAGTTTACATTGTTTTAAGTTCATCAACCTCAACAAGAAGCAGCAAAAATGAGTTAAATCCAATAAGTTAGCAAATTTATTTGCTATATTTGGTAGAAATGAATAAATCCTCTCAATTTTGCAACATTATGGAATGCAACGGTGAAAGTTACAAAGCTAGGCTAGATTAGTATTAGGTTATTAATATTTACATCATTGATGTGGCATATTTCATAGCCTTTAACGCATTTTTTAATAATTAAATGGTGTAAAAATGTGATATTATATTGATTTAGGTTGTTGACTGTCACCAAATTCCGTAAAAATGCACGAACTTTTCACCCAAGTGCTTGGAAACCGAGATCTCTCTCGAGCTGGAGATCTTTTTTCAGTTTCTGACACATCTATTGTTAATGATTTAACTCAAGTTGTAAGTATTTAGCAAATCTAGCAAAACTCGTACTAAATTTATTATTTTTTGCAGTTAAAAGAGATAACAAGCATAGCATCTTTACCAGATTATGCCCATAATGACAACGATCAAAGTGTTGTCGAAATATGTGTTACAAGAGTCACTTCATGTATTAGAGAAACAGGTAAAAAAGTATTGAAACAATAGAGTGGTGTAGTGTTTTGTTTTGGTTTTAATTATTATTCAATTGTTTTTAAATTTCCATCTTATCCATAATAGCAGAACAATTGCAGTACTAATTTTTATTTTTTCTTACAGGTAGCGTTGAACAGCATTGCGAGGCATTAGTAACTCTTTTAGAATCTTGTTTACATCACAATTTGCAGCCTTCAGCCAGAGATGAAGATCCACCTCATGCAAAAATTTCGGCCGATATTATTTCTTGTATATTTTTGGTGCGTATTTTTATTTTTAGTCTCAATCGATATATTTTAAATAGTACGAAATTATTGCACAAATATGATTTTCCAATTGAACAGGGTGCTAGAAAATTTCTTTATACAGGGTGCGGCAATGAAACTTGCTGATTTAAAAGAGCAATAAAACAAAATGTTTTATATTTATCGTTCTGATTCTTTTTCTCGTTTTTCTATATAAATCGAAATTTAGAATTACACGGCAAATGGCGCCCTCCATTGTCATTACACTGAATTATTCGATTTCTGAAGTCTCAGACGATTCTGTTGAGGCACACTTTGACTTGCCTGAGTTTGTAAATAAACAAATCATGTCTACTGGAACTTTACCAATCTCATGGAACTTTATAAAAGGCCCTTCATTCTGAATATTTAATTATTTGGTGTGCATTGTCGAGAGAAACGATAATTGAGCTTTATTTCTTCAAGGAAAAAAACCGGAAGGCGTAGCATTTGCTCGGCACTGGACTTTTTGGATTTTGTACATTCCTTTTCCTATTGATGCGAGCTTTCTTCTGAGTTGCGTTTTCTATAATTCCGCTCATATGAGACGAAATCTTCAATTTTCGTGCAATTTTCAATTTAAAGTTGTTAAGAAGAGAGTGGGGTCAAGCTGAAGTGGGAACCCTGCTTTATGCTAAATACATAGGATAAACATTCATTGCAACTTCAAATAAATAAAATTTCAATGATTAAAACTAATGGAAATGTTTGTTTTCGGTTGAAAATACATGATTTTTGAATAATTTGGTTCCTTATTCTACTCTTTTGAAGAGTTTCCATCCGTTGAATTATTTTTTTTTCATATTTTAACAAAGCTTCAATATGATATGTATAGTCCGCAACGCTGTAGACTTTCGGAAGTATTTTTGACATCTGACGTTTAGTAGTGGTACTGCGTTTCATAACCAAACTTATTGATAATAAATCTACATCCAAAAATAATATCGATAGAAGAATATATGGGTTACTCAATCAGTGTAACGTCAAGACAGGGAAATGATAAAAAATCCTGTTTATTCTAATCACACATACTCTTCCCATTTCATCTCATGCGGCGACGTTGCCAAGCGTATGATAACTTATTAAATCTTAGTAGCTTTTGTACAATTTTTTTGAGTAATAATTCAATTTTCTCTGAAACTATAAACAAGATTTTTCTGAAACTAGGTACACATGTTTATAAGACTTTCGTAGATATTTTGACGATTTTTTGTAATGTTGTCATTTCAGGTAGTCGAGATAATGACGTATAAATCAATGTGAAACACGTCGCGTGCATTAACGCAATGTAATAACATGTCACCGAACAGCAACTTTGACATTTTTTATCTCGATAACTAGGTTATCATTATTTATAGCATGTAACAATGTAAGAATAAGATTTTAATAGTTATTTATGTATCTAGTGGGCGAAATTATACTTTGGTGCTTGAGAATGAAAGTTTTTGGTCGAGGCAGTAGCCGAGACACAAATCATTCGAAAGCTTCAAAGAAATCTAGTGCACGTGTAGCATACAACATTTTTTCTACAGACATCAAAAAATTTAAAAAATATATATTAAAATCATATTAAAATACGAAAATTAGTAGAAAAGATAAAATCAGTGCACGAAATACTTCGTGCCCGTTGTCATGATAAACAACTCCAAAGCGACATTTCGTATACTAATATTGATGTACAAATGTCATGATTTTTTGACGTTTGTAGAAAAAATATATTTTTTCAAAATTCGCTGCGCAGACATTTTTGAAGTAAAATGTTCAAGGGCAATTTCACGAGTGGAGGCATTTGGATGATGAGAAATATAAACTGTACTATAACTTGAGAGCCACTGGCTTAAAAAAATATTATCTATAAGCAGCTGTCCTCCTCAGCTTTTATTTTTAGTGTTTTGTTGTATCTTTAATAATAATAAAAATAGTGGCGCTGACTTGTTTCGCTGGTGCACTCTGTATACTTGATATTATTATCAAGATTTCAATGAGATTTACTGCATTTTACTTGTAAATAATCTCACTAATATTTGGAGAGTTTCATTTTTGCAAGTTATCCCAGAGTATATTCACTTTCAAAAGCTTGCCAACAAGAACTAAAGCCAAATAATTCATTGTCTTTCCACATTGTTATTAGATTATAGGTTTTGTTATTTACACAATATTTTTCCAAAGGGAAGGCAAATATTTGTCTATTTCGAATTTCAACTACTTTATTTGTCTCATTATGTGAAATTATAATTATTTTTACTTATATTTGGACATAACATGCACGTTTGTCAATTTTTTTTTTTTTTAAATAAGTAATTTGGTTCTTTCCTGTTTGGTATCAAATTAAAGCTGCAGAAATAATTCCAGTAAAAGTGTCAAAATAGTTATTTTTGATTCTAGATTGATAAATATCACTTTTGCACTCGAGACTGCAAAAGAATATTTCGCGTACTGTGGCTGTAAACAAAACAATCTTTTCGCATGTTTCTAGTTGCCTTGTAAATGTTCATTTTTATGACAGTTTTCGAAAAAATATATTTTACACGGAAACATGAAACATGCGAAATGATTATTTTATTTACAGGACGTGAAATACTTCGCAGCCAGGATGCGAAATATTTCGCATCCTATTGATTATTGGCATCATAGCAACATTAAAATTCACATTGATTGATTCGAAATGTCAAAATTTTCTTTTCACATTTTTATTAATTTTGAGACATGGTTTTCAAAAAAACGTTTGATTCACGATTTGAAATTCTTTTGCATTCTCGAATAATCTTCTTTTCTAGAATGCAAAAGTGACATTTCGCAGTCTAGAATAAAAAATAACTATTTTCGAAAACTGCCATTAAAAGTAAACATTTACAAGACAACTAGAAACATCCAAAATGATTGTTTCGTTTGATACATGATTGCGAAATAACTATTAAACTATTGTCAATAGTTTTTATACAAGTTATTTAAATGATGTCCATTTTGGTATCAATTTAAAGCTCTCGGGAAAAAAAAACTTAGTAAAAATCTAAATGTCCGAACTCTCTTCTGATATCCTTCGACTTCCTTTGCAGGGAGATTCTCCTTCCAAACGGCTTACTAATCTTTCAATTATTTGTCACTCAAGTCAATATGTTTAATTAAAGTTGAAGAATGATACTCTTCAATCAAAGTTTGCCTTATTGTACGTAATCCTCCATCATCGATCCAAAAAATGTAAGCAAGAATCTCTTCTGCTGATTACTATTTGCAAAAATTCATAACTCGAGATGAGCCAACAAGTTCTTGAATCCGATTGATGAACGTAAGTTTCATCAATAATCACCATTTGATCTAAAAAATGGGATGGGATGACCAAAGTGCTTTTTGTTTCAAAAAGGCAGCTGCTGAAGGATGGTCAACCAATTTAGAGCATAGTTCGATGATTTTCGTGGGGCAGGTGCTTCATCATACAGAAACAGCATCTTTTAGACACTTTTTCGATCTTTTTCCACAATATTTTATAGTTAAAAATAAGAAAAACTAATCTGCAATCACTGTTTTACCCTGATGTTATTTTGGGATGTACCTCACTTTCAGCTTACGACTAAAACATATAATTTTTTTTTTGCAGAATTATAGCAAAAAATCTGTGATGGAACGAGCATTACCTGTAGCAGTCAAATTTCTGCACAAAGGAAACAAAGAATTATCTAGAAATATGGCATCTTATTTATCTTTAGCAGCTATAGAGCATGCAACATTACTTAGTCCGCATGTTCAACCAATAATGGACTCTATTATATCAGGTTTTAATATTTTTTGGTATTAAAATTATATTATTAATAATATTTTTCTTCCAGGAAATTATCCTCTGTGCAGAGTTCTCGCTCAAATATACGAAGTTTCTCATGAGCCTTTGCAGGGCCACACAATGGCGCTAGTGTCGTTACTACCTTTGTGCGACAATCAGGAAAAATTAGCTCTTTTACATCTTTTCTCTCTTATTGCTAAAAACACACCAACCGTAAGCTTATTGAATTTATTTTTTGGGCGACCGGATTTGAATATTTGTGGTTTTAGCTTCTAGAAGCAAGCGTTCCACAACTCTGCGAGTATCTAAACAGTTCAGTCACTGCAGCAGCAACACTTCAAGTATTTCTTCATTTAGCTGAAAAACGAGCAACTTTACTAGTCGATCACGTGGCAGCTATGAAGTTAGCTGCACATAAGCACCCACATACTGTTTGTTTAGCTGCGCAGGTTATAGCTGCCGTCGGAAAACTTAGCAAAGTAAACAATTTTTACTTGATGATGCAAACAATGCTGGAATAATTTTTGTTTGTAGGATAAAGCTCAAGATGCGCTTAATTTTGTCTTGGAGCATTTGCCGAAAGCTGATAGGGGCTCGCAGAGTACTTTACTGAGGGAGGCGACTTTATTATGCAGCTCGTACCCTGTTTTGTTCACGGATAAAGTTTTGGCCGGCGTCAGGCAGAGACATCACACTAGGTTAGTGTCTTAATCCCAAACTGTTCTTATTATTATATTAAAAATATTTCTAGTACAAATCAAGTCAATCAGCAACCTCAGAGCACCACTCAAGTCAATCAAACTTCAGGGGGCGTCACTATAGTCAAAGTTGGGGGCAATATCCAAACTCAGCCGACTACTGTTAATACACCAACAGTACCAGCACCGGCAGCAGTTCAACAAGTCGGTTACACTAGAAGAGCGAAACTTGGTGATTCTAGAAGTACGGGACGATTGCACACTGCTACCAACACAAATACGCATAGAAGTATGACGAGATTAAATATTGCTGGTGAGTTCCGCTATATTATATTATTTTATTATTAAATTAATTTAAAATATTTTCTAGGTGGTTCAGTGGGAGGCCTCCACAAAAGCATGACCCGCCTCTCAAGCTCCCAACAAATAAACGCACCCCCGACCACTTCCGCTCCTCACACTATAATCCCGACCCCAACTCCACCATTGAGCAATTCAGTTGTAGTAACCGGAACCTCCAAATGGGGAATACCAAACATTGGCCCTACTAGAGTATCAAGTGGAGGAGTTACTGTAACAACAATTTCTCCACCAAGATTGCCGCGACCTTTGAGTCAAGGCCCTTTGGCGATTGGCAGTCAAATAAGCGCCGGTAATAATCAAATTACTATTAGTTCTGTGTATTCAACCGCTTCCGGTAATGTTAATGTGGTTACTTCAACAAACAACCCAATTTCGCATACCATACCAGTGGGATCCAGTGGCCAAATTACTGATTCTAATCAAGTAAATATACATTATTTTTGCGTCAGATTGTGAACAATTATTTAAATTTTTACAGCTTTGTGGTAGCAGCCCAATAAGTCTAACCGGACATCCAATTAACGTATCCGGTAATCCGGTTAGTATAACCGGTCCCACTACGGTTACAAGTCGGAGAAATAACAATACTTCTGTTACTCTTCTAAATGCTAATAACCAAGGGGCTGCCAGTCAAAGAATGTCTGTTTTTGAACCATACCCAATGAGAGATACGGTGCAACATTTCTGTGAAAAACATTTAGATAAAATCAAGGCCTACATGGATAAAGTATCAGTGCGGATTCCGCCACCAGCTAAATGTACAATTGAAGGTAAGATAACTTTATGACTAGTTTCAGTCATCATTCAACTGTTTGCATTCGCTACTGAATCGACGAGCTAAAATTAATTTTGATAATGTATATTTCTAGGGCGCATTTAAGAATTGTTGACTTTTTCCCTTTACATTGTTATTGTAGTCTTCCATCTTTTCAAAAGAGTCGGACAAACTCCACCATTTCGTGAAAAAGATGACTGAAGGATCTCGTTATATATCCTTGTTCTGTGTTAAAGTACTGTCAGCCGTCATGGGCGCAACACAAGATCTCTATGAGATTAATATATATTGATTTTGTCTTTTTCTTCCTTCGCATTCTTGTACTTTTTATGAGCGCGAAAGAGAAAACCGACGACCGAAGTTTTACTGAGAAAGTCTCGTCGTCGGACGACTAGTATCATAATATTTAACTGTCACTCTTGACAGCTTTGTTTTGTAAACATTTTGGTTGATTATATTAAATCTGCTATATCTACGTGAATTTTAATAGTAGTTTAGTGAATCATATCCATGAGAAATTAATTTTGGTGCGTTTCAATTGCTGAAAAGAATGAATAATCTTTTTTGTATGTTTGATGGAAAACATTGGCCTGTAGTCAGGACGCAGTTGTAAACCCGGTTCTAGGTCTGGCTTATGCATAACCATGACAACATGTCAAAACAGTGTTATAACCTAATCGATTTTCAAACGTCGTCATGGTTATATATAAGATAGACTCAGGCCTGGGTTTAAAACCGCGTTCTGACTATGGGCCATTAGGTTTAATATGTAAAAATCAGTAAATAAATGTGCCAGTTTTCCAATTAGCATCACTTTTCTAATTAGCATAAAAAACACACTATGACACGCGCCCAAATGACAGCTTCGATCTAATCAAGAAAAAATTACACGTCAAACATATAAGAAAACAAAAATTCTCTCGATTTCTCCGGAAACAAATGTCAAGTCGCTTCTTTAGCTGCATCCAGAATTTCGCGAGAATCTTTAGCTTCTGTGCTTTGACAAATTAATTTCTAATATTGTTTATTTGTTACTATGCTTTTGCTTGGCAGTTGTTAAAACCGTTACTACATTTTTGCAAGAACACAACCTTGGTTAGTATTTCTGTAGAAAATTATTTCTATTCTTGGCGTCTGCCACTCAAGTTGGTCCATCAAGTATACAAAAAATTGCATATTCATCACGTAAGAAAAGCGATATTATTTTGCTCGTGTAAATTTAATTCACTCGCTCGTTGCTCTAATTCGTGAATTGATACATTTTACACTCGCTAGTAAATTCTCACTTTTCTCTACTTGTCAAACAATTTACTATTATTATGATTTAATTCTGAAAAACATGTATAGAGCATGGAAAATTAAGGTAATTTCTAGATGTTTGTAAAATAATTTAATTTTTGCCTTCAATACTCTAGAATTGAGTAATTATTTGAGAAAACTTTTGAAGAAAAATGTTGAGCATGAACACACATCTATTTATGAAAAAACTAACCAATATGCTACGTCAACAATGATATTATTTTTTTATAGTTCAAATTAGTACTCAAGATTGAATAAAACTAAATCAAATCAAGAAAAAATTGGTTGATAATTCAATAAAACAATCAATCAACATTTTCTTATTTGTTGAAAGACATGAAATATAAAATTAATAAGAACGATGATTGGAAGTCAATAATTTAAAATTTTATTTACACAAAACCGACATTTCTTTAACACTGTTGCCTTCTTCAGGGATCTATAACATATTAATATTCACAATCACATAATTACAGCAGATACATTTTTTTCTCACATCGGTTATCTAAAATTTTATTATTTATATATATAAACTTACAACCAAAGTAGGAATCAACAAAACTAAAAATATAATAATTATTACAGTCAAAAATAAATATTTATATCAATAAAAAAAAGGAAAAATGTAATATACAGAATCAAAAAAAATCACTTATAATTGTACATTAAAAGAAGTTTTATATATGAGAATATATTTACAATTAAATTAATAATTTTGTGGACGAAAGTCTATTCCTATAATCTCTTGAAAATTATTTATGAATCGAGAAAAATTATATTTTTAACAAAAATACAAAGGTTCTTTCGAACAAAAATTAAAAAAAATAATTATTTATTAACATTCAAATAGGTTAAAAATAGCAAAAAAGTGTTTTTCTCATTTTTCCTTTCTATCTATTTGCTAATAACTTTTAAAATAATATGAATCATAATTTTGATACACGTGACACGGTTAAATCATATTTATAATAAACGGATGTTTAAACATGGATTGTATGTCACATAACGTTGAAAAATAATGTCAAATTATGACTTCAATACAACTTGAATATAACGTTAAAATATAACATTTAAATTACGTGAATAATGTACGTATATAAAAACGTCGATTCTACATACGTTTGAGCTAACAAAATGACGTCTGGGTATGACGTTCATACAACCAATATACAACGTTGATTTTCAGTTATGGTTACTTAAGAAGTACCCACACTGACTAAAAAAATATGACTAAAGAATCATATAAAGAATAAGTATGATTTCCTAAAACGCTGAAACATAACATCGAATTATAACGTTAGTTCAACATTATATGGCGTTACTTTGACGTCAATTTATGACCACAATGTGACTTGACGTGTGACATCAGTTTAACGTCATATGACGTCTAAATATGACGGTCACATTATGACTCCAATATGAACAAAATGCGACGTCACATTTTTGTCGACGGTCAGTCATTGTTACTTGGGAACGGCGTTGCCGAAACGTTGATATTTGTGTAAATAAAATTTTAAATTTTTGACTGACTTCCAATCATCATTTTTATTTAACATCCATTCAGTCGATCATCGCTATTAATATAAAATATCAAATAAACCGTACATTTATTTTATAAACTGAAAGGATTGAACGACATCGCAAAAATGAATGAAATTCGTCAAAAAACACTTTAAAAAAGTAAAAAACTTTGTTCTGTGCTAAATATTGAAGGATTGAAGTGCGAATTTTAAGGTAAATAAATTAGTGAAATCAAACCTCAAAATTTTGTGCTGAGACTTGCGGTATTCGATACAGAAAAAAAAGACAGAACGGAATGCATTTGTTTACTATCGAATTCCGCAAGCTTTAGTACAGAATTCTGAAGTTTGATTTCACTAATTTATTTATATAAGTTGATAGTGTCTTGTAAAGAATATTAATAATGATTAGACGTTCTTTTTTGCTTTTTTCGCTCTAATTTATTGCGGAAGCAATTTTCTTAATTCGGCAATCTTGTCTTCAGTCAATATAATATGAAGTAAAATGTAACTAAACTAGAATTTTATGTATTCGTAATTTAATTAAATTGCCGAAACCGGTCGCTAATTATGGAAATTGCTGTGGCAATAAATTAGAGTGAAGAAAAAGACGTCTTACGTCTAATCATTACTTCAACCTTTACCTACCATTCCTTTAATATCTAGCACGGAACCAATTTTTTACTTTTTAAAGTGCCTTTTACGATTTAAATAAAGATTCCTGTCCAAGTTTTCAAATTTGAATCTCCAGTATTTGTAAAAAAGAGCTGCAGTGATAATGGTGTTAGCTAATCATTAATAACTGACTGTTAATACTAGCTGATGCATTATTTTTTAGAAATTTAACATTTAAATCGAGGTGAATCAGAGTTTTGCTGCTAGAGGGCAGCATCTGTCAAGAAACATAACTAAAGAATTAAAAAAATTTATATAATTCTAATATATCAGTGTTTAATAGTTATTTATGATATAAGTGTTAAAAGTGTCATTTTATTTTGTGACAGAGGAAGTTTAGGACACGACGCGCAGCGGAGTGGCGTAACCTTTGGAACAAAATAAAATCACTTTTAACACGTATATCATACACTATTTTTTATACAAACACTATTGTTAACGATAATAATTCGAAATTGGTAAAAATTTATACAAATTATGACATAATAGATGAACTGTCATTTATATAGCAACCACGTACTCTTTGATAGCAACCAATGTTTTGTTGTTATCTTGGTTGTTATTTACACAGTTTGACAGATATTTTGAATGAAATGGATAGTCAAGAAAATAAATTAATTCCAGCTGAAATTGAGGGAGCAGCTACTAAAACTGATCATTATCTATTACCTTCGAAGTCGAGGCAACTGTACGAGATCGCCTACGGACGTTTTTTGAAATGGTGCGAAGATAAAAATGTTTCGTGTAAATATTATGAGACTGTTTTTTTGGCGTACTTTGAGGAGGAATCCAAGTTGTGGAAATCGTCAACGTTATGGTCGAATTACTCTGTATGTAAAAACTATGTTGAAAATAAAGAACAATCAAGATTAAGCAAACATTATATATTAGTGTTAGAAGTGAATCACTTTTAACACGTCGCCAATAGTAACGTGTTAAAAGTGAATCACTTTTAACACGTCGCCAATGTTAACGTGTTAAAAGTGATAACAATGTCATAAATTGTTATTTTTAATACGCTAAGCAACCATTAAAAGTCGTACTTTTAATAGTGTTTGTATAAAAAATAAGTTTTTAATGTCATTTGTGACAAGATTTGAATTGTTTATTACAATAACAACGAAATTATTATCAATCTTGATCGTGCTTTATACAACAAATTGTCACTGTTGACGCCAATCAATCAAATTACTCGAATTCTCACCCAAAAATAGATTTGTTTGCAGATTAATTGTTGTAAAAATTCTCTTTGATTGAGATTTTACCGAGTTTGAGAAAAGATGTACTACGCTTGTACGGGCAAACAGCGATGTTACATTTAAACGATTGTCAATCGTTTCTTTTACAAGTTATCTTTTGAGGAGATAAGCTTAGTAGAAATATAAAATAAATAATATTTCCGATTGTTAATTGTAAAATAAAATAGTAATTTTATATAGCCGCCATCTGTCACTTTAATAATTACAGCTGCCACTTTGAAATATGCAATTAATTCATACAATACTCGAAACAGCAATGAAACTGGCCATAAAATTCATGGTCGGGGAAGTACTGGTGGCTAATTTTCTAATTAGATACAAGATTCAAGTTTCTATAAAATTACTAATTGTACTCCTTATTTCAGAGAGAAGGGCCAAAAAACTCGCCAAACTCCATTTCGCCTGTCAGACCCGAGGTCAGCATTGCTTGTACTCTCGAACATTCTTCACAATGCGTACAAGGAATCCTCGAATTTGGATTCATTTAATGTTCATTGCCCTTCAAGCAAGATCACCACATGCCCTTAGCAGTCGAGATGCTAGTGTTTCTAGTCTAAAACATTGTTGGGATATGCTTAAATGCGAGAATAGGACTTTCTTGACACTCGTCACAAGCTCTTTTCCATGTGCAAAGGTAAGAAACGCATTTTTTCATCCTTCGTTGGTATTTCTTGAGAATTATTAGGAAAACAGTAACAAATTTATTTGTATTTAGGACCAGGAAATCATTTTGAACGAACTTCGCCATTCCGGCTTTTTCGACGTTTTCCAGTTGGGCCCCGGAGTAGTAGGAGGCTCCGCTGACCAATTAGAAAGCAATACCTTGCAATGGGGGTGCTTTTTATGCACACACCCAGAACGGGCAGTCGGTTTCCTAAGAGGTTTGAATTTTTTTTGATAAAATTGGGTTCGAAAATCTACTAAAGGTTTTTTAGGAAATACACAACCTGTAATTGAAGGTCAATTGAAGGAGAAAAAAGGAAAATGGCGCCTATTTAGAAGATGGCGGACGAGATATTTTACCTTATCTGGCGCGCATTTGTCTTGCAGAGGATCGGTACTTTTGTTTTTTTATGCATTTTGGTGGTGTGTTGATAAAAGCATTTTTGTAGTTATTTTGTTTGATGGTGGTATTTGTATATTTTGATAATTATATGCTGCTTTTAGGTATTGGGTGCTTTTGTTTCTGTTCTAACAATTGTAGTTTTTAGGTACTTTCGTTTTCCACCGTAGATACTAACAATTCCTTGAATAATTGAATTCTAATTAATGCCATGCATTTTTCTCTTATTTTTCACCAATTACAAAATACAATTTAATCATTCTTCCTTTTTTAAAAATTCCTTAGAGCGGTGGAGAAAGCATTGATGTGAACCAAATCCGCTCGGTGAAAGTTTCCCGCGGAGCTCGAAACATCCCAAAAGCTTTCGAAATATTCACGGGAAACCAGTCCCTCATATTCAAACCAAAAGATGGAAAAAACGCCGAAGAATGGGTTCAGTGTCTTAGTATAGTCGTGGCGCATTCACATGCGAGAGAATTACCTGTTAAAAGTAATTCTTTGCCTGCTCGAGGCATCAGCACGAGCAAAATTCCAGTGTGAGCTGTAAAAAGTGAGCAGTATCGATGATTTTACTGATTTTAGTTGAAATATCATTTTTGTGATTATACAAATTGGCATAAGAAGTTTATCAATCTTTTTTGAAAGTAAAAACAAATGAATTATAAAATATTGTGGCTCAAAGTATTATAAAATTTGGACGCAAACATAAAAATTATTATCAGCTGCTTTAAAAATTCGGCCATATGTATATCACATAATTCCCGAAATGAAGTCCCAGAATAACGTATTATTTAGTGTTTTAGGTACTTTTGATTATATATTTTTATATCATGTTGATAAATGTAAATTAAGTTTCAAATAGAAATGACTTCCAATGCAAAAAATTTGGAGGATAAAATATTCTACACTTTTCGTCAGATTCGCAGTTGTATAGAATCAATGTTTATGAAGGGGATACACCAACGTGTAATGCCGTTGATTAAGGCGTTAGGTTCTCATTGACAATATTTTTATTGTTAAAAACCGCCGTAATTAATGGCATTAGACGCAGGTGTGGTCCGAACAACTTCAAGAAAGTTGACCCCAAAAAATTACCGAAAATGACCTTTTTTCGACACTTAGGACAGGATCCTGGATTTATACCATATTGACCACTATATTCCCGATTGATTTATATGCAATTTGGCCGTAAGTTCGATCAGCTCCTGGATAATTCTTCTTGCACACAGAACAGACATGGATTTTGATGCACTGACTTTAAAAACTTCAAGATAATTATTACCAGGGTAGCTAAACTTCGCTTAAGATAAATCAAGGAATGAAATATCGGCCCTATATATTTTATTCATGTTTGAAGTTGCGATTTTAACCAGAGAATTAGAAAAAAGATGATACTGTCACTTTCATTGAGAATAATTTATTATCACAGGTTACAGTGCAAATATTTAATTTATCAACGCTGACAATGGCAAAATCGCTCACAGTTACTTTTATTGAATGACTCCTCTCTCCTAACTCACGCTCTTTATATACCCTAATCCAACAATAGGCCAACTACTAAACATCTAGTAACCATTGGCTGTCAATCACGTCCGACAATTGAACATCGACTTGGTCAATGCTAACTAGGATTACAGTTACAATAAATTATTGGCTAAATAGCGAATTCAAATAAATAATAATGTGATGTGAAAACCTGGGTTCCACATTTAGTACAGAAAGAACAAAACTCCTACAAAGAAAAGCCACGGAAAGAATCTCAAACAAAGGAATCAATAATATGAGTCTTGACCAATATGATATTATTGATTCATCTGTTTGAGGTTGTTTCACGTGGGTTTTCCTTGGGCTTTGGGTGAATATCAGAGGAATTTTGTTCTTTCTGTACTAGATGTGGAACCCACGCTTTCACATGTAGGCCTCTGTATATTTTATTTTTGTATCATTGTTTTCCTGATGAAGACTTTTGAATAGAGACCCGAAACGTCAAAAATAAGTAAAATATACATAATTTAAACCATAAACAAAACCTTCAATCATTACATTAATTACAAACTGAAACTGTCTGATTATTCTGCTACAAGGGGCCCGGTATTTGAAGGCGCCCTGAGCATCTGACGGCTCCAAAGCTTTAACTTAAGTGAACATTCATAAATTCGGATCTAATGTCTTTATTCACAACTAGAATTATTGAATATTTTTACTTGTACAAAGTACAAGTATTGTGAAACCGACAAAATTCATATTTCGATGGAAATATCCGTTTTGAGCATCCCCGAATCCATTTTGACTATTTTCGGCTTGATGTCGGTACGTATGTATATTATGTATATATTTACATAACTCGCAAATCTCAAAACCCGTCGAATTTATATTGTTGAAACTTTGTATTTAAGACTGGTCTAAGATATTGATGTGCACCTCACATTATGGTTGCAAAAGTCTGTAGCGGAAGTACATTCAATTAGAAACTTTTTTTGCATAAATCCAAAATGGTTATCTTCAGGCCCGTTCCTGGGTAGTGAAGCGCTTGCGTGCAAGATATTTTTTTCGCCCCTTGTGTAATTTGAAAATATTTGTTAAAATGTATATACACTCAATAAAAAAAAAAAACGCACCACTTGAAAATGCACCAAAAATACCGATTTTTCGAACCGCCATAACTCGGTTGATTTTCTTTGGAAGTGGATGAATCTTTGATTTTCGGGCAGTTTGAAGTTCTCTCTTTAAGGATATGTGAGTCAATCCGACGCCAAGTTCATCGCACTTCCAACTACATCTCTGAAAAAAAAAAATGTTCTTAATGTCAAATAATATCACATTTTCACAACTTGTACCGGGTGCAAAAAAAATTATGGACTCAACTCACGACGCAGGAAAATCAAGTTCATTCATTTTCCTTCAAATTGCGCAAAAAATCGAGTGTCTACGGTGATTTGGCGCAAAGTTATGAATTAAACAAAAAAAAAAAATACATTTTGCTCTTTTGGTCATGCCTCGGCTAATTTTGCACGGAAATTGATGAACTTTTGAGTTTTGGAAAGTATGGAGCTTCCTCTTCAATATTCTGCAAATTAATGTGTCGTCAAATGAAATTCACCTCCTGGCACCCGCCAAAGGAAATAAAATCATCAATTTCCGTGCAAAATTAGCCGAATTTTAACTAAAAAAAAACAAAATGTAATATTTTTCTGTTTAATTCATAGCTTTGCGCCAAATTGTCGCAGACATTCAATTGTTTGCGCGATTGAAAGAAAATGAATGAACTTGAGTTCCTGAGTCGTAAGTCGAGTTCACTATTTTTTTCGCACCCGGTACAAGTTGTTAATGTTTGACAGTTTTGACATCAAAAAGTTTTTTTTTCAGGGGTGTGGTAGAGAATGCGATAAACTTGGAGTCGGATTAACTTAATTCCCTGAAAGAGAAAGCTTCAAACTTTCTAAAACTCAAAGATTTATCCATTTTCGATCAAAGTTAACCGAATTATGGCGCTTAGAAAAATCGGTATTTTTGGTGCATTTTCAAGTGGTGCGTTTCTTTCTAGCCTAGTGTATGTACTTGATAATTTGTTTTTATTGAGGTTAAATATAAAATCAGGATACATTATGTGTTTTAACGAGAATAAAAACACTTGAATTCTACAAAAATATTAAAATTGTATATAAATAAGTACACAAGTGTCGGGTTGCGCGTAACTTGGAAGGAAAGTGGTTGCTTGTGACAAATTGCCGTCTATGTGCGCTCGCTGTATACCCGCCAGGAACAGGCCTGGTTATCTTTTATTTTTGTACCAATCGGCTGAACCGGAAGTGCACTTTATATAAGTTTTTTCGAATTTTCTGCTTAAATTCAAAACTATCAGCCGAAGAATACTGAAATTTCCTATTAAACACGTCTATTACATCTAGTTGTGTACTTCGTATTATGATTACGATCGACTGAACCGGGAGTGCAATTTACTAGACAGTTTTTCGCATAAATCCCGAACAATCAGATGTAGAATCATGAAATTTAGTATTAAGAGTAATTATATTTTCATATTGAGCCAGAAGGGAACTTTATTTTACAATCTTTTTCAATTCTTAACAAATTCATAATTATTGATCGTAGAATGATAAAATTTCGTATTATTTGAGACTGCTATAGCGTTTTAATGAATTGTACCATCTAAATGGTATCTATGAAATAATGTTTTATATTTCTATACTTGATAATTTATTTATACTTACCAGTTTTTTTTTTTTAGCGAATCGTCGATGCTAGCTCTCCTGTACTTAAGATAGACATATCGAAATATATTTTGTTATTTTATACACTTGTTTTTGTATATTATTTATGAGAGAAAACGGCAGATTTATTTTATAAGAATTACATTTATTATAAACTCTTAATTATTATATTCTTACAAATACAGATATTTTTCAAATATTATAAAACATTTTAAATATACACTAATAGGTATATTTAAGAAGAAAAATAATCCATATTCATGTGATCTACAGGTGTTCAAACTGATTATAAGAATGTAAGAAGTTGAGACTACATTTTTGTGCATGAAAAATACAAGTTAATGGTTACAAATTAACAAATAAAAAGTACCTTAATGTTATGTTTTGTATGACACTGAAAACAAAAAATCCAAAAAAAAAAAACAAAAACCAAAATAAGCTTATTAAATAAATATTTTAGATTAATAAAATAAGTTTTTATATTTTAATATGTAATCTTCCAAAATGTATTACATTCCAGCACTTATAATTATAATAAACATTTTATTTTTGTTACAAAATGAAACGTTTCTTCATTACATGTTACAAGTGTAAAAATAAACTAAAAGTAATCAATTTGTAACAGATTTTAGTTTTCTTAACTGTTTAACAAATCCTGCATTTGGTTGAATAACTGGCCTTGCAGATTTAAGCAATTTATGCGCGTTTTCAAAACTGAAACCAAGTTCTTTGATCATGTAACCTAGAACAACAGCGGACGATCGGGAAACACCGGCATTGCAATGGACTAAAATATTTTTTTGCTCACTTAAACACTTTATGATAATTGCATTGCAATGCGAAATCACGGGTCGTAGATCCGTTTCCGGAAGGTCAAGACACTCAACGAATTCGTATTCTACGTTTGGAAGCTTATGAGGGGGCCCAACTCCCACGCTCAACACAAAACTAATGTTGTTTTTGAGCATCGGTTCAAGCGCACAGCAATCTTGAGCCCCGATGAAAAGGTTTCGTACAACTTGGGCTGGTGTTTCGTCAGGAGAGGTGTCAACAACAAATCCGAAAGTCGGTGCTGCTGGAATCAAATTTGAGCTGGAATGTCGTTCAATATACCTTCTGCCGTCTGCACGAGTGACCAAAGTGTCAGTTTGCTTCAGGGAAGCTTTACTGTTTTGTAAGTTTTGCAAAAAACTCATTTTAAACTAAGAACAAACTAGATGAAGTCTCTAAAAATATATTATTGAAAACTTTCGTTGGTTGATGACAAATAGTAAAATATATTGCAGAATTTGGTTAAAAGTGTGTTTATTTTTCAGGAGACTGACTGCGTGACTTGCGCTTGTTGTCGCGCTCTTTGCTTGACGAGCGGGAGCGCTCCTTGGAGTGCTTTCTTGGGGAGCGGGAACGGGATCGAGATCTCGACTTCTCGGGGCTCTTCTCCCGGGAGGGCGAGCGTGATTTGGATTTTGACTTGGACTTGGAGCGGCTCTTGCTCTTGGAACGCGCAGAGCGGCTTCGTGAGCGCGATGCTGAGCGTGATCGGCGGCGGGACCGAGATCTGGAACGAGATCGACTGCTGTACGACAATGATTTACGATCACGACGTTTGTCCTCCACTAGTTTAATCCGGCGGCCGTTTATTTCCGTGTCATCTAATTTATCAAGAGCATTTTTCATATCAGAATATGAAGCAAATTCAACAACACCCTCATTTCTATACTTATGGGCGTCAGCGTATGTCACCTCTCCGGCCTGACGCATGTAATCCTTCAAGTCTTGCCAGCTCACGCGGCTCGACAAATTCTCGACAATCAACCGGTAGTCGGTTCTGGTCGGGGGCCCATAACGATCTGAATTACCGGCCCCATATGATGAACGATGGCGCGAATCTCCTCCACCTCCTCCGCCGCCGCCCCCTCCACGACCAGTCCATTGATCCCGTCCACGAGGAGTTCCCCGAGCCCTCTCTACTGTCACTCTTTCACCGAGTAACCGCTTCCCGTTTAATTCATAAACTGCGTCCTCCGCGTCTCTAGGGTCGTCAAGTTCGACAAAACCATAACCATTTTTAATTAATACATCACGGATTCGCCCATAGCCGCGAAAGAATCGCTCTAAATCTCGCTCTCCTGTATCTTTAGGCAAATTGCCTATATATACTCTCGATCCAACCATCGTAGCAAATTTGTAATAAAAAAAAGCACTAAATTGACTGTTTTATTACAACACTTATTCCAAAATGTTGGCTTTTAACTCATCGGGAGAGTAATCCACTTTGCAAAGATATAAGCCGTGACTTGGTGCCGGTATAACTCGGGGGTCCCACGATAAGTGTGAGGGAATTTGAAGCATGCACTTTACGTCGCTCTCATTCACTTTACCTTGTCCAACAGCGATCAGCGTACCAACAATTCGTCGAACCTGGAACAAAACGCAAATTAAAAATTATTCATTAAATTTTACGAAAACTATTAATGCTACAGTTATGTTTCAAGATGTAATCATAATTTGAATCAAATATCAATTATAAAGAATATCTCGTATGTCCGCGGAAACGTCCATGTGACGCGCAATATAAAAGCAAATCGTTTTATTGAGGTTAATTTTAAGATAACGAAATGGGAGTTACTTCCAGCATTTAATAAACCATAAAAATCACTGCCAAACGGTAAAAAATAAATAAGCACACTCTATTTTTATTAATATTAGTTTAAAATGTACGTAATTAATAATAAATTTTCAATACATACAAAAGTTGGACGAAACGTTGACCATCAACCACTAAAGGAGCGTTCACAACACAACGTAAATGGTACCATGCTTCCCTAATTTTAACTCCAAAAAAATTAAACTACAAATAGTAAGCTTCAACAAAATTATTGCTTATGAATATATGGAATAATTTAACATGAAAATATTGTTAGAATATAATAAATTTACTTACATATTTTTGACATACGTGGAAATTTTCTAGAACCACATTTTAGTTACAAACACCGGGAGGTTGCGTACATGTGACACGGGAAGTTAGCTAGGTTAAAATTTGGCGGGACGCTTTAATTTACTACCAACCTTTTCAACTGCCTAAATAACAAAATTTAAAATAATTCACCTGATTATACAAAAATCCTCCTGATTTTATGGTAATATTCCAGTAATTATAAATATCGTCATTAGTTTTAAACATTTGATTTAAAACGGAAGATGGAACTGCTTCTTCCATTTGCAAATATTCAATTGTTCTCCTAGTAATTTTATCAGGCTTATGACTTGCCTTTCCCATAAAACTTCTAAAATCATGTATTCCTTCAAATAATTGACAAGCATTTCGCATATTTTGTGTGTTGAAATTTGGCAGTCTACAAAGAACTCTTTATAAAAATACTTCCATACTCTAATTGATTAACATTACGTTAGAAAGTAACATCTAGTGAGCTCTTCTATCGGTATATGATAAACATGTCTATTAGCTTCACTAAAATATTCATTTTTTAAGATACCTAATCGGTATAAATAAATTCTCGACTTTGCATGATATCTACAATGGAAATTTTGAGATATTCTTTGCGTTTTATGTAACCGGATTTGGATATTTTCTTTATAAAAATATTTATTTAAAATTGTCGTGATTCCTTTAGTATCATACGGTTTTGTATTTCCTCTTAACAAATCTACGTGAAACGTAGAATGCAATGCATGTACACCAGCATCAGTTCTGGAAGTAGAAATAAATAAAATTACAAACAAATTTTAAAAAACTGCCTTAGAGCATTTTACAACTCGACTGTTAGAGGCAGTACTTTATAATTAGCATAAGGCGATCAGAGTTGAATAAAAATATCAATTGATACACGATGAATTCCCTTAGGGGTAATCGGGCACTGCTAGTCGGAATTATAAAATTGCCTAAGCTCAATATTTACAAATTTTTTAAATAATGTTCTGAATATGATGGCAATTACTAAAAATTTGGACTATAAAGTTCAAATTCAATTGTTTAATTTCATTATTACCGGCTCGAGGGCACTACATAAGGTTTATTAACAGATTTCAATCTTTCTAGAGCAATTTCCAGACATCCTTGGATAGTTGAAGGATCTGGCTTATTAGGTTCATTTTTATTTAAAATCTTTTGTACTCCTCTAAAATGTTTATAAAATTAGAATAAATAACAATCTAATTGATCTTTTAGAACCTGAATTGAGTGCCAATATAAGAAACATGCATTAAATATCGCTGCATTTTTCATATACTCGTTTTTTGCTTTATGGTTATGTTTACAAAAACATGTTCTTGTTGAATGATTTCATAGGCGTGGTATTAATACCCTTCCACTGCAGTTTTGGTAATCCTAATCAAAAATTTGAACAAGATTATTTATGATTCTCTATTCAAATATTTATTAAAATGTATTTTATGGGTTCTATTACTAAAATTGAATATTCAGATAAAATATCAATTCAAAAAAGTTTAACTAAAGTGTAAATTAATCATGTTTAGGGTATTTATTTTTCGATATAATTTGTTTTGAGTGTACTGGAAAAGCCCGTTTATGTTTAATCTAGTTTTAACAATCCTTAAGAGATGGCGCGATCTGTGACTTTGATTTATATTTTAATTTAGAATCCAGGAGCTAGCAACTTGCAGTTGAGCTCTGCAGTAACAACCAGACTTCAGAGAATTTAGTAAATTAAATGTTAAATGTCCAAAAGAGTCTTCTGGAGTCCTGCCCGCCGCTTGCAAAGTTCAAGTAAGTTTTTTTTTTTCTAATTTTCCAATTTGTAATAATAATTTTGTTTTTCAGTTGCAGCACGCGAAGAAGTCGCTTCTCTGGTCAAGATTTTGCTGGGCTTTCCTAGACCCGAAGGGAGAATTCCGGGAGAAGAGTCCGTCTCTTTCCCCTTAGTCAATGCCTGGAGGCGAACAAGGCTTACAACAATCTTCGAACCTTTGTACCCTTTCCTAATTTCCAAAATAAATTCAATTCCCACAGAATTTACAGTCGTTCTACTTCTAAAACCTATTTAAATTATTTTCAGAAGTAGTAAGGCTTAAAAATGCTCCTTGTTCTGTAATTTATTTCAAAATTACCAAATAAAACCTTTCCCATAAGATTAACTGTGTTGTATTTATTTTAGAAACATGTAATTTTTTTTCCAGTCATAAATAAGTAATAAAGTCTCCTAAATAATATTTCGTCATTAAATTTCTTAAGTTCAAATTTAAATCTAAGTTAATTGGTGGGCAACCCGCAATGCAAGTTTTTAATACATTAAGAACTCTTTCTTTATTTGCACAAAGGGTGCTAGGCATTATGCTGATCTGGAGGACAGTTGAAAAATAAAATTAAAAGTTTCTAACAAATTTTTCGATAAAACTAGCCGTTTAGCCAAAAAATATATATTTAATTTTCATTAGTTCAAACGAGCTACGTGCTGTTATCTGTGCTTCAAAATGTGAACTAATAGCTGGACCTGACCAAATATTTATTTTCAAAAGTTCTGTTACTGCAATCTGAGGAAGAAAGGCCCCAATCAAAGAATATTCCAAATAAACTCATATTATTTTTTAAAATAATGTTGAATGTTTCATATACATTTTTGCGATTAGGGTTCTGGTTTCATAGATAATCCTTAATTCATAAAATATTGAATAACTTAGGAATTATAGGCCTTGTTGCAAAAAAAAAAAATACAAAATAACCACTTAACTTTTTATATTTTCGATTTTCTCGAAAATTAAGGGCCCAATTAAGATTCTGAATGCATATTCGGATCCTACATACCCTAATTAGGGTGTACAGTTGTGTTATTTAAGGGAGAAATAAATTTTCATCTCAACTTCTCATCCTAACTTTTCAGGGTGAAGGAATTTCTGACGTAACGAGATATTAATCAAAAAGTAGTAAATGAAGTACCTCATCTATTTTTTGAAAATAATGTGAGTTTACGGAAAACTTTTTTTGGTAGTCGTACCCATTTTTGAGCTATCATTACTTTAAACTGTTATAATTAAAGTCAGATTAAAGTTCAGCAATTAGTTTATATTTTGCTACACAGGTGGCACTACGTAGCTCGTTTTGAATAAGTGGAAATTAAATATATTTATTTTGGCTAAACGGTTCATTGTATCAAAAATTTTGTAGAGAACTTTTAATTTTAGTTTTCAATTGTGTATCAAATGGATACTAAAAAACTTTGTAATACTGCACAAGTCCAAGTTGTTTTCTTTTTATTTTGAGTGTACCAAGGGCAAAATGAATGACATCGTAGATGTCTTCATTACCGACTGTGTTTTTGACAACTAGGACAAATGTAATTTGGGGTGAGGTGTATAGTAAAAATGGTGCTTAATTTATAATGGTGTGAATATTTATTAAAATAACTTAATGATCTTTCACAAATGTCAAAGATGACTCCAGCTCTGGAGCAGTGGACAATATATTCTGCTGCTCAGAACCTTCCTGCAGTTTTAAACGATCCAAATCGAGGGAAACAATCTAATTTTTTCGTAAAAACATGGGGCGATAGCTTTGTAGAAAAAACAGAAATAGGTAGAAGTCCGTTTCTGCCAGAAATCAACTTTAGTCATTTTGAATTGTACCTTAGGAAACATGGGAGAAGGTATAAGAGACATGCAAGGTTATCTCAAAGCAGATTGGAAACGAATATTAGGTTACAACGAACGAAAAGCGATTTAGGAGCAAATGACGCGGATTTGAGTATTATCCCTGAAATATTTTTGAAACCAACCTTGCCCTTGAATGATGCTGGCACTTTTAATGCAGTTTTTCCGTGCGTGGGTATAGAAGATAATAAAAACCACCAAAGCGGCAGATTACTTCAAGAACATTTGAGTCATTATTTAGATATAGTTGAGGTGCACATAGCCCGCCAAGTTTCTCAAAAATCGTCGGCATTTTTCCATGCAATGACTTCTCATGACACTATAATGGAGCAAATGGGCACTGCGTGTAAGGAGGTCCGTAAATTGAGAAGCCAGGTGCAAAATTTGGACAGTAAGGTATCAAAAGGGCCATTAAAGTTATTAGGATTAGCACGAAGTAGAGTTAACCACATTAATTTATTAGATAAACTCCGTTTAATGTCGACCGTCTTGCAAACGCAACCTACTCTACAATTATTGTTGAGTTCTTCGGATTATGTTGCTGCACTGGAATTGATTTCAAGCACCCAAGATGCCCTTGCACGAGAATTAGCTGGTGTAACAGCCTTAAGACACCTTCCGTCTCAATTAAAAGAAATGTCTCGTTTAATAGACAAAATGTTGAACGCTGAATTCGAGCGGTACGCAGCTGCGGATCTTCACAGACCATTAGAGTCGTCCACCGGAGTCGTGGAGCATGAAAGATTAATTAGTCTAGTCGCAGGATTACTCCGACAAAATAATTTACAATTTTTGGAGGTTTACAAAAAAGAAGCAGTTACTGCTGCCCAAGCGGTGCTGAAACAATTGGTGATAGAACAGTTGCAAGACTCGGAAAATGATACTGAAGTTTGTTTGACAGGTTCAGGAGAAACTGCCCCGAATTTAGATCCAAATCAATGGATTAAATTATTAATATTAGCTACAGAGGCTCTTAGTAAATTAGTACAGAGAGTGAAAGATGTTCATGATGTAATACAGCGCACTTCGGATATAAGTGCCGGAAAACAAAAGACTGAAGATGCTTCTTTAGGAGAAAATGAAAATTTCTTATCACCAGAAGATCACTCGCGAGTCGAAACCAAATTAAAAGAATTATTATCATCTGTTTGTGATTACAGCCATGAGAGGTTGGCAACATTAGTCAGCAGCCAGTCAGAGAAGCAAATAACATCGGGACAAATTTCTGAGTTGTGTATAATAGTGGATAACTTTACGGATTTATGTAAAAATATTTGCGGGAGGCCTAGTACTGCCCTGCCAGCGGCATTTAACTCGCAAGCTACTAAATATGTCCAAAAATTCCACTCACAAAGAAAATCTAAATTATCTTTACTACTAGACGCGGAGAGATGGCGGGCGGCAGAAATCCCACCAGGATTCCAAACATTACTCGACGATTTAGCATTGGGTAAAATAACGGATGTTATACCTAGCAGCCCAACGGAAAAAACAGAAAAAGTTGCCTTAACCTCCGATAGTTTTATTGTTGGTAATCAACAATACGTAGCAGTCGGTGCAGTAATAATGCTCTTACGTGTTGTTACTGAATACTGCACTTGTGCAAAAGAGCTCCCATCTCTCGCACTGTCCATTGGTCGCAATCTCGGTGAAATCCTCAAAATGTTCAATTCACGGACGAGTCAGCTGGTTTTAGGAGCAAATGCGTTGAAAACTGCTGGCTTAAAAACAATAACAAGTACAAATCTTGCTCTTGCGTCAAGAGCATTGCAACTTGTACTTTGGTTGATTCCTCATATTAGAAATTTGTTTAGAAGTTTGATTAATGAAGAAATTCCTGGATTGGATTCGGTGGAAAAGCATATTGGACATCACATACAAGTTTTGGAGGATAAAATTTTATCTATAATGAATATTTTGTTGGGGGAACAATTGAATGAGTGGAATGCTCGACCTCCTGTGCCATCTAAAGCCTTTAGGAATATTTCCAGACATTTGACGAAGTTGTATGAGGCCGTTAGCACTGTCTTACCACCTGAACAGGTATTTTCATCCACTGCATATTTTTCAAAATTTAGTGCAATTTTTTAGTAATATTCAATAATGATTAAATATTACAAATTTTGGCACATAAAAGTTCATTAATTTATAAGAGTAATTTAATTTAAAAATGTGAAGCTGTTGGTCACCATCACCAAAAGGTGATGGCTAAGTCCTGACACCACGACAAAGTCGCTCCACTTTGGCAAGGGGCCCTATCTCAATTCTTGATTGAGATAGAACCACTTTCCACCCTTTAGCGGGTGCAAAGTACCTTCCTATTACAATCTTATCAAATAACTTAAGCTAATAAAAACATAAAAGGGAGAAGGATAATTATGGATAGTATATTATGTAATATAGCTGCTCTTAACTTTGTGAACCTCCCGGACGATTCACAATGAAAATATTCACTATATTACTATAATATATGGGAAAAATTATGTTTCAATATGTTTAACATAAACTATGCATAATTTTTCAAGTCAACTTTTCACATTTATTTGTATTTTTTTAATCTGATGAATCTTGTAGAACTTGTAGAGCTCTCATTACATCCGCGGAGTTTTTTTGTCCTATCTAAACAATTTTTTCTGTAATAATTCTGAAAAAAGCACCTCATGTCAATCCGCAAAATTTTGATTACTAGTATCAATCGCAGAAACACCTTATGCAATTTCAAGACGTTAAACTAAAACTACATCAAGCCCTTTTTTCTTCCGCTTAAATCTGAAACCATATTCTGTTTGATAAATCGCAGAAACCTATTAAGCCACAATTTCAAGACAGCAAGAATAACACAACATCGAGCCCATTTTACAAACCATACCGTTTAACTCTCAAACCATCTTTTATACTATAAATCGCAGATACAGCACAATTTCAAAACCGCAGCAATAAGTACCAATCTTTATTTCTCTTAAAACTAAAACCATTTTTCATTTAATGCAGAGAAACACCTCATGTGCTTTCATGCCACAATTTCAAGACCGCAATCATAAAATCATAAACAGTTGTACAGAGAAACACCTGAAAGCACTTCAAGCGCATTTTTAAGACTAACAAATACCTATATAACATATGAATCGCAGCAATTGTTCAAGCTGAACTCTGTACCAAATAATTCGCAAGCGCAAGGAGCTCCTTATTTTAGTATACAATACTTTTATTAGAAATAAACTCAATGTTTTAATCCTGTTCGTAATCAAGCTCTGTCTCAAACTATTGGATTTGCACCCATTTGTCCCACAAACCTAGAAAAAATTAATTAGTACATCCCAATTTCTTTATATTCGTTGCAGTGCTTGAACACTTCCGCCGCACTTAATAATAATAATAATAATAATAATAATATTAATATTAGTTTAGCTTTCCATGCCTTGTAGGCCGTTGGATTGTTCGCAAGTTTTCTCTCCACACCACTCTGTTCATAGCTTTTTCTTTCTACCTATTAATTTTTAAAGTTTTCAAGTCTTTAGCTTTAGGTCTACCTCTTCTTTTGGTCTTAACTATTCCTCCCTTCAGAACCACACTTTCCGTTCTGTCTTCCGATAGCCGTTTCATGTGTCCTAGCTATCTTAACCTTTGGGATCTAATTGCCCCAACTATATTTCTTTCTCCATATAGATCCATTAGTTCACTATTTGATCTCTGCACTTTTACTTCGCCTGATTTTTTCCCTCCAAATATTTTTCTCAGCATCTTTCTTTCCCACACTGCTACCTGTCTCTCATCACTTTTGCTTAAAATCCACAATTCACTCTCCTAAAGTACCGTTGGCCTTACTACACTATTATAAATTTTTATTTTTGCCGATCGCGAAACACTTCTCGATTTTAAAAGGTCTTGTAAAGAATCTGCTATTTGCATATACTTTGTTTTGGATTCGTTTACATACAAGCCAACTTTTTCCGCTGCTTCAACTAATCTTCCAAAAACTTCCTGAAGTTCTTGTTAAGATTGCAATGTCGTCGGCGTACGCTAAGCTCTGATGTTTTTGCCTGTATATCGTTCCTTTTGTATATATCCTTGCTTCCCTCAAGATCCATTCCAATATCAGGTTAAATAGTATCGGAGACATTGGATCTCCTTGTTTCAATCTTTTTTATGTTGAAGCTCTCTCTCTTTTCCCCCTGCTCCCGCTTGTGTCATTGCAATGAGTCTTATTATTTTTCTAGGGACTTCGAAATTTGCTAGTATTTCATATAGTTTTTCATTTCTCACCGAATCATAGGCTTGCTTGAAATCTATGAATTTGTTTTAAAGTGAGAACTTGGTCCATAGTAGATCGATTCGGTCTAAATCCAGCTTGGTATTCTTCCAGAATGTTTTCCGATATGCCTTGCTACTACTGTAAATGTAACATCTAGCAGGACAATTCCCCTGTAATGTTCACAGTTTGTACGTTCTCCCTTCTTGTGAATAGGTGTGATTACACTTTCTTCCCATCTTTCCGGTATTCATTCTTGCTTCCATATTGTATTATTTCTCATTTCGGTTTTGTAGTTCTTCACCACCATGATTCAGCATTTCTCGCCCGGGCTTTTGTTATTTTTCATATTTTCCATAGCTTTTATTATTTCTACCTTATTCAATGGATCCAGCTCTTGTTCGTCCATTTCCAGTATTTCTATTCTGTTCTACAGTTTTTTTAACAAATCCTCGAAATATTCTTTCCCAGATACTAAACAACCATTCTTGTCTTTACAAAAATGTCTTTTGCTGATACCCTGATCTTTGTTTCTTAACGTCCTGGTGAAAGTTCCTGATGTATCTCTTTTTATAATTATCCTCTATCCTTTCCAATTTTTCCTCTAAAATTTTCCTCTTGTTTCTCCTACAAATACTCTTAAAGTTAATTCTTTTCTCTTTGTAATTTCTTCTATTTGGTTCATTCTCATTTTGTAATAACGTATTCCT
Source organism: Dromius quadrimaculatus (assembly GCA_963989225.1). Lineage (NCBI taxonomy): Eukaryota > Metazoa > Arthropoda > Insecta > Coleoptera > Carabidae > Dromius > Dromius quadrimaculatus. Next base: position 48,145,106 of record OZ022331.1, on the reverse strand, counting down.
AGCTACCCGTTTCTCATTTAGTGCTTTCTTACACTTCTCGTCAAACCATTCTTTTCTTTTTCTATCTTCAGATCCTCTCAGTACTTGCTTTGTCCATCGAATTCTCTATTATTTTCCAGCTTTCTTTAATGTTTTGTATACAAGAATTATTTTTGTTTACTAATTATTTACGTATTATGTTACTGAATTCTCTATTTATTTTTCATCTTGTAATATTTGTAAATTAAATTTGAATGCTCTACTTCTATTTCCTTTTGTTACATTTCGAAGTATTTCTTGTTTGCATTTTATCAGTACTATAAAGTGATCAGAATCGCATACCGCTCCTCTTTTACTTTTTGCATCCTGAATTATTCTACTATGTTTTTTCTTACAATACTTTTTTTTTTTATTGAAAATTTATTTGAACCTTTTTTCCCCTCTTGAATAGTCAATCAAAAGCTAGTGTAAAAATAATATCGAATCAATTGAAATTATGAATGTAGGTATAGCTGTACGTAATGAAAACAAAAGTGAATAAAATATAAAAACGAACAACGATCTGCAACTCGTTATTAATTTTTTTCGAACTATTAGCAAAAATATACAGCTTTTTGCCAATAGTTTCTGTTACCACTGCAAAGGTCTGCAGCTCGATATCAGTGGTAACAGTTGAACAACTAATTAAATATTGAATTTAAAAATCTTAAAAATATACACAGCAAGTCCTAATTTCATATTAAACTACAATAATGACTGCGGTTTAAAATGGAAAAACGACCCAAATAAATTTCGGCAAATATGATCTCAAAGTGAGTTTTAAAACTCAATAAATTGATGTTATTTACGACTTCAAATTTTATTCTTGTAAGATAGTTTCGAGCTATTTAAAATAAGAGCAGACAATTTGTTCTTTATATATCTAAAAATTCATCAGCTCTTCTTTACTGTACGAGGTTCAAATACATACCGATTGAAGCATAGCGCATTGTTCAAATAAATTGGAAAAAAATTATCATGTTGTTCAATCTTATTTAATTCATTTAATAATAGATAGCTTCTCCTAAGAGTCATACCACTTGGCGGCTATAATTTAACATAAAGAAGTATGCTGGACGTCACTTTTAATTGTTCAAAATTAAATTGTATTTTATGGAAAAACCAAAACAACTTGAAGCCATTGTAAAATAAAATAGTAATTTTGTATAACAGCCATCTGTCACTTTGAAATATGCAATTAATTTAAAATGACCAAAATTCATGGCCGAGGAAGTAATGTGACTACAGCAGTTTCTTTTTTTGAGACAGCTAAAACTAATTATTAATTTACTCTTATTTGTTGCAGGTTCAGGACATTTACACAATAGTCCACAGAAATTTCAAGGACCTTCTTCGAGAGCAACTAATAAAAATGAACATCGTGAACAATGGTGGCCCCCAACATGGCGTCGTGACGTCAGAACTAACTTTTTATATAGAAACAATGAAAACATTAAAGGTTTTACAAGAAAAAGATATTTCCGATAAAAGTATGGAAGATATTTGGTTGAAAAAGGGGTAGTATAGTAGTGTACAGTAGCCGCGCTGTAGCAGTGACGTTGCAAATTCAGAAATTTGATAAAATGAAAAAATTTTAGAGGTAACTGTTTTTCAATATTTTTAAAAATTGAATTCCAGCGTATTTATGCGTGTGCCGATTTTATAAAGATGCTTTTTTCTGTTATTTTTGTTTAATCGTATGAAATATGAAACATTTTACAGGATGTAGCATTTAAAATTTACTTTATGAAATTGGGCCTCAAATAATATTGTCCACAAGGCTTCGCCTACTATAAATACGTCATAGACTTCACAGAATCATTTCTGTGATAAATACTCATTCGAATTCTGATTTGAGTTGCAGCTTACGTCAAACTAGGCTAGTCGAAGTGATTTAGGATCAAATAATTTCGCCCAGGCAATACCAGTTTGTCCAAACCTGGAAATTCATGTTCATGAATTTCAAATCGGCCAAACTAGCTAATTAAAATAATTTTTCAATATTTGTCAACACCTAGTGCAAATATTTTAAGCTTACGTATGGCAGCCTGTAAAAAATTGTTTCCTTTTTTTCTGTCACGAGCGCCTGGTCTATTATAAATTGAAATCAGTAACTTTTGATTTAGTGTGTAAATCTGTGACTGAAATTCGTCGTCTAAAAAGGCACTATATTTCTTCGTCCATGATCATTTTTTATTTAAATTAAATACTGCAGCTTCATTGTTTCAACGCGGCAAATATAACCAAGGTTTTTGTATATATGTATTTATAACATTCCAAAAATGTATTATATCGAGTGAGATTTTAAAATCTTTGTAAATCGTTGGAGAAAGTCTACGAATTCTCGTTAAAATTATGTTGAATTTAAAATTTGTTAATTTTTATTAATAAGTTTCAAATAACAAATGTATATTTAATAGAATTTGAATAAACGAAAGCAAAACTAGTGAAGAATTGAGCATATGTTTCACTAAAAAAATATCTGACGTGGACATCACGTAACTTGTACATCATTGGATATATTTTTTAATTTTTGCATATAATAATACGATAATCAAACACTAAATTCCATCGTTCCACGACTAATCGTTTTGGATTTATCCAAAAACTCCAAAAATCCTTCAAGTAAAGTGCGCTTTTGGCTCAGTCGATCGCTATGAAAAAAATTAGATCATCATTCTTATGCTAACAACATTACTAAATACTGATTTCCAATATTCTACAACTAACAGATTTGAATTTATGCGCAAAATTAAAAAAAAATTCGACTGAAGTGCACTTCCGGTTCAGTCGATTGTTATGAGAATAGTAGGCAATCATTCAGATGCTACATCAGACTAAAATATCAAATTTCAATACACTACGGCCGATTGTTTCGAATTTATATGAAAAATTCGAAAAGACTGTCAAGTAAAGTGCACTTTCAGCTCAGTTGATCTCAATGAAAATAGGATATAAGTATTTAGATTGTATAATCGTCTCAAATACTGAATTCCAACATTCTATGTTCAACCGTTTTGGATTTATGCGAAAATTTCAGAAAATGTTTTGAGTAAAGTGCACTTCCGGTACAGACGATTGCAGTTATAATGCGAGGTGCACAACTAAATATTACAGAAGTGCTTAATACAAAATTTCAATTTTCTACGACTGATTGTTTTGAATTTATGCGGAAAATTCGAAAAGTCTGTTATATAAAGTGCACTTCCGTCACAGCCATTTGGTACAAAAATAGAAGAAAATCATTTAGATACTATAGCAGTCTTAAATACTGAATTTCAGTATCCTACAGCTAATCATAAAGTTTCTAGTAAAGTGCACTTCCGGTTCAGACGATTGCAACCATAATGCGAGGTGCACAATTAGACCCTGTACCAGCCTTAAATACAAAATTTAAACATTATACGTTCTACGAGATTCGAGATTTTGTACAAGTAAATATTACTGGGCATAACACCTGTCAATGACTCATTTTAAAGGTAATTTGTTTTTAATGTTAATTTGAGTGCTATTTTGCATTTGATTTTGTCGTCAATACATGCGTGGCAATTGAGTTGCATAACCAAAATTTAATTTTACTGTGAATCAAAAAATATAAAATTTTACAAATTTCATTAAATAAAAATCATGTCATTCCTTCAAATAAAATTGGCACGAACCTCAGACTAATATTCTACGCCAAACATGTCTTTCGTTTCATTTATATTCACTAATTTTATTCAAGCAAACTCGTTTCCTCTTTTTATTTATTTTAGCTCATAAAATATGCCTTGAATTAATTAAATTGCGTTGATTATAATTATTCAGGATTAATTTACTTTCTGATTTTCCTGCTGTCGAAATTTGAATCTTTCCTGCAATTTTGGCGCGAAATTCTCTAAAATTAGGTCATTATTTTCGTGGTTTCAGTAGACGAGATGGCAGCACAAACTTTACAAGATATCGAGCAAAATTTACTGTAAAGCACGTCTCCGATCAAACCTGCACTACTTTGACTTTCAATGTTACAATTTTATGTGAAGGACGACTGTAAATCTGTATTACAGCGATACAGGTGTATGAATATTATCATTTACTGTAAGTGCTGTGAAAGTAATGACGTTCAAGAAAAATATTAGAGATCTTGGTGCTTAGACAGTGTTTTTATTTTAATGCATGAATTGTCAAAAATGACAGTTCTGTGTAGTGTTTGTTAGTGACATATTTGTTGAGATAACAAGTGTTCATTTGTTTAAACAGTGATGCTGATGATTCTATACCAAGCTGACATACATTTTGAAGTATTTCATTTAAAAGGTGAGTATTTTTGTAACAGGTGTAACATTTTAACAATTTGTTAATGTACCTGTCAGAGATATAACATTTATTTTATTTCTAAATATTGTACAATTGTTATAATCATCAGTACAAGGCTATTTTCTCTTCACAAACTTTCTAATATTGCCACTTCAAGTTATTCAATCATTTTAATGACAAATTTGCGCAAATTAATTAGCGTAACAAATCTGCCACATTTTGCAGTTCTTCAAATTGACCCCTGACATTAGCATGCTTATTTTTATCAGGAAAAGACATACGTTTGTTCGAATTTTTGTCTTTAGTCAATATATATGAGAGAGAAGGTGAGCTTCTGTCTTGTGAGTATCGAATTAGGTGGTAACCGTATTGATCTAAAACGGAGGAGTGGATCTGCCGCCCATGGTTTGTCAAAATACCGGTGTTACAAATTTTGTAGCTGAATGTTGCGTTCTTATTTATATGATTATAGTTATTATTTCCAATAATAATAATTAGGGAAAAAACAATTGAACTTTGGATCTTTAAACAGTGTTCAGGTATCTCTTTGCTGGATTTATTATTCGGGCATTAATTTAACCAAGTAAAACTATTTCATAATTAAAAATAATTATCTCAAAGCCTGCTTAGTATTAATCCATTAATAATTTAGCCTTTAAAATAAGCAGAACAAATATTTAAAATAGAGTTGGGAAATTTTGGCAATAAGTTTTCGTAATATTCCATCACGTAAATATATTTTTCAATTGTTTTTTAAGACAGTCGAAAGATAAATATTTGAAAAACGTTTTTTTTTTGCGGTGACAGATGAAAAATAATTATTAAACATCAAAGGAGAAGAAATAATTTTGTTCATTATTATTTGAATGACAGATATCATAACCTTCTTTGAATTACAGATATATAATAAATTGGTGACTTGGCTCCTGTTTGGAGACAGAAAAATGAATATGGTTGTAATCGTTCTTTTTCTAACAAGCGAAGCGAAGGCCGAGCATTTGTATCGGAATGAATTGTAGAAACTACTTTACATAAAATTCCTTGAACGAATTATAGTGCTTCGGACAAAAATTTCAACACTATAATCGTTAAATAATACAAAATTTCCCGCCAAAATGTGAATTACATTGGGTCAAAAAGCAAATTACAGTATAGTGTTAAAAATAATCAGCAAGCAATAATTCGATATTCCAATTGAATAATGAGAATAACTAGACCAGGAAAAATCAATAAGCTAGTATCTCTGCGTCTTTTTTGTCATCGTATAAGAAACTAGATTAAAAAAATATTGCTATCATCGGCTCAAGTCCTGGGCTCGTGCTTGTACTGAAAAGAGCCCTGCTTTGAATTGAAATTAGTTTGTCTTGTGACTTGTTATATTTTAACAAATAGAATTTTTTAAGTTAAAAAAACAATTGACAATCGTTTAAATATCCTTTTTGAAACTTATACTAGAATTATTCTCGCATGAGCTTTAATTTGATACCAAACACGACAGAACTGAATTACATATTTAAAAAAAAAAACAATTGACGAACGTTTGCATGTGATGTCAAAATATAGTTGAAGATAATTCTAATTTTCACATTATGATTCTCATTATTTCTTTGCTTTAGAAAAATAGAACGAACTTCATAATAATTCAAATTTTGATAATAACAAATGAACCGCTAGTAATTTTGAGAAATGTTTCAAGTAAATATCGTGCCAAATTATTCAAAGATCAATTTTAGTTATTTTATATTTTATGATAAATACTACCGTTTATAAAATAAACGCAAGGAACCAAAAAGTTCCATTAATAAAGTCTTAGTACCACTGATTGAAAAAAGCTCATTTACGAAATTGAAACTAGCTTTTTGCTAAAAAACTTGTGTATAAAATTTCAGTTAAAAATTCGTACGTGTTCTCGAGTTATTGTGCTTTCAAACTGACCAATTTTTTTAAAATTGTTTTTTGGGTTCAGTAGTGTCTAAAACGTGGAGATTCATCAAAATCTCTAACTGTCAAAAAAATACAATACTTTCTCTATTATATCGAGGAAGTAAAAATGACCTAATGTAAAAAATTGTTGTGATATGGTTGGACTACCTTCACGCACTTCAGCTCGCTCGTGCGTTCGTATAAACATGCCTGAAGCACGCTACTCTTCCCTTCAATCATTGCTCTGACAATCACGCACTTTGCTTCGCTCTGAAATTCACGCACTTCGCTTTGTCCGATCGTTTGTATTTACATGCCTGGCGATACATAAACATTATCAGGATTGTTTCCAGGATGGGGCACATAAAGTACTGAATTTTAAATATCTACTAAAACTTCATAGTTTATTCGTAATTTATTTTTGATTTGAAATTGTCTTATTTCCTAGTTGTGTAGCTGGAAGATCGCGATTATGTTGTTGGTGCGCGCAATAGCCCAGCATGAGGAATTTAATGCACTTTTCTCGGTTGTCTTGGGCTCAAGTTTGGTCTCACAGATGCTTGTAGTGCAGTTCGGTATTATGTAGAGTTGTTTATTTTAAGTGCGAGCGAAGCGAGCTAACCTATAATTGATTAATCTAAATAAAATACTGTTTTATTTAGATTAGTTCATTTCACCAGTAAATCTACTGTCTATAGTAACGCCATCTCTTGAGAATTATGTGCGTTGGTCAGTCAGGCAGGGAAGCTCGGTTCTACTCTCGCGAATGTTCGTTGATGTTCATCGCAAAATGCTTTATGTCAGATAGTATAGATGGTCTGTGGTCAGAGTATTCGGAACGTTCTTTGTACTCCATATGCATGCGGTGTGTTCAATTTTCTTTAAATATCTTTGTTATTTCGTGATGAATTGATGAATACATGTTCTTTTTATTATTATTTTAGTTATCCTTATATGGGAAAGACATTGTGATAGGTAGGAGTTGCTGTCAATTGTTATTTTCTTTCCGCTTCAGCCTGCAAATAGATTTAAATGTCCCTCAGTCTAAGATTCACGCACTTTATTTCACTCCGACTTTCGTATAACAACGCCCCCTAGCCGTCATTGTATCTAAACTCAAGCACCTCGTTTCGCTCGTGCGGGATATTTTTCCTTCTCTTAATCGTTGTTCCTAGATTTGCGTACTTCAATTTGTTTATGCGTTTGTATAAATATTCTTCTCTTCCATCAATTCTTCCAAACTTAGGCACTTCGCTTCACTCGTGCGTTGTTATAAACTTGTCTGCTTCTTATTTTTACTTCCTCTCAGTCATTGCCCTAAAACTCAATCCAAGCACTTTGCTTTTGCTTATAGATTAACAGTCTTCTGCCTCCGGAAAACTATCAAAATTGTTGCCTGATTATCAATAAATAAAGCGTCAAAATAAAATAAGAATAACCAAAAAATCGAATCAACTGGAAAAATGCTAATGGGAAGCAGGACCGTCTTTGAAATGTATATTTAAAAACTTTTGGGGACCTGTCATTCATCATTTTTTATTATTAAAAAAAAATGTGTTGAATTTTATACGATTTTTGTCTTTGTAAGGAGGCTCCTATATGCCAGGGCCTCTAGGCTGTAGTCTTGGGAGTTTATGCCTAAAGAAGGCCCTGGGAAGAAGCCTAGTTATTTAAATATAATTATACAAATAAGAATTTTTTCCAATTAGTTCTACAATGGACCGTCTTTTTTATTTGAAGATACGAATTGTGAGATCAACCAATTTTTAGCTTGAAATAAATCTTCTGTGGTGTATTCACTGTTAACATCAGTGGGTACTTGTTTTTGATGGCTGGTAACCGCATATAGCATGATCTGTGTGTGCAACACCCAGAAATGGGCGAAAGACTTGATTGATTTATTTATTTTAATCTATAAAATCCTGAGGAGATATTTTTATTCATTTGAATTTTTTGGTGCATACAAACATAAAAACGTACAGGTACACAAGTTCGTTATTTATCCCCACCTCAAAAGTTAACCCCTACTAATGCATATCCTGATCAGTAGTGCATACATTCAAACACCCATACATATATACTTTTTTGTATGTGTGCGTTCATCAAAACGGTCAAACCGTGGGATAATACGTTCTATTTTACTAGCTTTTCCCACAAGTATATTCAGACTAATGCATGTATATATAGACGAGCAAGTGTAATATATATGCGTAATAAATAAGTGAAAAGTCTCTTATTAAGTTTGTTATATAATACTGTTACACTTAGCGTGTGTAATGTAGCACAGGTTGATTATTATTATCGAATCTATTTCAAATTTTGTTTATGCTCAGAATATACAAATCAAACTCGACTTTTTATGCAAAATAAATATTAATGAATTATAGCTGTTCTATGAATATTATGTTTATATTTTGTAAACATCGAATTAATTCAAATATACCGCCAAAACAAATTACAGCGTAATGTTAAAAGTAATCAATATAATTCAAATTTTTATGCAAATAATGTATAACTGAGCCGGGAAAACTCAAAAATAATCAAAATTATAGTTCCATTGTTCAACGTTTCCCAAAATGTTTTACTGTATGGCCCATTGGAAATCCATACTCTACCGATAAATAATAGACAAACTGTACTTGATTTAATTCAGTTTTATTCAGCCTTGTGCACTGATACGATTGACAGCAAAAAAATCATTGTAAGTTGATTGATTATTCCATTGTCGTAATCAACCAAAACTATTTGATTTTTAATAATAATACGAACGCACGAGCGAAGCTGAATGCTAGTATATATATTTAAACCTGTAGATGAATGATTATTTTAATGTGGTTGACTAAAAATTTGTTTGAACGTGATAATTTTATCATTGTGGTTTCAAGATAAGAATAATAAACTGGCCTACAATTAAAACAATATTTTGAAGTCAGCAGTAATTATTTTATGAATTGAAATCTCAAGAACAATACTTGAATTAAAATTTATATCACGCTTTTTAATTTCATTATACCAAGCGAATTTTTTCTTCAAATGTTATGTCATGATTCATTTTAATTAGCAATATTCCTAATTGATTGTGAAAAATGACTCTGAGAAAATAAAATGACAGTAAAAGTACCAGAAAAATTAAAATTCTTCTTGTTGTACTTTTCCTAAGTAGGTGATTTCATTGTTTACTTATTCAATTCGTAAATTATCATTCAATATTGTTAGACGTGAAATCATTTACCTACGAATGCAGACATACACTCATTCTTTTCTCAGACGGATAGTGTTGCCAGTGGCGTAACAAGTATTGACAAAAATAATTTAATTATTTAAAAATTGATTGTTTTCAATACTTCCCAATAATAATTTATTATTTACCAGGATTATTAATGAGAACTAAAAGGAGAAAAATTATTTTAATTTATTTGAACGGCTGTGAATGAAGTTTCAGTTTCCAATTTCCTCATTTGACATGTCATAATTCTTAATTGTATTTTAGAATTAGTTCCAACAGACATTACTCAATTAATAAATACATTAAGAAAGTCACTTTTAAAGAGAATTAGGTGCAATAAACTTTAATTACAGACATTACTTTCAATTGTAGCGAATTTCCGAAATACAAGGGTAGGTTGGTTTAAAATGTACTTGACTCCTTAGTAAACTAAAATAATAAACGTTTTTGTCTGAAACATTTTTCTCGTTATTCAGTTGTTTGGAATATATTTGAGACAAAAGAAATCGACAAAAAACTATTTTTGCCATTATCACGTGATCCATGTAAGACATTACGAAAAAAAAAAAACATCTGAGAAGCAGTCCCTTAAATGTGCACAAAAGTTACGATTGAAATGAAACCGTAGCTTTTATAGTTCAGAAATCAACTATATTTCTCATTGATATCATTACACCCTGTATATAAAATTAAAGACAGGGTGAACCGGTACAAAATTCTGAGAATAGATAGAATTAACGGACAGACAAACTCGAAGATTTGAGTGCGATGGGTGCCGCGATTGCAAGAACTGAATAGAATGCCCATATCTGAACGGTGTTCAACGATAGTTAAATCTAATTTTTTACGCTTCTGGCGTCAATTTATTGCTGCAGACGATACGCAAGTTTATTTTTACACACTGAAGACAAAAGAATAACGTTATTTATGAATAACAAGTTTAAAAGTAATTCATTGCGTCGTCTGGTAAGACTAAACGACTTTTCCAGTAAACAAATACATCAGAAATTATTCGAAGATCGGAGTACAAAAAAAAACCGGTGTGTTGGGTGCCGCGATTGCAGGGGCCAGGACGAATGATTACGAACAGGTTCAACATTAATTTAATATAATCTGGAAGAGTTTTTGCTTTAATTTGTTACCGTAGACGAGATGTAAGTCTATTTTTACTTATCAAAGACAAAAGAATAACGTAAATTGCATATAACTGCAGAACTAATCCTAAAATCCAGAAGTCGTTAAATCGTCTAGAAAAACTACTACGATGACTTTTTCAATAAATAAATACATAAAAAATTATCTGCAGACTCAAACATAACTAAAAGAGTGGGATGGGTACCGCGATTGCAAGAGCAAAATTGATCCGCACGGGCGCACGGTGTCTAGTGTTAATTAAGTTAATTATCAAGACTTTTTACCTATTTTTTTTCACGGTTGACAAGACGTGGGTTTATTTTTATCCACCGAAAACAAATGAATAACTCAAATTGTGGATAATAACTGCAGAACTAGTCCTGCAGATGGCTAATCTAATAAACAAATGTGTTAGAAACTATTCGAAGATCGGAGTACAAAAAGAAGGTGTGTTGGGTACCGCGATTGCAGGAGCGAAGAGTCCATTTTTATTCATCGGAGACAAAAGAATAACGTCAATTTCGGATAACAACAGCAGAAGTCGTTGAATCATCTAGAAAAACTAAGAATAGGTTTATTAAAAATTATTTGGAGATTCAAGTATGAAAAAAAGGGTGGGATGGGTGCCGCGATTGCAAGGACTTAATCAAATACATCTGTACGGTGTCCAGTGATAATTATTAACAAGAATTTTTACGGTCGATGAGACGTGGATCTATTTTCAAAAGAATAGCTCAAATTATGGATAACAACTGAAAAACTAATTCTGAAAATGGCGGAAAGGCGCTGAATCATCTGGAAAAACTGCGACGACGATTTTTACAGCAATACAACAAAATTATTGGATGGATGCCGCGATTGCAGGAACAAAATCCAAATATTTGTGCAGAAAATTATCCTCTATATTTTTTGTTTGAAAAATTTTCGTCTAGGGGCAATAGGAAACAAAAAAAATCAATTTAAACTATTTCTCAAGATGGCGGCTGTGGTGTATGCCGCCATTTTAGTTTTTGATTCATTTTGTAACCCGGAACTTTAAGGCAGTAATTTTTGCAGTAGAATCTTTGTAATATAATTTTTATTTTTATTTAGAAACAATTGTTATTCAAATATTGATGAATGAAACATCTTGTATACATGGTATAAATGAGATACATCTTTGTCCTTGAAATGTTAAAAAATAAGAAATCTAGTCGATCCAACATGATCTCTTTCCATCAAGTAACTCTTTCACATTTCTTTTTGATAACTCAACATGTTTTTCATATCAGCTTACTACCTTTTCCACAGACATCACGATCTTCCTCCTCTGTAAATTCTTTCATACGTCACTTTTAGTCCGGTTTACCTGGCCCAACATAATCGGAACTGCTAGTAGCGTAGGTAACCAGCGTGGGGACGGCGTAACCGTTGCTTTAACAACGAAGCATTGAACATTCGTAAAATGTTCGTTAGCGTAACTGAATCGCGGGGATAATCGGGACGAAAAATCAAAAAACGGGTCAAAAATCGCGAAAAAATCGGAGTAGGATTAAAAATTAGTGACTATGTTGGCTAAAAAAGTTGAAAGTGTTGTTTTTGTTGATAGGTGTTGTTAAGATGACGAGTTTATTACAACAATTGATAAACGATTGTTGTGTTTAGTGGTGCTCCAACTTATCGCTAATTCTAGTCGTTTTTATTGAAAATAAGCCCAAGTAAATACTCAACTTGCAATCTTTTGGGACGATTTTGCTGGTCTCCTCCATGCATCTGGCTTTAGGACATCTGCTTCTCCATCTGCAATCTGCCATGCTTCGGTTTCAATCATGACGAAAAATTAAAAGTGACTGTTTTTGTTGTTATTTGTTGTTGTTTTTGACTGTGGTGTTACGTTATTGTGTTGTTTTTGTTATTAACAATGGGGAATAATCCTTCGAACCATCAGCCTTTGGAAAGGGCACATGTTAGTCGGTTTGGAGATGTTAATGCGGTAAGAAAGGAATTTTATTTCCAAGGTTGACCATTTCGTAATTATTTATTGGAATTTAATTTGTTTACTAGGAAGGAAAAATAACAGAAAAATAAACACGTTTCTATGCACTTTTATTTAATAAAGACAACAAATTTTCTTTCCAGTGTTGATTAATTGTATTGAATTTGGCAACATTATTGATTTTATTCGAAATTCGGTGCAGAATTCCCGTGAGTGTACAAATATTACATTAATGAAATAAAATAACCCTAAAAAGTGGTGCTGAAAAGAAATGACAGACACCTATTTTTCGGTAGGAGCACTATTTCGAATTAAAAATATTGCGTTCTTTTGTTTTTTTTTCGGAGAATATTAATACAAACCTGTCTGTTATTTGTAAAAAAATCTATACCTAGAACCGAGCATAAAAAATATTGATAGAAATATGCCTTGGGCAACGGTTTAATATATACAGGGTGCACTAAAATTAGCGACAGTTAAATTAATTACAAATCATTTATTGTTCAATTTTCAAGAGATTTTAAGATGAAATGGATTTGCATGACAATTATTGTTATACAGAGTGTGGCCTGTGACTTTAGTTTTTGTTATATCTTCCATGAGTCACGTGATATTGACAACTGATTTTGATCGACTTTTTTTTCAAATAAACAATTGAATAACGACAAAAATGTTTCAGACAAAAACCTTAGTAATTTTAGTTTGCTAGGAAGTGGCGTGCACAGATTTTTTCTCAGGGAGCACTTTTTCGAATTGACATATAATTTCTGGTTTGATTTCAATTGTTTGGGAAAAAACAACTTCACAAATGATTTTCCTTTGTTCTACTAGTAGATCACTTTAATTATCATAGATTAATCAATTATAATATACACAGGATGTTCAGATTCCAGTGGGATAACAGCTAATTCCTGAACTATGTGAATTAGGATTTCAGTTAGATGGGAACTTTTATGCACATTTGTGGAAACACTTCAAAAGAATTTTTGTTTTTGTTATATCTTTCATAGGTCACGTGATACTGACAGCTGATTTTGATCGACTTCTTTTTCAAATAAACGCTAAACAACTGAATAACGACAAAAATGTTTCGGATAAAAACGTTTGCAATTTCAGTTTGCTAGGCAGTGGCGTACACAGATTTTATCTCCGAGGGCACATTTTTGACTTATGACATTAGCTTTTTATACGGATATCATATTTGATTTCAACTTGCATAAATATGTTTAATTTTTGTCTTTGCTGCAGCATGAATTTTTCTTTTGTTGTTCATTCATATTTCAATTAATGTTTTTTTTTTGTATAGGGAAAAACTGCTTAACAAATGATTCTCTTTTGTTGTACAAGTAAATAATTTTGATATCATGGAATAATTAATTATAATATATACAGGCTGTCCAGATTTCGGTGAAATAACATGGTTAATTTTTGACCTATAAGATCTTCAATTTCAGTTTAATGAGAACTTTTGTTCACATTTGAGGAAACACCCCAGAAGTAGTTTTGTTTTTGTTATATCTTCCATAGGTCACGTGATAATGACAACTGATTTTGGTAGACTCATTTTTTACATAAATGCTGAACAACTGAATAACGACAAAACTGTTTCGGATAAAATAGTTTGTAGTTTTAGTTTGCTAGGTAGTGGCGTACACAGATTTTTTCTCCGGGGGCACATTTTCGACTAATAACATATAAGCTCGGGTTTTTTTACGGGTATCATATTTGATTTCATTTTGCTGGAATGTGTTCTATTTTTTCCTTTCCGCAGCATGAATTTTACCAAATTTTTCTTTTGTTTTTCATTCATATTTCAATAAATGTCTTTTCGTCTAGGGAAAAACAACTTTGCAAGTGATTCTCATTTGTTGTACGATTAAATAATTTTGATTATCATGGATTAATTAATTATAATGTATACAGGATGTCCAGATTTCGGTGGGATAACGTGGCTAATTTTTGTCCTACAAGAGCTACGATTTCAATTTAATGGGAACCTTTGTTCACATTTGAGGAAACACCCCAAAAGTTGGTTTGTTTTTGTTATATCTTCCATAGGTCACGTGATATTGACAACTGATTTTGGTCGACTTCGACGTTTGTAATTTTAGTTCACTAGGCAGTGTCGTACACAGATTTTTCCTCCGGGGGCACATTTTTGACTTATGACATATAAATTTAAGTTTTCAAATGGGTATCATATTTGATTTAATCTTGCAGAAATGTATTCCATTTTTGTCTTTCCGACAACATAAATTTTGATCAATTTTTCTTTTGTTTTATCCCCATATTTTGATTAATGTGGTCTCGTATAAGGCAAAACAAGTTGCAAATGATTTTCATTTGTTTTACGAGTGAATAACGACAAAAATGTTGTACACAAAAACGTTTGTAATTTTAGTTTGCTAGAAAGTGGCGTACACAGATTTTTTTTCTGGGCGCACATTTCCAAAATGTGGCAAATGACTTCATCATGTTTATCACCCTGTAATATCGTACGGCAGATCAGGAAATTTTCCTGTTTCAAATGTCACGATAAGCAAAAAACCGAATAGATCTCTGAGAATGCAAGAAGTTCTTACAAAGCATTGATTAAAAACATTTTGAGCTGATATTTATATATAAACATGAGTCATTTATTTTTGTGGCAACACAAAATGTAAATTATCGTTAGTCGTAAATGGTTTTTACGGAATGGCTTTTTAGTTTTTATTGATGACATGTCCTAGGTATTAGAAACATTTTTTCCTATTTGGGTTATTTAATGTATGCTTAATAATACTGGCTTGGGTCTTAAAAGACTCAAACCTATTTTCTATTAGATTATTATTTATATATAAAATTTTGCAATAAGGAATTGAGTATCAAGTTTCAAGGTCGAAAAACTGTTGAATAAAGAGCACTTTTTTGTAGTAATAAGAAGTGATCAAGTCACACAATATAAGGCAGACAGGACAGACAATAATTTTGTTTTAAAAAAAATTTCAGAATTCTAAAAATATGTCAATAAATGCTTCAGTACTCATCATTAATTCAATTGTTATAAAATAAGTACCTACTTTATTCCGCGAATCGTTAGTCATCACCGAGTTCAATACTCCGTTCAAACAAACAACATTCGTAACCATAGCAACAATTACAAAGCTCACCACACAGTCAAATGTTATCAACAAACCTATTTTTAATGCAAATTCCTCTTACTCCGTCTCTGATAAGTAAATGAAATATGCAAAATTCACGTTCGTTTTTCATGTGAATGTCTACATTGAATGTTAATCATGTGGGAAAAAACGAATGACTGCTTGGAAGACCTGATTGGCTGATTGCGAGAAATACCTTTCAGAATACTTACGTTATTTTATATGATGTAAAAATGGAGGATATTTCTTTGTTTTAAGAGTAATAAAAATTATTTATGCAAATTAAATCAGAAGAATAATTGAATTCTTACATTTATTTATATACCGGGTGTCTACATTCAAATTACCACTTTCTTGAACATTTATGACGTAGATTGTATAGAGTGCTTTGATTGGTAACTTGTTTATGAGTGGGGAGGAATATAGCCGACGTCACATATTCTTTAAAATTATTTTATTAAAAACTTTGATATGGAGATTGCTGAAAAAAATATTTTAAAAGTGGTTATCTCCCATTGCGTGATTACTGCATGTCAGTCATCACCATTTAAATGTTCCTAGAGTAATAATCACACTCTCCAACTATTTTCTTTTCATAATAGCGTTCCAGGAAATGATGAACAAGAATTCAGAGCCACCCAAGAATTTCTTTACTTACATATTATACGCGCTGATACTTTGTATATATCATAGGTATTATAGATACTTAAGAACATGCATCTAAATGGTTTTAAGTTCAGTAAATTCCACATTATATTACCGTTCTTTGGATTGGAATAAAATGATGTTAAAATAAAATTTATTGTATGACGTTGACTCACGCTGCATTCAGAAATATTGAAATTTCTGAGTGTAGTTGCCCTCAAGATAAAGTGTGTTGACTTACAGTAATATATTCATTATTATTTTTACAAGATCTGTAAGATTAAAAAACTGTTTTCTCATTGAATATGATGATTGGCAGTCATCAGTCATCGAAGTGATTCACTTATTTTGCATTCAGATGTTTCATTACTGACTAATATGAAAAATAGTGATTCCGTCTTACTCATTTATTAATAAATTTGTTGAGATAATTTTCTCGAAATTGGGAATATATTTGCACGTAATTATGAATAAATAAATTTCCTAGTAATACTTGAAAGAATTGACGTAAAATTAAACCTTGTGAATAAATAGATAATTATTATGGAAATGAATAAATATAAATCACGACATTCAGTTTGTTATAGACGTAGCACTCCTAGATCTTTACATATTTTACAGTTAAGCCGTCAATCAATCAATACTTTTTCGGATTTTCACATTTGTACACTCCGCACGGCGGAAATAATTTTACAATTTTTAAAATAGTTTTTTTGGAAAGATTTTGATGAATATTCACGTTTTAGACCCTACTGAACCCGAAAAACAATTTAAAAAGTCGGTCTGTCTGGAAGCACGATAACCTGAGGTGTACGAATTTTCGACTAAAATTTCATATTTAAATTTTCCAACAAAAAGCTAGCTTCATTTTCGTAAATGAAATTTTTTCAACCAGTGGTAGCAAACTTTTTAGTTTTCTGCGTTAATTTGATAAATGGTAGTATTTATCATAAAATATGAAATAACTGAAATTGATCCTCGAATAATTTGGCACAAATTTCACCTGAAACATTTTTCTAAATTATCAGCGGTTTATTTGTTATAATCAAAATTTGAATTATTATAAAATTCGGTATATTTTTCTGAAGCAAATAAATAATGAGAACTACAATGTGAAATTAGAATTATTATCACTCATATTTTGACATCACATGCAAACGTTCGTCAATTGTTTTTTTAAATAAGTAATTTGGCTCCTTCGTGTTTGGTATCAAATTGAAGCTCTTGTGGAGATAATTCTAGTAAAAGTATTAAAGAGGATATTTAAACGCTTGTCAATTGTTTCTCTTACAAATTATATAAGTCTAATTTGGTATCAATTTATAGCTGTCAGGGAGATGAGCTTAGTAAAGTAAATTTAAATCTTTAAATTACACTTCCAAGGATCAAATGTCGAAACTGTATGTTTCAATCAATTAATGACTCCGAAATTTATAAAAGGACTGTTCATTTTCAGAAACACTTGTTTTATGTAAGGGCTAAAATATTACCGCCATCTGGCACTTTAATAAAGACAGCTGCCACTTTGACAACGACAGCTGTCACTTTGAAACATGCAATTGATTGATACGAAACTCTAAATTTCTGAAACTGGCCATGAAATTTAAGGTCGGGGAAGTACCGTGCTGGCCACAGCAGATTTTCTAATTATTTATTATGACCTTTTGTTTTTATGCATCTCCGTCCTTCAGTCTGTTTGTATGAGACACGCTACAAGTCGTAAATCTTGACCGATTTTAGTAATTCTTTTTTCTATCGATTGTTCAACTATCAGAATAGAACACTATTGATTTTTAATATTATCTGCTGCATAAATAATTTTTTATGAACAATTATCTAAAAAATGACATTTATCTTTGTCCTTTAGTTGGTGCGTATGAGACACGCTACCGATCACAAATCTGGACAGTTTTGGTGATTCTTTCTTCTATTGTTCAATTAACTATCAGAATAGAACCATATTGGTTTCCAATATGATTAATTGTATAATTTGAATTTTATGAACAATAATCTAAAAATTACATTTATCTCCGCCGTGTAATCTGTTCGTATGAGACACGCTACTGGTCGCAAATCTCAACCAATTTTGATAATTCTTTTTTCTATTCATTAATTAACTATCAGAATAGAACCCTTTTGATTTACAATATTATTTGCTGCATGAATTAATTGTTATGAACAATTATCTAAAAAATGACATTTATCTCCGTTCTTTAGTCTGTACGTATGAGACACGCTACTGATCACAAATCTGGACTGATTTTGATGTTTCCTTTTTCTATTGATTAATTAACTATCTGAATTGAACCCTATTAATTATCAATTATATTTGCTGCATAATTCAATTTTTATGAACAATTATCTAAAAAACGACATTTATTTCCGTTATTTAGCTTGTTTGAGAAACGCTACAGGCCACAAATCTCGACCGATTTTGGTGATTCTTTTGTCTATCGATTGGTTAACTATCAGAGTAGAACTCTATTAATTTTCAATTATATTTGCTGCATAATTCAATTTTTATTAACAATAGGGAATATGCATGGGATTTAAATTTGGTTCAAATATTTTTTTCCGAATTTATATTGGCCGGACTTTTGTACTAAACCATCATTTTGGTATTTAATATCTTTTTAATTGCTTAAAATTAATAAATAAAAATGAAAACTAAGCGCGGGAAATTCAAAGTTCCAAAACGCAACACCATTGGTTAAAACGAAATGTGACGTCAAATACTATGCCAACAAGTGCGCACTGCTTACATTTGTATGACATTGCAGGCTTTTGATTAGAAAACATAGTAATAACGTATGTGTTGTGAATTCATTCATTGTTTAAGTGTAATTTTAGCATCCTAGTGAGATTATAAATCATTTAAGACAGTGGTTTTGTAAAAGCACAATCGGATGATCTGTCAAGAATAGATCCATTCATGATGTCGTCTTATTTTCTTTCAAATCCAAATTTTACGCCCGCTGAAGTTAAATGAGTGAACACTGCAAAGTAATCATTCAATAATAACACATTATGTACGCTATTTTAATAAATACAGTCCGAAATATGACGAGCAGTGAACATAACCTATAATTTTTGTTTATTTTAAAACGAGCAAATGTTAAACGAAGCCGCATACATACACTGAATCTTATTACTAAAACTAATCACATATAATGTTATTCATGATCTGTCAAGTTTATTATGACATTTCATCTCTTCTGATAACCTTACATCATTTCTTACGTATTTTAAAACCTGCCTGGATTGGAAAAAAGACTTAATTAGGTACATTTCTGATAGTATTTTGCATTCAGGCACAATGCAATATTCATAAACTGACTTTTGACCTTTTTTAATGCTGAAATAAGTTAAGAACGAAAACACCTGTAGTAAACAATGGACTGTAATTTCACTGGACATAGTATTTGACGTCATCCATAGAGCGCGCGAAAATGACGGCGTTTAAACGGCTCAAAATTATTCACAATTTCAAACTTGATTACAGCACTTTTAAACATAATTTATATTTTTTACTATGTTATAACGATGTAAACAGTGAATTAAAAATATAGAATAAATTCATCATATATACCGTATTATCTGAAAAATAACATTATTTATCTCCGACTTGTAGTCTATTTGTATGAGACACACTACAAATCACAAATCTCAACCAATTCTGAATTATCATTTTTTCTATTGATTAATTGACTATCAGAATTGAACCCTATAAATTTTCATTTATATTTGCTGCATAATTCAATTTTTATGAACAATTATCTAAAAAACGACATTTATTTCCGCTCTTTAGCCTGTTTGAGACACGCTACAGGCCACAAATCTTGATTGATTCTGGTGTTTTTTTTTTTTCTATCAATTAGTTGATTATCAAAATAGAGCCCCATCGATCTTCAAAAATATTTGGTGCATAATTCAATTTTAATGAACAATTATCTAAAATATGACATTTATTGCCGTTCTTCAGTCTGTGCGTATGAGACACGCTACAGGTCGCAAATCTTGACCGATTTTGGTGATTCTCGTTTTTTTTTTGATTAATTAACTATCAGAATAGAAACCTATTGATTTTCAATAATACTTGCTGCTTAGTAATTTTTATGAGCAATTATCTAAAAAATGACATTTATCTTCGTCCTTTAGTCTGTGCGTATATGAGACACGCTACTGGTCGCAAATCTCAACCAATTTTGGTAATTCTTTTTTCTATTGATTAATCAACTATCAGAATAAAATCCTATTGATTTTCAATATTATTTGCTGCATAATTCAATTTTTATGAATAATTATCTAAAAAATGACATTTATTTCCGCCCTGTAGTCTGTTCGTATGAGACACGCTACAGGTCACAAATCTTGACCGATTTTGGCGATTCTTTTGTTTATCGATTGGTTAACTATCAGAATAGAACTCTATTAATTTTCAATACGATTTGCTGTATAATTTAATTTCTACGAGCAATTATCTAAAAAACCTCATGTTCGTGACCGGAGATTGTGGAGAGATACAAGCGCAGATTTTATACTAATTGAGTGGTACCGTGTACGTTAGACTGGCGCAGTCGGCAAAGGCTCGCGCCCGTGTCCCAAATTTTTTTCCCATCCAATGAATTTGAAATATTAATTTCGATATTTATTCAATAGCTTTCAATATTTAATTTTGTTCGCATAACTTTCGGAAAGCTTTTTGGGAAGAGGAAATCTTCTTTCAAAAAGTAATACCATTTAACAATTTTTTTAAATAATTTTTTTGCCCCAATTTGTATTTGAAAAATGACATACATTTCCGTTCTCGTTACAGCTCACAAATCTGGACCGATTTTGGTGATTCTTTTTTCTATTGATTAATTAACTATCAGGCCACAAATCTGGACGAATTTTAGTTATCCCTTTTCCTAATTACTAATGAACTATCAGAATAGTACCCTTGAGGGTTTCAATAAAATAGTTTAATTTTTATTAACATTTAAATATTCATCCATTAATTTTGAATGTCTATAAATAATAATAAATTCGTTTCAATATTAATATTTGATAGCGAGTATAATTTTCCAATTTAGTATTTTTTGCGTAAATATCGACAATCGTTTATACATAAACATACCTTGATAATAATATAGTTGTTCGCGCGTATAAAATCACGCAATATATGATTATGTATGCGCAGTTTAAGTACAAATTTATTCTCTCGTTTGATGTCATTGGCCTTTTACAAAAACACATCTCATACCAACTTAATGTAACAAAAACTATTATTATTATTCCGCCCACTCGATTGAATACGCCCAACACCCACCCATTAGTTACGCCACTGGAATTGTGGAAGCCGCATACCTTCATATTCTAATTAACAAAAAAAAATTGTATTGCTTGTATGAAGTAGAAACAGATGTACAAATAATCCATCAAATACTGCATTTATTATTTCTCTTATCAAGCACCTATCAGTCAATAATTACAACCTACAATTTTAAAGTTCACACAACGTATAATAATCATTCAAAATAATTTCTCCCCTAAATTTAACAAATAAGTCTGCGCTCTTCATGTGAATTCCATCACATGCAGTGCCTTCTCGATCCACCTATTGTATCCCCATAAGTTCCCCTATAATGTTAAACAAATGAATGCGACCCCTTCCAACCGTGAGAAAGTTTTTCATGATGAGAAAAAGACTTTTGGTGATTTTTGCATCATGTGAAAATGGTCAAAAAGTCGACTGAATAAAATTACTTTGGTTCTGTTTTGTGTGGTAGCGAATCTGCTGAACCGGAAATACGTCACGTGTTTAAAAAACAAATGAATAAATGTTTACTGAAGGAGAGGAGTTTTGCATAAAGAAACAGTTTTGAAGATATTTCGAAGAACATTTTAAGATTGAAATCTGTACTTAATTTTCGTGGGAATTTTTTTTTATGTACAGGGTGTTACAGTTAGTGAAGCAGCGCAAATAATTTTTTTATTATAAGAGATGAGAATTGTTGAATTCATCCAAGCAATTTTTTTTAGATTTTTAATAGCAAAATATAAACTTCCGGATCCATCATCACCTTCTGGATTTTGTATGTTTGCTGAAATTTTTGCAATATTTACGGGTTGTCAAAAAAAAAACTTTCAACTGGACGGATTTGGATGAAAATTTTGAAGAAGGCAATGAAGACGAATCAAATGATAAATCAGCAATTGACATTAATTTGAAAAAAGTGCAATGCATTGTAATTACTAATTATATTCTTTAATATAATTATATTGGTTTTGTACACAATTTTGCTATTACTAAATGGTTTTTTTATTTTAAAAGTTAGAAGTTAACAGGAAAATCTGTTTTAAATAATTCTTCTTTGTGTTGGGGCTTCCCCTCAAGGACAAATCCAAATCCGGTCCCCTCAAGTTTGGACGCAGATTCCTTAATCGACCAGACGCCTTTTAGCCGAAAATAGGCAGGGAACCCTCTTTATGTTTGTAACCCTGAAGTCATTTCGAAGAAGGTAATATTTTTCTGAACAAAAATAGAGTAGAGATTTAGTGGCAGTCTAAATTAAGAATTTATTTGGGCCTTCTGGTTTTTTTCTTTAAATATGCATTCCTCAGCAATGCCCTTTATATTCTTATATATTATATATATGACGTCACAGCAAAGTTTAACAACCGTTAACAATTAACAGATCTCGAAGTTCATTCAATTAGCAATTTAAGAATACTAAATGGTGGGAGGTTCTGCTCTATCTTTTTTCCTACCGAATGATAGGCAAAAATCAAGGTAACTATCGAAGTTCAGTTGACATTAAACAACTTTAGAACAGTAATTACATCTTGTTGCTAGGAATAAACTTCATTTGTTTTTTAAACGTTGAAGACAAAAGATCGCAGAGTGAAAAAATAAAAAATAACAACGAAAAAATAAAATTTTGTTTACTGGCGCGTTCTGAATTCCCTATTCTTTATTTGCACTTCTTCAAGAGTTGTGTGCAGTGACAATGATTCATCTGTTTTAAAGTGAGTGAAATATTATGAAATTATTTGAACATTTTGCCAACTATTTAAATATTGTGCAAAATTTTTGGTTGTAATAATTTGCAATATTGATAAATTTTGTTTATATTGCATTGAAAATTAATAGAATAAATATTTGTACTTTACTAGAAATGCGTATAATAATAATAACTAGCCAGTGCCTGCGATGTCGTCTGCGTGGTTCATCAAAATTGGAATTGGACTCGGTCTCCCTCAACAAACGACACGTTTCTTTATTTACCTGCGATGATCTGGAAGTGCTCTACCGTATTTCGAGAGGTTGCTAGAGTTTAGCTCGAATATTCCAGACGTTACAATAATACAATTAGCTAGTGCTAAAAAAACAAGAGTTGGCCATGGAAATCATTTTGTTAATTACGGTCTTGTAGAAAAAAAATCTCAATTTTATGTACTTGTAACAAGAATAACTTCGTACGAAGATATAAATTTTTCATGTACCTAACCTTGAAACGTCAACCACTTTGCAAATTGTTTCAATCGAATCATTCATTCAATGAACACAATTCGATATTGAGAAATAAAGTCTGAGTAGAGTAAATCAAATCTGTTACTAATTCTTCTTCATGTAAAATATTATAATGAAAGTGTGGAATACGAAAAAATAACTCATTTTAAATTAATTGTTGTTCTAAACTTCCATTATACACTCTTTATTTTTACTTAGAATGTCGTTAAAACTAGACACTAACATTTATTTATCTATTTCCACTAATTAATATATTTATTTGCAACGCTTCTTACCTATCAATCGCTATTAGTTCCAAATCCTCTGCACGACTTGTTTCCGGTTTATTTATCTTCAGCTATGGCTTCTCGAAACTCGAAATTTCTATTCGGTCATACCTCACCATGTCCTTGGTGCAATACGACTCTATTGCGTATGCTACCCGTTTACCGGCATGTTGAAATGGAAGTCCATTCTGTAAGGATACTGTTCGTTGGCCCTCAACTGCCATATTTTGATAATAATTATGAAGCAAGAGAATAAAAAGCACAAGTTGACATTTTGACTTGACTTGAATCTTGAATCGGTGTTGTGCACAGTGCCACCAACGACACCAACATGAGATCGCAGAAAAATTAAGTAGTGGGATGTGTGAACGCTTAATTAACGCATAGTGAAAAGTCTTGTCACAAATTTATGCAGCGATTGCAGTACAATTTAGCTTAACAGATTGTCGCACAATGTGCTCTCGCGCCGAAATCGCTCGTTCCACCAATCAGAAGCGGCACTGTGATATATCAACAATTACGTTTTGAGACAATAAACTATTCTTGAAATACTGAGACAAAGAGCTCCAAAAATGACGAAACTAATAATGATTTTAAAATCAGTATCAATTTACAGTTATTAAAACAATTTCATTCAAATAAAAAATTGAATCGTTAAAATCTGAATTACAAATAATTGCTAATAACAAGCTGGTAATTATTTGTATTCTCTTTGTAAATTCAATTCTTTTTGTGAAAGATGAAGAAATCCTCACGCAGGCTTATTTAGTAAATGATATAATTGGCGTTATTTCTTCAGATGCTAAATGCCTCTTTAAATTTAAAAAAAAAATCGCTGTGGCTACACAGTACTTTCCCGACCATTTTCATGGCCAGTTTCATCGCTGTTTCAGAAATTTCTAGTGTCGCATCAATTATTTGCATATTTCAAAGTGAAAACTGGCATTGTCAAAGTGACAGCTGTCATTGTTAAAGTGACAGATGGCGGTTATTTTTTAGTCCTTACATAAAATGAAAATTGAAAGTCCTTTTCTAGATTTTCAGGGTCTTTAATTCATTGGAACATACAGTTTCGACATTTGATCGCCGAAATTGTAATTTGAAGGTGGTAAGGTGGATTCCACTACTTAATTATTTATTTTTGATATCTACTAAGCTTATCTCCTCGAGAGCTTAAAATTGATACCAAACTAAACATCATTTAAATTTTTTGTGTAAGAAACAATTGACAATCGTTTAAATATCCTCTTTGACACTTCTACTAGAATTGCCTCCACAAGAGCTTTAATTTGATACCAAACACGATGGAGACAAATTACTTATTTAAAAAAAAAATTCCAATTGACGAACGTTTGCTTGTTATGTCAAAATATGAGTGATGATGATCTTAACTCCACATTATGATTCTTATTATTTCTTTGGTTCAGAAAAATATAACGAATTTCATAATAATTTAAATTTTGTTGGTAACAAATGAACCGCTGATAATTTTGAAAAATGTTTCTTGTGAATTTTGTACCAAATCGTTCAAGGATTAGTTTTAGTCATTTCATATTTTAGATAAATATTGCCGTTTATAAAGAAAACGCAAAAAACTAAAAAGTTCCATTGGTAAAGTTTTGATACCATTGGTTGAAAAATGCTCATCTACGAACTTGAACACAGGTTTTTGATGAAAAACTTGAATATAAAATTTCAGTCGAAAATTCGTACAACGCGTATCGGGCCTTCAGATTTTTAGCGCATTTTTCCGAAAAAAGCGCTATTATATTCACTTTGGCTGTCTGGCTGGCTGGCTGGCTGGCGTGACGCTGAGATCTCAGCAACTATACTATTTACAGACTTGAAACTGGTACTAAATAAAAGCTGCTGTTTCGTAGGCTTGCACAAATTGCTTTAATTCAAGCTCAGTGATTGTGGAAAATTGAATTATTCAATTACTTGTTCCAAGTGAAACAATGTCCATAGATATCTATGACATTAGGGATATGGCAACTAAAATTTATTAAAGTAGATAAAAATTTAGTTACAACTTTCGCCGCGGGTGTCACTATTATTATGTACAGTTGTCAAATCTGTCCGGGATTCATTCAATGACTTGTTTGACGCGAATTTAAAGCTTATTAGAATGAATTATTATTTTTGGATGAAAATTTGTTCACTTTTGGTGAATTTTTTTCTATATGGCTTTGATAAAGATCAAATTATCATTTTAAGCTACAGCACTTGACCTCCTGTCAGTCAATAACTAAACAATGAAGATTAAAAGGTATTTTTGAGTTTGTACATGTATAAATTATGTACCTATTAAATAGTCAACTTGAAACTAGTACTAAATGGAAGCTGCTGTTTCGTAAGTTTGCCCAAACTGCTTGATTTCAAGCTCAGTAATTGTAAGAGATGGTAATTTGCGAAATCTCTGAAGTAACAAGCATTCATGAGCTGTCAAAAATGCGCTTCCATCATCTAGATGATTCTTCCATTTTTTGGAAAAAAGCGCTATTATATTCACTTTGGCTGTCTGGCTGGCTGGCTGGCTGGCGTGACGCTGAGTTCTCAGCAACCATACTATTTACAGACTTGAAACTGGTGCTAAATAAAAGCTGCTGCTTCGTAGATTTGCACAAATTGCTCTAATTCAAGCTCAGTGATTGTGGAAGATTATATTATTCAATTACTTTTTCAAGTGAAACAATGCCCATAGACATATATGACATTAGGGATATGGCAACTAAAATTTATTAAAGTAGATAAAAATTTAGTTACAACTCTCGCCGCGGGTGTCACTATTATTATGTACAGTTGTCAAATCTGTTCGGGATTAATTCAATGACTTGTTTGACGCGAATTTGAAGCTTATTAGAATGAATTATTATTATTGGATGAAAATTTGTTCACTTTTGATGTATTTTTTTTTAAATAGCTTTGATAAAGATCAAATTATCATTTCAAGATATAGCACTTGACCTCCTGTCAGTCAATAATTAAACAATGAAGATTAAAAGGTATTTTTGAGTTTGTACATGCATAAATTATGTACCTATCAAATAGTCATCTTAAAACTAGTACTAAATGGAAGTTGCTGTTTCGTAAGTTTGCCCAAACTACTTGATTTCAAGCTCAGTAATTGTGGGAGATGGCAATTTGCGAAATCTCTGAAGTAACAAGCCTTCATGAGCTGTCAAAAATGCGCTTTCATCATCTAGATGATTCTTCAATTTTTTTAAAAATTATGTTTTTCGGGTTCAGTAGTTCAAAATTTAAGACGCGACGAAAATTACGAAAACAATTAGACAAACATACTCTTATAGTATAGTGTATAATATATACCGGGAGTCTCCTGCGGACGTGTACAGCTCGACGCGACACTTGACCGGAGGAAAGAAGGTTTGACAATTTGAGCGAACGGAAGGAACGTTTGATACCATCTTTATATTATGATTGTGTTGCTTGATTACTTATTTTGTTTCCTTCAATCATGTAATATTAAATGTCAAAATTTTTCATTTTGGCTTCAAAATTGCTGCTTACTTTCTGTATCTACAATACATGGTTAAAATTAGCAACCGTTTCAAGTTTAGTCACACAATATAATTAACGTACACAATAAATTTAATTACCCAGTGTTTAAGTTCGAAACATTTAAACGGTTCTTATCCTCTTTGGTGGAAATTTCAGTTGGATGAGGGTCTAGATCTATTTTTATTTCGTTAACATTAATCACTTCCAAACACGAAAGCAAAGTTGTAAAACATTAAAGATTTGATTGCGTTGAAAAAATTTACAAAGGTATTAAAGATTAAAGAATTGATTTGACTTGCATGTAAAATGGGCCACTTTCAAAGTTTACAAGCAGGCACGGACAAAATTGGTTTAAAAAAATATTACTTACCGTCTGCAAACAATACAAATGGCCACTTTGGTCCATGGAAAAGAGTGAGGAAAAGTTGCAGACATTTATGATATGCATATCAATTTGAAATATGATATGTGCATATCGTAAACGTCTGCAACTTCCTTCCCCTCATTTTCATAAATCAAAATTATTATTTATGTTATTTACAGACGGTAAGTAATATTTTTTTCAAATACTCTTTACTACAAAACATATTCATGATTAATTGATCCAGTAACCAAATATCTTCATCAACATGATTCTCAAGTGCTGGAGGTCATTAATTTTTAGAACAAGTCAACAAAACAATCAATAGATTGTATTTTAGTAAGTGGCACACACCCACCAACTTATCACAATGTGACTCTAACTGCCTTTTATCGCAAGCGAAATGAGGTTCTCGCTATTATCAAACATGTTAAGTAATACTGAAGATTAAAGTGAATACTAAGTAAATGATGGGAAAGTTTTGTTGTATTTTTATAGTAATACGTGTATTGAAACAAAAGGCTACTGTATCTTTGACATTTCGTTCCCATAGCTCTGTGCATGATTTTTCAATAAATAATTATTTATTCCCCTGCCATCAATTTCCAACATACCACGAATAGTTAAACACTGAGTCCTTCATCAGTGAATCATCTTTCCTCCATGGGTTGGAATGGGATGCTTGGTTAAACATATATCCGGCGACTGACATAACAGAACATATGTTTTTTTTGTTTGTGTGTGTGATTTTTGTCAATGTGTGGGAATTACTCATAAAACACGCCTTGTTCCACTTACATGACGAGACAATGTCACTGAAGTTCCATAGGTGGAGAAATCAATTTCCTTTTTGGAGGGAAAGTTGTAAGGATTCCGAAAGACTTTTAGTGTCTTCTTTAATCATATAGAAAATAATTTTTCAGATCTGAGGCATGCTTTTATATTGTGATTCAATAATTTATTTTACAAACTCGTCGCACGATGTCAAAATCGCTATCTCGCTTTACTTTATTGATTCATTATTTTTTTTTATCAGTCCTCGTGAACTTATATACCCTTTTCCAACAATGTCCAATATTCTCACCAATCAGAATGCCGTCAATCAGCCACCCTTGTCTAAAATAAATTATATTACCTATTGCCATTTATTTAGAGTCTGCAATTTTGTTTGTTTGCATGTCAGCTGCTCCGAATTGTGTCAAGGCCATTTCACGACCTGACAAACTAATTATTGTCAAATTCTGTTACCTAAAGTTATAAAAATTAATATAATTCACGTGTTCATTTCTCGAGAGGCACGTGTCAAGCCAACAATGATTCCACCCAAATTAAATTTAACAGGAGCTGACTCAGAGAAAAGAAGAAATTGGCGCCCGAGAAGGTCGAATTTCAGTAACTGGATCAATTTTTTTTGCAATCATTCATTAAGTGCCCCCACTCTGTCTCAATTTCCGAAATATCGTTATTTCGAAGTGCAATAATTAAAAAAGTACCGATTTTTGTTTGTTAAATATCTATTATTGAATATCAATAATAATAATTCGATACACAAACACGGAAGTGTTCTATTTTAAGTGTTACAGGATCAAAGATTGCTGACTGCTGTTATTACGGTCGTGTGATTCATCATTCATATACATACATTATTAATGTAATTGGATATAGATTGAAAAGAGTCATATTATTGCATGTAGTAATTTTTAAATTGAATTATTTATGCTGTTGTGGAACGCCAAAGAATATTCCAATTTAAATGTAGAGCAAGCAAACTAAAAATATCATACAATGCATATTGACACAAATAAGAAATATCTTGAGTTATTATTCAAGTTTTTTTATTCAAGTGAGCATCCGTCAACAGTTTAGAAAATATTCAATTGTCAGACTTTTGAATGCTAGTTCATTGTTGCAAAATGTCATTGTTATAATTGGTCCGCTAGAAGCTAGATGATTGACGGTATTCTGATTGATTAGAATATTCGTGATTGTTGGAAAAGGTATATAAGTCCACGTCCAAATTAATAAAAGTGACGGCTAGCAATTTTGTTATTGTGCATTGAGTTATAAAGTGAATGAACTGTGACCAGTTAAATTATTAAATAATAATAAAATTAGTGACAGTATGTTTGAAATAAATGGTGTATTACTGGATAGTAAAATGGCAGGACCGCCTGCCTAGCAGAACCACTTTAAGTAGTTATAAGGGCACCCATATAAAATTTTCCTAAATTTCTATTGTTCCCGCAGCAAGCTAATCAAGTATTTCTAGGCATCAGATGAGATTTTGTTCCAAGTGTTCCATTATTTAGGGCCATTGCTAATAATGCGTGCATGACATCATCAGGCTGGCCTCCAATTCAGCAGACAAATATTATAGAACCTCATCTGATAACGTAAAGTCTAGAAATGCTCATCAGTCTGCCCAAGGTGTCCTTCAAAACTTGTGCACTTCGCTTCGCTCGTCCCTTGCCTCCAAGTTTGTTAACACGAGTGAGTGAACATAATTCGACAGTTTGTCAGCACACACTTTATATTCACCAATAATCTGTTGCACTTGAATTGGGAAAACCATGGAAGTCTGCCTGGGATGCCCTTACAACTACTTCTTCAAAACTCACGCACTTCGCTTCGGTCGTACGTTCAAGCAATTTGGATTCTTTTCATAACCATCCCACTTTCCTTGATGGACAATCTTGTATCTGATATGTAATTATGTATCGTAATTTTGAATAAACGTTGGTATTTAAATTAATTTTTATAATGTTGGAAAGGAGATAACCTTCACAATATAACTGCAGGAGCCGTTAGTAATCCAAGATTCATCTATTCGTTCTTGTGTTGTAATAAGGAAATTGTTAATATCAATTATTTTATTAATAAACCTTCAGCAAAATAAATAATAATTTGTTATTGTAATAAGGTTTCTTGTTTTCAATTGAATATCTAGTTATTTGCTACAAAGCAAACTGGAGGAGCTTGTGTGACGTCAAGCCCTGCTTAATACCTAACAAGTAAACTTGTGTAAAATGTTTCATGATTTATAATTATTTCTAAATCAGTGAAGTCTGCATATATTTTTCGAAAGATCCCTTACTCACATCACCACGAAAATATACAGGACATAACAAAAATAAGTACATTACTTTCAATCAGTGATGGAACTCGTCAAGCATAACAATTTTTCTTAATAACTTTTTCCCGAATTCTCATATTTTTATAGCATTTTTTATCCCCTATAATAGGTTATATTCATGAATTTATTTTATATTTTTAATTCACTGATTACATCGTTATAACATGGAAAAAAAAATTATGTTTAAAAGTGCTTTAATCAATTTTAAAAATATATTTAAAATTGAGAATAATTTTGTGCTGTTTAAACGCCGCCATTTTCGCGCGCTCTATTGATGACGTCAAATACTATGTCCAGTGACATTACAGTCCATTGTTTACTACAGCACTACAGGTGTTTTCGTTCTCAGCTTATTTCAGTATTAAAAAAGCTCAAAAGTCAGTTTATAAGTATTGCATTGTGCCTGAATGCAAAATACTATCAGAAATGTACCTGGTAAAATATTTTTTTCAATCCAGGCAGGTTTTAAAATACGTAAGAAATGATGTAAGGTTATCAGGAGAGATGAAGTATTATAATAAATTTGACAGATCATGAATAACATTATATGTGATTAGTTTTAGCAATAAAATACAGTGTATGTATGCGGCTTCGTTTAACATTTGCTCGTTTTGATATAAACAAAAATTATAGGTTATGTTTACTGCTCATCATATTTCGGATTGTATTTATTAAAATAGCGTCCATAATGTGTTATTATTGAATAATTACTTTGCAGTATTCACTCTTTTTACTTCAGCGGACGTGAAATTTAGATTCGAAAGAAAATAAGACATCATGAATGGATCTGTTCTTGGCAGATTATCCGATTGTGCTTTTACAAAACCACTTTGTCTTAAATTATTTATAATCTCACTAGGATGCTAAAATTACACTTAAACAATAAATGAATTTACAACACTCACGTTATTACTGTTTTCTAATCAAAAACCTGCAATGCCATACAAATGTAAGCAGTGCGCACTTGTTGGCATAGTATTTGACGTCACATTTCGTTGCATTTTAGAACTTTGAATTTCCTGCGCTTAATTTGCACTTTTATTTATTAATTTTAAGCAATTAAAAAGATATTAAATACCAAAATGATGGTTTAGTACAAATGTCCGACCTATAAAAATTCGGAAAAAATTTTTTTAACCAAATTTAGATTTCATCAATATGCCCTATTTAACGAGTCGTTCAGGTGCATACTTATCGCATCCAGTAGCAGTACAATGGAACAATTGATTTTGACATATGTGAGTTATCAATTCCTTCAAATAAATTCTGGAAAAATCGATTATGAATTATTAATTCTGTCTACGATTTCGCAGGCAGTTTAGTATTAGCTCAGCGAATTTATTTGCGATTTCCGAATTGTAATTTTTCACTAAAAATTGAATTATTGTGGTTATGCTAATGTATTTAATGTCAAAATATTGTGCACTTATACATTATGATGAGAATATTATGAGATTTTTAGAACTTAACGTTTATCTGAAACGTAAAACAGCAGATGAGATGAATGAAATACATAAATTTAGAAATGAAGCACCTGTGTATTAGTTTTTTCTCATATTATTACAAAATTCACACTTAGGTCGTTTCAATAAAATATGCCCCGTAAATTGATCTGTTGAACAAATGAAATATTGTATCTTATATTTCAGAAAATATTTAAAATCAATTACCAAATTCAGTTTGATATGTTCTTCAAGAGTAGAAGCTTCAAGAATTTATGTGGCAATACTTTCAATTGAATTATTCATTAAATTAATTATTTTAGAATTGTATTCCATTTAATATTCCACCGTTTTCTTTGAATAAATCGTTGAATGATTTTCTCTTCATGTTTGGGAACTAACAAAAGTGAAGTAAGTTGAGAACAGCAACTAATTTTTAACTGCTCATAGATGGCAGCACAGTCTGGTACAGATTCTGACTATTCAAATCAGCTGATTCAAGTGCAATGAACTTGTGCAGACAGTCTAATATTCAAGAAATGTATTATCTAAAAATATACGTGAAAATCCCAAATAAAAATCAAATCTGTTAACAATAACATTTAAATACGACTAATAGACCAAATTGTAGATTGCAGAGACAAATTTAGTCTTCCTTTCAACATTATGCAAAAATAGAATTATCGAGGTGAGCGAATATCAATGTATTACCAAAATACAAATATTCTTCCAGTTTCAAATGAATGATTGGCAAGACTATGATAGTTCAAAGTTGCAAAATACTCATTTCAGTCGACAGCTGTCATTCTTCCAACAAATGAGAAACATTCAGTTCGAACCATAGACGCACTATGTAATTTTTGACAAATCTTTGATGAATTTTTACTCGATATCCATAGAGGATTTATAGAAAAACGTTATGCTCAACTCTATTACAGGTTTATATAAATGTACTTATTTTTGTTACATCCCGTATAATATCAGATACGGCTGCAAAATTTTATTTTCATGATCGCCAAAAATATGCTTGATTATTTATGATACGAACTGACGAAAAACAGATACAGCTCAAGTTTCACACTTATAATGCACATGTTTTAAAATTCAAGGACAAGAATATATTTACAAAAGATTTTTTTAAATTTGTATAATTTGAATATATGTCGAATAGATTCCACTACTAATGTGAGGTCAAAGCAATCTTTTTCCCTATTTATTTGCACTACGTCATCGTATTTATTTCCACCGTTTCTCGCTCGTGCGTTCAAAGGAGAACACTTTTATGCATCCATATTTCCGTGGAACATTCGGAAGAAGTCACTGCTAAATTGGCTCTATTTATTATCAACCTCCTAATAAAAATATAGAACTTTCTAGATGGTCAATCATTTCGCGACAGCCTCTAGATCTGGCGTATAAATAATAAGAATTAAAAAAAAATTCGCCATGATTTCTTCGTTACGTTTTTGATCAACTATACATATTTTACACATCCAACAACCAAATTTGTGGAGGAAATATTATAGTTTCATGTTTCACAATAGGAATTATTGTTGCGTCAATTTTTTTTGTTAGTTGTAATGTGTTAATTTAAAATGGCGAACTGTAATTCTCGCTAGTTAATATTAGTTTAATAATATACTAATTGAAATTTCCTTGAGAGCAGTACAAAATAAAATTCTCAGCTCTACCAACTTCAAAAAATTACTCTATAGTCTAAACTGTAACGAAACTCAACTCGTTTGTGGGCTAACTAAATTACACAACACTATACTGATTTATTGTTTACACAATAATATCTGCTATTTATTTCCATTGCTTATTTATTTTCCCCGTGCGCGCTCCGTATCCAAACTACTAACAATTATTCCTCGCTTGATTTAGTTCTCGGCTATGGTTTTTCGAAGCTTTCAGAAATTTCTAGTGAGTCAGACATCACCACATCTTTGACGTAAGTCAGTTGCATCTGTCACCCGCTTAACCGGCGTGTTACGATGGAAGTCTATTCCACTCCTGGGGTCTTATTCTAATTCGTAGAGACAGCTTGGAGATATGTCAATGACGTCATCACATAGTTACATTTATAGGCACTTAAATATTATATGTTAGTGTAAATAATATCATCAACAATTTAATGCTTCAAATCAAATTCAATTTGAGATTTC
This sequence comes from Dromius quadrimaculatus, assembly GCA_963989225.1. NCBI lineage: Eukaryota > Metazoa > Arthropoda > Insecta > Coleoptera > Carabidae > Dromius > Dromius quadrimaculatus. Next base: position 48,110,344 of record OZ022331.1, on the reverse strand, counting down.
TCATTTTTATACTTCATTATTGATTATAAGTAACAATAAATTGACTTGATCCTGTCTCTTACTTCTGGAAGACTGTCTTTAATGACGGCGACATCAAATCTCCTCTCTACGAATAATAATTGTGTCCTGGTATAAAAACAATCTTCAAAAATATGTTCTTTTGTTATCAATAGAAATACTAGCATCTTACTCAAGTCTAAATATTAAATCAAATATTAAATAGTAGTTACTTTTGATAACAATGTTTACTTGAAGATTGTGACGAGTATTGTGACGTTTATTATCCGTTTGAAAGATAAGAACATTAGTAAGTTTTTTTTTAGTTTCAAATGTATTTGTGCCACCGTTGTTATTGGAAAAATATTTTGTTAGAAAAAAGGAATATCTGTTGAAATGTATGTATATTACCAATTATTATTGCATTAATCTTGCGACAATTTTAAATTCAAAACGAATAGATTATTATTTATATTATCTGCAGCTATGATGCAATAAGTTTTTATCGCAAACTTATTTTAGACTTTTAAATTTCGCGGTATTATCTAACCTCAAATGTAATAACTTGCGTCGTTGAAGTGAAACAGTGAAAGTGTTACTCGTATTCCAGAAATGCACCAAGGCTCAGAAAAATATTATTATTGATGTGCACAATATCACAAATTAAAATTATTTACTGGTTTACACTGCTTATTTATTATTGTTATTTGATATATTCTAAAGACATTTTCCATCAGTTTGTTGTTAGAATGACACTTAATTGTTGCGTAATGTAATTGTTGCGCAGTAAAGGAAAATTTGTATCAAATTGGTGCGCTGTCGCCTGGCGACGCTTTTAATTGGCAAAGTTCATAGAATTTCTGGAAATTCGAACAATTATATAAACCGACGTCCAAGCGGAACAGATTAGGGGTGGTAAAAATTGAAGTGAGCAATTTAGCGCGAAATGTAAATTGTGCGACATTTGTCAAGTATTTTTGTACCATAATTTATGAATAAAGTGACATTATTTTATTTATTTAACAATTTAACATTCTTGCATGAATATTCACTTGATAACTTGTTTATTAATTCCTTAAAAAAAAGTAGGCTGTTTGTCTTAACATATTTTTATTTTTTATTATTTGACGTTTGACATTTGAAATATTTTTTTCTTTCTAATAAAAATATTGGAATATTCCTGTTCTTATATTTTTCTTTTCTTTTCAGCGCCGTTCCCTGCGATCCCCGCGTAAGATGGATCGACTGCGGCGTAGTTTCCGAGACTCCTTCCGGAAACGCAAAGAGCGGGTTCCGGAATCGTCAAAACCTCACCAATGGCAAGCAGACGAATCAGCAGTCAGAAGTGGGACGTGTACATTTGTTGTCAAGTATTTGGGGTGTGTGGAAGTATTTGAGAGCAGAGGGATGCAAGTCTGCGAGGAAGCGTTGAAAGTCTTGAGGGTAAGATTCGAAAATTTCATCAGAAGAACTCACAGTTAAAAAAATAAACTGCCGAAATGTGATTTAATTTGCTTGGAAGCTTTTTTCAAGAAAAAGTCTTAACATTTCATTATTATTTATATTTTATGGCATACAACGGTTTTTTACTTCCTCGACTTGATTTTGAATGATTTGGAACAACGTTCATCTGAAACATTTTTCAAATGTTCGTCAATTGTTTTTTTTTAAACAAGTAATTTGGTTTGGTATCAAATTAAAGCTCTTGCTGAAATAATTCAAGTAAAAATGTCAAAAAAGATATTCAGACAATTGTCAGTTGTCTTTTTGACAAGTTATTTAAATGATGTCTAGTTTTTAAAGTCCTCGGGCATGCGTAAGATCATAAGGAAGGAATAAAAAAATTGATTGATATCGGTGCAGTAATTTTGAAGGCCCAAAACTACTTTTGGGTGGTTGGATCAAGGTTGAAGATTAGTCAGAAAGCTTTACCGCATCTTGCTGCGAATCTATTCTTTCATAAATTAATATTTTTTTTTTTTTAGGCATCCAGAAGACGACCAATCAGAGCAGTATTACACGTAAGCGGTGATGGCCTCCGAGTAGTTGAAGATGAAACCAAGGGTTTAATAGTGGACCAAACTATTGAGAAAGTATCGTTTTGCGCACCGGACAGAAATCACGAACGTGGATTTAGTTATATTTGTAGAGATGGCACAACGAGACGATGGATGTGCCATGGATTCTTGGCGCTCAGAGAATCGGGAGAGAGGTAATATTACTTCACTTTTAATAAATTATCCATTCATAATAATATGGAACGAATTACGGTTGAATGAGATTACATGGCGTATAAGTGAATTTATAGTTTAATAACTAAATATATTCATTTTAGGTTATCACACGCAGTTGGCTGTGCTTTTGCAGCGTGTTTGGAACGCAAGCAACGTCGCGACAAAGAATGTGGAGTCACAATGACTTTCGATCAAGCAAACAGTACATTTACCCGCACTGGCTCATTCCGACAACAAAGCATAACCGAACGTTTTGAAAACGACGCTCCACCAGTTCCAAAAGCAGCTCCAGTCAACCCCTTCGCCATAGAACGACCACACGCCACTCCAAGCATGCTAGAACGTCAAGGCAGTTTCAGAGGTTTAAGTCAATTGGGAAATAATTCTCCGTTCAAACGACAAATGTCCTTGAGAGTCAATGAATTACCGAGTAACGCAGAAAGGTTAAAAGCGTATCAAAACGGCGCAAATGGTACCAAACCAGTATCGCCAATCCCGGAAATATCCCCTGGCGATTCAGTTACTGCTTTATGCCAGCAATTGAGTCAAGGTTTGAGCCAGTTGACGCATAGCGGCTCCGATGATTTTAATTTTAATAGTCAAACTTCAGTCAATCAAAATAATGTCTCAAATATATCCATTACATCTTCTGGGTTTAGTCCTCCGAATGTTAATATAAGCTCAATAAGGCCCCCAGTTTCAATCACCCCTGTAAGTTTGAATTTTAGTCCAAGTCTGAGCCAATCAGCTACCCCAATTTCCAATCGATCACCTAACCCAAGCGTAGACTCAATTGGCCCCCTCCCAAAGCCGGACCAATGGTTAGGCCAAATAGTAAATTCAGCTACACCCGCTAAAGATGATACCCTGATGGGTACTTCTCCCCGGAGAGTACCAATGCTGGGCCCCCATTCCAGAACAATGTCTTTGGGAAGCGCTGAAAGCTTCGGTAGGATTCCTCAAGTAGACCCATTTGACGCCGAATGGGCTGCAATAGCAACTAGACAAAGTAACGCGCAGAATACTAATCCATTTTTGAGTTCGGCAACGCCGCAAGCCTTCCAAGTCCAACTTTAGCACTAAATGGCAATTTGCTTCCTACATAGCTTTAATGACGTCATACTACACGCTGGCGTGAGGATCATTCCATATTTTGAAACTGGAAGTATGATGTCTAGCCAGGACTGACAGTGCAATTTTGTACATAGCACTGTAGGAGCCGCATTGTAAGAGCCAACTTTTTTAATTTGATAATCAATCTACGACCTATACAGATTTTTTGAAATTAATTATTGATGTTCTTGCATTAGTGCTACAGCACTTGCAACTGAAAACTATCGTAAAAATGATTTTGGTAGTCCTGTTACAAAATGGCTTCTATGGGAAGTTGCCTTACGCATGTACTGCTGTGCACACATTCCTGTATTATAGTTGACGCTTGCTACGTCATCAATAGATCAAGTATAAAAATTGAAATAATTTGTCAGTGAAGGAACCATCAGTTGATCTATTAATGACAATAGTATTAACCACGAATCAAGGGTTTTTTGGTTCTTGCACGTTGGCAATAATTGTTGCTAATCACACACTGTTTTGAAATTATGCACAAATGATGTATTCTAGACCCATATAAGAATTTCGTGAATCTTTCGCCCATTTTAATTTTCCCAGCAACGACTTTACGAATTATGAACAGGGCTGAATGTAGAGCAAATAATTTACATTTTTTATGAATTGACAACTACTGACGAGAACCAGCCACCTGTCAGCAGGCCCAGAATACAAGTTTTGGTTCGCCCATTTCTAGTACTATTAGCGTATGCATTTTTACGTATATTGAGCAAGATATCATCAAGTGATTTCATTAAGTATTTTGAATTTGCCGCTTTATCTTGTCACATAACCTCAATTTTACTGTAATTGCCGCCTTTAACCGGGCACGCTTTCAAATGCCAGAATGCGGCCTAAGCCCAATCAAACGTTATATAGAGTGTAATGTCACTGCATTAATATAATAGAGTGTATACTACTTTATTTATGTCAAATACACTCTGCAAAAAAAACTTGAAAATGAACCAAATATACCAATATTTCAAACCGCTGTAACTTGGTTACTTTTAATCGAAAATGAAGGAATCCTTGAATTTTGGAAATTTTGAAGCTTTCTTTTTCAGGGCATGTAAGCTAATCCGACGCCAAGTTTATCGCATTCCCTACCACATCCCTGAAAAAAATGTTCTTCATGTAAGATAAAGTCAAACTTTGACAATTTATACTAGGTGTGAAAAAAATTGCGGACTCAACTCACGACCCAAGAAATCAAGTTCATTAATTTTCCTTCAAATAGCGCAAAAAATCGAGTGTCTACAATTTGGCGTAGATATGAACTAAACAAAAAAAAAATACATTTTGCGCTCAATGGTCATAACTCGGCTAATTTAACTCAGAAATTGATATTTTTTTTTTTCCTTGGCAAGTGCCAGGAGTTGAATTTGGTTCGACGATACAATAATTTGCGTATTATTCAAGAGAGAAAGGCGCAAAATTCAAATGAAAATGGATGAACTTGATTTCCTGGGTGGTGAGTTGAGACAGTTGAGTCCACGATTTCTTTTGCATCCGGTACAAATTGTCAAAGTTTAACATCAAGAACATTTTTTTTCACAAGAGTGTGGTAAGAATGCGATAAACTTGGTGTCGAATTAACTTATATGCCCTGAAGAAGAAAACTTCAAACTTTCCAAAACTGAGTTATGGCTGTTTGAAAAGTCGGTATTTTTTATGCATTTTCAAGTGGTGCGTTTCTTGTTCTGCCAGTTATCTAATTACTACTTTACATCATCCCCTTTTTCTCTTAACAAATTATTAATATAATTTTATAGGTTTATTTATTTTTCTGCCATATTTTGAATTACATTAATAATTGTCTTTTCGTTTCATTTTCTTCATCATTCTTTTGCTGTTTTATTTCGTTTTCTTCTGTAAAGTAGTGACCAGACAGTTGGCAACACTGAGGTTACTGATGTTGACAGCAAATGTATACATGTTCGACATCATATTTAAAAGTTTCAAAATAAAGTGTTATAAGTAATTTCCAGTCTATTATGTTAGTGTAGTGACATTACATGAAGATTAGTGATTATCTTGCAAGAAGCTCCGTACAAATGTTTACACCATGGAAAATCAAACTGTTAGTGCCGGTGATAAAATTCCACTTGCTAGTAAGTACCACAAACTGGGTGCCATTTTGATTTGAAATATCTGTCAATCACTTCAATATGTCGAAAAATATATAAAATTTCTAAAATAATTGACAAGAACATTTTTTTTCTACAGTCACTATGGAATGATACTCATTCCACACGCTGTAGCGTGCGGAATAAGGGTCATTCCGCACGCTTAGAAATTCCTACGAGAGCCGCGTAACGTCGCGAAAAAACTGTTCCATTGCTGTCATAATTTAATTTCTCTTTGATTTTCTTATCATTTCTCTCCAAAAAAATATCAATATGAGTATTTTTATCAAAGTTTTATGAATTGGAATGAGATCAATGAAGCAAATTCTTTCTCAAAAAACTGCATATTTTGGTTATAAATATTTCCGCGAACACCTTTGACTGTAGAAAAAATAACATCCGTCACTCGTGCGAATCGATCATTCCATGCTCATGTGAATTCTGCCACTCGACTTCGTCTCGTGGCTGAATTATTCGCATTCGCATGGAATGATCTCCATTCCGCACTTGTATCGGAATATACTATTATATTTTAACATGGAAATTGGATTACAAGTGGCATTCAAGTGCCAGTTGTATAAACCATTATTATCTTTAATTACATTGGCTGCATTTAGCAGAGCACATCGATCTGCTGAATGAACTTCAAAAAGGTCTTTTTTTACGTTTAGTAACCGGACGCCATTTTTCCAATCGCATTTAGAACGCAACACATAAGATTTGTAGTAATTTTTTTTGTGGACTATGTTTTTTTCAATCAAGAACATTCCTTATTAGAATATGTTGATTATACAGTTGAGATTTGGGGGAATTGTGTTGAAGGCACTTGACGTTGGCAAAAGTTTCACAGTAGCAGCTGTCAAATGTATAACGTACTCCCTGTGTATAACAAAACTTATAAATATCTCTTTATAAATGTTTTATTGTATAAAGTTCTGTATATAAAAAATAATGAGAAACACAACGTTTCAGCAGTAAAGTACTGCTTTTTTTTTGTCAATGAAGAACATTTCAAGTTCAGAATGCAGCCTGTCAAATATTTGCTCACGTGCTCCTAACCTTACTTTTCAACATTTAGATAAAAATTATGATATTGTTACACAATTCCATCATAATTAGCTTAAAACTGTTATTTCAACGTTACAAATAAGTGAATAGTTCTTAAAATATAGTTTTCTTGATTAGGCGTCATTAAAAAATTGAATCAACAACTTGTTGGCTCACAATATACTAACAATGCTTTCTACAATTGGGCCTTTATGTATCTAGATACTTTATTTTATTAAATTGAATTAAAGACTATTCCAGTTTAGAACGGTCGAAGGGCTCATATTAATATGAGACTACTATTCAAGCCTTCTGATTGGTCGAAATGCACACATGATTTACTCATAGTCGATGTGGAATATAAAAATGCTTTGTGAAAATGAATTCAAGAAATAAAAGCAACAAATATTTTCATATATTATCTTGATTATATCACACATCTTAGCAACAACCAATGAAATCAAGTGATTTTGCATGGTAACGTGGTATATCGCGATAATATTTTCTCCTAACTCGATATACCATAGTAGCTTTTTAAAAAATAATAAAAAAAATAACAATCAATAAATTTTATGGTTTGTGAAATAATCCTTGCAAATATACCTCAAGATTCGGTATATTATCGCATATACCTTGAATTTAACTCAAATACTTTTTGTCTTGGATAATTTTTTACTCGGCAAATTTGGAGATTTATAATCAACGATAATACCCCTCGAGCTAAAGCTCTCGGGTATTATCAGATTATGAATCCCCAAATTTGTCTCGTAAAAAATTCCCCAAAAGACAAAAAGTATATTCGTGAAATTCTTCGGTATATCGATAATACACCTCTCTATCGGTATATTACCGTTGAGTATATACAAATTAAAATTTTTGAACTGTACAAGTTTATTTATGATAAATGATGAACGATTGACAGTTGATGTATCAGACGACTTTAATCGTAGTGTCATAAAATAAGAGCCTTTGAAACGTTCTTAACTAGAATAAGACTATTAGCAACTGAAATTTACCCATCGACATCTAGCGTTTATGAGCGGAACTTCCCTTTAGTGTATTCCTGGTGTATTTGTTTTGGCTTCCCCTCTGGCATTGTATAGAATCGTTATTTTTATTACAGTTTTTATTGTTAAGTAAAAGAATATATACAGAAATTTGCTGAATTTTATCATGAAATTATTATTTTTGTTTGCTATTCTTTATAACATAACCTATCGTCTAGCTGCCGTTTGCATCTGAAAATTATTCCACTAATGAATCGTGCTGATATTGTACTCACAATATCGCTTTGACAGGTCCACAAAATATCTGCCATTTTGTGCTGCCCTCAATGGTAATTTTAGTTGGCAATGGTTTTGCGCCAGCGCCATCTGTGGGATACAGAACGAAACAAATGAATTTGATGGAAAAAATTGAAAATGGCGAAAGATTCAATGTACCATTACATACACGTAATACAGACGTAGAATATATTAAAATAAACATAGCAGAATCATGTAAACGATTGAATATTTAAAAGAAAGACGGGCTCAGATATTTTTTTAACTTATTTATCAAAAAATTTTGGATCAGGTTATACAAACTTTGGACTTAAAGTACGGAACAAAATTGTACATAATTATTTATAGTAAATTTAATGCTTCAAATTTATTTCCATTGGAAAAATAAATTTTCCGTCCAAATTTCTGAAGCCCGATCGACTGAAAAGCACACTGAAATGAAATTTTGCAATTAGTACAATTGTTAAACATACCAGAATTTTATAAACTTGTATATTTATAAACAATAGTACCACAAATAAAAATAAGTACTTAATTCACCGATCTCAGATTTATATACGAAAACAATTTTTTGGTGGACTGATTGTTATAAATGTATTAAATTTATAAATTTCTTGAAGATTGTAAGATTTAGATACTTGTTCTTTGTCTAGATGTCTCAGCACAATTAAAAATTAATTTTTTTTTTCATTTTGCGGAATAGTCAGCATTTTTAGAAAATTCAGTGATCTAAAACAATAATTTATTTGTTGTTTCATTTGTGCTTAAAAGAAAAAATATAATAACAAATATACACTAAAAACATCATAACAAAGTAAGAAACATAAATGATATTAGGTAAAAATGCACAACTGAACCGAATTTTGAACAAAAAAAAAAAACGCATTTTTCGAAAGAATATTGTTTTAAATATTTTATATTCTGTTAGGGGCCGTATAGCTACTTGTATAGGTTATGTACTTATTAATAAACCTTGTTGATATATTTATTCAAATCAAAAGAGGCATGCTTGAAGAAAAGTAGTGCTCAAAATTGTGCATTAGTAAAATAAGGACTTTTTGCTATAAAAGATAATTTTATATTTATTTGGGCACTGATATTACGTAGCTCTGTACTGACAAAAATTCGCAAAAACATAAAAAAAAATTTTTTACCTCCAATCTAGATCTGAATATCTTCTTTTGGGCACTTTCTAACAAATTAAGATGATTTTCACAATATGATTTTCCCTGACGCTCCTTCATTTTCTAAATTATTTATTTTATTCTTTTAACCAATATAAATAAGAATTAGTTTTTGTGAATTTTGGTCAGAATGGAGTTACTCTGGATAAGATTGTGAATAAATAGGTGTTATGTTTAATTTTAACTGGTGCAGCTATAATTTAACTATTGTGTATTTTGTATAGTTTTTTTTTTTTTATTTATATTTGCGATTAAGAAGCTCATTTCTTTATTATTCTCGCACACGAGTACTTAAAGTTCTGCCTGTGTAATATATTTCCATTATACTAGAAAATGATCAATATTATATTTCAAATGTATTATATTAATAATAATAAGTATTGTCTGTTAGAGAACTGATTTAATATTATTGTTGTAGGTTTCCCTGTTTCCTTATCCCTATGTTGGGCCCCGGAAATATTCTGAAGAACAGAACAACTGCTGTAGTGCTGAAAAATTCGCACTTTTTTCACATTTAGTGCTCTTCATAAATCTAAATGGGAAAATAAATTAGAAGTCTAATTTTCAAGATTTTTTCCCCAGCCTTGAATTCAACAAACTTTTGATTTGATTTTGACCTTTACGCCGTAGTTGTTCGAAAACTATTGTAATAGAAAAAACTGAAATTGTTTTGGACGAAAAAGTCATAAATCAGCAATGAAGCTAGACCTGCAAGAGTTGATGATGTTACTTGAATTTTGGCAACAATTTCTGAATCAAAATAAATTCAGAAAATGAACTCTAGAAGTTTCTGAAAGTTTTTTTGGGATTGAAAATGAGTAAGTAACATCTATCCTATTATCATTACTAGACAATAGAAAATTCTCGATTATACGAGATGTATTTTCACGAGATAGAATGACGAGTGGTGTTTCCATCTGGCAATACATCGAATCTCGAGAATTTTCTATTGTCAAGTGGTATACGGCTGAATGATAATACTTTATTTATAAACCGAAATATTATATGTCAAAGATAAATTATATACGGACAAAATGTCAAAACTATTTTCTTGTATCCTGGGTGATAATTTGATGTTTGTTTATAACAAACAATAATTTTTTCTTCAATTTAACATATAAGTGTTTAAAATGGCTCGTTTTGTTGACTATATCCCTCATCTATTTATCAACCAATAAGAATGCATGAATTTCGTCAGTTAGCATGTATTACAGAAATTATTCACAGTAACCATGACAACATCGATAATAAAAACCTTTTTCGTGTACTTGATAGAAAACAGCGTCTTTTCTGGATAGAAAATAATAAAGAAAAGTGCTACTTTTCTCGTTAGTAACACTTTTCCACTTAACAACACTTTTCTGCATAGAAACACTTTTCTTCATAGCAACAAACAATACAATAGTATATTGTACAACAAGTATAGAAAATTACCTATTTCACACGAGGTGTGTAATTTTCAGTACGAGACGGAGTCGAGTGCTGGAATCACACAAGTGTGAAATGGGTGATTCTATACGTGTTGTACACTATACTTTTTCTACGATCACAGTTTTTAATGAAATATGTAGGTAAATCATTCGTATAACTGAGATTTTAAAGCTATTTTCACAAATGTAAAATAATTTAGGCATTTTAATTGTTTGCTCTGCTTATTTATTGTGACATTAATTTTAGCTATGATTTGGAACATTATTGATATATTTTCTATCAGTTGATTGACATTTCATTGTTGTGTAATCTAATTGTTGCAAACTACGGAAAGATTGTATCTGATTGGCCCACTCTCACCAAGCGACCTTCTGATTGGTTCATTAGTTAGAGTTTTCTGTGATCTCGGGTAGCGTGTTTTCTAAATTTTTGTCACTAACCATTTTCCAACTGCAGTAATGATATTCGTGGATATCTACTTTTGGTTATGATACAATAATTACATACATAATTTCTCGATTTCAACAGAATGTGATGGAACGTGTGTTGTCTGCTTCAATTTGACAGTTGTGATTCTTAGTGTTGCCAACCTTCGAAATATATATTATAAGAATAAGAAAATAATTCCAACAGAACTAAGTGCAATTTTGTTATATAAATGTGGCTTATAAAAGAGCAAACAGAGATTTATATCAAGTCTGTGATATTTATCAATAATCTAGCTGAATATATCATATATATCACCTAAAGAATATTCAGAATGAATCATCAATACATAAGTTGGTTAAACTGGTGTGAGAAATCATTTCTCACGACTTTTCGCACAGTTATGTGAAATTGTAAGTTTTCTAGTTGTGTTTTGTATGAGAAATATGTTGTTTTCTATAGTGATCGTAGAAAAACAAATTTATTCATTATCATTACACTTATTAATATTAATTACAAATGTACAATTGTGTAAATTATTAAATGTTGTGCCAGAAGAAGATGCCATCGACTGGAAATCCGAAACTGACAAAGAAGTGTTGGCTCGTTTGCTTGATGCTACTGTTGATGAGACACAAGAAGTTCCAATAGATGAAGGTTGCTTGCTAACGTTATGCTGGCCATTAAAAATTCTTCTTGTCGTATTTATTTTATTCTCGATACTCTCCTCAACGTATCCCTCGGCAACGGTGCTCGAACGCCATCCTCCATGCCTTTTGAACATTTGGATGTCAGCCCCACTCTCTGCAAGTAATGTCGCAGAAGTCCTTCGAAACAATGTCCGGTGTAACTACTGGCATTTGGAAGTTGTAAATAATCTGCAATTTTTCTTGGTATACTGTAGAAAGTATTAATTCCTACTGGCTGCACAGTACATTTGCCTTTTCGGTAACATACGAAGGACCTACGATGACCAATACTTTTTGGTCGTAAACTCAAATACGTTCGATATAATGCAATTCCATTGACACCTCCCACATCTGATAAGATTCTTTGTTTTTGTATCATGCAATGTGATAACCAAATGATCCGTTATCTTCAATGTTGTCAACTTGTAACATACGTAGTTCATCACCTCGACATGCACCATGAAGAGCGAAAATTAATACAACTTTCATGAACAGAAATAAATCATCAGGAGCTTTCGACAAAAACATAACATGATCCATCGTCAAAACTTTGGATTTCTTTGCCATATACCTTTCATTTTGACGTTTTATATATGCAATCAACTTTCTATATACAGAAATGTCCACATTTTCATTAATTTGCAACCTGCTTTTCAACATAGAATACACTGACCACAATGTTGAGGATTTGAAAGTCTTAGACTATAAAAATATGAAAATTATAATAAAAATATTAACAAGTTAGACTATAAAACTAACCTTCTCAAAAAAGTAAGCTATTAAAATATCTTCATTAATTCCCTGAACTTTCTTTATTATTCTCCACTGGCAAAATAATTCGTAACATTTTTCGTATTTTTCTTTTGATTTTGTCGGGAGTAAATTTGAGGTTGCTTCTGACACAGCTTTTGAAATATCAGGAAACTCTTCTTGATCCATTTCGAAAATTGTTTATTTACAGTGATCACTCAATGTTAAAAATTATGCGCATGAACATAGTTGCGGCCGCTGCCACCGAGGTCTCTGATAGCTATGTAACCATGGTTCCACATCTAAATTAGTTTTTTGTGATTAGTTACTATAAATAGAAAAGTCAAAGAAATTTTTCAAAAATACGTGTATTATAAATGTTTGTACATGTGAATCAATGTTATCAACAAAATATTTGAGAAAATATCAGGTTTTGAGATGAAATATAAAGTTACTTTATGCATAAAGTGTGATCCAATTGTAATAAATGAATCCGCAGTTGTTGAAATCATTCAAAATTTGTGTTAAAAACGCAATCAATGAATTTGAATAATCTATTTTTGTAAAATATCTTCTTCAACTGTGGATCATACCTTTTACAATATTGCAATACATTCAATATCTTACAAACTCTAAATTAAATAAAGTAATTTCATATGCCTAAAGTTTGATCTAACTCTGGTAGTTATTATGTAAATTGGTAATTTGAGTAAAAATGCCATAAGTCAATTACTTTAGAGAGTCTATTCTCAAGAATTTTTCTCCAATTCTTTCAGTTGTTGGTCATACTTCATGTTGAAATTACTTTCCACAATATTTAAGCTCCATTGTGAAAAAAAGTAGGAAGACATTGGATACAAATGTTCAAACAAATTTGAAGTTATTCTATTAAAGCATAAAAATCAGTAGTCATATTCTCAAAAGAGTTTATACTAACCCACAATTTTGGATTAGTGAGTTTTCTTCTAATTTAAGCTTCTTGAATTCAATCATAAATCACTTATGGTGATAAATAGGCAGTAGATAGAAACTAGAATGAGTTATAACAGAAATGAAACAAAAAATTGGACGAAAATCACTAATTCAAGACTGTAGACAGTTTGAATGGTTTTGAGATATAAATAATTGAGGAAATAAATGAAATTATAAAGATTGATAGATTCGAAGTATTTTTATAAGATAATTACTGAATTTTTCGAATATAGTTTGAGCTTAAGTAACGTTTTCCATTGCCTTTACTTCATTTGAACTTGAATGCATCTTACTGTCTCAGCAAAGTCACTTTCACTGTATTTAAGATTTTTTCTTCACAAATATTCCATTTTTTTCATTCTACCTCCTATATAACGACTGGAAAATCTTTAGCATTTTCGAGAAGCGTAGACACAATTTGAATATGAACTTATTGCAATTTCTTCGACTGCCTGAATTCTAAAGTAAGGTCAAGACTGAAGAGTATTACTTTTTCTTGGTTTCATATGATATAGAGAAATTGACGCATCTTCCGTTACAAATATTCATTTTCAGTTCTAGCACCACGTTAATAATGCAGCTGGCAAAATCCTCATCCATCCCAAATGCTTCTTATTCATTTATTGTTTGAAACTCCAAGTATTTGTGAGGTCCAGAAAATATCTCAACCCAATATTTATCATTGTGCTCGGACTACATCATATATAATTAGATTTGTACTGATATAAAAACTGCAGGTCGCAGAATGGAACCAGCAGATGTGCGCCTAGAATAATTATATTTTGTAACATGCGAACAGAAAAATATAAAACAAACTTACAATTGACTTGCAGTATTTGCTTTTTAATAACTTCTTGTAGCGTTTAACTATTAAAATCAATACACAAACACAACTGGAAATTGGAAAAATTATAAATTGATATTGACAAACAATCTTATTTTTTAGCATCGACATTTGTCTAAATGTTTTCAATGATAACTAAGATTTAAGATTCAAATTAAATTAAAAAATAGGTGCGGCCGCTCCCGTTAGATGGTAGTAACTAAGCGCCAAATTCTTCCATTTGAGTGATCTCTCCCGCTACTCCCTGCTCGTCGTTATGATGTTTTGTTACCATGACCATGTTAACAATAAAATTAAAAAAACAAATCTGACATAGCTTCTTTGATAAAAACATTTATGTAATGTCAAATTTTAAATTTTCATGTTATTTTTGTATACTTATTCTTGAGTACACGAAAAAATAGCATGTTCAACACGTAAAGAAATGTAGATTTTCAAGTTCGTGTATAATTAATGCAATCGCTACGCTCGTACATTAAACTTATACACTCACTAGAAAACTACCTTTTTTCTTTACTTATTAAACAATCTACTATTGTATTATCGATAATACAAAACAAAAGAATTTTCTATTGTCTATTGATATAATATATGATAATTCTTTGGAATTAATAGATAAAATGGTAGAAAATAATAAACCGGTAAATACAGTGAAAACTGAACAATACGTGTGGCGTCAATTTGAACAATTTTGTCAAGAACGAAGTTATCAGTTAAGTATGGACACAACGAATGAAGAACTTGCTCAAATCCTCAAAGATTGGGCCCTCAATATGAAGAAAAGAGATGGTGAAGAATATAAAGAAAATGTGGTGAAAACAAGTTGGAACGTAGCTGCTAAATTGTTGCAACAGAAATATTTTAAAGACTTTAATCGAACTATTGATCCATTTAAAGACATTGGCTGGTACCACAAGCTCTGTTTTTGCCTATACTAGCAGTGTTATTTTAAGAAGCGTTTTAAGGCAATATAAATACTTCAAATTATTTTGAAGGAGAATATTTAATCAAACTTTGTAGACATATGCGTTTTCCGTAATTTGTATCTGAAGATTATTTTCTAAAGTATTTGGGAAAATTCTAATTGTGTTAAAACACATCTTGACACAACGCTCTTAGTAGCGCCAAAAACAGAGCTCGTAGTACCAGCCATTGTATTTAAAAATGCGGTACTTGCAAAAATGCAAAACGAAGAGAGCTTCAAGCTATTCCAGAAAAGCGTAAAAACAGTGCTGTAGCTTTAAATCCTGAAGATATTCATAAAATACTTGATACATTAGACGAAGATACACCTGTTGGACTGCAACGTAAATTTTACCATTTTGCAGCAATTGAACTAGCTTGGTGTGGTGGCGAAGCAGTATCGTGTGTTTTAGATTACTTTAAAGAAGAAATTGATAATTATGGCATGAAAACAGAACGAATTGAATATAACACTGTATTTTCAAAAACCGCGCAAGGGGGAAATAAACGAATTATTGACAATAAATGGTTGACTCCGAATACAACAAATCTCAATTATTGTCCTGTTAGACTTTGGAACGAAATGATGTCCAAACGGAGCCAAAATATAACAACAAAGCGCTTATTTTTGACAGTGAATAAAGATTGGAATAAATATAAAAACAGTGTATGGTATAAAAATACACCGCCGAAGAAATGAAATAAATAAATGGATAAAATTAGGTGCAGAAACTGTCGGATTGGATACAAAAAGAATCAAAGTAACAAATCATCGACCACTACCTCAACTTTGGCGTCAGAAAATGGTAAAAGTGGAGGAGAGTCATCGACCACTACCGCAACTTTAATATCAGTAAATGTTTATAACAATTGTACATTTAATATAAATAATTATTAAATCTGCTTAGTTATTATGAAAATAAATTTAATATAGATTTATAATCTTGTAAATAAAAACAAAAATCACAAATAGATCTATTTTATTCAAAATTTGCAAGTTTTGTCACTCAAGTGATGTCAGCGAAAATACAAAGTTTTATATTATCGATAATACAAAGGCCTGTATTATCGATGTTGTATGTTCACTGCAAATAACTTCTGTAATACATGGTGACTAATGAAATTCATGCATTGTTTTTGGTTGATAAATAGATTTCTCTAATTTATTGTTTCAATAACTGAAATAGCATAGCTTTAGTATTGTCACTTTTATTATGATTTAGTAATTTAACAGGCTACTTTACTTTACGAACTCATCGCAAAATGCCAAAATCGCTAGCTCACTTTTCGATTTATTTTATTGATTATTTTACCAGTCCACGTGGACTCAAATACCCTTTTGCGTCAATAAGCTAGGGGACCAATTGTAGCATGACATTTTGCAACAATGAGCTACCATTTAACAATTTCTAACTTAATAAATGATCTTTACATTTTTACAGAATTAAATCATTGTTTCTGATGAAGACTCTTGAATAGAGACAATAAATAAATATACAGAATTTTGATCAAAAAAAACTTCCAAACTTAGTAAAAATCAGCGAAAATTGATTCTCCCAAGTAAAACACATACTAAAATTAATCCGGGACTGTTAAAAGTGTGCATACAACTTATGATAGCGCTGCGCTAGGGCAAGTGTACGAATGTGTTTACAAAATCCCTGCAGATTTAGCTCGCCATCTATGAACATTTGAGTGAACTATTACCATTCATTACAGAGTACTGTTGCCAATTTCGCCACCATTAAAATTACAGACTACTGTTTGAAACTACTTGGCGCTTTGTCCCACAAATGGCTATCGAATAAGTTTTCAGATTGTCATTTTATTATTTATCGTTGCGTTGCAGTTCTGGTTGCCAGACTGGTTGCAGACTAGACGTTTTCGATTGGCTTATTTCACACCAGTTTTACACTGTGTCATGATATGAACCGCCACCTAGCGTGCACTATTTTGATACTTGAGTGAGAGTAAATGATGTGCAGTTCATGGCTAGCGCTGGTCGAGTTAACATGTTCTTAAGATCTATTCTTATAATTAAAGTTAATAAACAATCTTAAAATAAATATCAAGTCTGATCATTTATAAAAACATAACATGGCGCAGTCGGTTAAAAAGTGAGAAAAAAGGAGGATGCAGTTGACATGCCCAGATTCTCGGCACATGGCGTAAACGAAGACGAAGACGATAGACGATTCGCCGCCATTTTTCAGTAGATCAACGCTGACAGTCCCCGTTTCGTGGCTTTGCCAGGTCATCGCCAAGACGAAACCCACTCCTTCGACAAATTCACGAACAACGGCAACTCGATCACGAGGTACGTGAGGGTCAATTGTTAGACGTGGACGGCCAAAACAATACGATGGAGGCGTCCATGCGGCCCCCCGCCGCCCTCTCATTTGAAGGTAACCTCAAAGAAAATTGGCGCAAGTGGAGACAACGTTTTGAGCTCTACCTGAAGGCAACCGGACTCGATACGAAGCCCGCAGAACGACAAGTTGCAGTTCTCCTTCATGTGATCGGCGAAGAGGCGTTGGACCGATTCGACACGTTTGGCTTAACGGACGCTGAAAAAAAAGTGCTACAGACAGTGATTGATGCTTTCGAAAACTTTTGCACGCCCAAAGCAAATGAAAGTGTGGACAGACATATTTTCTTCACACGAAAGCAACAACCTGGTGAAACTTTTTCGTCCTTTATTACAGAACTGAGAAAGCTGAGCAGTGTGTGTGGTTTCGGTGCGCTTCGTGACAGCCTCATAAAAGACAGTGTGATAATCGGTGTGCTGGACCAGGACTTGAAAACGAGGTTGTTGAGAGAGGACGATCTCGACCTAGAAAAGTGCATAAACATTTGTAAAGCCGCCGAGCTGTCACAAACGCAACTCAAAACATTGGAAAACGAGGCAAAAGTGAACCTGATAAAAACATCGACAAACAAAAATCAACCGAAGCAGAAAAAGAAGAGTAAGCAGCCAAGCAGTACGCAGACGTGCCAACAGATGGCAGCGCAGCAATCGCAGCAAACCAGCAGTAAG
The DNA here is from genome assembly GCA_963989225.1 of Dromius quadrimaculatus. NCBI lineage: Eukaryota > Metazoa > Arthropoda > Insecta > Coleoptera > Carabidae > Dromius > Dromius quadrimaculatus. Next base: position 48,092,251 of record OZ022331.1, on the reverse strand, counting down.
CAACAGTTCCAGCAGATGGCAGCACCGCAGTCAACGCGCAAGCCGTGTCACCGTTGCAACAAGTTTCATCCCATGAACCAGTGTCCTGCGTGGGGGAAAAAGTGCTCAAACTGCGGTAAAATGAATCATTTCGCACAAGTGTGTAAAAATCAAAGTGTAAATTTTATACAAAATCAAAATGAAACTTTTGAAGTCGAGTCAATGTTCATTGGAAACATTTCACTTTCAAAACAAAATGAAGACTGGTGCGAAATGATTCAGATTGACAACAAGTACAATGTAAATGTCAAATTGGACACCGGCGCACACCGAAATGTGATTTCACTGGAAAATCTCAAAAAAGTGTGCATCGATGAGCCAGACCTTGAAAAGTTCACTGCAATTTTAAAAGCATATGGAGGAAGCCAAATTCCGGTTTTGGGAAAGTGTTATTTGACATGCAAATTTGAAAATCGACTTCCATCGATTTTGGAATTTGTTGTGGTTGATGGAAATTCAAATGTTCCAACCGTGATTGGCTCACCTACATTGGAAAAGCTTAAACTTGTACAAAGAGTCAATGTAATTGAAGAAAAACAAGAAAAAAGTAGTTTGAAAAAGGAGTTTGTTAAAAAACACAAAAAAGTTTTTTCTGGAACAGGTTGTATAAAAGATTTTGAATATGATATTAAATTGAAAGAAGATGCAGAGCCAAAAGTTTTGCCTTGTAGAAAAGTTCCAATCGCGCTTATGGATCCTTTAAAACAAGAGTTAGATAAAATGGAAAGTTTAGGAATTATTGAAAAAGTGCAAGGTCCATCAGACTGGGTAAATCAATTTGTAATTGTGAGAAAACCAGATGGTTCTTTGAGAATTTGCCTTGATCCGACTTATTTAAATCAAAATATAAAAAGAGAACATTTTAAAATTCCAAGTTTTGAAGAATTATGCTCCAGAATGCCTGGTGCAAAGGTTTTTACAACACTGGACGCAGACAAGGCATTTTGGCAGATAAAATTGACAGAAGAAAGTTCTTTTTTAGTAGTGTTCAATACACCTTTTGGAAGGTACAGATTTTTGCGAATGCCTTATGGCATAACATCAGCTTCAGAAATTTTTCAAATGGTATTTCAACTGATTTTTGGAGATATTGAAGGTGTTGCTATTTATATAGATGATCTTATGGTCTGGGGAAAAGATCAAAAAGAACACGATGAAAGAGTTGAAAAAGTTTTAAAAAGAGCCGAAGAATGGGGTATAACTTTTAATTTAAATAAATGCATTTTTGGAGTTGATCAAGTAAAATATGTGGGTCATGTTTTTTCAAAAGATGGTATTAGAATGGATGATGATAAAATTAAAGCCATCACAAACATGGAACGCCCAAAAAACAAAAAAGAAATGGAAACTTTTCTTGGTATGTTAGCTTATGTCAGTAAATACATTCCAAATGTTTCACATGAAAGTTCAAATTTGCGAAATTTAATTAAAAAAGACGTTCCATGGGTGTGGGATGAAAATGTAGAAAAAAGTTTTCAAAAAGTTAAACAAATTTTGATAAAAAACCCCGTTTTACAGTATTTTGATGTAAACAAGCCAGTCATTTTATCTGTAGATGCGTCGAAAGATGGCTTGGGCTGTGTTCTTTTGCAAAACAATTTACCTGTCGCATACGCGAGCAAATCGTTGACTGATGTAGAAAAAAGGTACGCACAAATTGAAAAAGAGACTTTAGCTATTTGTTTTGCTTGTGAGAGATTTGAACAGTATATTTATGGAAAAAGAGTTGTTGTTGAAAGCGATCATAAACCACTAGAGTTTATATTTAAAAAGTCACTAAATGAGTGTCCGGCGAGATTATTGAGAATGAGACTGAAATTGCAAAAGTATGATTTAGAAATTAAGTACAAACCGGGCAAAGAACTTTTATTGGCAGATGCATTGTCACGTCATTTTTTGGTGGAACCGTCGAATGGTCGCGAAAAAGATGTTGAAGCACAAGTTTTCTTATTGATAGAGTCACTGCCGATATCCGTGGAGAAAAAGTTAGAATTTCAAAAAGAAACGCACGATGACAAGGAAATGCAAATGTTAATGAAATACATTTTAGAAGGTTGGCCAAGCGATGCCAATAAGATACCTGAAGTATTAAAACCGTATCACACTTTCGCTGATGAATTGTGTGTAATTGATGGGTTAATTTTTAAAGGAAACAGAATTGTAGTTCCTAAAAAACTGCGAAAAGAAATGTTAAATTTAATTCATTATTGTCATCTGGGAATTGAAAAGTGTAAAAACCGTGCTAGAGAAATTGTGTATTGGCCATTTATGAATCAGCACATTGAAAACATCGTCAAAAGTTGTGAATCTTGTATGCGTTTCAAAAAAGCGAATGTCAGACAACCTTTGTTACCGCACGAAGTCCCGAGTGCTCCGTGGGAAACAATTGGTATGGATTTGTTTGAGTTTCAAAACAGTCATTGGCTTTTAGCTATAGATTATTTCAGCAAGTATGTGGAAGTTGCAAAATTGGAGAACATGTTAGGTTCAACAATTGTGTCAAAATTAAAGTCAATTTTTGCAAGATTTGGAATTCCCAAAAAAGCAATTTCTGATAACGGTACCCACTTTGCAAACCGTGACATGCGAAATTTTGCAAATTCCTGGAATTTTGAACATGTAACGTCAAGTCCGAATTATCCGCAATCAAATGGTATGGTTGAAAGAAATGTTGGAACTATAAAAAGTATGTTTAAAAAGATAGAGCATAGTAATAGAGATCCGGCACTTGCATTGTTAGAGTACAGAAACACTCCGATCTCAAATGAAATAAAATCACCGAACGAATTGTTATTTGGTTACAAAACTCGTGGAATTCTGCCGATAAATGTAAAAAGGAATGAATGGGAGAAGAATGAGTTAGTTAGGCAACAATTGATAAGAAGGCAAAGCGAACAAAAAGTTGTGTATGATAGAAACAGTCATTTATTGAATCCTTTGAAAGTAGCAGATAACGTGTACATTCGAAAAGAAGAAGGTAAACCATTGGAACAGGCAATTGTAACAAAAATTTGTAATAGACCAAGGTCATACGAAGTGCAAATGTCAAACGGTCGAAAACTTGAAAGAAATCGTGTACATTTATATAATAAGACGACTGAATACGATTGTGATGAAACTGTACCAAATAACGCGATTCCAAATGTAACTCGAGCGAGTCCTGAACAAGCGAGTTCAAATGTTGTAAACAAAAGTGTTAATTTAAACCAAAGTGTTCCAAACAATCAAACTTATGTAACAAAATCTGGTAGAAATGTAAAACCACCGTCGTACTTAAAAGATTATAAACTCTAAGTTCAAATGTATTTTAGTTTATAAGTCTAAAATTGTATTGACAACTTATTTTTGTATTTTGAAATGTAAACCAAAAATTACTTGTAAAGGGAGATGTCATGATATGAACCGCCACCTAGCGTGCACTATTTTGATACTTGAGTGAGAGTAAATGATGTGCAGTTCATGGCTAGCGCTGGTCGAGTTAACATGTTCTTAAGATCTATTCTTATAATTAAAGTTAATAAACAATCTTAAAATAAATATCAAGTCTGATCATTTATAAAAACATAACACACTGAACAAAAATTTGTTAGTCTTTTCAATTCACATTATTTTTTATTTAATAAAATATCTTTGTTATCGTTATGTCATACATTTATTCGTATTACTGAAATTTTTTTTGTTGGTAGTTAACAAACAATAGCTGTAAAATAAAAGTGGGAAGGTTACGTGCCGCCAATTTCAAATTGAATTTTGTCGCATGAAAATCTGTGGATATATTAGTCCTATTTACATAGTTTTGTTATTATAAAATATCGATGACATTAAATATCTGAATATATTTAAGGTCACTAGCTCAAGAAATCGGTTAAAGCTTGCTTCGCAATGCTGACATCTACATTTGCTTTTAGCTGTAAATACTTCCCAAACAATTTTCTTGGAACAGAGTTCGTGATACGAGTGGTAGCTAGTTTTCAGATATTCTACGAGGCAGCAGCACCTACCTCGTTTTGAAATAAGGTAAAATGATGTGTTTTCGAAGTGGTTTTCGATTTTATCCTGATTTCTCCCATTTTCAATAATTTTTAATATTGAGGTTATTAAATTTCTGAATAAGGACATCTTTTAGTTCTTATTGTTGAATAATTTTATCTATTTATTTTCAACTCAAAAATTAATTAAATAATAGCAGTTGTCTACATGAAAGAATATAAATCATTGTGATAGAAAAAACCGCTGTTTTAGTGCCACTGACAAATTAAATTTCACCAATTTTAACGCCATTTTCTAACTATTGCGTGCTTTGGTAGAAATCCCCATATTATAGGATTTTACCAATAAGTTTTCAATATTAATTGTTTATTTTTGTAGATTACAATTTAAATTCGTCTATAGAAGTGTTTCAAATCAAATTTCGATGAATCAACTGTTCCTAGGATGTTGGTATTAATATTTTGAAGAAATCAAATTGTACAAAAAGTACGTATATGTTTTTGCTTATTATAAAACATTTTGTTCAATAATAAATGGGAGTACTGGTGACAATAGTTATATGAATAAAATCATTCAAGTGTTTGAAAGACAGGGCTTGAATTTGCTCGATAATTTATTGAAAGACTATAGGCTCATAATAATAAAAGTAGATGTATTATCGAGAAGATAAGAACTTTGAGCTACTTCTTTTTATGAAGGGTGAACTCTAAATTCTTTAGTTGAATTGTGTTTTTCAATTTATAAGCTAGGATAATTTGATTTGATAATGCTCATTTGATCTCTTGAATTATTGAAGATTGTACAGTTTTGCAGCTTACCAGCTTACAACTGATGACTCAACAGTGGACGAAAGAAAGAAAATCACGAGTCCCCAAGCATTTCATACATTCAAAACAGTTCAGGGGCCTCATTGAATACTGCCTAGATAAACCAAGGTGTCTCTATCCGATACTGCATATTTCAGATGTTAGTGCAACGACGACTCGAGTTTCAAACAAAAAAAAGCTGAAAATGTAAGTGCGAATATTTGAATAATACTCTGGAATAATTTCTCCATTCGTATTTGCATATATTTAAAGTGTTCCATGGCTAATAGAATTTTAAATTTATGTCAATTATATTAGAAAAAGATCTATTGATACATCACTGATTCACTAGTCTAAAAAGAACCAAACATTGTACACATATTAACGGAAAATAGAATATTCGATGAAAATAGATATTAATAAATAATCAATTGATTCCCATATTTGCTGTTTCGTAAAGTATGATTTATTTATTTAACTAAACAAATATTTTACTTGAATGTACCAGATTTAAGAGAATTATATAAAGATTTTTGACAAAATACCAACAAATACCCCTCGCTCTTGCATTAAAATAAATAATAATAATAAAGTTTGAATTTATCGTTGAATGTCGGACGCGTTCGGGTCTCATCGCCATATAAACAACCCTGTAAACAACAAAAACAATTATTGTTAATAGGAGGAAATTATTTGTGTTCGATTTAAGTATTTTTATTAGTTTTTGGGTGTTTAGAATATGTGAAAAGATAATTATTTGGAATATATTAGAAGAATATGGTTAGTTGATGGTGGAATCCAACAATTTAATACCGGATTTGAAAAATTGCGACGGTAGCATCTTCAACATGAATAGATAAGTGCTTATTATTATTTGATTCATCACTTGGTTATTTTCAGTATTAAAATGTTTGTGTATAATAACAATATATTAAAAGCTGAAATTTCTAGTTTTTTCATTATTTTGAGTTATATAAATAAGATATAGGTATAATATAATATTTATTTATGGTTGGTACCGTTCGATTATCTTCGTCATCCTTCGTACCTGCTATTCACTGGTACCTGGTACTCACTGGTACCTCTAAACAAACAATTGGAAAAATTGTTGACTTTTAGCTTCTGCTTTGTATATTTTGACGAATTTTTAGTGTTTTGAAATGATTTGGGATCATTTATTGATTTATTTGCAAAAACTGATGAATTCAGACTACATATAGGAATACGTAAATAGTTGAGATACTTGAACTGAAGTGCGCATTTTTGAAATGAGTTGATATTGTGCAGTCATAATAAGTTGTATTCTCTGAGGATGTGTGGACTGTAAATTTTAATTTTTTTAATTCAGATTCTTTTGATATAACTATATATATTATTGGAGAACAACAGCGCATGTTTCTATATGGAGGTGATGGATAGGTGATATAAATATTTTCTGATATTTTTATTTATTCATTAGGTAGAATAGAATATTGCAATGTCTACTTGCTATGATAACAGGTGGCGACTGTTACCATATTAAATAAACTTAATTATTTTGAGTTTTAAGATAATCTAAGCTCATTCACGTTTAGTGAATGGACTTAGTCGATCTTATATCGAAATAACTGCGAGTGCATGTATTTTAATGAACACAGAGTTCATAGACTATAGTTGGAATGATTTCAGCAATAGTCTCTTTACTGTGTTCCTTTTATGGTGGTCTTGAACGAATCCAGAAGAAGAAGTCACATCAAGGAGATTGTACAAGACGAAAAACAATGGAAAATACTTTCCCCCAAGAGGATTTTACTGCAGGAGGATGGATTCTACGATAGGAAATCATCTCCGATGAATTCTTTTGAGGTCTGTAAATTTTTTGCATCATTTTCATAGTAGAATAGATTAGTGCAATGTTTACTTGCTATGATAACAGCTGGCTACTGTTACCATAGTAAATAAACTTAATTATTCTGAATTTTAGGATAATCTAAGCTCATTCACCTTTAGTGAATGGACTTAGTCGATCTTAAAATCGAAATAACTGCGAGTGCATGTATTTTAATGAACACAGAGTTCATAGACTATAGTTGGAATGATTTCAGCAATAGTCTCTTTACTGTGTTCCTTTTATGGTGGTCTTGAACGAATCCAGAAGAAGAAGTCACATCAAGGAGATTGTACAAGACGAAAAACAATGAAAAATACTTTCCCCCAAGAGGATTTTACTGCAGGAGGATGGATTCTACGATAGGAAATCATCTCCGATGAATTCTTTTGAGGTCTGTAATTTTTTTGCATCATTTTCATAGTAGAATAGATTAGTGCAATGTTTACTTGCTATGATAACAGCTGGCTACTGTTACCATAGTAAATAAACTAAATTATTCTGAATTTTAGGATAATCTGAGCTCATTCACCGTTAGTGAATGAACTTAGTCGATCTTAAAATCAAAATAACTGCGAGTGCATGTATTTTAATGAACACAGAGTTCATAGACTATAGTTGGAATGATTTCAGCAATAGTCTCTTTACTGTGTTCCTTTTATGGTGGTCTTGAATGAATCCAGAAGAAGAAGTTACATCAAGGAGATTGTTCAAGACGAAAAACAATGAAAAATACTTTCCCCCAAGAGGATTTCACTGCAGGAGGATGGATTCTACGATAGGAAATCATCTCCGATGAATTCTTTTGAGGTCTGTAATTTTTTTGCATCATTTTAATGGTAGAATAGATTAGTGCAATGTTTACTTGCTATGATAACAGCTGGCTACTGTAACCATAGTAAATAAACTTAATTATTCTGAATTTTAGGATAATCTGAGCTCATTCACCGTTAGTGAATGGACTTAGTCGATCTTAAAATCGAAATAACTGCGAGTGCATGTATTTTAATGAACACAGAGTTCATAGACTATAGTTGGAATGATTTCAGCAATAGTCTCTTCACTGTGTTCCTTTTATGGTGGTCTTGAACGAATCCAGAAGAAGAAGTCACATCAAGGAGATTGTACAAGACGAAAAACAATGAAAAATACTTTCCCCCAACAGGATTTTACTGCAGGAGGATGGATTCTACGATAGGAAATCATCTCCGATGAATTCTTTTGAGGTCTGTAAATTTTTTGCATCATTTTCATAGTAGAATAGATTAGTGCAATGTTTACTTGCTATGATAACAGCTGGCTACTGTTACCATAGTAAATAAACTTAATTATTCTGAATTTTAGGATAATCTAAGCTCATTCACCTTTAGTGAATGGACTTAGTCGATCTTAAAATCGAAATAACTGCGAGTGCATGTATTTTAATGAACACAGAGTTCATAGACTATAGTTGGAATGATTTCAGCAATAGTCTCTTTACTGTGTTCCTTTTATGGTGGTCTTGAATGAATCCAGAAGAAGAAGTTACATCAAGGAGATTGTTCAAGACGAAAAACAATGAAAAATACTTTCCCCCAAGAGGATTTCACTGCAGGAGGATGGATTCTACGATAGGAAATCATCTCCGATGAATTCTTTTGAGGTCTGTAATTTTTTTGCATCATTTTAATGGTAGAATAGATTAGTGCAATGTTTACTTGCTATGATAACAGCTGGCTACTGTAACCATAGTAAATAAACCTAATTATTTTGAATTTTAGGATAATCTGAGCTCATTCACCTTTAGTGAATGGACTTAGTCGATCTTAAAATCGAAATAACTGCGAGTGCATGTATTTTAATGAACACAGAGTTCATAGACTATAGTTGGAATGATTTCAGCAATAGTCTCTTTACTGTGTTCCTTTTATGGTGGTCTTAAATGAATCCAGAAGAAGAAGTTACATCAAGGAGATTGTTCAAGACGAAAAACAATGAAAAATACTTTCCCCAAAGAGGATTTCACTGCAGGAGGATGGATTCTACGATAGGAAATCATCTCCGATGAATTCTTTTGAGGTCTGTAATTTTTTTGCATCATTTCAATGGTAGAATAGATTAGTGCAATGTTTACTTGCTATGATAACAGCTGGCTACTGTAACCATAGTAAATAAACTTAATTATTTTGAATTTTAGGATAATCTAAGCTCATTCACCTTTAGTGAATGGACTTAGTCGATCTTAAAATCGAAATAACTGCGAGTGCATGTATTTTAATGAACACAGAGTTCATAGACTATAGTTGGAATGATTTCAGCAATAGTCTCTTTACTGTGTTCCTTTTATGGTGGTCTTGAACGAATCCAGAAGAAGAAGTCACATCAAGGAGATTGTACAAGACGAAAAACAATGAAAAATACTTTCCCCCAAGAGGATTTTACTGCAGGAGGATGGATTCTACGATAGGAAATCATCTCCGATGAATTCTTTTGAGGTCTGTAGATTTTTTGCATCATTTTCATAGTAGAATAGATTAGTGCAATGTTTACTTGCTATGATAACAGCTGGCTACTGTAACCATAGTAAATAAACTTAATTATTTTGAATTTTAGGATAATCTAAGCTCATTTACCTTTAGTGAATGGACTTAGTCGATCTTAAAATCGAAATAACTGCGAGTGCATGTATTTTAATGAACACAGAGTTCATAGACTATAGTTGGAATGATTTCAGCAATAGTCTCTTTACTGTGTTCCTTTTATGGTGCTCTTGAACGAATCCAGAAGAAGAAGTCACATCAAGGAGATTGTACAAGACGAAAAACAATGAAAAATACTTTCCCCCAAGAGGATTTTACTGCAGGAGGATGGATTCTACGATAGGAAATCATCTCCGATGAATTCTTTTGAGGTCTGTAAATTTTTTGCATCATTTTCATAGTAGAATAGATTAGTGCAATGTCTACTTGCTATGATAACAGCTGGCTACTGTAACCATAGTAAATAAACTTAATTATTTTGAATTTTAGGATAATCTAAGCTCATTCACCTTTAGTGAATGGACTTAGTCGATCTTAAAATCGAAATAACTGCGAGTGCATGTATTTTAATGAACACAGAGTTCATAGACTATAGTTGGAATGATTTCAGCAATAGTCTCTTTACTGTGTTCCTTTTATGGTGGTCTTGAACGAATCCAGAAGAAGAAGTCACATCAAGGAGATTGTACAAGACGAAAAACAATGAAAAATACTTTCCCCCAAGAGGATTTTACTGCAGGAGGATGGATTCTACGATAGGAAATCATCTCCGATGAATTCTTTTGAGGTCTGTAAATTTTTTGCATCATTTTCATAGTAGAATAGATTAGTGCAATGTTTACTTGCTATGATAACAGCTGGCTACTGTAACCATAGTAAATAAACTTAATTATTTTGAATTTTAGGATAATCTAAGCTCATTTACCTTTAGTGAATGGACTTAGTCGATCTTAAAATCGAAATAACTGCGAGTGCATGTATTTTAATGAACACAGAGTTCATAGACTATAGTTGGAATGATTTCAGCAATAGTCTCTTTACTATGTTCCTTTTATGGTGGTCTTGAATGAATCCAGAAGAAGAAGTTACATCAAGGAGATTGTTCAAGACGAAAAACAATGAAAAATACTTTCCCCCAAGAGGATTTCACTGCAGGATGATGGATTCTACGATAGGAAATCATCTCCGATGAATTCTTTTGAGGTCTGTAATTTTTTTGCATCATTTTAATGGTAGAATAGATTAGTGCAATGTTTACTTGCTATGATAACAGCTGGCTACTGTAACCATAGTAAATAAACTTAATTATTTTGAATTTTAGGATAATCTAAGCTCATTCACCTTTAGTGAATGGACTTAGTCGATCTTAAAATCGAAATAACTGCGAGTGCATGTATTTTAATGAACACAGAGTTCATAGACTATAGTTGGAATGATTTCAGCAATAGTCTCTTTACTGTGTTCCTTTTATGGTGGTCTTGAATGAATCCAGAAGAAGAAGTTACATCAAGGAGATTGTTCAAGACGAAAAACAATGAAAAATACTTTCCCCCAAGAGGGTTTCACTGCAGGAGGATGGATTCTACGATAGGAAATCATCTCCGATGAATTCTTTTGAGGTCTGTAATTTTTTTGCATCATTTCAATGGTAGAATAGATTAGTGCAATGTTTACTTGCTATGATAACAGCTGGCTACTGTAACCATAGTAAATAAACTTAATTATTTTGAATTTTAGGATAATCTAAGCTCATTCTCCTTTAGTGAATGGACTTAGTCGATCTTAAAATCGAAATAACTGCGAGTGCATGTATTTTAATGAACACAGAGTTCATAGACTATAGTTGGAATGATTTCAGCAATAGTCTCTTTACTGTGTTCCTTTTATGGTGGTCTTGAACGAATCCAGAAGAAGAAGTCACATCAAGGAGATTGTACAAGACGAAAAACAATGAAAAATACTTTCCCCCAAAAGGATTTTACTGCAGGAGGATGGATTCTACGATAGGAAATCATCTCCGATGAATTCTTTTGAGGTCTGTAATTTTTTTGCATCATTTTAATGGTAGAATAGATTAGTGCAATGTTTACTTGCTATGATAACAGCTGGCTACTGTAACCATAGTAAATAAACTTAATTATTTTGAATTTTAGGATAATCTAAGCTCATTCACCTTTAGTGAATGGACTTAGTCGATCTTAAAATCGAAATAACTGCGAGTGCATGTATTTTAATGAACACAGAGTTCATAGACTATAGTTGGAATGATTTCAGCAATAGTCTCTTTACTGTGTTCCTTTTATGGTGGTCTTGAACGAATCCAGAAGAAGAAGTTACATCAAGGAGATTGTACAAGACGAAAAACAATGAAAAATACTTTCCCCCAAGAGGATTTTACTGCAGGAGGATGGATTCTACGATAGGAAATCATCTCCGATGAATTCTTTTGAGGTCTGTAATTTTTTTGCATCATTTCAATGGTAGAATAGATTAGTGCAATGTTTACTTGCTATGATAACAGCTGGCTACTGTTACCATAGTAAATAAACTTAATTATTCTGAATTTTAGGATAATCTAAGCTCATTCACCTTTAGTGAATGGACTTAGTCGATCTTAAAATCGAAATAACTGCGAGTGCATGTATTTTAATGAACACAGAGTTCATAGACTATAGTTGGAATGATTTCAGCAATAGTCTCTTTACTATGTTCCTTTTATGGTGGTCTTGAATGAATCCAGAAGAAGAAGTTACATCAAGGAGATTGTTCAAGACGAAAAACAATGAAAAATACTTTCCCCCAAGAGGATTTCACTGCAGGATGATGGATTCTACGATAGGAAATCATCTCCGATGAATTCTTTTGAGGTCTGTAATTTTTTTGCATCATTTTAATGGTAGAATAGATTAGTGCAATGTTTACTTGCTATGATAACAGCTGGCTACTGTAACCATAGTAAATAAACTTAATTATTTTGAATTTTAGGATAATCTAAGCTCATTCACCTTTAGTGAATGGACTTAGTCGATCTTAAAATCGAAATAACTGCGAGTGCATGTATTTTAATGAACACAGAGTTCATAGACTATAGTTGGAATGATTTCAGCAATAGTCTCTTTACTGTGTTCCTTTTATGGTGGTCTTGAACGAATCCAGAAGAAGAAGTCACATCAAGGAGATTGTACAAGACGAAAAACAATGAAAAATACTTGCCCCCAAGAGGATTTTACTGCAGGAGGATGGATTCTACGATAGGAAATCATCTCCGATGAATTCTTTTGAGGTCTGTGAATTTTTTACATCATTTTCATAGTAGAATAGATTAGTGCAATGTTTACTTGCTATGATAACAGCTGGCTACTGTAACCATAGTAAATAAACTTAATTATTTTGAATTTTAGGATAATCTAAGCTCATTCACCTTTAGTGAATGGACTTAGTCGATCTTGAAATCGAAATAACTGCGAGTGCATGTATTTTAATGAACACAGAGTTCATAGACTATAGTTGGAATGATTTCAGCAATAGTCTCTTTACTGTGTTCCTTTTATGGTGGTCTTGAACGAATCCAGAAGAAGAAGTCACATCAAGGAGATTGTACAAGACGAAAAACAATGAAAAATACTTTCCCCCAAGAGGATTTTACTGCAGGAGGATGGATTCTACGATAGGAAATCATCTCCGATGAATTCTTTTGAGGTCTGTAAATTTTTTGCATCATTTTCATAGTAGAATAGATTAGTGCAATGTTTACTTGCTATGATAACAGCTGGCTACTGTTACCATAGTAAATAAACTTAATTATTCTGAATTTTAGGATAATCTAAGCTCATTCACCTTTAGTGAATGGACTTAGTCGATCTTAAAATCGAAATAACTGCGAGTGCATGTATTTTAATGAACACAGAGTTCATAGACTATAGTTGGAATGATTTCAGCAATAGTCTCTTTACTGTGTTCCTTTTATGGTGCTCTTGAACGAATCCAGAAGAAGAAGTCACATCAAGGAGATTGTACAAGACGAAAAACAATGAAAAATACTTTCCCCCAAGAGGATTTTACTGCAGGAGGATGGATTCTACGATAGGAAATCATCTCCGATGAATTCTTTTGAGGTCTGTAAATTTTTTGCATCATTTTCATAGTAGAATAGATTAGTGCAATGTTTACTTGCTATGATAACAGCTGGCTACTGTTACCATAGTAAATAAACTTAATTATTCTGAATTTTAGGATAATCTAAGCTCATTCACCTTTAGTAAATGGACTTAGTCGATCTTGAAATCGAAATAACTGCGAGTGCATGTATTTTAATGAACACAGAGTTCATAGACTATAGTTGGAATGATTTCAGCAATAGTCTCTTTACTGTGTTCCTTTTATGGTGCTCTTGAACGAATCCAGAAGAAGAAGTCACATCAAGGAGATTGTACAAGACGAAAAACAATGAAAAATACTTGCCCCCAAGAGGATTTTACTGCAGGAGGATGGATTCTACGATAGGAAATCATCTCCGATGAATTCTTTTGAGGTCTGTAATTTTTTTGCATCATTTTAATGGTAGAATAGATTAGTGCAATGTTTACTTGCTATGATAACAGCTGGCTACTGTAACCATAGTAAATAAACTTAATTATTTTGAATTTTAGGATAATCTAAGCTCATTCACCTTTAGTGAATGGACTTAGTCGATCTTAAAATCGAAATAACTGCGAGTGCATGTATTTTAATGAACACAGAGTTCATAGACTATAGTTGGAATGATTTCAGCAATAGTCTCTTTACTGTGTTCCTTTTATGGTGGTCTTGAACGAATCCAGAAGAAGAAGTCACATCAAGGAGATTGTACAAGACGAAAAACAATGAAAAATACTTGCCCCCAAGAGGATTTTACTGCAGGAGGATGGATTCTACGATAGGAAATCATCTCCGATGAATTCTTTTGAGGTCTGTGAATTTTTTACATCATTTTCATAGTAGAATAGATTAGTGCAATGTTTACTTGCTATGATAACAGCTGGCTACTGTAACCATAGTAAATAAACTTAATTATTTTGAATTTTAGGATAATCTAAGCTCATTCACCTTTAGTGAATGGACTTAGTCGATCTTGAAATCGAAATAACTGCGAGTGCATGTATTTTAATGAACACAGAGTTCATAGACTATAGTTGGAATGATTTCAGCAATAGTCTCTTTACTGTGTTCCTTTTATGGTGGTCTTGAACGAATCCAGAAGAAGAAGTCACATCAAGGAGATTGTACAAGACGAAAAACAATGAAAAATACTTTCCCCCAAGAGGATTTTACTGCAGGAGGATGGATTCTACGATAGGAAATCATCTCCGATGAATTCTTTTGAGGTCTGTAAATTTTTTGCATCATTTTCATAGTAGAATAGATTAGTGCAATGTTTACTTGCTATGATAACAGCTGGCTACTGTTACCATAGTAAATAAACTTAATTATTCTGAATTTTAGGATAATCTAAGCTCATTCACCTTTAGTGAATGGACTTAGTCGATCTTAAAATCGAAATAACTGCGAGTGCATGTATTTTAATGAACACAGAGTTCATAGACTATAGTTGGAATGATTTCAGCAATAGTCTCTTTACTGTGTTCCTTTTATGGTGCTCTTGAACGAATCCAGAAGAAGAAGTCACATCAAGGAGATTGTACAAGACGAAAAACAATGAAAAATACTTTCCCCCAAGAGGATTTTACTGCAGGAGGATGGATTCTACGATAGGAAATCATCTCCGATGAATTCTTTTGAGGTCTGTGAATTTTTTACATCATTTTCATAGTAGAATAGATTAGTGCAATGTTTACTTGCTATGATAACAGCTGGCTACTGTAACCATAGTAAATAAACTTAATTATTTTGAATTTTAGGATAATCTAAGCTCATTCACCTTTAGTGAATGGACTTAGTCGATCTTGAAATCGAAATAACTGCGAGTGCATGTATTTTAATGAACACAGAGTTCATAGACTATAGTTGGAATGATTTCAGCAATAGTCTCTTTACTGTGTTCCTTTTATGGTGGTCTTGAACGAATCCAGAAGAAGAAGTCACATCAAGGAGATTGTACAAGACGAAAAACAATGAAAAATACTTTCCCCCAAGAGGATTTTACTGCAGGAGGATGGATTCTACGATAGGAAATCATCTCCGATGAATTCTTTTGAGGTCTGTAAATTTTTTGCATCATTTTCATAGTAGAATAGATTAGTGCAATGTTTACTTGCTATGATAACAGCTGGCTACTGTTACCATAGTAAATAAACTTAATTATTCTGAATTTTAGGATAATCTAAGCTCATTCACCTTTAGTGAATGGACTTAGTCGATCTTAAAATCGAAATAACTGCGAGTGCATGTATTTTAATGAACACAGAGTTCATAGACTATAGTTGGAATGATTTCAGCAATAGTCTCTTTACTGTGTTCCTTTTATGGTGGTCTTGAACGAATCCAGAAGAAGAAGTCACATCAAGGAGATTGTACAAGACGAAAAACAATGAAAAATACTTTCCCCCAAGAGGATTTTACTGCAGGAGGATGGATTCTACGATAGGAAATCATCTCCGATGAATTCTTTTGAGGTCTGTAAATTTTTTGCATCATTTTCATAGTAGAATAGATTAGTGCAATGTCTACTTGCTATGATAACAGCTGGCTACTGTAACCATAGTAAATAAACTTAATTATTTTGAATTTTAGGATAATCTAAGCTCATTCACCTTTAGTGAATGGACTTAGTCGATCTTAAAATCGAAATAACTGCGAGTGCATGTATTTTAATGAACACAGAGTTCATAGACTATAGTTGGAATGATTTCAGCAATAGTCTCTTTACTGTGTTCCTTTTATGGTGGTCTTGAACGAATCCAGAAGAAGAAGTCACATCAAGGAGATTGTACAAGACGAAAAACAATGAAAAATACTTTCCCCCAAGAGGATTTTACTGCAGGAGGATGGATTCTACGATAGGAAATCATCTCCGATGAATTCTTTTGAGGTCTGTAAATTTTTTGCATCATTTTCATAGTAGAATAGATTAGTGCAATGTTTACTTGCTATGATAACAGCTGGCTACTGTAACCATAGTAAATAAACTTAATTATTTTGAATTTTAGGATAATCTAAGCTCATTTACCTTTAGTGAATGGACTTAGTCGATCTTAAAATCGAAATAACTGCGAGTGCATGTATTTTAATGAACACAGAGTTCATAGACTATAGTTGGAATGATTTCAGCAATAGTCTCTTTACTATGTTCCTTTTATGGTGGTCTTGAATGAATCCAGAAGAAGAAGTTACATCAAGGAGATTGTTCAAGACGAAAAACAATGAAAAATACTTTCCCCCAAGAGGATTTCACTGCAGGATGATGGATTCTACGATAGGAAATCATCTCCGATGAATTCTTTTGAGGTCTGTAATTTTTTTGCATCATTTTAATGGTAGAATAGATTAGTGCAATGTTTACTTGCTATGATAACAGCTGGCTACTGTAACCATAGTAAATAAACTTAATTATTTTGAATTTTAGGATAATCTAAGCTCATTCACCTTTAGTGAATGGACTTAGTCGATCTTAAAATCGAAATAACTGCGAGTGCATGTATTTTAATGAACACAGAGTTCATAGACTATAGTTGGAATGATTTCAGCAATAGTCTCTTTACTGTGTTCCTTTTATGGTGGTCTTGAACGAATCCAGGAGAAGAAGTCACATCAAGGAGATTGTACAAGACGAAAAACAATGAAAAATACTTTCCCCCAAGAGGATTTTACTGCAGGATGATGGATTCTACGATAGGAAATCATCTCCGATGAATTCTTTTGAGGTCTGTAATTTTTTTGCATCATTTTAAAGGTAGAATAGATTAGTGCAATGTTTACTTGCTATGATAACAGCTGGCTACTGTAACCATAGTAAATAAACTTAATTATTTTGAATTTTAGGATAATCTAAGCTCATTCACCTTTAGTGAATGGACTTAGTCGATCTTAAAATCGAAATAACTGCGAGTGCATGTATTTTAATGAACACAGAGTTCATAGACTATAGTTGGAATGATTTCAGCAATAGTCTCTTTACTGTGTTCCTTTTATGGTGGTCTTGAACGAATCCAGGAGAAGAAGTCACATCAAGGAGATTGTACAAGACGAAAAACAATGAAAAATACTTTCCCCCAAGAGGATTTTACTGCAGGATGATGGATTCTACGATAGGAAATCATCTCCGATGAATTCTTTTGAGGTCTGTAATTTTTTTGCATCATTTTAAAGGTAGAATAGATTAGTGCAATGTTTACTTGCTATGATAACAGCTGGCTACTGTAACCATAGTAAATAAACTTAATTATTTTGAATTTTAGGATAATCTAAGCTCATTCACCTTTAGTGAATGGACTTAGTCGATCTTAAAATCGAAATAACTGCGAGTGCATGTATTTTAATGAACACAGAGTTCATAGACTATAGTTGGAATGATTTCAGCAATAGTCTCTTTACTGTGTTCCTTTTATGGTGCTCTTGAACGAATCCAGAAGAAGAAGTCACATCAAGGAGATTGTACAAGACGAAAAACAATGAAAAATACTTTCCCCCAAGAGGATTTTACTGCAGGAGGATGGATTCTACGATAGGAAATCATCTCCGATGAATTCTTTTGAGGTCTGTAAATTTTTTGCATCATTTTCATAGTAGAATAGATTAGTGCAATGTCTACTTGCTATGATAACAGCTGGCTACTGTAACCATAGTAAATAAACTTAATTATTTTGAATTTTAGGATAATCTAAGCTCATTCACCTTTAGTGAATGGACTTAGTCGATCTTAAAATCGAAATAACTGCGAGTGCATGTATTTTAATGAACACAGAGTTCATAGACTATAGTTGGAATGATTTCAGCAATAGTCTCTTTACTGTGTTCCTTTTATGGTGGTCTTGAACGAATCCAGAAGAAGAAGTCACATCAAGGAGATTGTACAAGACGAAAAACAATGAAAAATACTTTCCCCCAAGAGGATTTTACTGCAGGAGGATGGATTCTACGATAGGAAATCATCTCCGATGAATTCTTTTGAGGTCTGTAAATTTTTTGCATCATTTTCATAGTAGAATAGATTAGTGCAATGTTTACTTGCTATGATAACAGCTGGCTACTGTAACCATAGTAAATAAACTTAATTATTTTGAATTTTAGGATAATCTAAGCTCATTTACCTTTAGTGAATGGACTTAGTCGATCTTAAAATCGAAATAACTGCGAGTGCATGTATTTTAATGAACACAGAGTTCATAGACTATAGTTGGAATGATTTCAGCAATAGTCTCTTTACTATGTTCCTTTTATGGTGGTCTTGAATGAATCCAGAAGAAGAAGTTACATCAAGGAGATTGTTCAAGACGAAAAACAATGAAAAATACTTTCCCCCAAGAGGATTTCACTGCAGGATGATGGATTCTACGATAGGAAATCATCTCCGATGAATTCTTTTGAGGTCTGTAATTTTTTTGCATCATTTTAATGGTAGAATAGATTAGTGCAATGTTTACTTGCTATGATAACAGCTGGCTACTGTAACCATAGTAAATAAACTTAATTATTTTGAATTTTAGGATAATCTAAGCTCATTCACCTTTAGTGAATGGACTTAGTCGATCTTAAAATCGAAATAACTGCGAGTGCATGTATTTTAATGAACACAGAGTTCATAGACTATAGTTGGAATGATTTCAGCAATAGTCTCTTTACTGTGTTCCTTTTATGGTGGTCTTGAACGAATCCAGGAGAAGAAGTCACATCAAGGAGATTGTACAAGACGAAAAACAATGAAAAATACTTTCCCCCAAGAGGATTTTACTGCAGGATGATGGATTCTACGATAGGAAATCATCTCCGATGAATTCTTTTGAGGTCTGTAATTTTTTTGCATCATTTTAAAGGTAGAATAGATTAGTGCAATGTTTACTTGCTATGATAACAGCTGGCTACTGTAACCATAGTAAATAAACTTAATTATTTTGAATTTTAGGATAATCTAAGCTCATTCACCTTTAGTGAATGGACTTAGTCGATCTTAAAATCGAAATAACTGCGAGTGCATGTATTTTAATGAACACAGAGTTCATAGACTATAGTTGGAATGATTTCAGCAATAGTCTCTTTACTGTGTTCCTTTTATGGTGGTCTTGAACGAATCCAGGAGAAGAAGTCACATCAAGGAGATTGTACAAGACGAAAAACAATGAAAAATACTTTCCCCCAAGAGGATTTTACTGCAGGATGATGGATTCTACGATAGGAAATCATCTCCGATGAATTCTTTTGAGGTCTGTAATTTTTTTGCATCATTTTAAAGGTAGAATAGATTAGTGCAATGTTTACTTGCTATGATAACAGCTGGCTACTGTAACCATAGTAAATAAACTTAATTATTTTGAATTTTAGGATAATCTAAGCTCATTCACCTTTAGTGAATGGACTTAGTCGATCTTAAAATCGAAATAACTGCGAGTGCATGTATTTTAATGAACACAGAGTTCATAGACTATAGTTGGAATGATTTCAGCAATAGTCTCTTTACTGTGTTCCTTTTATGGTGCTCTTGAACGAATCCAGAAGAAGAAGTCACATCAAGGAGATTGTACAAGACGAAAAACAATGAAAAATACTTTCCCCCAAGAGGATTTTACTGCAGGAGGATGGATTCTACGATAGGAAATCATCTCCGATGAATTCTTTTGAGGTCTGTAAATTTTTTGCATCATTTTCATAGTAGAATAGATTAGTGCAATGTCTACTTGCTATGATAACAGCTGGCTACTGTAACCATAGTAAATAAACTTAATTATTTTGAATTTTAGGATAATCTAAGCTCATTCACCTTTAGTGAATGGACTTAGTCGATCTTAAAATCGAAATAACTGCGAGTGCATGTATTTTAATGAACACAGAGTTCATAGACTATAGTTGGAATGATTTCAGCAATAGTCTCTTTACTGTGTTCCTTTTATGGTGGTCTTGAACGAATCCAGAAGAAGAAGTCACATCAAGGAGATTGTACAAGACGAAAAACAATGAAAAATACTTTCCCCCAAGAGGATTTTACTGCAGGAGGATGGATTCTACGATAGGAAATCATCTCCGATGAATTCTTTTGAGGTCTGTAAATTTTTTGCATCATTTTCATAGTAGAATAGATTAGTGCAATGTTTACTTGCTATGATAACAGCTGGCTACTGTAACCATAGTAAATAAACTTAATTATTTTGAATTTTAGGATAATCTAAGCTCATTTACCTTTAGTGAATGGACTTAGTCGATCTTAAAATCGAAATAACTGCGAGTGCATGTATTTTAATGAACACAGAGTTCATAGACTATAGTTGGAATGATTTCAGCAATAGTCTCTTTACTATGTTCCTTTTATGGTGGTCTTGAATGAATCCAGAAGAAGAAGTTACATCAAGGAGATTGTTCAAGACGAAAAACAATGAAAAATACTTTCCCCCAAGAGGATTTCACTGCAGGATGATGGATTCTACGATAGGAAATCATCTCCGATGAATTCTTTTGAGGTCTGTAATTTTTTTGCATCATTTTAATGGTAGAATAGATTAGTGCAATGTTTACTTGCTATGATAACAGCTGGCTACTGTAACCATAGTAAATAAACTTAATTATTTTGAATTTTAGGATAATCTAAGCTCATTCACCTTTAGTGAATGGACTTAGTCGATCTTAAAATCGAAATAACTGCGAGTGCATGTATTTTAATGAACACAGAGTTCATAGACTATAGTTGGAATGATTTCAGCAATAGTCTCTTTACTGTGTTCCTTTTATGGTGGTCTTGAACGAATCCAGGAGAAGAAGTCACATCAAGGAGATTGTACAAGACGAAAAACAATGAAAAATACTTTCCCCCAAGAGGATTTTACTGCAGGAGGATGGATTCTACGATAGGAAATCATCTCCGATGAATTCTTTTGAGGTCTGTAATTTTTTTGCATCATTTCAATGGTAGAATAGATTAGTGCAATGTTTACTTGCTATGATAACAGCTGGCTACTGTTACCATAGTAAATAAACTTAATTATTCTGAATTTTAGGATAATCTAAGCTCATTCACCTTTAGTGAATGGACTTAGTCGATCTTAAAATCGAAATAACTGCGAGTGCATGTATTTTAATGAACACAGAGTTCATAGACTATAGTTGGAATGATTTCAGCAATAGTCTCTTTACTATGTTCCTTTTATGGTGGTCTTGAATGAATCCAGAAGAAGAAGTTACATCAAGGAGATTGTTCAAGACGAAAAACAATGAAAAATACTTTCCCCCAAGAGGATTTCACTGCAGGATGATGGATTCTACGATAGGAAATCATCTCCGATGAATTCTTTTGAGGTCTGTAATTTTTTTGCATCATTTTAATGGTAGAATAGATTAGTGCAATGTTTACTTGCTATGATAACAGCTGGCTACTGTAACCATAGTAAATAAACTTAATTATTTTGAATTTTAGGATAATCTAAGCTCATTCACCTTTAGTAAATGGACTTAGTCGATCTTGAAATCGAAATAACTGCGAGTGCATGTATTTTAATGAACACAGAGTTCATAGACTATAGTTGGAATGATTTCAGCAATAGTCTCTTTACTGTGTTCCTTTTATGGTGCTCTTGAACGAATCCAGAAGAAGAAGTCACATCAAGGAGATTGTACAAGACGAAAAACAATGAAAAATACTTGCCCCCAAGAGGATTTTACTGCAGGAGGATGGATTCTACGATAGGAAATCATCTCCGATGAATTCTTTTGAGGTCTGTGAATTTTTTACATCATTTTCATAGTAGAATAGATTAGTGCAATGTTTACTTGCTATGATAACAGCTGGCTACTGTAACCATAGTAAATAAACTTAATTATTTTGAATTTTAGGATAATCTAAGCTCATTCACCTTTAGTGAATGGACTTAGTCGATCTTGAAATCGAAATAACTGCGAGTGCATGTATTTTAATGAACACAGAGTTCATAGACTATAGTTGGAATGATTTCAGCAATAGTCTCTTTACTGTGTTCCTTTTATGGTGGTCTTGAACGAATCCAGAAGAAGAAGTCACATCAAGGAGATTGTACAAGACGAAAAACAATGAAAAATACTTTCCCCCAAGAGGATTTTACTGCAGGAGGATGGATTCTACGATAGGAAATCATCTCCGATGAATTCTTTTGAGGTCTGTAAATTTTTTGCATCATTTTCATAGTAGAATAGATTAGTGCAATGTTTACTTGCTATGATAACAGCTGGCTACTGTTACCATAGTAAATAAACTTAATTATTCTGAATTTTAGGATAATCTAAGCTCATTCACCTTTAGTGAATGGACTTAGTCGATCTTAAAATCGAAATAACTGCGAGTGCATGTATTTTAATGAACACAGAGTTCATAGACTATAGTTGGAATGATTTCAGCAATAGTCTCTTTACTGTGTTCCTTTTATGGTGGTCTTGAACG
This sequence comes from Dromius quadrimaculatus, assembly GCA_963989225.1. NCBI lineage: Eukaryota > Metazoa > Arthropoda > Insecta > Coleoptera > Carabidae > Dromius > Dromius quadrimaculatus. The sequence goes on along the minus strand of OZ022331.1, from coordinate 48,069,481 downwards.
AATCCAGGAGAAGAAGTCACATCAAGGAGATTGTACAAGACAAAAAACAATGAAAAATACTTTCCCACAAGAGGATTTTACTGCAGGAGGATGGATTCTACGATAGGAAATCATCTCCGATGAGTTCTTTTGAGGTCTGTGAATTTTTTACATCATTTTCATAGTAGAATAGATTAGTGCAATGTTTACTTGCTATGATAACAGCTGGCTACTGTTACCATAGTAAATAAACTTAATTATTCTGAATTTTAGGATAATCTAAGCTCATTCACCTTTAGTGAATGGACTTAGTCGATCTTAAAATCGAAATAACTGCGAGTGCATGTATTTTAATGAACACAGAGTTCATAGACTATAGTTGGAATGATTTCAGCAATAGTCTCTTTACTGTGTTCCTTTATGGTGGTCTTGAATGAATCCAGAAGAAAAAGTTACATCAAGGAGATTGTTCAAGACGAAAAACAATGAAAAATACTTTCCCCCAAGAGGATTTTACTGCAAGAGGATGGATTCTACGATAGGAAATCATCTCCGATGAATTCTTTTGAGGTCTGTGAATTTTTTACATCATTTTCATAGTAGAATAGATTAGTGCAATGTTTACTTGCTATGATAACAGCTGGCTACTGTTACCATAGTAAATAAACTTAATTATCCTGAATTTTAGGATAATCTGAGCTCATTCACCGTTAGTGAATGGACTTAGTCGATCTTAAAATCGAAATAACTGCGAGTGCATGTATTTTAATGAACACAGAGTTCATAGACTATAGTTGGAATGATTTCAGCAATAGTCTCTTTACTGTGTTCCTTTTATGGTGGTCTTGAATGAATCCAGAAGATAAAGTTACATCAAGGAGATTGTACAAGACGAAAAACAATGAAAAATACTTTCCCCCAAGAGGATTCCACTGCAGGAGGATGGATTCTACGATAGGAAATCATCTCCGATGAATTCTTTTGAGGTCTGTAATTTTTTTGCATCATTTTAATGGTAGAATAGATTAGTGCAATGTTTACTTGCTATGATAACAGCTGGCTACTGTTACCATAGTAAATAAACTCAATTATTTTGAATTTTAGGATAATCTAAGCTCATTCGCCTTTAGTGAATGGACTTAGTCGATCTTAAAATCGAAATAACTGCGAGTGCATGTATTTTAATGAACACAGAGTTCATAGACTATAGTTGGAATGATTTCAGCAATAGTCTCTTTACTGTGTTCCTTTTATGGTGGTCTTGAATGAATCCAGAAGATAAAGTTACATCAAGGAGATTGTACAAGACGAAAAACAATGAAAAATACTTTCCCCCAAGAGGATTCCACTGCAGGAGGATGGATTCTACGATAGGAAATCATCTCCGATGAATTCTTTTGAGGTCTGTAATTTTTTTGCATCATTTTAATGGTAGAATAGATTAGTGCAATGTTTACTTGCTATGATAACAGCTGGCTACTGTTACCATAGTAAATAAACTCAATTATTTTGAATTTTAGGATAATCTAAGCTCATTCGCCTTTAGTGAATGGACTTAGTCGATCTTAAAATCGAAATAACTGCGAGTGCATGTATTTTAATGAACACAGAGTTCATAGACTATAGTTGGAATGATTTCAGCAATAGTCTCTTTACTGTGTTCCTTTTATGGTGGTCTTGAATGAATCCAGAAGATAAAGTTACATCAAGGAGATTGTACAAGACGAAAAACAATGAAAAATACTTTCCCCCAAGAGGATTCCACTGCAGGAGGATGGATTCTACGATAGGAAATCATCTCCGATGAATTCTTTTGAGGTCTGTAATTTTTTTGCATCATTTTAATGGTAGAATAGATTAGTGCAATGTTTACTTGCTATGATAACAGCTGGCTACTGTTACCATAGTAAATAAACTCAATTATTTTGAATTTTAGGATAATCTAAGCTCATTCGCCTTTAGTGAATGGACTTAGTCGATCTTAAAATCGAAATAACTGCGAGTGCATGTATTTTAATGAACACAGAGTTCATAGACTATAGTTGGAATGATTTCAGCAATAGTCTCTTTACTGTGTTCCTTTTATGGTGGTCTTGAATGAATCCAGAAGATAAAGTTACATCAAGGAGATTGTACAAGACGAAAAACAATGAAAAATACTTTCCCCCAAGAGGATTCCACTGCAGGAGGATGGATTCTACGATAGGAAATCATCTCCGATGAATTCTTTTGAGGTCTGTAATTTTTTTGCATCATTTTAATGGTAGAATAGATTAGTGCAATGTTTACTTGCTATGATAACAGCTGGCTACTGTTACCATAGTAAATAAACTCAATTATTTTGAATTTTAGGATAATCTAAGCTCATTCGCCTTTAGTGAATGGACTTAGTCGATCTTAAAATCGAAATAACTGCGAGTGCATGTATTTTAATGAACACAGAGTTCATAGACTATAGTTGGAATGATTTCAGCAATAGTCTCTTTACTGTGTTCCTTTTATGGTGGTCTTGAATGAATCCAGAAGATAAAGTTACATCAAGGAGATTGTACAAGACGAAAAACAATGAAAAATACTTTCCCCCAAGAGGATTCCACTGCAGGAGGATGGATTCTACGATAGGAAATCATCTCCGATGAATTCTTTTGAGGTCTGTAATTTTTTTGCATCATTTTAATGGTAGAATAGATTAGTGCAATGTTTACTTGCTATGATAACAGCTGGCTACTGTTACCATAGTAAATAAACTCAATTATTTTGAATTTTAGGATAATCTAAGCTCATTCGCCTTTAGTGAATGGACTTAGTCGATCTTAAAATCGAAATAACTGCGAGTGCATGTATTTTAATGAACACAGAGTTCATAGACTATAGTTGGAATGATTTCAGCAATAGTCTCTTTACTGTGTTCCTTTTATGGTGGTCTTGAATGAATCCAGAAGATAAAGTTACATCAAGGAGATTGTACAAGACGAAAAACAATGAAAAATACTTTCCCCCAAGAGGATTCCACTGCAGGAGGATGGATTCTACGATAGGAAATCATCTCCGATGAATTCTTTTGAGGTCTGTAATTTTTTTGCATCATTTTAATGGTAGAATAGATTAGTGCAATGTTTACTTGCTATGATAACAGCTGGCTACTGTTACCATAGTAAATAAACTCAATTATTTTGAATTTTAGGATAATCTAAGCTCATTCGCCTTTAGTGAATGGACTTAGTCGATCTTAAAATCGAAATAACTGCGAGTGCATGTATTTTAATGAACACAGAGTTCATAGACTATAGTTGGAATGATTTCAGCAATAGTCTCTTTACTGTGTTCCTTTTATGGTGGTCTTGAATGAATCCAGAAGATAAAGTTACATCAAGGAGATTGTACAAGACGAAAAACAATGAAAAATACTTTCCCCCAAGAGGATTCCACTGCAGGAGGATGGATTCTACGATAGGAAATCATCTCCGATGAATTCTTTTGAGGTCTGTAATTTTTTTGCATCATTTTAATGGTAGAATAGATTAGTGCAATGTTTACTTGCTATGATAACAGCTGGCTACTGTTACCATAGTAAATAAACTCAATTATTTTGAATTTTAGGATAATCTAAGCTCATTCGCCTTTAGTGAATGGACTTAGTCGATCTTAAAATCGAAATAACTGCGAGTGCATGTATTTTAATGAACACAGAGTTCATAGACTATAGTTGGAATGATTTCAGCAATAGTCTCTTTACTGTGTTCCTTTTATGGTGGTCTTGAATGAATCCAGAAGATAAAGTTACATCAAGGAGATTGTACAAGACGAAAAACAATGAAAAATACTTTCCCCCAAGAGGATTCCACTGCAGGAGGATGGATTCTACGATAGGAAATCATCTCCGATGAATTCTTTTGAGGTCTGTAATTTTTTTGCATCATTTTAATGGTAGAATAGATTAGTGCAATGTTTACTTGCTATGATAACAGCTGGCTACTGTTACCATAGTAAATAAACTCAATTATTTTGAATTTTAGGATAATCTAAGCTCATTCGCCTTTAGTGAATGGACTTAGTCGATCTTAAAATCGAAATAACTGCGAGTGCATGTATTTTAATGAACACAGAGTTCATAGACTATAGTTGGAATGATTTCAGCAATAGTCTCTTTACTGTGTTCCTTTTATGGTGGTCTTGAATGAATCCAGAAGATAAAGTTACATCAAGGAGATTGTACAAGACGAAAAACAATGAAAAATACTTTCCCCCAAGAGGATTCCACTGCAGGAGGATGGATTCTACGATAGGAAATCATCTCCGATGAATTCTTTTGAGGTCTGTAATTTTTTTGCATCATTTTAATGGTAGAATAGATTAGTGCAATGTTTACTTGCTATGATAACAGCTGGCTACTGTTACCATAGTAAATAAACTCAATTATTTTGAATTTTAGGATAATCTAAGCTCATTCGCCTTTAGTGAATGGACTTAGTCGATCTTAAAATCGAAATAACTGCGAGTGCATGTATTTTAATGAACACAGAGTTCATAGACTATAGTTGGAATGATTTCAGCAATAGTCTCTTTACTGTGTTCCTTTTATGGTGGTCTTGAATGAATCCAGAAGATAAAGTTACATCAAGGAGATTGTACAAGACGAAAAACAATGAAAAATACTTTCCCCCAAGAGGATTCCACTGCAGGAGGATGGATTCTACGATAGGAAATCATCTCCGATGAATTCTTTTGAGGTCTGTAATTTTTTTGCATCATTTTAATGGTAGAATAGATTAGTGCAATGTTTACTTGCTATGATAACAGCTGGCTACTGTTACCATAGTAAATAAACTCAATTATTTTGAATTTTAGGATAATCTAAGCTCATTCGCCTTTAGTGAATGGACTTAGTCGATCTTAAAATCGAAATAACTGCGAGTGCATGTATTTTAATGAACACAGAGTTCATAGACTATAGTTGGAATGATTTCAGCAATAGTCTCTTTACTGTGTTCCTTTTATGGTGGTCTTGAATGAATCCAGAAGATAAAGTTACATCAAGGAGATTGTACAAGACGAAAAACAATGAAAAATACTTTCCCCCAAGAGGATTCCACTGCAGGAGGATGGATTCTACGATAGGAAATCATCTCCGATGAATTCTTTTGAGGTCTGTAATTTTTTTGCATCATTTTAATGGTAGAATAGATTAGTGCAATGTTTACTTGCTATGATAACAGCTGGCTACTGTTACCATAGTAAATAAACTCAATTATTTTGAATTTTAGGATAATCTAAGCTCATTCGCCTTTAGTGAATGGACTTAGTCGATCTTAAAATCGAAATAACTGCGAGTGCATGTATTTTAATGAACACAGAGTTCATAGACTATAGTTGGAATGATTTCAGCAATAGTCTCTTTACTGTGTTCCTTTTATGGTGGTCTTGAATGAATCCAGAAGATAAAGTTACATCAAGGAGATTGTACAAGACGAAAAACAATGAAAAATACTTTCCCCCAAGAGGATTCCACTGCAGGAGGATGGATTCTACGATAGGAAATCATCTCCGATGAATTCTTTTGAGGTCTGTAATTTTTTTGCATCATTTTAATGGTAGAATAGATTAGTGCAATGTTTACTTGCTATGATAACAGCTGGCTACTGTTACCATAGTAAATAAACTCAATTATTTTGAATTTTAGGATAATCTAAGCTCATTCGCCTTTAGTGAATGGACTTAGTCGATCTTAAAATCGAAATAACTGCGAGTGCATGTATTTTAATGAACACAGAGTTCATAGACTATAGTTGGAATGATTTCAGCAATAGTCTCTTTACTGTGTTCCTTTTATGGTGGTCTTGAATGAATCCAGAAGATAAAGTTACATCAAGGAGATTGTACAAGACGAAAAACAATGAAAAATACTTTCCCCCAAGAGGATTCCACTGCAGGAGGATGGATTCTACGATAGGAAATCATCTCCGATGAATTCTTTTGAGGTCTGTAATTTTTTTGCATCATTTTAATGGTAGAATAGATTAGTGCAATGTTTACTTGCTATGATAACAGCTGGCTACTGTTACCATAGTAAATAAACTCAATTATTTTGAATTTTAGGATAATCTAAGCTCATTCGCCTTTAGTGAATGGACTTAGTCGATCTTAAAATCGAAATAACTGCGAGTGCATGTATTTTAATGAACACAGAGTTCATAGACTATAGTTGGAATGATTTCAGCAATAGTCTCTTTACTGTGTTCCTTTTATGGTGGTCTTGAATGAATCCAGAAGATAAAGTTACATCAAGGAGATTGTACAAGACGAAAAACAATGAAAAATACTTTCCCCCAAGAGGATTCCACTGCAGGAGGATGGATTCTACGATAGGAAATCATCTCCGATGAATTCTTTTGAGGTCTGTAATTTTTTTGCATCATTTTAATGGTAGAATAGATTAGTGCAATGTTTACTTGCTATGATAACAGCTGGCTACTGTTACCATAGTAAATAAACTCAATTATTTTGAATTTTAGGATAATCTAAGCTCATTCGCCTTTAGTGAATGGACTTAGTCGATCTTAAAATCGAAATAACTGCGAGTGCATGTATTTTAATGAACACAGAGTTCATAGACTATAGTTGGAATGATTTCAGCAATAGTCTCTTTACTGTGTTCCTTTTATGGTGGTCTTGAATGAATCCAGAAGATAAAGTTACATCAAGGAGATTGTACAAGACGAAAAACAATGAAAAATACTTTCCCCCAAGAGGATTCCACTGCAGGAGGATGGATTCTACGATAGGAAATCATCTCCGATGAATTCTTTTGAGGTCTGTAATTTTTTTGCATCATTTTAATGGTAGAATAGATTAGTGCAATGTTTACTTGCTATGATAACAGCTGGCTACTGTTACCATAGTAAATAAACTCAATTATTTTGAATTTTAGGATAATCTAAGCTCATTCGCCTTTAGTGAATGGACTTAGTCGATCTTAAAATCGAAATAACTGCGAGTGCATGTATTTTAATGAACACAGAGTTCATAGACTATAGTTGGAATGATTTCAGCAATAGTCTCTTTACTGTGTTCCTTTTATGGTGGTCTTGAATGAATCCAGAAGATAAAGTTACATCAAGGAGATTGTACAAGACGAAAAACAATGAAAAATACTTTCCCCCAAGAGGATTCCACTGCAGGAGGATGGATTCTACGATAGGAAATCATCTCCGATGAATTCTTTTGAGGTCTGTAATTTTTTTGCATCATTTTAATGGTAGAATAGATTAGTGCAATGTTTACTTGCTATGATAACAGCTGGCTACTGTTACCATAGTAAATAAACTCAATTATTTTGAATTTTAGGATAATCTAAGCTCATTCGCCTTTAGTGAATGGACTTAGTCGATCTTAAAATCGAAATAACTGCGAGTGCATGTATTTTAATGAACACAGAGTTCATAGACTATAGTTGGAATGATTTCAGCAATAGTCTCTTTACTGTGTTCCTTTTATGGTGGTCTTGAATGAATCCAGAAGATAAAGTTACATCAAGGAGATTGTACAAGACGAAAAACAATGAAAAATACTTTCCCCCAAGAGGATTCCACTGCAGGAGGATGGATTCTACGATAGGAAATCATCTCCGATGAATTCTTTTGAGGTCTGTAATTTTTTTGCATCATTTTAATGGTAGAATAGATTAGTGCAATGTTTACTTGCTATGATAACAGCTGGCTACTGTTACCATAGTAAATAAACTCAATTATTTTGAATTTTAGGATAATCTAAGCTCATTCGCCTTTAGTGAATGGACTTAGTCGATCTTAAAATCGAAATAACTGCGAGTGCATGTATTTTAATGAACACAGAGTTCATAGACTATAGTTGGAATGATTTCAGCAATAGTCTCTTTACTGTGTTCCTTTTATGGTGGTCTTGAATGAATCCAGAAGATAAAGTTACATCAAGGAGATTGTACAAGACGAAAAACAATGAAAAATACTTTCCCCCAAGAGGATTCCACTGCAGGAGGATGGATTCTACGATAGGAAATCATCTCCGATGAATTCTTTTGAGGTCTGTAATTTTTTTGCATCATTTTAATGGTAGAATAGATTAGTGCAATGTTTACTTGCTATGATAACAGCTGGCTACTGTTACCATAGTAAATAAACTCAATTATTTTGAATTTTAGGATAATCTAAGCTCATTCGCCTTTAGTGAATGGACTTAGTCGATCTTAAAATCGAAATAACTGCGAGTGCATGTATTTTAATGAACACAGAGTTCATAGACTATAGTTGGAATGATTTCAGCAATAGTCTCTTTACTGTGTTCCTTTTATGGTGGTCTTGAATGAATCCAGAAGATAAAGTTACATCAAGGAGATTGTACAAGACGAAAAACAATGAAAAATACTTTCCCCCAAGAGGATTCCACTGCAGGAGGATGGATTCTACGATAGGAAATCATCTCCGATGAATTCTTTTGAGGTCTGTAATTTTTTTGCATCATTTTAATGGTAGAATAGATTAGTGCAATGTTTACTTGCTATGATAACAGCTGGCTACTGTTACCATAGTAAATAAACTCAATTATTTTGAATTTTAGGATAATCTAAGCTCATTCGCCTTTAGTGAATGGACTTAGTCGATCTTAAAATCGAAATAACTGCGAGTGCATGTATTTTAATGAACACAGAGTTCATAGACTATAGTTGGAATGATTTCAGCAATAGTCTCTTTACTGTGTTCCTTTTATGGTGGTCTTGAATGAATCCAGAAGATAAAGTTACATCAAGGAGATTGTACAAGACGAAAAACAATGAAAAATACTTTCCCCCAAGAGGATTCCACTGCAGGAGGATGGATTCTACGATAGGAAATCATCTCCGATGAATTCTTTTGAGGTCTGTAATTTTTTTGCATCATTTTAATGGTAGAATAGATTAGTGCAATGTTTACTTGCTATGATAACAGCTGGCTACTGTTACCATAGTAAATAAACTCAATTATTTTGAATTTTAGGATAATCTAAGCTCATTCGCCTTTAGTGAATGGACTTAGTCGATCTTAAAATCGAAATAACTGCGAGTGCATGTATTTTAATGAACACAGAGTTCATAGACTATAGTTGGAATGATTTCAGCAATAGTCTCTTTACTGTGTTCCTTTTATGGTGGTCTTGAATGAATCCAGAAGATAAAGTTACATCAAGGAGATTGTACAAGACGAAAAACAATGAAAAATACTTTCCCCCAAGAGGATTCCACTGCAGGAGGATGGATTCTACGATAGGAAATCATCTCCGATGAATTCTTTTGAGGTCTGTAATTTTTTTGCATCATTTTAATGGTAGAATAGATTAGTGCAATGTTTACTTGCTATGATAACAGCTGGCTACTGTTACCATAGTAAATAAACTCAATTATTTTGAATTTTAGGATAATCTAAGCTCATTCGCCTTTAGTGAATGGACTTAGTCGATCTTAAAATCGAAATAACTGCGAGTGCATGTATTTTAATGAACACAGAGTTCATAGACTATAGTTGGAATGATTTCAGCAATAGTCTCTTTACTGTGTTCCTTTTATGGTGGTCTTGAATGAATCCAGAAGATAAAGTTACATCAAGGAGATTGTACAAGACGAAAAACAATGAAAAATACTTTCCCCCAAGAGGATTCCACTGCAGGAGGATGGATTCTACGATAGGAAATCATCTCCGATGAATTCTTTTGAGGTCTGTAATTTTTTTGCATCATTTTAATGGTAGAATAGATTAGTGCAATGTTTACTTGCTATGATAACAGCTGGCTACTGTTACCATAGTAAATAAACTCAATTATTTTGAATTTTAGGATAATCTAAGCTCATTCGCCTTTAGTGAATGGACTTAGTCGATCTTAAAATCGAAATAACTGCGAGTGCATGTATTTTAATGAACACAGAGTTCATAGACTATAGTTGGAATGATTTCAGCAATAGTCTCTTTACTGTGTTCCTTTTATGGTGGTCTTGAATGAATCCAGAAGATAAAGTTACATCAAGGAGATTGTACAAGACGAAAAACAATGAAAAATACTTTCCCCCAAGAGGATTCCACTGCAGGAGGATGGATTCTACGATAGGAAATCATCTCCGATGAATTCTTTTGAGGTCTGTAATTTTTTTGCATCATTTTAATGGTAGAATAGATTAGTGCAATGTTTACTTGCTATGATAACAGCTGGCTACTGTTACCATAGTAAATAAACTCAATTATTTTGAATTTTAGGATAATCTAAGCTCATTCGCCTTTAGTGAATGGACTTAGTCGATCTTAAAATCGAAATAACTGCGAGTGCATGTATTTTAATGAACACAGAGTTCATAGACTATAGTTGGAATGATTTCAGCAATAGTCTCTTTACTGTGTTCCTTTTATGGTGGTCTTGAATGAATCCAGAAGATAAAGTTACATCAAGGAGATTGTACAAGACGAAAAACAATGAAAAATACTTTCCCCCAAGAGGATTCCACTGCAGGAGGATGGATTCTACGATAGGAAATCATCTCCGATGAATTCTTTTGAGGTCTGTAATTTTTTTGCATCATTTTAATGGTAGAATAGATTAGTGCAATGTTTACTTGCTATGATAACAGCTGGCTACTGTTACCATAGTAAATAAACTCAATTATTTTGAATTTTAGGATAATCTAAGCTCATTCGCCTTTAGTGAATGGACTTAGTCGATCTTAAAATCGAAATAACTGCGAGTGCATGTATTTTAATGAACACAGAGTTCATAGACTATAGTTGGAATGATTTCAGCAATAGTCTCTTTACTGTGTTCCTTTTATGGTGGTCTTGAATGAATCCAGAAGATAAAGTTACATCAAGGAGATTGTACAAGACGAAAAACAATGAAAAATACTTTCCCCCAAGAGGATTCCACTGCAGGAGGATGGATTCTACGATAGGAAATCATCTCCGATGAATTCTTTTGAGGTCTGTAATTTTTTTGCATCATTTTAATGGTAGAATAGATTAGTGCAATGTTTACTTGCTATGATAACAGCTGGCTACTGTTACCATAGTAAATAAACTCAATTATTTTGAATTTTAGGATAATCTAAGCTCATTCGCCTTTAGTGAATGGACTTAGTCGATCTTAAAATCGAAATAACTGCGAGTGCATGTATTTTAATGAACACAGAGTTCATAGACTATAGTTGGAATGATTTCAGCAATAGTCTCTTTACTGTGTTCCTTTTATGGTGGTCTTGAATGAATCCAGAAGATAAAGTTACATCAAGGAGATTGTACAAGACGAAAAACAATGAAAAATACTTTCCCCCAAGAGGATTCCACTGCAGGAGGATGGATTCTACGATAGGAAATCATCTCCGATGAATTCTTTTGAGGTCTGTAATTTTTTTGCATCATTTTAATGGTAGAATAGATTAGTGCAATGTTTACTTGCTATGATAACAGCTGGCTACTGTTACCATAGTAAATAAACTCAATTATTTTGAATTTTAGGATAATCTAAGCTCATTCGCCTTTAGTGAATGGACTTAGTCGATCTTAAAATCGAAATAACTGCGAGTGCATGTATTTTAATGAACACAGAGTTCATAGACTATAGTTGGAATGATTTCAGCAATAGTCTCTTTACTGTGTTCCTTTTATGGTGGTCTTGAATGAATCCAGAAGATAAAGTTACATCAAGGAGATTGTACAAGACGAAAAACAATGAAAAATACTTTCCCCCAAGAGGATTCCACTGCAGGAGGATGGATTCTACGATAGGAAATCATCTCCGATGAATTCTTTTGAGGTCTGTAATTTTTTTGCATCATTTTAATGGTAGAATAGATTAGTGCAATGTTTACTTGCTATGATAACAGCTGGCTACTGTTACCATAGTAAATAAACTCAATTATTTTGAATTTTAGGATAATCTAAGCTCATTCGCCTTTAGTGAATGGACTTAGTCGATCTTAAAATCGAAATAACTGCGAGTGCATGTATTTTAATGAACACAGAGTTCATAGACTATAGTTGGAATGATTTCAGCAATAGTCTCTTTACTGTGTTCCTTTTATGGTGGTCTTGAATGAATCCAGAAGATAAAGTTACATCAAGGAGATTGTACAAGACGAAAAACAATGAAAAATACTTTCCCCCAAGAGGATTCCACTGCAGGAGGATGGATTCTACGATAGGAAATCATCTCCGATGAATTCTTTTGAGGTCTGTAATTTTTTTGCATCATTTTAATGGTAGAATAGATTAGTGCAATGTTTACTTGCTATGATAACAGCTGGCTACTGTTACCATAGTAAATAAACTCAATTATTTTGAATTTTAGGATAATCTAAGCTCATTCGCCTTTAGTGAATGGACTTAGTCGATCTTAAAATCGAAATAACTGCGAGTGCATGTATTTTAATGAACACAGAGTTCATAGACTATAGTTGGAATGATTTCAGCAATAGTCTCTTTACTGTGTTCCTTTTATGGTGGTCTTGAATGAATCCAGAAGATAAAGTTACATCAAGGAGATTGTACAAGACGAAAAACAATGAAAAATACTTTCCCCCAAGAGGATTCCACTGCAGGAGGATGGATTCTACGATAGGAAATCATCTCCGATGAATTCTTTTGAGGTCTGTAATTTTTTTGCATCATTTTAATGGTAGAATAGATTAGTGCAATGTTTACTTGCTATGATAACAGCTGGCTACTGTTACCATAGTAAATAAACTCAATTATTTTGAATTTTAGGATAATCTAAGCTCATTCGCCTTTAGTGAATGGACTTAGTCGATCTTAAAATCGAAATAACTGCGAGTGCATGTATTTTAATGAACACAGAGTTCATAGACTATAGTTGGAATGATTTCAGCAATAGTCTCTTTACTGTGTTCCTTTTATGGTGGTCTTGAATGAATCCAGAAGATAAAGTTACATCAAGGAGATTGTACAAGACGAAAAACAATGAAAAATACTTTCCCCCAAGAGGATTCCACTGCAGGAGGATGGATTCTACGATAGGAAATCATCTCCGATGAATTCTTTTGAGGTCTGTAATTTTTTTGCATCATTTTAATGGTAGAATAGATTAGTGCAATGTTTACTTGCTATGATAACAGCTGGCTACTGTTACCATAGTAAATAAACTTAATTATTCTGAATTTTAGGATAATCTAAGCTCATTCACCTTTAGTGAATGGACTTAGTCGATCTTAAAATCGAAATAACTGCGAGTGCATGTATTTTAATGAACACAGAGTTCATAGACTATAGTTGGAATGATTTCAGCAATAGTCTCTTTACTGTGTTCCTTTATGGTGGTCTTGAATGAATCCAGAAGAAAAAGTTACATCAAGGAGATTGTTCAAGACGAAAAACAATGAAAAATACTTTCCCCCAAGAGGATTTTACTGCAAGAGGATGGATTCTACGATAGGAAATCATCTCCGATGAATTCTTTTGAGGTCTGTGAATTTTTTACATCATTTTCATAGTAGAATAGATTAGTGCAATGTTTACTTGCTATGATAACAGCTGGCTACTGTTACCATAGTAAATAAACTTAATTATCCTGAATTTTAGGATAATCTGAGCTCATTCACCGTTAGTGAATGGACTTAGTCGATCTTAAAATCGAAATAACTGCGAGTGCATGTATTTTAATGAACACAGAGTTCATAGACTATAGTTGGAATGATTTCAGCAATAGTCTCTTTACTGTGTTCCTTTTATGGTGGTCTTGAATGAATCCAGAAGATAAAGTTACATCAAGGAGATTGTACAAGACGAAAAACAATGAAAAATACTTTCCCCCAAGAGGATTCCACTGCAGGAGGATGGATTCTACGATAGGAAATCATCTCCGATGAATTCTTTTGAGGTCTGTAATTTTTTTGCATCATTTTAATGGTAGAATAGATTAGTGCAATGTTTACTTGCTATGATAACAGCTGGCTACTGTTACCATAGTAAATAAACTCAATTATTTTGAATTTTAGGATAATCTAAGCTCATTCGCCTTTAGTGAATGGACTTAGTCGATCTTAAAATCGAAATAACTGCGAGTGCATGTATTTTAATGAACACAGAGTTCATAGACTATAGTTGGAATGATTTCAGCAATAGTCTCTTTACTGTGTTCCTTTTATGGTGGTCTTGAATGAATCCAGAAGATAAAGTTACATCAAGGAGATTGTACAAGACGAAAAACAATGAAAAATACTTTCCCCCAAGAGGATTCCACTGCAGGAGGATGGATTCTACGATAGGAAATCATCTCCGATGAATTCTTTTGAGGTCTGTAATTTTTTTGCATCATTTTAATGGTAGAATAGATTAGTGCAATGTTTACTTGCTATGATAACAGCTGGCTACTGTTACCATAGTAAATAAACTCAATTATTTTGAATTTTAGGATAATCTAAGCTCATTCGCCTTTAGTGAATGGACTTAGTCGATCTTAAAATCGAAATAACTGCGAGTGCATGTATTTTAATGAACACAGAGTTCATAGACTATAGTTGGAATGATTTCAGCAATAGTCTCTTTACTGTGTTCCTTTTATGGTGGTCTTGAATGAATCCAGAAGATAAAGTTACATCAAGGAGATTGTACAAGACGAAAAACAATGAAAAATACTTTCCCCCAAGAGGATTCCACTGCAGGAGGATGGATTCTACGATAGGAAATCATCTCCGATGAATTCTTTTGAGGTCTGTAATTTTTTTGCATCATTTTAATGGTAGAATAGATTAGTGCAATGTTTACTTGCTATGATAACAGCTGGCTACTGTTACCATAGTAAATAAACTCAATTATTTTGAATTTTAGGATAATCTAAGCTCATTCGCCTTTAGTGAATGGACTTAGTCGATCTTAAAATCGAAATAACTGCGAGTGCATGTATTTTAATGAACACAGAGTTCATAGACTATAGTTGGAATGATTTCAGCAATAGTCTCTTTACTGTGTTCCTTTTATGGTGGTCTTGAATGAATCCAGAAGATAAAGTTACATCAAGGAGATTGTACAAGACGAAAAACAATGAAAAATACTTTCCCCCAAGAGGATTCCACTGCAGGAGGATGGATTCTACGATAGGAAATCATCTCCGATGAATTCTTTTGAGGTCTGTAATTTTTTTGCATCATTTTAATGGTAGAATAGATTAGTGCAATGTTTACTTGCTATGATAACAGCTGGCTACTGTTACCATAGTAAATAAACTCAATTATTTTGAATTTTAGGATAATCTAAGCTCATTCGCCTTTAGTGAATGGACTTAGTCGATCTTAAAATCGAAATAACTGCGAGTGCATGTATTTTAATGAACACAGAGTTCATAGACTATAGTTGGAATGATTTCAGCAATAGTCTCTTTACTGTGTTCCTTTTATGGTGGTCTTGAATGAATCCAGAAGATAAAGTTACATCAAGGAGATTGTACAAGACGAAAAACAATGAAAAATACTTTCCCCCAAGAGGATTCCACTGCAGGAGGATGGATTCTACGATAGGAAATCATCTCCGATGAATTCTTTTGAGGTCTGTAATTTTTTTGCATCATTTTAATGGTAGAATAGATTAGTGCAATGTTTACTTGCTATGATAACAGCTGGCTACTGTTACCATAGTAAATAAACTCAATTATTTTGAATTTTAGGATAATCTAAGCTCATTCGCCTTTAGTGAATGGACTTAGTCGATCTTAAAATCGAAATAACTGCGAGTGCATGTATTTTAATGAACACAGAGTTCATAGACTATAGTTGGAATGATTTCAGCAATAGTCTCTTTACTGTGTTCCTTTTATGGTGGTCTTGAATGAATCCAGAAGATAAAGTTACATCAAGGAGATTGTACAAGACGAAAAACAATGAAAAATACTTTCCCCCAAGAGGATTCCACTGCAGGAGGATGGATTCTACGATAGGAAATCATCTCCGATGAATTCTTTTGAGGTCTGTAATTTTTTTGCATCATTTTAATGGTAGAATAGATTAGTGCAATGTTTACTTGCTATGATAACAGCTGGCTACTGTTACCATAGTAAATAAACTCAATTATTTTGAATTTTAGGATAATCTAAGCTCATTCGCCTTTAGTGAATGGACTTAGTCGATCTTAAAATCGAAATAACTGCGAGTGCATGTATTTTAATGAACACAGAGTTCATAGACTATAGTTGGAATGATTTCAGCAATAGTCTCTTTACTGTGTTCCTTTTATGGTGGTCTTGAATGAATCCAGAAGATAAAGTTACATCAAGGAGATTGTACAAGACGAAAAACAATGAAAAATACTTTCCCCCAAGAGGATTCCACTGCAGGAGGATGGATTCTACGATAGGAAATCATCTCCGATGAATTCTTTTGAGGTCTGTAATTTTTTTGCATCATTTTAATGGTAGAATAGATTAGTGCAATGTTTACTTGCTATGATAACAGCTGGCTACTGTTACCATAGTAAATAAACTCAATTATTTTGAATTTTAGGATAATCTAAGCTCATTCGCCTTTAGTGAATGGACTTAGTCGATCTTAAAATCGAAATAACTGCGAGTGCATGTATTTTAATGAACACAGAGTTCATAGACTATAGTTGGAATGATTTCAGCAATAGTCTCTTTACTGTGTTCCTTTTATGGTGGTCTTGAATGAATCCAGAAGATAAAGTTACATCAAGGAGATTGTACAAGACGAAAAACAATGAAAAATACTTTCCCCCAAGAGGATTCCACTGCAGGAGGATGGATTCTACGATAGGAAATCATCTCCGATGAATTCTTTTGAGGTCTGTAATTTTTTTGCATCATTTTAATGGTAGAATAGATTAGTGCAATGTTTACTTGCTATGATAACAGCTGGCTACTGTTACCATAGTAAATAAACTCAATTATTTTGAATTTTAGGATAATCTAAGCTCATTCGCCTTTAGTGAATGGACTTAGTCGATCTTAAAATCGAAATAACTGCGAGTGCATGTATTTTAATGAACACAGAGTTCATAGACTATAGTTGGAATGATTTCAGCAATAGTCTCTTTACTGTGTTCCTTTTATGGTGGTCTTGAATGAATCCAGAAGATAAAGTTACATCAAGGAGATTGTACAAGACGAAAAACAATGAAAAATACTTTCCCCCAAGAGGATTCCACTGCAGGAGGATGGATTCTACGATAGGAAATCATCTCCGATGAATTCTTTTGAGGTCTGTAATTTTTTTGCATCATTTTAATGGTAGAATAGATTAGTGCAATGTTTACTTGCTATGATAACAGCTGGCTACTGTTACCATAGTAAATAAACTCAATTATTTTGAATTTTAGGATAATCTAAGCTCATTCGCCTTTAGTGAATGGACTTAGTCGATCTTAAAATCGAAATAACTGCGAGTGCATGTATTTTAATGAACACAGAGTTCATAGACTATAGTTGGAATGATTTCAGCAATAGTCTCTTTACTGTGTTCCTTTTATGGTGGTCTTGAATGAATCCAGAAGATAAAGTTACATCAAGGAGATTGTACAAGACGAAAAACAATGAAAAATACTTTCCCCCAAGAGGATTCCACTGCAGGAGGATGGATTCTACGATAGGAAATCATCTCCGATGAATTCTTTTGAGGTCTGTAATTTTTTTGCATCATTTTAATGGTAGAATAGATTAGTGCAATGTTTACTTGCTATGATAACAGCTGGCTACTGTTACCATAGTAAATAAACTCAATTATTTTGAATTTTAGGATAATCTAAGCTCATTCGCCTTTAGTGAATGGACTTAGTCGATCTTAAAATCGAAATAACTGCGAGTGCATGTATTTTAATGAACACAGAGTTCATAGACTATAGTTGGAATGATTTCAGCAATAGTCTCTTTACTGTGTTCCTTTTATGGTGGTCTTGAATGAATCCAGAAGATAAAGTTACATCAAGGAGATTGTACAAGACGAAAAACAATGAAAAATACTTTCCCCCAAGAGGATTCCACTGCAGGAGGATGGATTCTACGATAGGAAATCATCTCCGATGAATTCTTTTGAGGTCTGTAATTTTTTTGCATCATTTTAATGGTAGAATAGATTAGTGCAATGTTTACTTGCTATGATAACAGCTGGCTACTGTTACCATAGTAAATAAACTCAATTATTTTGAATTTTAGGATAATCTAAGCTCATTCGCCTTTAGTGAATGGACTTAGTCGATCTTAAAATCGAAATAACTGCGAGTGCATGTATTTTAATGAACACAGAGTTCATAGACTATAGTTGGAATGATTTCAGCAATAGTCTCTTTACTGTGTTCCTTTTATGGTGGTCTTGAATGAATCCAGAAGATAAAGTTACATCAAGGAGATTGTACAAGACGAAAAACAATGAAAAATACTTTCCCCCAAGAGGATTCCACTGCAGGAGGATGGATTCTACGATAGGAAATCATCTCCGATGAATTCTTTTGAGGTCTGTAATTTTTTTGCATCATTTTAATGGTAGAATAGATTAGTGCAATGTTTACTTGCTATGATAACAGCTGGCTACTGTTACCATAGTAAATAAACTCAATTATTTTGAATTTTAGGATAATCTAAGCTCATTCGCCTTTAGTGAATGGACTTAGTCGATCTTAAAATCGAAATAACTGCGAGTGCATGTATTTTAATGAACACAGAGTTCATAGACTATAGTTGGAATGATTTCAGCAATAGTCTCTTTACTGTGTTCCTTTTATGGTGGTCTTGAATGAATCCAGAAGATAAAGTTACATCAAGGAGATTGTACAAGACGAAAAACAATGAAAAATACTTTCCCCCAAGAGGATTCCACTGCAGGAGGATGGATTCTACGATAGGAAATCATCTCCGATGAATTCTTTTGAGGTCTGTAATTTTTTTGCATCATTTTAATGGTAGAATAGATTAGTGCAATGTTTACTTGCTATGATAACAGCTGGCTACTGTTACCATAGTAAATAAACTCAATTATTTTGAATTTTAGGATAATCTAAGCTCATTCGCCTTTAGTGAATGGACTTAGTCGATCTTAAAATCGAAATAACTGCGAGTGCATGTATTTTAATGAACACAGAGTTCATAGACTATAGTTGGAATGATTTCAGCAATAGTCTCTTTACTGTGTTCCTTTTATGGTGGTCTTGAATGAATCCAGAAGATAAAGTTACATCAAGGAGATTGTACAAGACGAAAAACAATGAAAAATACTTTCCCCCAAGAGGATTCCACTGCAGGAGGATGGATTCTACGATAGGAAATCATCTCCGATGAATTCTTTTGAGGTCTGTAATTTTTTTGCATCATTTTAATGGTAGAATAGATTAGTGCAATGTTTACTTGCTATGATAACAGCTGGCTACTGTTACCATAGTAAATAAACTCAATTATTTTGAATTTTAGGATAATCTAAGCTCATTCGCCTTTAGTGAATGGACTTAGTCGATCTTAAAATCGAAATAACTGCGAGTGCATGTATTTTAATGAACACAGAGTTCATAGACTATAGTTGGAATGATTTCAGCAATAGTCTCTTTACTGTGTTCCTTTTATGGTGGTCTTGAATGAATCCAGAAGATAAAGTTACATCAAGGAGATTGTACAAGACGAAAAACAATGAAAAATACTTTCCCCCAAGAGGATTCCACTGCAGGAGGATGGATTCTACGATAGGAAATCATCTCCGATGAATTCTTTTGAGGTCTGTAATTTTTTTGCATCATTTTAATGGTAGAATAGATTAGTGCAATGTTTACTTGCTATGATAACAGCTGGCTACTGTTACCATAGTAAATAAACTCAATTATTTTGAATTTTAGGATAATCTAAGCTCATTCGCCTTTAGTGAATGGACTTAGTCGATCTTAAAATCGAAATAACTGCGAGTGCATGTATTTTAATGAACACAGAGTTCATAGACTATAGTTGGAATGATTTCAGCAATAGTCTCTTTACTGTGTTCCTTTTATGGTGGTCTTGAATGAATCCAGAAGATAAAGTTACATCAAGGAGATTGTACAAGACGAAAAACAATGAAAAATACTTTCCCCCAAGAGGATTCCACTGCAGGAGGATGGATTCTACGATAGGAAATCATCTCCGATGAATTCTTTTGAGGTCTGTAATTTTTTTGCATCATTTTAATGGTAGAATAGATTAGTGCAATGTTTACTTGCTATGATAACAGCTGGCTACTGTTACCATAGTAAATAAACTCAATTATTTTGAATTTTAGGATAATCTAAGCTCATTCGCCTTTAGTGAATGGACTTAGTCGATCTTAAAATCGAAATAACTGCGAGTGCATGTATTTTAATGAACACAGAGTTCATAGACTATAGTTGGAATGATTTCAGCAATAGTCTCTTTACTGTGTTCCTTTTATGGTGGTCTTGAATGAATCCAGAAGATAAAGTTACATCAAGGAGATTGTACAAGACGAAAAACAATGAAAAATACTTTCCCCCAAGAGGATTCCACTGCAGGAGGATGGATTCTACGATAGGAAATCATCTCCGATGAATTCTTTTGAGGTCTGTAATTTTTTTGCATCATTTTAATGGTAGAATAGATTAGTGCAATGTTTACTTGCTATGATAACAGCTGGCTACTGTTACCATAGTAAATAAACTCAATTATTTTGAATTTTAGGATAATCTAAGCTCATTCGCCTTTAGTGAATGGACTTAGTCGATCTTAAAATCGAAATAACTGCGAGTGCATGTATTTTAATGAACACAGAGTTCATAGACTATAGTTGGAATGATTTCAGCAATAGTCTCTTTACTGTGTTCCTTTTATGGTGGTCTTGAATGAATCCAGAAGATAAAGTTACATCAAGGAGATTGTACAAGACGAAAAACAATGAAAAATACTTTCCCCCAAGAGGATTCCACTGCAGGAGGATGGATTCTACGATAGGAAATCATCTCCGATGAATTCTTTTGAGGTCTGTAATTTTTTTGCATCATTTTAATGGTAGAATAGATTAGTGCAATGTTTACTTGCTATGATAACAGCTGGCTACTGTTACCATAGTAAATAAACTCAATTATTTTGAATTTTAGGATAATCTAAGCTCATTCGCCTTTAGTGAATGGACTTAGTCGATCTTAAAATCGAAATAACTGCGAGTGCATGTATTTTAATGAACACAGAGTTCATAGACTATAGTTGGAATGATTTCAGCAATAGTCTCTTTACTGTGTTCCTTTTATGGTGGTCTTGAATGAATCCAGAAGATAAAGTTACATCAAGGAGATTGTACAAGACGAAAAACAATGAAAAATACTTTCCCCCAAGAGGATTCCACTGCAGGAGGATGGATTCTACGATAGGAAATCATCTCCGATGAATTCTTTTGAGGTCTGTAATTTTTTTGCATCATTTTAATGGTAGAATAGATTAGTGCAATGTTTACTTGCTATGATAACAGCTGGCTACTGTTACCATAGTAAATAAACTCAATTATTTTGAATTTTAGGATAATCTAAGCTCATTCGCCTTTAGTGAATGGACTTAGTCGATCTTAAAATCGAAATAACTGCGAGTGCATGTATTTTAATGAACACAGAGTTCATAGACTATAGTTGGAATGATTTCAGCAATAGTCTCTTTACTGTGTTCCTTTTATGGTGGTCTTGAATGAATCCAGAAGATAAAGTTACATCAAGGAGATTGTACAAGACGAAAAACAATGAAAAATACTTTCCCCCAAGAGGATTCCACTGCAGGAGGATGGATTCTACGATAGGAAATCATCTCCGATGAATTCTTTTGAGGTCTGTAATTTTTTTGCATCATTTTAATGGTAGAATAGATTAGTGCAATGTTTACTTGCTATGATAACAGCTGGCTACTGTTACCATAGTAAATAAACTCAATTATTTTGAATTTTAGGATAATCTAAGCTCATTCGCCTTTAGTGAATGGACTTAGTCGATCTTAAAATCGAAATAACTGCGAGTGCATGTATTTTAATGAACACAGAGTTCATAGACTATAGTTGGAATGATTTCAGCAATAGTCTCTTTACTGTGTTCCTTTTATGGTGGTCTTGAATGAATCCAGAAGATAAAGTTACATCAAGGAGATTGTACAAGACGAAAAACAATGAAAAATACTTTCCCCCAAGAGGATTCCACTGCAGGAGGATGGATTCTACGATAGGAAATCATCTCCGATGAATTCTTTTGAGGTCTGTAATTTTTTTGCATCATTTTAATGGTAGAATAGATTAGTGCAATGTTTACTTGCTATGATAACAGCTGGCTACTGTTACCATAGTAAATAAACTCAATTATTTTGAATTTTAGGATAATCTAAGCTCATTCGCCTTTAGTGAATGGACTTAGTCGATCTTAAAATCGAAATAACTGCGAGTGCATGTATTTTAATGAACACAGAGTTCATAGACTATAGTTGGAATGATTTCAGCAATAGTCTCTTTACTGTGTTCCTTTTATGGTGGTCTTGAATGAATCCAGAAGATAAAGTTACATCAAGGAGATTGTACAAGACGAAAAACAATGAAAAATACTTTCCCCCAAGAGGATTCCACTGCAGGAGGATGGATTCTACGATAGGAAATCATCTCCGATGAATTCTTTTGAGGTCTGTAATTTTTTTGCATCATTTTAATGGTAGAATAGATTAGTGCAATGTTTACTTGCTATGATAACAGCTGGCTACTGTTACCATAGTAAATAAACTCAATTATTTTGAATTTTAGGATAATCTAAGCTCATTCGCCTTTAGTGAATGGACTTAGTCGATCTTAAAATCGAAATAACTGCGAGTGCATGTATTTTAATGAACACAGAGTTCATAGACTATAGTTGGAATGATTTCAGCAATAGTCTCTTTACTGTGTTCCTTTTATGGTGGTCTTGAATGAATCCAGAAGATAAAGTTACATCAAGGAGATTGTACAAGACGAAAAACAATGAAAAATACTTTCCCCCAAGAGGATTCCACTGCAGGAGGATGGATTCTACGATAGGAAATCATCTCCGATGAATTCTTTTGAGGTCTGTAATTTTTTTGCATCATTTTAATGGTAGAATAGATTAGTGCAATGTTTACTTGCTATGATAACAGCTGGCTACTGTTACCATAGTAAATAAACTCAATTATTTTGAATTTTAGGATAATCTAAGCTCATTCGCCTTTAGTGAATGGACTTAGTCGATCTTAAAATCGAAATAACTGCGAGTGCATGTATTTTAATGAACACAGAGTTCATAGACTATAGTTGGAATGATTTCAGCAATAGTCTCTTTACTGTGTTCCTTTTATGGTGGTCTTGAATGAATCCAGAAGATAAAGTTACATCAAGGAGATTGTACAAGACGAAAAACAATGAAAAATACTTTCCCCCAAGAGGATTCCACTGCAGGAGGATGGATTCTACGATAGGAAATCATCTCCGATGAATTCTTTTGAGGTCTGTAATTTTTTTGCATCATTTTAATGGTAGAATAGATTAGTGCAATGTTTACTTGCTATGATAACAGCTGGCTACTGTTACCATAGTAAATAAACTCAATTATTTTGAATTTTAGGATAATCTAAGCTCATTCGCCTTTAGTGAATGGACTTAGTCGATCTTAAAATCGAAATAACTGCGAGTGCATGTATTTTAATGAACACAGAGTTCATAGACTATAGTTGGAATGATTTCAGCAATAGTCTCTTTACTGTGTTCCTTTTATGGTGGTCTTGAATGAATCCAGAAGATAAAGTTACATCAAGGAGATTGTACAAGACGAAAAACAATGAAAAATACTTTCCCCCAAGAGGATTCCACTGCAGGAGGATGGATTCTACGATAGGAAATCATCTCCGATGAATTCTTTTGAGGTCTGTAATTTTTTTGCATCATTTTAATGGTAGAATAGATTAGTGCAATGTTTACTTGCTATGATAACAGCTGGCTACTGTTACCATAGTAAATAAACTCAATTATTTTGAATTTTAGGATAATCTAAGCTCATTCGCCTTTAGTGAATGGACTTAGTCGATCTTAAAATCGAAATAACTGCGAGTGCATGTATTTTAATGAACACAGAGTTCATAGACTATAGTTGGAATGATTTCAGCAATAGTCTCTTTACTGTGTTCCTTTTATGGTGGTCTTGAATGAATCCAGAAGATAAAGTTACATCAAGGAGATTGTACAAGACGAAAAACAATGAAAAATACTTTCCCCCAAGAGGATTCCACTGCAGGAGGATGGATTCTACGATAGGAAATCATCTCCGATGAATTCTTTTGAGGTCTGTAATTTTTTTGCATCATTTTAATGGTAGAATAGATTAGTGCAATGTTTACTTGCTATGATAACAGCTGGCTACTGTTACCATAGTAAATAAACTCAATTATTTTGAATTTTAGGATAATCTAAGCTCATTCGCCTTTAGTGAATGGACTTAGTCGATCTTAAAATCGAAATAACTGCGAGTGCATGTATTTTAATGAACACAGAGTTCATAGACTATAGTTGGAATGATTTCAGCAATAGTCTCTTTACTGTGTTCCTTTTATGGTGGTCTTGAATGAATCCAGAAGATAAAGTTACATCAAGGAGATTGTACAAGACGAAAAACAATGAAAAATACTTTCCCCCAAGAGGATTCCACTGCAGGAGGATGGATTCTACGATAGGAAATCATCTCCGATGAATTCTTTTGAGGTCTGTAATTTTTTTGCATCATTTTAATGGTAGAATAGATTAGTGCAATGTTTACTTGCTATGATAACAGCTGGCTACTGTTACCATAGTAAATAAACTCAATTATTTTGAATTTTAGGATAATCTAAGCTCATTCGCCTTTAGTGAATGGACTTAGTCGATCTTAAAATCGAAATAACTGCGAGTGCATGTATTTTAATGAACACAGAGTTCATAGACTATAGTTGGAATGATTTCAGCAATAGTCTCTTTACTGTGTTCCTTTTATGGTGGTCTTGAATGAATCCAGAAGATAAAGTTACATCAAGGAGATTGTACAAGACGAAAAACAATGAAAAATACTTTCCCCCAAGAGGATTCCACTGCAGGAGGATGGATTCTACGATAGGAAATCATCTCCGATGAATTCTTTTGAGGTCTGTAATTTTTTTGCATCATTTTAATGGTAGAATAGATTAGTGCAATGTTTACTTGCTATGATAACAGCTGGCTACTGTTACCATAGTAAATAAACTCAATTATTTTGAATTTTAGGATAATCTAAGCTCATTCGCCTTTAGTGAATGGACTTAGTCGATCTTAAAATCGAAATAACTGCGAGTGCATGTATTTTAATGAACACAGAGTTCATAGACTATAGTTGGAATGATTTCAGCAATAGTCTCTTTACTGTGTTCCTTTTATGGTGGTCTTGAATGAATCCAGAAGATAAAGTTACATCAAGGAGATTGTACAAGACGAAAAACAATGAAAAATACTTTCCCCCAAGAGGATTCCACTGCAGGAGGATGGATTCTACGATAGGAAATCATCTCCGATGAATTCTTTTGAGGTCTGTAATTTTTTTGCATCATTTTAATGGTAGAATAGATTAGTGCAATGTTTACTTGCTATGATAACAGCTGGCTACTGTTACCATAGTAAATAAACTCAATTATTTTGAATTTTAGGATAATCTAAGCTCATTCGCCTTTAGTGAATGGACTTAGTCGATCTTAAAATCGAAATAACTGCGAGTGCATGTATTTTAATGAACACAGAGTTCATAGACTATAGTTGGAATGATTTCAGCAATAGTCTCTTTACTGTGTTCCTTTTATGGTGGTCTTGAATGAATCCAGAAGATAAAGTTACATCAAGGAGATTGTACAAGACGAAAAACAATGAAAAATACTTTCCCCCAAGAGGATTCCACTGCAGGAGGATGGATTCTACGATAGGAAATCATCTCCGATGAATTCTTTTGAGGTCTGTAATTTTTTTGCATCATTTTAATGGTAGAATAGATTAGTGCAATGTTTACTTGCTATGATAACAGCTGGCTACTGTTACCATAGTAAATAAACTCAATTATTTTGAATTTTAGGATAATCTAAGCTCATTCGCCTTTAGTGAATGGACTTAGTCGATCTTAAAATCGAAATAACTGCGAGTGCATGTATTTTAATGAACACAGAGTTCATAGACTATAGTTGGAATGATTTCAGCAATAGTCTCTTTACTGTGTTCCTTTTATGGTGGTCTTGAATGAATCCAGAAGATAAAGTTACATCAAGGAGATTGTACAAGACGAAAAACAATGAAAAATACTTTCCCCCAAGAGGATTCCACTGCAGGAGGATGGATTCTACGATAGGAAATCATCTCCGATGAATTCTTTTGAGGTCTGTAATTTTTTTGCATCATTTTAATGGTAGAATAGATTAGTGCAATGTTTACTTGCTATGATAACAGCTGGCTACTGTTACCATAGTAAATAAACTCAATTATTTTGAATTTTAGGATAATCTAAGCTCATTCGCCTTTAGTGAATGGACTTAGTCGATCTTAAAATCGAAATAACTGCGAGTGCATGTATTTTAATGAACACAGAGTTCATAGACTATAGTTGGAATGATTTCAGCAATAGTCTCTTTACTGTGTTCCTTTTATGGTGGTCTTGAATGAATCCAGAAGATAAAGTTACATCAAGGAGATTGTACAAGACGAAAAACAATGAAAAATACTTTCCCCCAAGAGGATTCCACTGCAGGAGGATGGATTCTACGATAGGAAATCATCTCCGATGAATTCTTTTGAGGTCTGTAATTTTTTTGCATCATTTTAATGGTAGAATAGATTAGTGCAATGTTTACTTGCTATGATAACAGCTGGCTACTGTTACCATAGTAAATAAACTCAATTATTTTGAATTTTAGGATAATCTAAGCTCATTCGCCTTTAGTGAATGGACTTAGTCGATCTTAAAATCGAAATAACTGCGAGTGCATGTATTTTAATGAACACAGAGTTCATAGACTATAGTTGGAATGATTTCAGCAATAGTCTCTTTACTGTGTTCCTTTTATGGTGGTCTTGAATGAATCCAGAAGATAAAGTTACATCAAGGAGATTGTACAAGACGAAAAACAATGAAAAATACTTTCCCCCAAGAGGATTCCACTGCAGGAGGATGGATTCTACGATAGGAAATCATCTCCGATGAATTCTTTTGAGGTCTGTAATTTTTTTGCATCATTTTAATGGTAGAATAGATTAGTGCAATGTTTACTTGCTATGATAACAGCTGGCTACTGTTACCATAGTAAATAAACTCAATTATTTTGAATTTTAGGATAATCTAAGCTCATTCGCCTTTAGTGAATGGACTTAGTCGATCTTAAAATCGAAATAACTGCGAGTGCATGTATTTTAATGAACACAGAGTTCATAGACTATAGTTGGAATGATTTCAGCAATAGTCTCTTTACTGTGTTCCTTTTATGGTGGTCTTGAATGAATCCAGAAGATAAAGTTACATCAAGGAGATTGTACAAGACGAAAAACAATGAAAAATACTTTCCCCCAAGAGGATTCCACTGCAGGAGGATGGATTCTACGATAGGAAATCATCTCCGATGAATTCTTTTGAGGTCTGTAATTTTTTTGCATCATTTTAATGGTAGAATAGATTAGTGCAATGTTTACTTGCTATGATAACAGCTGGCTACTGTTACCATAGTAAATAAACTCAATTATTTTGAATTTTAGGATAATCTAAGCTCATTCGCCTTTAGTGAATGGACTTAGTCGATCTTAAAATCGAAATAACTGCGAGTGCATGTATTTTAATGAACACAGAGTTCATAGACTATAGTTGGAATGATTTCAGCAATAGTCTCTTTACTGTGTTCCTTTTATGGTGGTCTTGAATGAATCCAGAAGATAAAGTTACATCAAGGAGATTGTACAAGACGAAAAACAATGAAAAATACTTTCCCCCAAGAGGATTCCACTGCAGGAGGATGGATTCTACGATAGGAAATCATCTCCGATGAATTCTTTTGAGGTCTGTAATTTTTTTGCATCATTTTAATGGTAGAATAGATTAGTGCAATGTTTACTTGCTATGATAACAGCTGGCTACTGTTACCATAGTAAATAAACTCAATTATTTTGAATTTTAGGATAATCTAAGCTCATTCGCCTTTAGTGAATGGACTTAGTCGATCTTAAAATCGAAATAACTGCGAGTGCATGTATTTTAATGAACACAGAGTTCATAGACTATAGTTGGAATGATTTCAGCAATAGTCTCTTTACTGTGTTCCTTTTATGGTGGTCTTGAATGAATCCAGAAGATAAAGTTACATCAAGGAGATTGTACAAGACGAAAAACAATGAAAAATACTTTCCCCCAAGAGGATTCCACTGCAGGAGGATGGATTCTACGATAGGAAATCATCTCCGATGAATTCTTTTGAGGTCTGTAATTTTTTTGCATCATTTTAATGGTAGAATAGATTAGTGCAATGTTTACTTGCTATGATAACAGCTGGCTACTGTTACCATAGTAAATAAACTCAATTATTTTGAATTTTAGGATAATCTAAGCTCATTCGCCTTTAGTGAATGGACTTAGTCGATCTTAAAATCGAAATAACTGCGAGTGCATGTATTTTAATGAACACAGAGTTCATAGACTATAGTTGGAATGATTTCAGCAATAGTCTCTTTACTGTGTTCCTTTTATGGTGGTCTTGAATGAATCCAGAAGATAAAGTTACATCAAGGAGATTGTACAAGACGAAAAACAATGAAAAATACTTTCCCCCAAGAGGATTCCACTGCAGGAGGATGGATTCTACGATAGGAAATCATCTCCGATGAATTCTTTTGAGGTCTGTAATTTTTTTGCATCATTTTAATGGTAGAATAGATTAGTGCAATGTTTACTTGCTATGATAACAGCTGGCTACTGTTACCATAGTAAATAAACTCAATTATTTTGAATTTTAGGATAATCTAAGCTCATTCGCCTTTAGTGAATGGACTTAGTCGATCTTAAAATCGAAATAACTGCGAGTGCATGTATTTTAATGAACACAGAGTTCATAGACTATAGTTGGAATGATTTCAGCAATAGTCTCTTTACTGTGTTCCTTTTATGGTGGTCTTGAATGAATCCAGAAGATAAAGTTACATCAAGGAGATTGTACAAGACGAAAAACAATGAAAAATACTTTCCCCCAAGAGGATTCCACTGCAGGAGGATGGATTCTACGATAGGAAATCATCTCCGATGAATTCTTTTGAGGTCTGTAATTTTTTTGCATCATTTTAATGGTAGAATAGATTAGTGCAATGTTTACTTGCTATGATAACAGCTGGCTACTGTTACCATAGTAAATAAACTCAATTATTTTGAATTTTAGGATAATCTAAGCTCATTCGCCTTTAGTGAATGGACTTAGTCGATCTTAAAATCGAAATAACTGCGAGTGCATGTATTTTAATGAACACAGAGTTCATAGACTATAGTTGGAATGATTTCAGCAATAGTCTCTTTACTGTGTTCCTTTTATGGTGGTCTTGAATGAATCCAGAAGATAAAGTTACATCAAGGAGATTGTACAAGACGAAAAACAATGAAAAATACTTTCCCCCAAGAGGATTCCACTGCAGGAGGATGGATTCTACGATAGGAAATCATCTCCGATGAATTCTTTTGAGGTCTGTAATTTTTTTGCATCATTTTAATGGTAGAATAGATTAGTGCAATGTTTACTTGCTATGATAACAGCTGGCTACTGTTACCATAGTAAATAAACTCAATTATTTTGAATTTTAGGATAATCTAAGCTCATTCGCCTTTAGTGAATGGACTTAGTCGATCTTAAAATCGAAATAACTGCGAGTGCATGTATTTTAATGAACACAGAGTTCATAGACTATAGTTGGAATGATTTCAGCAATAGTCTCTTTACTGTGTTCCTTTTATGGTGGTCTTGAATGAATCCAGAAGATAAAGTTACATCAAGGAGATTGTACAAGACGAAAAACAATGAAAAATACTTTCCCCCAAGAGGATTCCACTGCAGGAGGATGGATTCTACGATAGGAAATCATCTCCGATGAATTCTTTTGAGGTCTGTAATTTTTTTGCATCATTTTAATGGTAGAATAGATTAGTGCAATGTTTACTTGCTATGATAACAGCTGGCTACTGTTACCATAGTAAATAAACTCAATTATTTTGAATTTTAGGATAATCTAAGCTCATTCGCCTTTAGTGAATGGACTTAGTCGATCTTAAAATCGAAATAACTGCGAGTGCATGTATTTTAATGAACACAGAGTTCATAGACTATAGTTGGAATGATTTCAGCAATAGTCTCTTTACTGTGTTCCTTTTATGGTGGTCTTGAATGAATCCAGAAGATAAAGTTACATCAAGGAGATTGTACAAGACGAAAAACAATGAAAAATACTTTCCCCCAAGAGGATTCCACTGCAGGAGGATGGATTCTACGATAGGAAATCATCTCCGATGAATTCTTTTGAGGTCTGTAATTTTTTTGCATCATTTTAATGGTAGAATAGATTAGTGCAATGTTTACTTGCTATGATAACAGCTGGCTACTGTTACCATAGTAAATAAACTCAATTATTTTGAATTTTAGGATAATCTAAGCTCATTCGCCTTTAGTGAATGGACTTAGTCGATCTTAAAATCGAAATAACTGCGAGTGCATGTATTTTAATGAACACAGAGTTCATAGACTATAGTTGGAATGATTTCAGCAATAGTCTCTTTACTGTGTTCCTTTTATGGTGGTCTTGAATGAATCCAGAAGATAAAGTTACATCAAGGAGATTGTACAAGACGAAAAACAATGAAAAATACTTTCCCCCAAGAGGATTCCACTGCAGGAGGATGGATTCTACGATAGGAAATCATCTCCGATGAATTCTTTTGAGGTCTGTAATTTTTTTGCATCATTTTAATGGTAGAATAGATTAGTGCAATGTTTACTTGCTATGATAACAGCTGGCTACTGTTACCATAGTAAATAAACTCAATTATTTTGAATTTTAGGATAATCTAAGCTCATTCGCCTTTAGTGAATGGACTTAGTCGATCTTAAAATCGAAATAACTGCGAGTGCATGTATTTTAATGAACACAGAGTTCATAGACTATAGTTGGAATGATTTCAGCAATAGTCTCTTTACTGTGTTCCTTTTATGGTGGTCTTGAATGAATCCAGAAGATAAAGTTACATCAAGGAGATTGTACAAGACGAAAAACAATGAAAAATACTTTCCCCCAAGAGGATTCCACTGCAGGAGGATGGATTCTACGATAGGAAATCATCTCCGATGAATTCTTTTGAGGTCTGTAATTTTTTTGCATCATTTTAATGGTAGAATAGATTAGTGCAATGTTTACTTGCTATGATAACAGCTGGCTACTGTTACCATAGTAAATAAACTCAATTATTTTGAATTTTAGGATAATCTAAGCTCATTCGCCTTTAGTGAATGGACTTAGTCGATCTTAAAATCGAAATAACTGCGAGTGCATGTATTTTAATGAACACAGAGTTCATAGACTATAGTTGGAATGATTTCAGCAATAGTCTCTTTACTGTGTTCCTTTTATGGTGGTCTTGAATGAATCCAGAAGATAAAGTTACATCAAGGAGATTGTACAAGACGAAAAACAATGAAAAATACTTTCCCCCAAGAGGATTCCACTGCAGGAGGATGGATTCTACGATAGGAAATCATCTCCGATGAATTCTTTTGAGGTCTGTAATTTTTTTGCATCATTTTAATGGTAGAATAGATTAGTGCAATGTTTACTTGCTATGATAACAGCTGGCTACTGTTACCATAGTAAATAAACTCAATTATTTTGAATTTTAGGATAATCTAAGCTCATTCGCCTTTAGTGAATGGACTTAGTCGATCTTAAAATCGAAATAACTGCGAGTGCATGTATTTTAATGAACACAGAGTTCATAGACTATAGTTGGAATGATTTCAGCAATAGTCTCTTTACTGTGTTCCTTTTATGGTGGTCTTGAATGAATCCAGAAGATAAAGTTACATCAAGGAGATTGTACAAGACGAAAAACAATGAAAAATACTTTCCCCCAAGAGGATTCCACTGCAGGAGGATGGATTCTACGATAGGAAATCATCTCCGATGAATTCTTTTGAGGTCTGTAATTTTTTTGCATCATTTTAATGGTAGAATAGATTAGTGCAATGTTTACTTGCTATGATAACAGCTGGCTACTGTTACCATAGTAAATAAACTCAATTATTTTGAATTTTAGGATAATCTAAGCTCATTCGCCTTTAGTGAATGGACTTAGTCGATCTTAAAATCGAAATAACTGCGAGTGCATGTATTTTAATGAACACAGAGTTCATAGACTATAGTTGGAATGATTTCAGCAATAGTCTCTTTACTGTGTTCCTTTTATGGTGGTCTTGAATGAATCCAGAAGATAAAGTTACATCAAGGAGATTGTACAAGACGAAAAACAATGAAAAATACTTTCCCCCAAGAGGATTCCACTGCAGGAGGATGGATTCTACGATAGGAAATCATCTCCGATGAATTCTTTTGAGGTCTGTAATTTTTTTGCATCATTTTAATGGTAGAATAGATTAGTGCAATGTTTACTTGCTATGATAACAGCTGGCTACTGTTACCATAGTAAATAAACTCAATTATTTTGAATTTTAGGATAATCTAAGCTCATTCGCCTTTAGTGAATGGACTTAGTCGATCTTAAAATCGAAATAACTGCGAGTGCATGTATTTTAATGAACACAGAGTTCATAGACTATAGTTGGAATGATTTCAGCAATAGTCTCTTTACTGTGTTCCTTTTATGGTGGTCTTGAATGAATCCAGAAGATAAAGTTACATCAAGGAGATTGTACAAGACGAAAAACAATGAAAAATACTTTCCCCCAAGAGGATTCCACTGCAGGAGGATGGATTCTACGATAGGAAATCATCTCCGATGAATTCTTTTGAGGTCTGTAATTTTTTTGCATCATTTTAATGGTAGAATAGATTAGTGCAATGTTTACTTGCTATGATAACAGCTGGCTACTGTTACCATAGTAAATAAACTCAATTATTTTGAATTTTAGGATAATCTAAGCTCATTCGCCTTTAGTGAATGGACTTAGTCGATCTTAAAATCGAAATAACTGCGAGTGCATGTATTTTAATGAACACAGAGTTCATAGACTATAGTTGGAATGATTTCAGCAATAGTCTCTTTACTGTGTTCCTTTTATGGTGGTCTTGAATGAATCCAGAAGATAAAGTTACATCAAGGAGATTGTACAAGACGAAAAACAATGAAAAATACTTTCCCCCAAGAGGATTCCACTGCAGGAGGATGGATTCTACGATAGGAAATCATCTCCGATGAATTCTTTTGAGGTCTGTAATTTTTTTGCATCATTTTAATGGTAGAATAGATTAGTGCAATGTTTACTTGCTATGATAACAGCTGGCTACTGTTACCATAGTAAATAAACTCAATTATTTTGAATTTTAGGATAATCTAAGCTCATTCGCCTTTAGTGAATGGACTTAGTCGATCTTAAAATCGAAATAACTGCGAGTGCATGTATTTTAATGAACACAGAGTTCATAGACTATAGTTGGAATGATTTCAGCAATAGTCTCTTTACTGTGTTCCTTTTATGGTGGTCTTGAATGAATCCAGAAGATAAAGTTACATCAAGGAGATTGTACAAGACGAAAAACAATGAAAAATACTTTCCCCCAAGAGGATTCCACTGCAGGAGGATGGATTCTACGATAGGAAATCATCTCCGATGAATTCTTTTGAGGTCTGTAATTTTTTTGCATCATTTTAATGGTAGAATAGATTAGTGCAATGTTTACTTGCTATGATAACAGCTGGCTACTGTTACCATAGTAAATAAACTCAATTATTTTGAATTTTAGGATAATCTAAGCTCATTCGCCTTTAGTGAATGGACTTAGTCGATCTTAAAATCGAAATAACTGCGAGTGCATGTATTTTAATGAACACAGAGTTCATAGACTATAGTTGGAATGATTTCAGCAATAGTCTCTTTACTGTGTTCCTTTTATGGTGGTCTTGAATGAATCCAGAAGATAAAGTTACATCAAGGAGATTGTACAAGACGAAAAACAATGAAAAATACTTTCCCCCAAGAGGATTCCACTGCAGGAGGATGGATTCTACGATAGGAAATCATCTCCGATGAATTCTTTTGAGGTCTGTAATTTTTTTGCATCATTTTAATGGTAGAATAGATTAGTGCAATGTTTACTTGCTATGATAACAGCTGGCTACTGTTACCATAGTAAATAAACTCAATTATTTTGAATTTTAGGATAATCTAAGCTCATTCGTCTTTAGTGAATGGACTTAGTCGATCTTAAAATCGAAATAACTGCGAGTGCATGTATTTTAATGAACACAGAGTTCATAGACTATAGTTGGAATGATTTCAGCAATAGTCTCTTTACTGTGTTCCTTTTATGGTGGTCTTGAATGAATCCAGAAGAAGAAGTCACATCAAGGAGATTGTTCAAGACGAAAAACAATGAAAAATACTTTCCCCCAACAGGATTTTACTGCAGGAGGATGGATTCTACGATAGGAAATCATCTCCGATGAATTCTTTTGAGGTCTGTAATTTTTTTGCATCATTTTAATGGTAGAATAGATTAGTGCAATGTTTACTTGCTATGATAACAGCTGGCTACTGTTACCATAGTAAATAAACTCAATTATTTTGAATTTTAGGATAATCTAAGCTCATTCACCTTTAGTGAATGGACTTAGTCGATCTTAAAATCGAAATAACTGCGAGTGCATGTATTTCAATGAACACAGAGTTCATAGACTATAGTTGGAATGATTTCAGCAATAGTCTCTTCACTGTGTTCCTTTTATGGTTTTATGGTGGTCTTGAATGAATCCAGAAGATAAAGTTACATCAAGGAGATTGTACAAGACGAAAAACAATGAAAAATACTTTCCCCCAAGAGGATTCCACTGCAGGAGGATGGATTCTACGATAGGAAATCATCTCCGATGAATTCTTTTGAGGTCTGTAATTTTTTTGCATCATTTTAATGGTAGAATAGATTAGTGCAATGTTTACTTGCTATGATAACAGCTGGCTACTGTTACCATAGTAAATAAACTCAATTATTTTGAATTTTAGGATAATCTAAGCTCATTCGCCTTTAGTGAATGGACTTAGTCGATCTTAAAATCGAAATAACTGCGAGTGCATGTATTTTAATGAACACAGAGTTCATAGACTATAGTTGGAATGATTTCAGCAATAGTCTCTTTACTGTGTTCCTTTTATGGTGGTCTTGAATGAATCCAGAAGATAAAGTTACATCAAGGAGATTGTACAAGACGAAAAACAATGAAAAATACTTTCCCCCAAGAGGATTCCACTGCAGGAGGATGGATTCTACGATAGGAAATCATCTCCGATGAATTCTTTTGAGGTCTGTAATTTTTTTGCATCATTTTAATGGTAGAATAGATTAGTGCAATGTTTACTTGCTATGATAACAGCTGGCTACTGTTACCATAGTAAATAAACTCAATTATTTTGAATTTTAGGATAATCTAAGCTCATTCGCCTTTAGTGAATGGACTTAGTCGATCTTAAAATCGAAATAACTGCGAGTGCATGTATTTTAATGAACACAGAGTTCATAGACTATAGTTGGAATGATTTCAGCAATAGTCTCTTTACTGTGTTCCTTTTATGGTGGTCTTGAATGAATCCAGAAGATAAAGTTACATCAAGGAGATTGTACAAGACGAAAAACAATGAAAAATACTTTCCCCCAAGAGGATTCCACTGCAGGAGGATGGATTCTACGATAGGAAATCATCTCCGATGAATTCTTTTGAGGTCTGTAATTTTTTTGCATCATTTTAATGGTAGAATAGATTAGTGCAATGTTTACTTGCTATGATAACAGCTGGCTACTGTTACCATAGTAAATAAACTCAATTATTTTGAATTTTAGGATAATCTAAGCTCATTCGTCTTTAGTGAATGGACTTAGTCGATCTTAAAATCGAAATAACTGCGAGTGCATGTATTTTAATGAACACAGAGTTCATAGACTATAGTTGGAATGATTTCAGCAATAGTCTCTTCACTGTGTTCCTTTTATGGTGGTCTTGAATGAATCCAGAAGAAGAAGTCACATCAAGGAGATTGTTCAAGACGAAAAACAATGAAAAATACTTTCCCCCAACAGGATTTTACTGCAGGAGGATGGATTCTACGATAGGAAATCATCTCCGATGAATTCTTTTGAGGTCTGTAATTTTTTTGCATCATTTTAATGGTAGAATAGATTAGTGCAATGTTTACTTGCTATGATAACAGCTGGCTACTGTTACCATAGTAAATAAACTCAATTATTTTGAATTTTAGGATAATCTAAGCTCATTCGCCTTTAGTGAATGGACTTAGTCGATCTTAAAATCGAAATAACTGCGAGTGCATGTATTTTAATGAACACAGAGTTCATAGACTATAGTTGGAATGATTTCAGCAATAGTCTCTTTACTGTGTTCCTTTTATGGTGGTCTTGAATGAATCCAGAAGATAAAGTTACATCAAGGAGATTGTACAAGACGAAAAACAATGAAAAATACTTTCCCCCAAGAGGATTCCACTGCAGGAGGATGGATTCTACGATAGGAAATCATCTCCGATGAATTCTTTTGAGGTCTGTAATTTTTTTGCATCATTTTAATGGTAGAATAGATTAGTGCAATGTTTACTTGCTATGATAACAGCTGGCTACTGTTACCATAGTAAATAAACTCAATTATTTTGAATTTTAGGATAATCTAAGCTCATTCGCCTTTAGTGAATGGACTTAGTCGATCTTAAAATCGAAATAACTGCGAGTGCATGTATTTTAATGAACACAGAGTTCATAGACTATAGTTGGAATGATTTCAGCAATAGTCTCTTTACTGTGTTCCTTTTATGGTGGTCTTGAATGAATCCAGAAGATAAAGTTACATCAAGGAGATTGTACAAGACGAAAAACAATGAAAAATACTTTCCCCCAAGAGGATTCCACTGCAGGAGGATGGATT
The DNA here is from genome assembly GCA_963989225.1 of Dromius quadrimaculatus. Lineage (NCBI taxonomy): Eukaryota > Metazoa > Arthropoda > Insecta > Coleoptera > Carabidae > Dromius > Dromius quadrimaculatus. Next base: position 48,032,354 of record OZ022331.1, on the reverse strand, counting down.
CTACGATAGGAAATCATCTCCGATGAATTCTTTTGAGGTCTGTAATTTTTTTGCATCATTTTAATGGTAGAATAGATTAGTGCAATGTTTACTTGCTATGATAACAGCTGGCTACTGTTACCATAGTAAATAAACTCAATTATTTTGAATTTTAGGATAATCTAAGCTCATTCGCCTTTAGTGAATGGACTTAGTCGATCTTAAAATCGAAATAACTGCGAGTGCATGTATTTTAATGAACACAGAGTTCATAGACTATAGTTGGAATGATTTCAGCAATAGTCTCTTTACTGTGTTCCTTTTATGGTGGTCTTGAATGAATCCAGAAGATAAAGTTACATCAAGGAGATTGTACAAGACGAAAAACAATGAAAAATACTTTCCCCCAAGAGGATTCCACTGCAGGAGGATGGATTCTACGATAGGAAATCATCTCCGATGAATTCTTTTGAGGTCTGTAATTTTTTTGCATCATTTTAATGGTAGAATAGATTAGTGCAATGTTTACTTGCTATGATAACAGCTGGCTACTGTTACCATAGTAAATAAACTCAATTATTTTGAATTTTAGGATAATCTAAGCTCATTCGCCTTTAGTGAATGGACTTAGTCGATCTTAAAATCGAAATAACTGCGAGTGCATGTATTTTAATGAACACAGAGTTCATAGACTATAGTTGGAATGATTTCAGCAATAGTCTCTTTACTGTGTTCCTTTTATGGTGGTCTTGAATGAATCCAGAAGATAAAGTTACATCAAGGAGATTGTACAAGACGAAAAACAATGAAAAATACTTTCCCCCAAGAGGATTCCACTGCAGGAGGATGGATTCTACGATAGGAAATCATCTCCGATGAATTCTTTTGAGGTCTGTAATTTTTTTGCATCATTTTAATGGTAGAATAGATTAGTGCAATGTTTACTTGCTATGATAACAGCTGGCTACTGTTACCATAGTAAATAAACTCAATTATTTTGAATTTTAGGATAATCTAAGCTCATTCGCCTTTAGTGAATGGACTTAGTCGATCTTAAAATCGAAATAACTGCGAGTGCATGTATTTTAATGAACACAGAGTTCATAGACTATAGTTGGAATGATTTCAGCAATAGTCTCTTTACTGTGTTCCTTTTATGGTGGTCTTGAATGAATCCAGAAGATAAAGTTACATCAAGGAGATTGTACAAGACGAAAAACAATGAAAAATACTTTCCCCCAAGAGGATTCCACTGCAGGAGGATGGATTCTACGATAGGAAATCATCTCCGATGAATTCTTTTGAGGTCTGTAATTTTTTTGCATCATTTTAATGGTAGAATAGATTAGTGCAATGTTTACTTGCTATGATAACAGCTGGCTACTGTTACCATAGTAAATAAACTCAATTATTTTGAATTTTAGGATAATCTAAGCTCATTCGCCTTTAGTGAATGGACTTAGTCGATCTTAAAATCGAAATAACTGCGAGTGCATGTATTTTAATGAACACAGAGTTCATAGACTATAGTTGGAATGATTTCAGCAATAGTCTCTTTACTGTGTTCCTTTTATGGTGGTCTTGAATGAATCCAGAAGATAAAGTTACATCAAGGAGATTGTACAAGACGAAAAACAATGAAAAATACTTTCCCCCAAGAGGATTCCACTGCAGGAGGATGGATTCTACGATAGGAAATCATCTCCGATGAATTCTTTTGAGGTCTGTAATTTTTTTGCATCATTTTAATGGTAGAATAGATTAGTGCAATGTTTACTTGCTATGATAACAGCTGGCTACTGTTACCATAGTAAATAAACTCAATTATTTTGAATTTTAGGATAATCTAAGCTCATTCGTCTTTAGTGAATGGACTTAGTCGATCTTAAAATCGAAATAACTGCGAGTGCATGTATTTTAATGAACACAGAGTTCATAGACTATAGTTGGAATGATTTCAGCAATAGTCTCTTTACTGTGTTCCTTTTATGGTGGTCTTGAATGAATCCAGAAGAAGAAGTCACATCAAGGAGATTGTTCAAGACGAAAAACAATGAAAAATACTTTCCCCCAACAGGATTTTACTGCAGGAGGATGGATTCTACGATAGGAAATCATCTCCGATGAATTCTTTTGAGGTCTGTAATTTTTTTGCATCATTTTAATGGTAGAATAGATTAGTGCAATGTTTACTTGCTATGATAACAGCTGGCTACTGTTACCATAGTAAATAAACTCAATTATTTTGAATTTTAGGATAATCTAAGCTCATTCACCTTTAGTGAATGGACTTAGTCGATCTTAAAATCGAAATAACTGCGAGTGCATGTATTTCAATGAACACAGAGTTCATAGACTATAGTTGGAATGATTTCAGCAATAGTCTCTTCACTGTGTTCCTTTTATGGTTTTATGGTGGTCTTGAATGAATCCAGAAGATAAAGTTACATCAAGGAGATTGTACAAGACGAAAAACAATGAAAAATACTTTCCCCCAAGAGGATTCCACTGCAGGAGGATGGATTCTACGATAGGAAATCATCTCCGATGAATTCTTTTGAGGTCTGTAATTTTTTTGCATCATTTTAATGGTAGAATAGATTAGTGCAATGTTTACTTGCTATGATAACAGCTGGCTACTGTTACCATAGTAAATAAACTCAATTATTTTGAATTTTAGGATAATCTAAGCTCATTCGCCTTTAGTGAATGGACTTAGTCGATCTTAAAATCGAAATAACTGCGAGTGCATGTATTTTAATGAACACAGAGTTCATAGACTATAGTTGGAATGATTTCAGCAATAGTCTCTTTACTGTGTTCCTTTTATGGTGGTCTTGAATGAATCCAGAAGATAAAGTTACATCAAGGAGATTGTACAAGACGAAAAACAATGAAAAATACTTTCCCCCAAGAGGATTCCACTGCAGGAGGATGGATTCTACGATAGGAAATCATCTCCGATGAATTCTTTTGAGGTCTGTAATTTTTTTGCATCATTTTAATGGTAGAATAGATTAGTGCAATGTTTACTTGCTATGATAACAGCTGGCTACTGTTACCATAGTAAATAAACTCAATTATTTTGAATTTTAGGATAATCTAAGCTCATTCGCCTTTAGTGAATGGACTTAGTCGATCTTAAAATCGAAATAACTGCGAGTGCATGTATTTTAATGAACACAGAGTTCATAGACTATAGTTGGAATGATTTCAGCAATAGTCTCTTTACTGTGTTCCTTTTATGGTGGTCTTGAATGAATCCAGAAGATAAAGTTACATCAAGGAGATTGTACAAGACGAAAAACAATGAAAAATACTTTCCCCCAAGAGGATTCCACTGCAGGAGGATGGATTCTACGATAGGAAATCATCTCCGATGAATTCTTTTGAGGTCTGTAATTTTTTTGCATCATTTTAATGGTAGAATAGATTAGTGCAATGTTTACTTGCTATGATAACAGCTGGCTACTGTTACCATAGTAAATAAACTCAATTATTTTGAATTTTAGGATAATCTAAGCTCATTCGTCTTTAGTGAATGGACTTAGTCGATCTTAAAATCGAAATAACTGCGAGTGCATGTATTTTAATGAACACAGAGTTCATAGACTATAGTTGGAATGATTTCAGCAATAGTCTCTTCACTGTGTTCCTTTTATGGTGGTCTTGAATGAATCCAGAAGAAGAAGTCACATCAAGGAGATTGTTCAAGACGAAAAACAATGAAAAATACTTTCCCCCAACAGGATTTTACTGCAGGAGGATGGATTCTACGATAGGAAATCATCTCCGATGAATTCTTTTGAGGTCTGTAATTTTTTTGCATCATTTTAATGGTAGAATAGATTAGTGCAATGTTTACTTGCTATGATAACAGCTGGCTACTGTTACCATAGTAAATAAACTCAATTATTTTGAATTTTAGGATAATCTAAGCTCATTCGCCTTTAGTGAATGGACTTAGTCGATCTTAAAATCGAAAAAACTGCGAGTGCATGTATTTTAATGAACACAGAGTTCATAGACTATAGTTGGAATGATTTCAGCAATAGTCTCTTTACTGTGTTCCTTTTATGGTGGTCTTGAATGAATCCAGAAGATAAAGTTACATCAAGGAGATTGTACAAGACGAAAAACAATGAAAAATACTTTCCCCCAAGAGGATTTTACTGCAGGAGGGTGGATTCTACGATAGGAAATCATCTCCGATGAATTCTTTTGAGGTCTGTTATTTTTTTGCATCATTTTAATGGTAGAATAGATTAGTGCAATGTTTACTTGCTATGATAACAGCTGGCTACTGTTACCATAGTAAATAAACTTAATTATTTTTAATTTTAGGATAATCTAAGCTCATTCACCTTTAGTGAATGAACTTAGTCGATCTTAAAATCGAAATAACTGCGAGTGCATGTATTTCAATGAACACAGAGTTCATAGACTATAGTTGGAATGATTTCAGCAATAGTCTCTTCACTGTGTTCCTTTTATGGTGGTCTTGAATGAATCCAGAAGATAAAGTTACATCAAGGAGATTGTACAAGACGAAAAACAATGAAAAATACTTTCCCCCAAGAGGATTCCACTGCAGGAGGATGGATTCTACGATAGGAAATCATCTCCGATGAATTCTTTTGAGGTCTGTAATTTTTTTGCATCATTTTAATGGTAGAATAGATTAGTGCAATGTTTACTTGCTATGATAACAGCTGGCTACTGTTACCATAGTAAATAAACTCAATTATTTTGAATTTTAGGATAATCTAAGCTCATTCGCCTTTAGTGAATGGACTTAGTCGATCTTAAAATCGAAATAACTGCGAGTGCATGTATTTTAATGAACACAGAGTTCATAGACTATAGTTGGAATGATTTCAGCAATAGTCTCTTTACTGTGTTCCTTTTATGGTGGTCTTGAATGAATCCAGAAGATAAAGTTACATCAAGGAGATTGTACAAGACGAAAAACAATGAAAAATACTTTCCCCCAAGAGGATTCCACTGCAGGAGGATGGATTCTACGATAGGAAATCATCTCCGATGAATTCTTTTGAGGTCTGTAATTTTTTTGCATCATTTTAATGGTAGAATAGATTAGTGCAATGTTTACTTGCTATGATAACAGCTGGCTACTGTTACCATAGTAAATAAACTCAATTATTTTGAATTTTAGGATAATCTAAGCTCATTCACCTTTAGTGAATGGACTTAGTCGATCTTAAAATCGAAATAACTGCGAGTGCATGTATTTCAATGAACACAGAGTTCATAGACTATAGTTGGAATGATTTCAGCAATAGTCTCTTCACTGTGTTCCTTTTATGGTTTTATGGTGGTCTTGAATGAATCCAGAAGATAAAGTTACATCAAGGAGATTGTACAAGACGAAAAACAATGAAAAATACTTTCCCCCAAGAGGATTCCACTGCAGGAGGATGGATTCTACGATAGGAAATCATCTCCGATGAATTCTTTTGAGGTCTGTAATTTTTTTGCATCATTTTAATGGTAGAATAGATTAGTGCAATGTTTACTTGCTATGATAACAGCTGGCTACTGTTACCATAGTAAATAAACTCAATTATTTTGAATTTTAGGATAATCTAAGCTCATTCGCCTTTAGTGAATGGACTTAGTCGATCTTAAAATCGAAATAACTGCGAGTGCATGTATTTTAATGAACACAGAGTTCATAGACTATAGTTGGAATGATTTCAGCAATAGTCTCTTTACTGTGTTCCTTTTATGGTGGTCTTGAATGAATCCAGAAGATAAAGTTACATCAAGGAGATTGTACAAGACGAAAAACAATGAAAAATACTTTCCCCCAAGAGGATTCCACTGCAGGAGGATGGATTCTACGATAGGAAATCATCTCCGATGAATTCTTTTGAGGTCTGTAATTTTTTTGCATCATTTTAATGGTAGAATAGATTAGTGCAATGTTTACTTGCTATGATAACAGCTGGCTACTGTTACCATAGTAAATAAACTCAATTATTTTGAATTTTAGGATAATCTAAGCTCATTCGCCTTTAGTGAATGGACTTAGTCGATCTTAAAATCGAAATAACTGCGAGTGCATGTATTTTAATGAACACAGAGTTCATAGACTATAGTTGGAATGATTTCAGCAATAGTCTCTTTACTGTGTTCCTTTTATGGTGGTCTTGAATGAATCCAGAAGATAAAGTTACATCAAGGAGATTGTACAAGACGAAAAACAATGAAAAATACTTTCCCCCAAGAGGATTCCACTGCAGGAGGATGGATTCTACGATAGGAAATCATCTCCGATGAATTCTTTTGAGGTCTGTAATTTTTTTGCATCATTTTAATGGTAGAATAGATTAGTGCAATGTTTACTTGCTATGATAACAGCTGGCTACTGTTACCATAGTAAATAAACTCAATTATTTTGAATTTTAGGATAATCTAAGCTCATTCGTCTTTAGTGAATGAACTTAGTCGATCTTAAAATCGAAATAACTGCGAGTGCATGTATTTTAATGAACACAGAGTTCATAGACTATAGTTGGAATGATTTCAGCAATAGTCTCTTTACTGTGTTCCTTTTATGGTGGTCTTGAATGAATCCAGAAGAAGAAGTCACATCAAGGAGATTGTTCAAGACGAAAAACAATGAAAAATACTTTCCCCCAACAGGATTTTACTGCAGGAGGATGGATTCTACGATAGGAAATCATCTCCGATGAATTCTTTTGAGGTCTGTAATTTTTTTGCATCATTTTAATGGTAGAATAGATTAGTGCAATGTTTACTTGCTATGATAACAGCTGGCTACTGTTACCATAGTAAATAAACTCAATTATTTTGAATTTTAGGATAATCTAAGCTCATTCACCTTTAGTGAATGGACTTAGTCGATCTTAAAATCGAAATAACTGCGAGTGCATGTATTTCAATGAACACAGAGTTCATAGACTATAGTTGGAATGATTTCAGCAATAGTCTCTTCACTGTGTTCCTTTTATGGTTTTATGGTGGTCTTGAATGAATCCAGAAGATAAAGTTACATCAAGGAGATTGTACAAGACGAAAAACAATGAAAAATACTTTCCCCCAAGAGGATTCCACTGCAGGAGGATGGATTCTACGATAGGAAATCATCTCCGATGAATTCTTTTGAGGTCTGTAATTTTTTTGCATCATTTTAATGGTAGAATAGATTAGTGCAATGTTTACTTGCTATGATAACAGCTGGCTACTGTTACCATAGTAAATAAACTCAATTATTTTGAATTTTAGGATAATCTAAGCTCATTCGCCTTTAGTGAATGGACTTAGTCGATCTTAAAATCGAAATAACTGCGAGTGCATGTATTTTAATGAACACAGAGTTCATAGACTATAGTTGGAATGATTTCAGCAATAGTCTCTTTACTGTGTTCCTTTTATGGTGGTCTTGAATGAATCCAGAAGATAAAGTTACATCAAGGAGATTGTACAAGACGAAAAACAATGAAAAATACTTTCCCCCAAGAGGATTCCACTGCAGGAGGATGGATTCTACGATAGGAAATCATCTCCGATGAATTCTTTTGAGGTCTGTAATTTTTTTGCATCATTTTAATGGTAGAATAGATTAGTGCAATGTTTACTTGCTATGATAACAGCTGGCTACTGTTACCATAGTAAATAAACTCAATTATTTTGAATTTTAGGATAATCTAAGCTCATTCACCTTTAGTGAATGGACTTAGTCGATCTTAAAATCGAAATAACTGCGAGTGCATGTATTTCAATGAACACAGAGTTCATAGACTATAGTTGGAATGATTTCAGCAATAGTCTCTTCACTGTGTTCCTTTTATGGTGGTCTTGAATGAATCCAGAAGATAAAGTTACATCAAGGAGATTGTACAAGACGAAAAACAATGAAAAATACTTTCCCCCAAGAGGATTCCACTGCAGGAGGATGGATTCTACGATAGGAAATCATCTCCGATGAATTCTTTTGAGGTCTGTAATTTTTTTGCATCATTTTAATGGTAGAATAGATTAGTGCAATGTTTACTTGCTATGATAACAGCTGGCTACTGTTACCATAGTAAATAAACTCAATTATTTTGAATTTTAGGATAATCTAAGCTCATTCGCCTTTAGTGAATGGACTTAGTCGATCTTAAAATCGAAATAACTGCGAGTGCATGTATTTTAATGAACACAGAGTTCATAGACTATAGTTGGAATGATTTCAGCAATAGTCTCTTTACTGTGTTCCTTTTATGGTGGTCTTGAATGAATCCAGAAGATAAAGTTACATCAAGGAGATTGTACAAGACGAAAAACAATGAAAAATACTTTCCCCCAAGAGGATTCCACTGCAGGAGGATGGATTCTACGATAGGAAATCATCTCCGATGAATTCTTTTGAGGTCTGTAATTTTTTTGCATCATTTTAATGGTAGAATAGATTAGTGCAATGTTTACTTGCTATGATAACAGCTGGCTACTGTTACCATAGTAAATAAACTCAATTATTTTGAATTTTAGGATAATCTAAGCTCATTCGCCTTTAGTGAATGGACTTAGTCGATCTTAAAATCGAAATAACTGCGAGTGCATGTATTTTAATGAACACAGAGTTCATAGACTATAGTTGGAATGATTTCAGCAATAGTCTCTTTACTGTGTTCCTTTTATGGTGGTCTTGAATGAATCCAGAAGATAAAGTTACATCAAGGAGATTGTACAAGACGAAAAACAATGAAAAATACTTTCCCCCAAGAGGATTCCACTGCAGGAGGATGGATTCTACGATAGGAAATCATCTCCGATGAATTCTTTTGAGGTCTGTAATTTTTTTGCATCATTTTAATGGTAGAATAGATTAGTGCAATGTTTACTTGCTATGATAACAGCTGGCTACTGTTACCATAGTAAATAAACTCAATTATTTTGAATTTTAGGATAATCTAAGCTCATTCGCCTTTAGTGAATGGACTTAGTCGATCTTAAAATCGAAATAACTGCGAGTGCATGTATTTTAATGAACACAGAGTTCATAGACTATAGTTGGAATGATTTCAGCAATAGTCTCTTCACTGTGTTCCTTTTATGGTGGTCTTGAATGAATCCAGAAGAAGAAGTCACATCAAGGAGATTGTTCAAGACGAAAAACAATGAAAAATACTTTCCCCCAACAGGATTTTACTGCAGGAGGATGGATTCTACGATAGGAAATCATCTCCGATGAATTCTTTTGAGGTCTGTAATTTTTTTGCATCATTTTAATGGTAGAATAGATTAGTGCAATGTTTACTTGCTATGATAACAGCTGGCTACTGTTACCATAGTAAATAAACTCAATTATTTTGAATTTTAGGATAATCTAAGCTCATTCGCCTTTAGTGAATGGACTTAGTCGATCTTAAAATCGAAAAAACTGCGAGTGCATGTATTTTAATGAACACAGAGTTCATAGACTATAGTTGGAATGATTTCAGCAATAGTCTCTTTACTGTGTTCCTTTTATGGTGGTCTTGAATGAATCCAGAAGATAAAGTTACATCAAGGAGATTGTACAAGACGAAAAGCAATGAAAAATACTTTCCCCCAAGAGGATTCCACTGCAGGAGGATGGATTCTACGATAGGAAATCATCTCCGATGGATTCTTTTGAGGTCTGTAATTTTTTTGCATCATTTTAATGGTAGAATAGATTAGTGCAATGTTTACTTGCTATGATAACAGCTGGCTACTGTTACCATAGTAAATGAACTCAATTATTTTGAATTTTAGGATAATCTAAGCTCATTCACCTTTAGTGAATGGACTTAGTCGATCTTGATATCGAAATAACTGCGAGTGCATGTATTTTAATGAACACAGAGTTCATAGACTATAGTTGGAATGATTTCAGTAATAGTCTCTTTACTGTGTTCCTTTTATGGTGGTCTTGAATGAATCCAGAAGATAAAGTTACATCAAGGAGATTGTACAAGACGAAAAACAATGAAAAATACTTACCCCCAACAGGATTTTACTGCAGGAGGATGGATTCTACGATAGGAAATCATCTCCGATGAATTCTTTTGAGGTCTGTAATTTTTTTGCATCATTTTAATGGTAGAATAGATTAGTGCAATGTTTACTTGCTATGATAACAGCTGGCTACTGTTACCATAGTAAATAAACTCAATTATTTTGAATTTGAGGATAATCTAAGCTCATTCGCCTTTAGTGAATGGACTTAGTCGATCTTAAAATCGAAAAAACTGCGAGTGCATGTATTTTAATGAACACAGAGTTCATAGACTATAGTTGGAATGATTTCAGCAATAGTCTCTTTACTGTGTTCCTTTTATGGTGGTCTTGAATGAATCCAGAAGATAAAGTTACATCAAGGAGATTGTACAAGACGAAAAGCAATGAAAAATACTTTCCCCCAAGAGGATTCCACTGCAGGAGGATGGATTCTACGATAGGAAATCATCTCCGATGGATTCTTTTGAGGTCTGTAATTTTTTTGCATCATTTTAATGGTAGAATAGATTAGTGCAATGTTTACTTGCTATGATAACAGCTGGCTACTGTTACCATAGTAAATGAACTCAATTATTTTGAATTTTAGGATAATCTAAGCTCATTCACCTTTAGTGAATGGACTTAGTCGATCTTGATATCGAAATAACTGCGAGTGCATGTATTTTAATGAACACAGAGTTCATAGACTATAGTTGGAATGATTTCAGTAATAGTCTCTTTACTGTGTTCCTTTTATGGTGGTCTTGAATGAATCCAGAAGATAAAGTTACATCAAGGAGATTGTACAAGACGAAAAACAATGAAAAATACTTTCCCCCAAGAGGATTTTACTGCAGGAGGGTGGATTCTACGATAGGAAATCATCTCCGATGAATTCTTTTGAGGTCTGTTATTTTTTTGCATCATTTTAATGGTAGAATAGATTAGTGCAATGTTTACTTGCTATGATAACAGCTGGCTACTGTTACCATAGTAAATAAACTTAATTATTTTTAATTTTAGGATAATCTAAGCTCATTCACCTTTAGTGAATGAACTTAGTCGATCTTAAAATCGAAATAACTGCGAGTGCATGTATTTCAATGAACACAGAGTTCATAGACTATAGTTGGAATGATTTCAGCAATAGTCTCTTCACTGTGTTCCTTTTATGGTGGTCTTGAATGAATCCAGAAGATAAAGTTACATCAAGGAGATTGTACAAGACGAAAAACAATGAAAAATACTTTCCCCCAAGAGGATTCCACTGCAGGAGGATGGATTCTACGATAGGAAATCATCTCCGATGAATTCTTTTGAGGTCTGTAATTTTTTTGCATCATTTTAATGGTAGAATAGATCAGTGCAATGTTTACTTGCTATGATAACAGCTGGCTACTGTTACCATAGTAAATAAACTCAATTATTTTGAATTTTAGGATAATCTAAGCTCATTCACCTTTAGTGAATGGACTTAGTCGATCTTAAAATCGAAATAACTGCGAGTGCATGTATTTTAATGAACACAGAGTTCATAGACTATAGTTGGAATGATTTCAGCAATAGTCTCTTTACTGTGTTCCTTTTATGGTGGTCTTGAACGAATCCAGAAGATAAAGTTACATCAAGGAGATTGTACAAGACGAAAAACAATGAAAAATACTTTCCCCCAAGAGGATTCCACTGCAGGAGGATGGATTCTACGATAGGAAATCATCTCCGATGAATTCTTTTGAGGTCTGTAATTTTTTTGCATCATTTTAATGGTAGAATAGATTAGTGCAATGTTTACTTGCTATGATAACAGCTGGCTACTGTTACCATAGTAAATAAACTCAATTATTTTGAATTTTAGGATAATCTAAGCTCATTCGCCTTTAGTGAATGGACTTAGTCGATCTTAAAATCGAAAAAACTGCGAGTGCATGTATTTTAATGAACACAGAGTTCATAGACTATAGTTGGAATGATTTCAGCAATAGTCTCTTTACTGTGTTCCTTTTATGGTGGTCTTGAATGAATCCAGAAGATAAAGTTACATCAAGGAGATTGTACAAGACGAAAAACAATGAAAAATACTTTCCCCCAAGAGGATTCCACTGCAGGAGGATGGATTCTACGATAGGAAATCATCTCCGATGGATTCTTTTGAGGTCTGTAATTTTTCTGCATCATTTTAATGGTAGAATAGATTAGTGCAATGTTTACTTGCTATGATAACAGCTGGCTACTGTTACCATAGTAAATGAACTCAATTATTTTGAATTTTAGGATAATCTAAGCTCATTCACCTTTAGTGAATGGACTTAGTCGATCTTGATATCGAAATAACTGCGAGTGCATGTATTTTAATGAACACAGAGTTCATAGACTATAGTTGGAATGATTTCAGTAATAGTCTCTTTACTGTGTTCCTTTTATGGTGGTCTTGAATGAATCCAGAAGATAAAGTTACATCAAGGAGATTGTACAAGACGAAAAACAATGAAAAATACTTTCCCCCAAGAGGATTTTACTGCAGGAGGGTGGATTCTACGATAGGAAATCATCTCCGATGAATTCTTTTGAGGTCTGTTATTTTTTTGCATCATTTTAATGGTAGAATAGATTAGTGCAATGTTTACTTGCTATGATAACAGCTGGCTACTGTTACCATAGTAAATAAACTTAATTATTTTTAATTTTAGGATAATCTAAGCTCATTCACCTTTAGTGAATGAACTTAGTCGATCTTAAAATCGAAATAACTGCGAGTGCATGTATTTTAATGAACACAGAGTTCATAGACTATAGTTGGAATGATTTCAGCAATAGTCTCTTTACTGTGTTCCTTTTATGGTGGTCTTTAATGAATACAGAAGAAGAAGTTACATCAAGGAGATTGTTCAAGACGAAAAACAATGAAAAATACTTTCCCCCAAGAGGATTTTACTGCAGGAGGATGGATTCTACGATAGGAAATCATCTCCGATGAATTCTTTTGAGGTCTGTAATTTTTTTGCATCATTTTAATGGTAGAATAGATTAGTGCAATGTTTACTTGCTATGATAACAGCTGGCTACTGTTACCATAGTAAATAAACTTAATTATTTTGAATTTTAGGATAATCTAAGCTCATTCACCTTTAGTAAATGAACTTAGTCGATCTTAAAATCGAAATAACTGCGAGTGCATGTATTTTAATGAACACAGAGTTCATAGACTATAGTTGGAATGATTTCAGCAATAGTCTCTTTACTGTGTTCCTTTTATGGTGGTCTTGAACGAATCCAGAAGAAGAAGTTACATCAAGGAGATTGTACAAGACGAAAAACAATGAAAAATACTTTCCCCCAAGAGGATTTTACTGCAGGAGGATGGATTCTACGATAGGAAATCATCTCCGATGAATTCTTTTGAGGTCTGTAATTTTTTTGCATCATTTTAATGGTAGAATAGATTAGTGCAATGTTTACTTGCTATGATAACAGCTGGCTACTGTTACCATAGTAAATAAACTTAATTATTTTGAATTTTAGGATAATCTAAGCTCATTCACCTTAAGTGAATGAACTTAGTCGATCTTAAAATCGAAATAACTGCGAGTGCATGTATTTTAATGAACACAGAGTTCATAGACTATAGTTGGAATGATTTCAGCAATAGTTTCTTTACTGTGTTCCTTTTATGGTGGTCTTGAATGAATCCAGAAGAAGAAGTTACATCAAGGAGATTGTTCAAGACGAAAAACAATGAAAAATACTTTCCCCCAAGAGGATTTTACTGCAGGAGGATGGATTCTACAATAGGAAATCATCTCCGATGAATTCTTTTGAGGTCTGTAATTTTTTTGCATCATTTTAATGGTAGAATAGATTAGTGCAATGTTTACTTGCTATGATAACAGCTGGCTACTGTTACCATAGTAAATAAACTTAATTATTTTGAATTTTAGGATAATCTAAGCTCATTCACCTTTAGTGAATGAACTTAGTCGATCTTAAAATCGAAATAACTGCGAGTGCATGTATTTTAATGAACACAGAGTTCATAGACTATAGTTGGAATGATTTCAGCAATAGTCTCTTTACTGTGTTCCTTTTATGGTGGTCTTGAATGAATCCAGAAGAAGAAGTTACATCAAGGAGATTGTTCAAGACGAAAAACAATGAAAAATACTTTCCCCCAAGAGGATTTTACTGCAGGAGGATGGATTCTACGATAGGAAATCATCTCCGATGAATTCTTTTGAGGTCTGTAATTTTTTTGCATCATTTTCATAGTAGAATAGATTATAGCAATGTTTACTTGCTATGATAACAGGTGGCTACTGTTACCATAGTAAATAAACTTAATTATTTTGAATTTTAGGATAATCCAAGCTCATTCACCTTTAGTGAATGGACTTAGTCGATCTTAAAATAGAAATAACTACGAGTGCATGTATTTTAATGAACACAGAGTTCATTTACTATAGTTGTAATGATCTCAGCAGTAGACTCTTCACTGTGTTTTTCTGTGGTGGTATCCAACGAATCTAGAATATGAGGACATACGTGATCAAATAGTTACGAGTTCTACAAGCTGTGTTCAACCATCATCCAGGAGGACTGCATTGTAATAGGATGAATGTTAGAATTGGAAATTGTTTTTGTGGAACAATGGAACCTCGAGTGTTTGAGTTTTAGAAGATGCTTCTAGAATCTGGACAACTTCTTTTGAAGTAAAATGGATGCAAATAATGAACTGACTCTAGAAATTATGAAAAGATACTCTGGGACTGAAGTTTTCTCCTGAGACAAAATAAGTTAGTACCAATAGTTCTCTAATTTCTAAAAATTAATTTGGAAACATAATCATGGTTTTATCAACTTTTTCCAGTATATTCCAACATTCGCAATAATGCAAGTCGTCCACAAACAACAGTCTTTTGCCGTCCCACAGGAAATTCCCACTGCACCTACTGAAACGAATGAAACCCAAGCTCAATCGAAGATTCGATGATTCAGATGTGGATTCTACTTTCTAATTTATAAAATGACATGTAAATTACGTTTTAGTTTGTAAGATGCAGGGCTGTTTTAAAAACCGAGGTGCAAAAATCCATAAGTGGATAGGGGCCTCATTCAAATTTATTGATTTTGATTACATACACCACTAATGCTATTATATTATTAATGATATGTGTACCTAGATTCAGGCGGTTGCGTACGCCCTTTGCACTCAAAATGACATGTATTTTATAGTTGATATTTATTTTACGTAGATGTTTTGTATTCAATGCTTTAGTTTATAAGTGACATGTATTTTATATTCTGTAAGAGGGTTGAAACAACTCTCAATAACGACGAAATATGGGGGGGACATGGGGCATAGTTTTGATCATGAATATGTGGAATTGTTTCTTTCAGGTATAACAAGGGTGAAAACTATTTTTAAAGGTAGGATAAATGATATGTTATTAAATGAAATATTGTGTGCCGGATTATACTAAGGTAGGAAAAATGGTATGTAATTAAATGAAATATTTGTACATATTATCAGTGTCGGATTATTTTTTATTAAACAATTCCGGTGCCTCATTTGATACTTGCTTAAGGAATCGAAATTATTTGAAATTGATTCTATTCGGCATTAATTAAAAAAAAAAAAATTGAGCTCTTCGAGGTAATAGTAAGGACGGAATGTGAATTTATGGTTTTCTGGGCTAATATTGCGTTTTCAATAATTATTTTGTTTCCGCTAGAAAAAAATTATTTGAAATGATAGTTGAGTAGCCTGGTTAGAATATTTTGCTTAGTGAGCTAAAATAATCCGACACTGACAGTTCGGGAGAGCAAAAATTTGTATAATCCTAGGGGGAGTCCACGCCAATTTTTTTTTCAATTGTAGCTTTCGGTCTGGGATTTTGTAGGTTAGACCTGAATTAATTTCTGCTTTTAAAGCGTATTTCAATGGCCTCATTTTACTTTCTAAATATTGTAATATTTCAGCAGTTCTTTTTCATTTATCTTTGCTTTGTGTCAACTTATTTTTGTTGCTGTGCTTCCTTCAAACTAAGTCAATGATTTGATTCGCGTGTTTAACTTCTAATGCTTCTAGTCCGATTATGCGAATGAATAATTAAGATTATTCCCCATAATCATCTGGTTGCGTAACGCAATTTAAAATTTTTGCGTAAGATAGTAAAAAGGGTATGTAGGAAAATACCAATTTTAAACTAAAAAGGAATCTGTCAATGGTTAGAAGTCGCTTTCTTTAGCATTTTCTTTTTTGATTTCATTATTATTAAAATTAATAATAGTTATAAAAATTCTTTAGGGAATTTTTCTGCAGGATATTTATGTTGGTAATAGAAATTTTGCGAATTGACATGAGCAAGAACGTTATCGTATCGACGGCATGTGTCAGTATCATTGCGCTTCATATCTGTGTTTTAAATTGATAGTTTGAGTTAGTGTCTGTGAGTACAGTGAATATCTTATCTGTTCACAAGGAATTTCATTTATTTGAATTCAATTTTATCAGTTTTTACTGGTAAAAATGACAAAGAAATTGTCAAATATAAGTGCTTCAAAGTGCTGCATTACGTCATTCCAATACGAAAACGGAGAAAATATTTCATTAAATATATAAGACTTACACGTAACAAGAGGAATGAGCATTTTTTCTCATTTGGAGACTGCTAGGATTTTTGGAGATTGTATTAAATTTTGGCCGAGGTAGATAGGTATTACTGTCAAGGCTTCATAAACAAGAGCGTCCATCATGAAATATAGGTCGTGATTTTTTGATAAATGAGATCGGCGATATTTCAAGTAAGATAAAAATCAAACAGTCATCTATTTTTGACGCTTTTTACATTTCGGATTATCGTTTCAGTATTCTTTAATTCGACGGTTCTGCAATATGGACTTCAAGGGGCTTTTTTAGTTTGAAGGGTATAGTGCCCGTCAAGATATAAGAAATTTGCCTGACTTACTAATCGGTAGGAGTAACTTGTCCCAGTAGGAGATGCGGTTAAAAAATTGTAGGGGTAGTAGTAAGGAATATTTCCAACCTATTTATTTTCAATATTTCATATTTTTATTTGTATAAACATGCAAGATGCTTCTTTATTCACAATCATTATAGTAATATGGCAATTCCTTACCTTTTGGAGGTTGGAAAGTATGTAATTTCCAACGGCAATGACTATCTCACGGGTCGGAAGCGATACTTCCATCTCTTGGGGGGGAAATGTTTATGCAGTCATAAATCTTTGTTGGAGTAAAATAATCCGTGCTGTCAGAAATACCGATCATATTATCTAATGATTCGAATAAAATAAGTAATATTGAAAAGAAGTGGATTAATGTTGCAATTCTGTGTAAATCTATGTCTTATAAATTCATCAATTTGTAAATTATGAACAAAATCGCTATAAACTTACATCCGTAGCACTTTCGTTCGATTCGGGGCAACTGTATAGCTCCATTTCACTGTTATAACTTATTGATATCTGCACTAATCACAATTTCAATGGATACACGTATAAATAGCTTGATGTATGAATCATAAATCTAACAAATGCCAAATTAATTTAATTTTTCAAAACCTTGTTTTCATAGACTACTACATCAATTTAATTTGTTGAAATAAGAACGAAATTGGATCAATTATTTCTCGAAAAACTAGGGATAATTGTGAATAAAATAGTATACATACTTCGGTGAGAGTTTCATATCAGCCTCGAGCTATATCTGATCCTCGAGGCTTCGCCTCTCGGTCATATAATAAGCTCTCGGCTGTAATGAAATACTTTCCACCTCAGATGTAATATACTATTAAATGTACTTGGAAATTCATTTAAAATTACGTCACATAAATATTTGCATTCTAATCATCGATCTCTTCAATTTGATATCCATATCAAACATAAAAAATAAAATGTTAGATGAATTATGTGCATTTACTAAAATGGAAATTATTTTAGCAATGGTTTCTTCAAACATCCATTTGACATCGTACTCATAGGACCTGGATAAATTCACTCCAGCGGAATTCGAGGAGAACTGGGCTTCAAACTTGATGCAAAAGGAATTTTTAAACTCAATTCAACATCGACAGCAAGCGGAAATGAATGAAGGATTACTGGAAAAGCTGCATTCGAGGATTCAACATGATATTCAATTGGATTTCCTGAGGTTTGATTCTTTTTTTTCCTATTAGATATATTAGTGTAGTACAAAATTCATTTGTCCTGGTGTATTTATCGGACGCGTTCGGGTCTCGTCGCTACAAAAACAACAAAATAATTATTTTTACTAGGAAGAATCGATTTGTGTTCGATTTCGATTGTGAGTATTTTTATTAGTTTTTAGGGGCTTAGAATATGTGGAAAGATAATTAGTTGCAATATATTGGAAGAATATAGGTAGTTAAGAGGACAGTGTTTCTATTATTTAAATTTCTATTTGAAAAAAATATATACATTCGAATCCTTTTATTCACCTACTTATTATATTTAAGTTTGTTTTGTATGACAATACGCGTGAATACACTTTTTGGCTATTGAAAAAACTGATTCTGCCATATAAAACACATACTAAAATTAGTCCGGGACTATTAAAAATGTGCGTACAACTTTATGCTAGCGTTGCGCTAGGGCAAGTGTTTGAATGTGTTTACATAATCCCTGCACATTTAGTTCGCCATCTCTGAACATTTGAATGAACTATTACCTTTCATTACAGAGCACTGTTACCAATTTCGCCACCATTAAAATGACAGACTACTGTTTCAAACTACTTGGCGCTTTGTCCCACAGATGGCTATCGAACAAGCTCTCAAGTTGTCATTTCATTTTTGATTTCATTATTGTTTATCGATCGTTGCAGTTCACGTAATGGCGCGATATATCAGAGAACAATGAATACAAGTTTTTGGGTTCTAATTCGTTTTAAACATTGAAACTCATTGCAAACAAATTTAATATAAGTGAATTTGAGTAAAGTGTTATTATTTTAGTTGTTAATTGTGTGATTTATTGAATTCAAAGTGATAATGTAACTGAGACTGAGTCGAACTATTTCAAGTTCCAGTTTAGCTAGGAACATTTAGCATTGAGTTGAATATAAGGTGAATTTGAGTAATATTTCGTTATATCGTTCAGTTCAGTTGGTAAAATTTAGCATCGATGTATGAAGAAATATATTGGCTCTCACACGGGAGGCTATTCTGTAACATGATCGATAATCGGCTAATTTATTTATTTTGTGAAAAAAATGAAGCATTGGTATGAATTTTGAATAACTGGTTGTAACAATTATTTCTATGACAAAAATCTATTATGATTATTGAGTTATTTCCGAAATGAAATTTATGAACGCTTACGTCACTTGACCAACATGATGTTATGTCATGGCATTCTTTACTTGTGCTGCCATTTAGTTTATACGCGTTTGAGGTTTGTAATTATTCTGAATAAGAATGTGAAAAATAGATTTTATTTTATTAAGATAGTATAAAAGTAGTCTAAACATTCATATTAAGATAACAATCAGTTTGTTCATGTGAGTAATGGACTGAATTTCTTTTACAGCAATTTCTGTGTGCTGGTTTTGCCAAGAGCCATGCTGAAATCAAGTGGAACGTTAATCATTTAGTTATTTGGATTGAAGAATTGCAGCTTTTCCAGCAAATATCAGAATCTAATAAGCTTCAAAATGCTGGATCATGGTAGCTCTTCGAGTTGGAAACTTGATTTGGAGTCACCTAAAAAGTAAGTACCCAAGTTACGCTTTTATTATAAAGATAGAACTCAAACTTCTGTTTGCTTCATATCTCTGATATTTTTTGACACAGAAGGTATCTGATCAATAATTTTATTTATTTATGCAATTGCAGATGTTCCTGAGCCTTTATTTATTATCGATTTGAGTCAGTTGCTGAACAGATGAAATTACGAGAGCTCGCAACCTTTGAATTCTGCTTTCGGGAAGTCTTCTGGTTTCCAAATTTAATAGTGAGTGATTTATTTCTATTTCTCATAGTTAACAAAAATATAAATTCACAATGTTAGTTCATTTTAAAATAAATACTCTTATAATATAAATTTTTTCGAGAATTTTTACACATTGAAGTTGGCCCAACTGACTAAAATATATTTATTTTTGAAGGAATTTAATCTGCTACCAGAAAAGTTATTGAAATAAGCATATTTTTCTAATTACTTAACTTTTGACGTATTAAATTATGTTTTGGATGAAAATATAAAATATTTACTATTTTACATCGCTTTTCAAATTGCTTCTAATTTCTTGAACATGAAAACACAACTTGTGAACATTTCTTAAGGCTTTTTCCCCATGATGTGCTACAAATTGCAATTTTATAACTGTTATAAATCCTCAAGTCCTCACAGAATTCAGCAACACTTTCTTTTTAAGGAAATCGGTGTTAAACAACTGTAATCAATCTAAACTTCGTCATTTAATATTATGTATTCCGTTATTCCATAATATTTAGGTAATTAAGGTAAATTTGAAGTTTGCGTCTGTACTAGACATATGTTGCAATTCTGTGCAAATCCATGTCTTACAGATCTGTAAATCCATAAGAAATTGATAAAAACGCATAGAATTTTGTTGATTATTGTCAATTTGTACATAAGGTTGAAATATTCATTGCGATTTTGTTCATAGTTTATGAATTTATAAGATTTATAGATCTACACAGAATTGCAGCATAAGCTGAGTCATAAGAACTTGAAAGTGAATCTATTACACTGATTGCCTTGTTTGTTGTCATTTTCGAACTCCGTGATGACTTGAAAATCCATGCCAAATAGAGGAGGCAACAAATGACACATTATACATGATTTATTGAACATTAATAAATAAATTCAACACCACAAACGGAACAAATACTTTTGTATCTTCAAAAAATTTGATGCCAAAGTGAAAACATTGAATGAATAGCATGACGTCATGGATGAAGTGATGACTTCGCATCCACTACGTTCATATGATAGTTCTAATGCGATATTAGATCATATGCTATGCTGGTTGCATATATAAAGATAATTAGTAAATAGTATGAAATTAAAAGATGTTTAAATAATTGACAATATACAGGGTGTATCAGAACTAGTGTAAAAAAAATATCATATTGCTGACATCATTTTGTCCTATCCTTTCAATAACCAAAATACAAGAGATCAAAATTTTATAAATTGCAGATTTCAAGAATTTTTAAATCAAGATACTTTTGAAACAGTGTAATAACAATGGAAAACAATGCTGAATTAATTTCAAATGAACAAATGAATACAAACAACCAATTACTAGGAATAATAAACGCCTAAGCTGACATTCGTTTCAACCAAAATACAATTAATTAAGTTTATAATTCTTCAATTCGTGGATGTTAAACTTGCATCCGAGCTCAAGGGACACACTTTGAACATTTACTATAATGACATTAAATAAATATATTCAATGTTTCTATTGTTTCTTACTCAGATGTAATTTAAAATTTGCTGCTATTTATGAAATTTTGATCTCTTGTATCTTGGTAACCATAAGAGATATGATCTATGTTCATATGACATTTTTTACTCAAAATGATGTCAGGAGTATGCCATTATTTTTTATTTTACACTAGTCCTGATACACCCTGTATATCACAAAAAATATATGTAACTAGGAAATATATATTTGTTATTTAATGCCCGGTATATAAAGGACAGAGTATTTTACTTCCAGAAAATTTACTCTGTTAGATGACAGTCCATTATTTGACAGCAATGATTTTGTTGACATAAGGAAGCTCAAACTGATTAGAATTTGTTAAATAAAATAAATTTACTTTAGGAGTAAATAGTAAATAGTTCGGAAATTAACAAAAAAACAAGAGATTATATACTGCAAAAGAATATCACAGAAGTCAAATATAATTGAGAATATAACAAGTTTTAAAGTGTCAAGTGTTTGAACTAAAGGTCACAATTGAAATGTATACGAAGTATGAAATAGAAAGTGACCAGTGTTACCAATTAAAATATCCCTAAAACAAATAATTCTCATTTCCATTTTAGAAATAATATAGCATGTGTTTGGTGTTTATTATTATACCGGCATTACTTTAATATATTTTTCAAAATATTCCTACTATGCCAATATGTATTTCTTTGGTTCAAAAAAATATGTAGCATCATTAACATTATATAGTTAGTTGGTATTAGAGCATTATGACGTTTATCAAGCTCGTGTCGTCATGCTATACATATTCTTACTTTATTCATCGATCGAAACCTCGTAGCATGTCATGAAGAAAGTCCGGTACTCGGTCCGGTAGTAGCCCGCAAAAACCGTTTCAGAGTTATATGATTGTTTCCAAGAAATTAGGAGCAATTTACTTCAATATATCATCGCAAATAAATAAATTTCACAATTTTTTTTGGATACAACTGGTAGCAGGATGTTATTGTAAATAATAAACATAATGACATTGTGTGTATTGATTTTATTATGAATTATGAATACATATTAGAATAGTTTCACAATTTAATTAATTATTTATCTTATCTGCAGTTCCTAAAGGACTTCTAAATTCATCAGTCATAGATGTACAGCAGTAGCGGAGTATTTGGACAAACTAGGATACCTGTCGCAGTGATGGATAAGTGCAACTATATCTGGGCTACAGTGGCTCAGGAAATTTACAATTGGAGTGGCAGCTTCCCCAACCATCATCTCAACCTCGGACTCTGCAACATGAACTGCCTTACAGCAGTATTCTAAGAAAACTCCATTACATTTTTGACTGGAACGGAGTACATGCAAAATGAATCATCTAACTGATTCATCAAAAACTCATATTCTAAAATGAAGATTTGAACATACAATATTTAATTAGATTCAAACAAATCCTTCCAGAACAAGAACAATAAATAGAATTAAATTTTGAGCGGTCAATTCCCAATGAATGAAATGTACTTAGAAATATATAGTAGTAGTATGTTATAGATATATACAGGCATGTAAATTGTTGTGTTATATTTTGTGCTTCAATCTCGCGTTCATTTCTCCTTTTTTTTAAGTAGTTTCAAAAATGCTGTAAATATATTTGAAGTCAGTACAATTTCGTGTTAGAGTAGAGATCAAAATTATTTTGGGACAAAATTGGGATTTAAAATTCGCGCATCATAGTTTTTGGGCGCTTAGGCCCTCGGGCGTAATATAATCCGTTTTGAATATTCCGTTTTGCTTTTTCTTTTGGATATTAAATAACTATCTTGGTTTTTTTTTTTAAATATTATTCAATGTCCTTGTGTCGTATCTTGGGCCAGCGTTGGATTGTTTATTCGGTACACGACCATATAGCTCTGGGAACACCCCCCTCCTAAACGACCGGAGCAGACGGAATTTTCAGACTATATGCCGGAGTCGTTACGGGAAACGTACGGAACGCTCGTTTTGTCGGCGATGGTCCGGGTCTTGGTGGGATCACTGAACAACCAATATTCACACGTTATGTGTGGATATTGTTCTTCAGTGATGCCATGAAGAGTCCGACTTCTCGAGATGACGCTTAGTCGGCAACCGTACTCGTGTAATTAAGCGAACATCCGGGTCTCGGCTTGACAGACCACGTATTAATTAGAGTCATTTTTGTTTTTGCTAAAACGAGCACAATCGGCTGCTTGTGGGATTAAATATTAGAATCAGTAGTATAATATATTACAGCATTTTTCGAAGCAACTTTTCAGTATAAGTAGTTAATAGTACTAAAATTAATATATAATATAACACAGTAAAAGCTAACTTTATTAGTATAGTGAGATAAGATACAAGTTTCATAAAAATGGTCAACAAGAAACGTGCGCTCCAGTATCACCTTCTATTTGAGTACGTACCCACAATTTTTTCTTTTTCGAATCTCAGATTCACTCAGAAATAATGAACAATTGGTAGTTTATATTAGTTCCGCATAAGTCTACATCCCTCCTATGTACGTATTCACAATTTGAATGTTCTAGAATCTCTGGTTAATTCAAAAATGATAAATTTGTAACTAGCTTTTTAAATATTCAATTCTTAAGCCTGTAGCTCGTACCCCAATTACAATTAGCTGTTGATATAATTTTTGCATTAACCAAAATCCTTCCTAAGTATGTATTCACAATTTGAATGTTCTATAACCTCTGGTTCATTCAAAAATAATAAATTTGTAACTAGCTTTTGAAATATTCAATTCTTAAGCCTGTAGCTCGTACACCAATAACAATTAGTAGTTGATATTATTTTTGCATAAGCTTACATTAGAACGTTCCTATAATTTGAATGTTCTAAAACCCCTGGTTTACTCAGAAATATCATGTTTGTAATTAGATTTTAAAATATTTAATTCTTAAGCCTGTAACTCGTATCCTAATAACAATTAGTAGTTGATATTATTTTTGTGTAAGTCTACATCCACCTTGAGTACGTACTTACAATTTAATTGTTCTAGAACCTATGGTTTAATCAGAAAAAATATATTCGTAACTAGCTTTTGAAATATTCAATTCTTAAGCATGTAGCTCGTACCCCAATTACAATTAGCAGTTGATTTAATTTTTGCATAAACCAATATCCTCCTTAAGTATGTATTCACAATTTGAATGTTCTAGGACCTCTGGTTCATTCAAAAATAATAAATTTGTAACAGGCTTTTTAAATATTCAATTCTTAAGCCTGTAGGTCGTACACCAATAACAATTAGTAGTTGATATTATTTTTGCATAAACTTATATCCCCCCTTAGAACGTTCCTATAATTTGAATGTTCGAAGACCCCTGGTTTACTCAGAAATATCATGTTTGTAATTGGCTTTTAAAATATTTAATTCTTAAGCCTGTAACTCGTATCCCAATAACAATTAGTAGTTGATATTATTTATGTATAAGTCCACATATCGCTTGAGTACGAATTCAAAAATTGATTGTTCTAGAACCTCTGGTTTATTCAGAAAAAATAAGTTTGTAACTAGATTTTGGAATATTCAATTCTTAAGCCTGTAACTCATACCCCAATAACAATTAGTAGTTGATATTATTTTTGTATAAGTCTACATCCACCTTGAGTACGTACTTACAATTTAATTGTTCTAGAACCTTTGGTTTAATAAGAAAAAATAAGTTTGTAACTAGATTTTGAAATATTCAATTCTTAGGCCTGTAGCTCGTACCCCAATTACAGGTAGCAGTTGATATAATTTTTGCATAAACCGATATCCTCCTTAAGTGTGTATTCACAATTTGAATGTTCTAGGACCTCTGGTTCATTCAAAAATAATAAATTTGTAACAGGCTTTTAAAATATTCAATTCTTAAGCCTGTAGGTCGTACACCAATAACCATTAGTAGTTGATATAATTTTTGCATAAGTTTACATCCCCCCTTAGAACGTTCCTATAATTTGAATCTTCTAAAGCCCCTGGTTTACTCAGAAATATCATGTTTGTAATTGGATTTTAAAATATTTAATTCTTAAGCCTGTAACTCGTATCCCAATAACAATTAGTAGTTGATATTATTTATGTATAAGTCCACATATCCCTTGAGTACGTATTCACAAATTGATTGTTCTAGAACCTCTGGTTTATTCAGAAAAAATAAGTTTGTAACTAGGTTTTGAAATATTTAATTTTAAGCCTGTAGCTCGTACCTCAATAACAATTAGTAGTTGATATTATTTTTGCATAAGCTTATATTGCCCACAATTTGGATGTTCCAAGATCACTGGTTTACTCAGAAATATTAAGCTTGTAATTAGATTTTAAAATATTAAATTCTAAAATCTGTAACTCGTACCCCAATAACAATTAGTAGTTGATATTATTTCTGTATAAGCCTTCATCCCCCTTGAGTAAGTACTTATTATTTAGAAAACTTATTTAGAAAAAGTGATTTTGTGACTAGGTTTTTCAATATTCAATTCTCAAGCCTGTATTTCAGACTCCAATTACAATTATCAGTTGATATTATTTTTGCATAAGCCTACATCCTCTCTAAACTCTTAAGTATGTATTCACAATTTGAATGTTCTAGAACCTCTGGTTCATTTGGAAATGATAAATTTGTAACTAGCTATTCAATTCTTAGGCCTGTAGCTCGTACACCAATAACAATTAGTAGCTGATATTTTTTTTGCATAAGCCTAAACCTCTCTAATTATGTATTCACAATTTAAATGTTCTAGAGCCTCTGGTTTATTCAGAAATGATAAATTTGTAACTAGCTTTTGAAATATTCTATTAGTAAGCCTGTAGCTCGTACACCAATAAGAATTAGTAGTTGAAATTATTTTTACGTAAGCCTACATTCCTTTTCACAATTAGCTATTATTATTATTATTTAATGTTCCAGGATTTCTGGTTCATTCAGAAATAATTGTTCTATTTTAAATTGATATCATAAATTTGTAATTGACTATTTATATATTTAATTCTCATGTTTATAGTTCGTGCACCAATAATAATTATATTTATTCACAAACTGTATTATACTGTAATAATGGATAAATATTGTATTTCAATGTATTATTATACCCATTTATTCATGCATAAAAGCTGTTTCTACGCTTTTCATTTCTTCTTATTTAATCAGAAATGTGTAGGCTATTATTGTATATCATATAAGAGAAAATAAATAAAATAATATGAATAATGATTTTTCATTCATAACAACCCAGCAATTTGTTCTATAGGGGAAAATATGGTCAAAATGAAAAATAATCCAATTTCACGTATATAGTTCAGAAATTTTTCACCAGAGGGCAGCACCTGTCAATAAGACCAATTAGCATTCACACCTCATTT
Organism: Dromius quadrimaculatus; assembly: GCA_963989225.1. Classification (NCBI taxonomy): domain Eukaryota; kingdom Metazoa; phylum Arthropoda; class Insecta; order Coleoptera; family Carabidae; genus Dromius; species Dromius quadrimaculatus. Next base: position 48,005,557 of record OZ022331.1, on the reverse strand, counting down.
GTGTTGAATTTTGTGGCTTCTGAAAATCAAAAAATTGTAATAGGGTAGCAGAATCTTGTAGAGCAAATTCAAAAGATCAATTAGCGATTATCTCAAGAACCAGAGAGTTTAGGGACATATGTTTCAAATAAAAGTTATATAACTTTCAACGTCCTACAAGATTTACTTGAAAGAATTTTCTGTAGGTCTTATAGTTTCCAAGAAACGATATGCTACTACCCTTAATTGAAGGGTTGTGAGAAAATTCTATCGACCTTTCTGATAGCCCTTTTAAAGCTGCGTATAATGATGTAATTGAATTTTCCTTAAGCACTATAGTTCAGGTATAAATAAAAAAAAACACTTTTAAAAAAACTGAAATTGCTCCGTGGAACTCTGCTCTCCTGTTACTAACTGCGATAGATTTTGTGTGCTCGAAAAAATCCAAAAATTGTAACAAGAGAGCAGAGGTTAAAAGAGTTCTTTTAAAAATTAATTAGCGATTTTCTCGGAAACCAAAGGGCTTAGTGACAAATGCTTCAGATAAAAGTTACATAGTTTTCAACGCCCTACAAGATCTATCTGAAAAAATTTTCTCTAGGTCTTATAGTTTCCAAGAAATGATATGCTACTACCCTTAATTGAAGGGCTGTAAATAAATTCTATAAACCTTTTTCATAGCCCTTTTAAAGCTGCATACGTTGATGTGATCAAATTTACCTTAAGAGCTATAGTTCAGGAGTAATTCAAGAAAAACACTTTCTATAAACTCTTGAATTTGCTCTTTGAATTCCTATTCTCCTGTTACAATTTTTGGATTTTTAGAGTGCACAAAATTCATCATCATAAAGCGATGTTTCCCACATCTGAGATAATTGCTAATTGGTCTTATTGACAGATGCTGCCCCCTTGCGGCAACTTTTCAAACTATATACGTCTGGTCAAATTATCATTTTTTTTTGTCTAATAGGAAAAAATTATTCCTTAATTGATTCGATAAGGTCGTAGGGCCTAGGCACTAAGCTTATTGGCAAGGGCTAACTTACCATAATTTCAAAAAGAAAAGTATATTTTCACGTTAATTAGAACCTGCTGATTACGAATCTGAGAAGAAAATAGTAAAAATTCTTTCATACAAAAAAATTAAGATGGAAAGTTGGGATGAAAACTCATTTCTCCCTTAAATAACTATGCTGTATACCCTAATTGAGGTCTGTAGGGGCCGAATATGCATTCAGAATCTTAATTGGACTCTTAGTTTTCGAGAAAATTGAAAATAAAAATATTAATAGTAAAGTGGTCATTTTTTCGCGAAGTATTATAGTCACAAATTATTTGATTCGATATTTTTATATATTTATGACCCAATTACATCACCATACGCAGGTTTGAAAGAGCTTTCAAAAATGTATATCAAACTTTTTTCCAACCCTCAAATTAAGGGTAGTAGCATATTGTTTCTCGAAAACCATAAGTTTCACAAAAAATTCTTTCAAATAAATCTTGTAGAGTGTTGAAAGTTATGTAACTTTTATTTCAAAAATTTGTCCCTCAACCCTCTAGTTTTCGAGAAAATTGCTAATTAATACCTTGAAAGAACTCTGCTAATTGGTGTTATTGACAGATGCTGCCACCTGGTGGTAAATTTTGAAACTAGATTCCTGAGGGAAGAAATGAGAAGCGAATATTTTTCAGCATACAGCTTTTATTTATGCATAAATTGGTATAATTATACATTAGATTACAGTACTATTCATTATTACAGTATGATAAATTATTTTCCAATATTTTGTTTATATTTATTTCTCAAATTCATGTTTTATTGAAGGATATATTTCATTATTCATACAATGATTTTTATAATAATGAGCACCCTTTGGGCAGATTAAAAAAGGATTTTAATTTTTTTTAAAACTTGCATTGCGGGGTGTCCGCAATCAACTTACAAATTTAATTATTAAATATTACTTATGACTGAAATAAAAAATAAAGATTTTTAAAATAAATAAAATACAATTAATTTTGTGGGAAAGGTTTTATTTGGTAATTACAAAATAAATTACAGAACAAGGACTATTTTAAGCCGAACTACTCCTGAAAATAATTAAAATAGGTTTTAGAAATAAAACGACTGTAAATTTTGTGGGAATGAGTTTATTTTAGGAAATAGGTAAGGGTACAAAGGGTCGAAGATTAATTGTTGAATACTCGATGCTATTGTGTTGTTGGAAGTCTTGATCGCGATGCTGTTGCGTTGTTGTAAGCCTTGTTCGCCCCCAGGCAATGACTAAGGGGAAAGAGACGAACTCTTCTCCGGGAATTTTCCCTTTGGGTCTAGGGAAACCCCAGCAAAACCTAGACCAGAGAAGTGGCTTCTTCACTCGCTGCAACTGAAACAACAAAATAATTATTACAAGTCGGAAAATTTTTCAAGTAATAAAACTTACTTGAACTTTGCAAACGGCGGGCAAAAATTAATCAGGTGACTTCTTTAAAGTTGAATCTGAGGCCTGGAACAGTTGCTACTGATGTGTTGATCTTCTGCAGCTACTGGAGGACTTCTTGGACGGCTGCTGGCCTCTGGTTCTGCTGCTGCTGGAAGGCTTCTTTGACGGCTGTTGGGCTTTGGTTCTGCTGCTGCTGGAAGACTTTTTAGACTGCTGCTGGGCTTTGGTTCTGCTATTACTGGAGGACTTCTTGGACGGCTGCTGAGCTTTGGTTCTTGCTGCTGAGCTCTGATTTTGTTGCTGGGCATTAATTCTGCTGCTGGGCTCTAGTTTTGCTGCTGGGCTCTGATTTTGTTGCTGGGCTCTGGTTCTGCTGCTGGGCTCTGATTCTGCTACTGAGGTCTGGTCCTGCTGCTGGGCTCTGGTTCCGCTGCTGGATGGTCTAAAAACATAAAAAATACAAATAAATTAATAAATTGAAAATAAGTAATTTACGTGTTTAGCAGCAGTTGAAAACAGTTACATAATGAGTAATATTATATTACCTAGCTGATGATGCGGTGATGTTATGAAGATCTACGGCCGGGGCGACCTGAAACAGAAACTTAAAACACATTTTGGTGAATCATATTCAACAAAAAAAATATTGAGAGTTGATTTTGGCAGCTGGGCTCATCCTCAGCTCCTCCCACGATGTCCATTCCCTCGATGTCCAACCACCTCAACAGCTGGGCTCATCCCTAGCAACTCCCACGATGTCCTTTCCATCCTCTTCAACAAATGATCTGGAAAAATACAAATTAATTAGAAATCTGTAAAAAACATTACAAAATAGCTGGAAAAAAAATTGATTAGAGCCTGAAAAGCAAAGTTTATTAGTAAACTTACGTCCTGGTTTTAATTTGTTGGAGGTGGTAATGAAAGAAGAAGCTGAAAGGGAATTTTTTATTAATTACATTCATTCAACATTCGTTCAACATTCAAACGAGTTTTGTGTGTGTGTTTCGCGCTTTTTCAACGGATTTATTTGTTCTGAGAGCTAGCTAACGCGATTGATTGTCGCTTTTTAATTTCGCGATGTTATTTAAAAGTGCTCAGGTATAATATGCTACTGATTGACTCTACTTTACTACCCCAATGAGTGCCTGAGCGCTCAGACACCCAAGCACCGGTGTGCTCGTCGTTTGCAAAATAAAAAATACGTTGTTTGAATACGTGGCCAATGCATATTCCGAGGCCCGCGATACCGCCTAATTACGCGATATGGTAACCTTAAGTATCGGTCTCAGCTAATGTCGTTTCTTGAACTTAATCAAGGACCCCCGCCAATTACCATATTTTCCGACTTCCGATAGGTACATATCGAGAGTATGCCGTTACTCCCCAGTTAATTCGCTCGTTCGCCCTAGAACTCATTGCAAATCCACGCGGTGGTGTTCACCAGGGGGGGTGCCTCTCGTAGCGGTACCTACGTGTGCACCGATTCCCACGTTGGACCTTTCATTACAGGCCTTTGCAAAAAAACCAAGACATTTTATTTATTTATCACATAATAAAAGCAAAGACTAACATCGCAAATACATGCACCTAACGTACACGCAATGCGGAACAAATTCACCCCAATTTACATATTTAAAAATACAAAATTTTGATCTCTACGTTAATAAGCAATATTTAAAACCCCAATATACCAAAAAGCACTTTTAAATAATTATTTTTCAACGTTTTGTTGTAGAGCGAAGCGATTTTAATGTTAACAGTACGACTACGCGCGCGACAATACACACAAAGTACGACGGAATGTAACTTCGTTTATTTTGAATCTACGAAATACGTTCGGCTGTCTATACCGCGCAATGCTAACGAGAGAGAACTCAATATCAAAAGATACCTCGTAGCGCATATACAGTTTACGGCCAAGCCCGTACAAAACCAAACTAAACGAGATTGTGCAACATTAAAACCTAATTTAATCAAATCTGGCATTGAATTTATTAAATATTGATGAATAAATTTGTATTTTGTATGTAAAATGAATAAAAATATTCACTAAAAATAAAAATCAATATTCAAAATGCATTTAGAATGCCATTTCAGTTTTATAAGAACATTTTATTATTCTTATTTGTTAATAAACATTTGTTTTCATATAAATAAAATATTGGTCAGTTGTTATTAATAATTTAAAATTCATAAATATTTAAAATTGCTATTATTATTGCAAAATATATCAGAATAATGTCTTATAAATATTTTTAAATGTCAACTATAGATTTCGTTTAATTCTGAATATAAATAATAACTAAAACAATATTAAATGGTTTGTTTTAAATTTAAATTATTCTGTATATTTATTGTTTTTCAGATTAACACCCTTGTCGAAACGTTAAAAATAAATAAATGTACAGAATTTAAATGAAAAAACCATTTAATCATATTTTAATTTTGAAAAATGTATGAAAAATATTATTTATATTATAATAAGCAGATATGAATATCAACCCCTATTTCCTATTTTGCAAAATTGGAATCGGAAATTTATTTTCCTGATCAGAACAAATCGAGGGAAGCATCAGGGGCGTAGTACAAATTTTTTGTGTGATATTTTATAAATACTAAATGCCTTCTGGAATATAATAATTAAAAACCTCAAAAAATTGATTTAATTATTAAATTTGGATAGATATGAATATTTTTAACAAATAACAGCAAATAACCTCCCTTTTTTGATATTTAGCATTATTATTAATTTTCAAATATTCCAAGAAAATATGTAAAATTCAAATTTAATATGCAGCTTCAGAATAGTGAGTTCAAAAATAATTCTTTAAGGGTTGAAATATTATTCAATTGAAATTTATTAAAAATTGATAAAAAAAACTGCATTTTGTATATAATATGAATAAAAATATTCAATAAATATAAAAAAATAAAACTCAAAACACATTTTAACTGTAAAATACAATGTTGCAAAAAGATTGTTTAATATTATGTGATTATTTGTTGATATAACATTAAATTGGACTACAGCCACAGTTTGAAATTTTTTGAATCACCAGTCTGGCCAGAAAAAGGTATTCAGTTGATATTTTATGAATAATAAAAGACATCTTGAAGATTTAATTATGAAATCTAGACATTTATACATCGCAAACATTGCGTAATCGAGGGGCTCTTTGAGTTTCATTTAACGCTACCACCATCAATACTCGCGCGGCTGTCAAGTTGCTTATTTACCTAGCGGTTATAAACGGAACTATATTGTAAAATGGATTCAACCTTAATTTCCATATGATCATATGTTATGTTAATGGCTTTGTTAGCAATATTTAGTGACTTTTTTGAGGTTATTTATATGAAATTTTAAGCTGCAATAGTTCATATTGGATTTGTTGCAATTAATTTAGTGAAAAATACTTGGCTTTCGACTTTGTTGTTAATTTACATAACCTCATTGCTATACTGAAATTAGTCTTTCTCAAGATCTTACTCTTCAAAATATGGAATCTAAACGAAGAAGTGTTAAAAATTGTTGTGTTTATGGATGTCATTCAAAATTTAGTTGAATTGTTGATTTGAGTTTCCATAAATTTCCTAAAAAGGAAAAAGGAAAGTGTCGGTAGTAAATAAATTTGGAGACTACGATCCAGTTCATAAACAAGCTATGCGGATCAGAAAAATTCGTACAGGGAAAGCTGAAAGCCGAAATGTACAATACAAAAATGTCATAAATACTTCCCTGTAATATTATTTTCTTTGAAGCTATGAATTTCATAACCTCATTCAGTCTTCCAGTTACAACTAAAATTCATATATAAATAAAAAGATTTTAAAAGAAAAAACTAAATTTTATAAAAGAAGAAAGCCAATACTTTCTCGCAAAATTGAAATTGAATTGAATCATTCAACGAAATATGAATATTTCTTTGCTGAATATCAACGTAATTTACATTGTAACAGGTACTCCCTGCATTGTAAACAGATTAGAAACCTGCCGTAAGCCACTTTTGATCCACCATTTTGTAAGCACAGTGCTGCTACCGGGTGAGCCGGACCTGAACTATATAATTGAATTAAATTTTCAAATAGTAATGAATTTTTGTTTTCTGTTTTTATATTTAGAATTCCAAGGATCAGAAATATGCTTCTTCGCTCAAATACTCAAATTATACATTTATTATTTTATGAGTAATTAAAATTTGAAATGAATTTTTTTACGAAAATATTGCATCAAATGCATTTCTTGGCACAAAATAATATTTTCCAAATCCTTAACTTTGTAAATTCGTTTTTAAGGGATGAATGAGTTTGCAAATTAAAAATTAATTATCAATTATTATTACTTAATGAGCACTTAATATTTAAATCAAACTAATTTTTACAAACTTTTTTAGTTTTCGGCATGAACGATAGTATCACCCTAAAATTGAGAGATAAGCTTTCAAAGTGTGATAAATCTTTGTTGCATTATTCAAGTCTCTATATCGACAGAGCGAAAAAATGAAGGATTGGAATTAATTTTATAATAAATAGCATGAGATAAGATTTCCATCAATATTTAGTTAATTATTCTACAATTATTATCTCAGGAGATATAAGCTTTCAAAGGGTGAAAGATTTTCGGCCTCTTATACCACCCGGGTTGGGAGATGGTTCTATAATAAATGGCACTGTTTAAGCTCACTGTCTACGTTTAGTTCATTAATCTGCGGTCATTTCTTTTCAATTTATGACATTTCAAGTGATTATAAAATACGACTGACAAATGATGCAACTGACAGATAGCCAATAACGACTTTTGTGCTAATGTAAGATTTGATCGTATTTTGGTCATTCAGAAAACTTAAATTGTAGTGTCGTGAGCACGTTTGGACCGTTCTTAACTGAAATGGACTATAACTATATGGATGTTTGTGAAAGACCAGTATTTTCCAATTTTTTTACGCACTGCAACTAAATTTTATAATATTGTATGAGTAAAAATCAAGAAATAATTATAGGTAACAAATGTTTTACAGTTTAGAATACCAAAAAGTATGTTACCTTAGGAAATTGAGGTTGGAGTCTAACTTCACATCAGGTAGAATGGCTCTATGGGAAAATAATACTGGAAACTTCGTTATTCTCTTCAGCCCAACTTTGAATTTTCTTGAATTAGACAACCCACGAATAAAAAACCTCTTTCAATACTGATATTTATTTTTACTGACACTGTAGATTCATACGCAAATATTGAAGAACATCAACGAGCTTCAATAATATTTTTATCTTCTTTTCGTCACTTGATTTCAAATTTAGATTATATTATTCTTTCAGGTGTCTCTCGAATTAATTTCCCAACACTGCCTGCTGGCGCAACCGGAAATTATAAAAATTAATTAACTTACAGTTCTATAACTTGATTGCTAAAAGGCATTTTTCGATATTTAAATTATAATTCTTGTTCTCTTTACATTAATTAATATATAAATAATTATCAAAGTGATGGTTTCCTACAAACTATTTACTAATCAAGCGCTAAAGCGTAAAAAACTATGTTTTTTATTTTCTCATTGCAATTAGTTGACTCTGATCATTAATTAGAAATTGGTAGACGAATCCTGCTTTTCCACGATTGGCCTGCGGCTTGGAGTTCCTGACTGGATCTCTAAGAAGCACGTCACCAAAAACAGTTGCTAGAGTTTTGGCGTCGGTTCCGTTTTCGGAGCAGTATATTAAAAGCTCTTGAAGAAATAAGCAAATATAGAGGAAAATGTTGCGCTCAAGTTCAGGAAGCTTCGTCATGATAATCTGCAGGAAGAGTGGATACGTTAATAATATTATCATTATTGTACTAGCATAAGATTTAAACGTGAAACCTCTCTTTAGTATAGTTAGTATACCTGTTTGCATGAATTGTAACTAGAAGCAGCAGCTATACACATTGGATGCAATCTAAATGGTATAACTGGATCTGAAGTATATGAAAGAAGCAACAGAAGAGATTCTGCTACAGCGTGTACATTTGTAGCTGCAAATATCTGTTCAGGAAATATTCATTTACTCTAAAAGTAATACCATATTTTACTCTAATTAATATGCAGTTAGAACAATCAATATTGAAAAATCTAAGTTCTATTATTGAAAGGATACGAAGCGGATCAGGACTTCCGTAATCCAACCAATCTCGCACTTGTACCAATTCATTTTGCAATGCGTGCGTATCAAAAAGATTTTGTGTACGCATGCCGTGTCTATATAAATGATCTACCAACAACCAGAGTTCTCTGGGAACGGCGTACAAGACTGGCGCTCGACCAGAATCCTGAAAATTAAAAAAGGATTCATTATTCCTACCGAAAATTTTAAAGAGATGGTTTTATAAAAAGAATGGTCAATTTTTCACGAATGTAAAACAAAAAGTAAGTCATGCGATATCTACATCCGATTTTTATTGCCAAAATCAGTAATTTCTGAAATATAGGAAATTTAATGAGTTTACTTACAGCGTGAGCAAGTTGCTCGGGCGTCAGATGTAAAACAGGCACTGGCGCTCTACAAAGTGCTGAAAAAGTCGTTGTAAAACACGACCTCTGACAATTCCCTGTGACTGTTATAAAAACATCTTTCCCGCCTTCCAAATGCAGGACAAGAATGTCGTAAAGTTGTTCTAAGGCTGATTCTAATTGTACTTCTAGTCTAACATCACATTTTTCTCCTAAAAATTATACAAACCATAGGAAAATTATAGAAATTCTTGTCAGAGAGAGTTACCGGGTTGAATATAATCCGAATATGGAGTAATACGTAACCAGTCTTTACAGTAGCTTGAATCGTTGAGCTTTTTGATGAATTCAAACTGAACTGGGACCTAAAACAAACGAAATAGAGATTTATTCATCTGTTTTAATTGGAATTTTCATTTTGTCACATTTAACAATCTATCTATTGCAGTAATTGAATGAAATAGTATGTATAATCTTTTGAAATTTATCATTAGTCTAGGGTACATACCTGCCCAGTATTGGCGATAATGATATCCCTACACTGCGCCTCTAAAAATTTTACTGTATCAAACACTACTTCCGTCTGATCAACCATAACTTGTGGCAAGAATTCATTTTCAAGTTTGTCCAGCTTTTTCAACACTTCTTCATGGGTCTTCCTATATTTTTCAGGATCCACCACCCTTATTTGACTCTTAAAAATCGCTGAAACCGGCTTGTGATCACTTATTCTTAATTCTGGATGACTTCTGTACACTTTCTGATTGATTCCATGACCCTTCCAGAGAATTCTGTCGCACCAAGCAGGCGCCCGGGCCTTTTCGCTGGTGTCGAAGTGGTCCGTGTTTGGGTCGTATTTGTATGTAGGGCGGAAGGTAATTTCGCCTTCTGTATAGCCGGAAAGTACGCGGCCCTTTGTGTGTTGTTGAATTAGTTGATCCGCTACAATGATTGCCTCCAAATTACCGCGTGTTAGGTAGTCTTTTACTTGTTTTGCTGTGAGGTCGGTTATGCGGTAATTTAGATCTCCTAGCCAGTACACTTGACTAAAAAATCACAAAAATATAATACAGTTGGGTTTATTTTAAATTAAAAGAATTGTAGAGTTTACTCATGGTCTTTTATCGATTGGGGTGGCCGCCTAAAATTCATTCTTGTACAAATTTCCTGATAATCTTGATTACGTCTTTCTACTTCTTCGGTGTGAGCAGCCAGATGCGAATTTACAAAACATAAGATTGTATCGTGCAGTTTTAATCGTACTCCTACTCCGCCTTTATTTCCCTAAAATTGACTTTGTTTGACAAAGTTCTGACTTGTGAAAATGTTCTTTACCATTTTTCCCATGATGCCTGTTCCTACGGTATCCACAGCGACATTTTTAACAAATGAATACATTTCATGTCGGACATGTACAATGAGTAACATTCCAACTAAACGTACTAAAGCCACTTGTCTGTATTTTGCACCAGGATGTAAACTGCTTTGCACTGCTTTGCTAAAAAACACACATTATTATTTTTCGAACTGCGATCATAAATATAATATTTGAAAAAGAGTATTTTTTAGCTTGCAATTTGTATTTCTTGAACCGCAAATTGCTCAAACAGTAATTTTGATGATAAAAAACATAATTAATAAATTGGATGTTTAATGTTCATGTAATGATGCATGATTAAAACTCTTCAAATAATTTTATTATAATATGCTTACGCCCATTCTTCCTCTCTAGGAGTGTCATTGAACAAAAATGCTTCTTTGCTCAAATCCAGCTCCTGCAATCCGATTGCATAAACATCAGGAGGTTCAGGATCCCCTGCTAACCATGGCGTTAGGGGAATCGTAGGAGGTTGTCCATTAACATTCCACGTAGCCACTAAAATACTAAACTCTTGTATATGAGTGTAATCACTGATTTTTAAAGCGAGTTGATAGCGGAGCAAAGATTCGCGCGCTTGGACATTGTGACCCTGAGCAATACGTTGTCGGGGAACAGCAATGTCTGGAGAATCAAGCTGAAAACATAAACTCAATTTACTTAATACTGGTAATAATTTTAAAATATGCATTATTCTAAAAATAAATTATACAGTTCATTCACGTTTAGAATGGAACTGGTATCGCCTCGGAAACAAACCCTAAATGAAGGATTCATAAAGAAAATTCTTTACAATAAAATTAAAAGCAGCAAAAACGTGTGGGTTGCTTTCTTATGAGACTGAGAAATATGGTTTTGAAATTATTCTCATATGTTCCGTTGTAGAGTTCATTTCTCCAATTTAAGACCAGCTGATCTGATCGTAATAATGTTTATATAAAACAATCTTAGAGACAAAGGCTGGTACCACAAGTTCTAAGCGCTGTCTTAAGTCCGCCTCTCACGACGCTTGTTTCTTGCATGGAGTTGTGCTGGCTGCCGTGCTTGTTTCTATGATAGAAAATGACAGTCACTGTTGGCTTCGATGCATGGTTGCTAGCTGGATTCTGTGTGCTATTTTTCAAGCTTGTTTCTCTGATGGATTCGAGCGGTGACCAACAGAAAACTAGTCACGTGAGTATAAAAAGTGATACTTAATTTGAAAAAAATGTCACGCTTGTTCTCTGTTATTTTTGAAGACTTCTGGAAACATGTAGAAAAGAGATCCTAAATACATTAAATTTCTGGTGAATTGACATCTGTTGGTTTTATTTAAAATTTGGCAGCTACATTTCATTCTAAATAATTTCACCATATTTTGTGTGTTCCAATGATTTGAACAATGAAAACGTATGGGTTGAGTCTACGAAAGAGCAATTGAAGGACTTTGGACCCAGGATAGTGAATTTCAAAGTCATGATATAAATATTATAATCAGGAAATTTAGATATCAAAAAATACGGCAATTTTCTCCGTTTGTTATATCCCACATTTTGTATCTTTTTTTATTTATAAATACTCTTTATATTTGAGCATTGTGTGAAGCCCATATCGCATAGCACCTATCACAAAGTCCAGCGGAGCAGCCAGCTAGAAACCCATCAGCGTAATCAAGCAAGCAATCCAGCAGCGAAAAAAGCCTCGTGTGACGCGGGTTTAAAGGAGTGTTTTAAGGCAGTAAAAATGATCCAAATTATTTGAATGAAAAGATTCTAAAGAAATATTGTAAACAATATTGTAATTTCTTTGAAGATTTTTCTTCAAAGAAATTTGTAGCGTTTTTATTGCCTCAAAATATTTCATAAAATAATTTTCTTGAAACATTCAAACATAGAACTTGTATTATGGGCCAAACTCTTTATAACAAAGTCATGTAATCAAAATTGATTGAAAAATACAAGAGATATGACGAAAAATAAGGAGACTTACATAAAGGCGACCAAATTACAAAACCAATAAGAACATCTAAATTTTGTATATGTGATTGCGACTGCGGACGATGAAACCCAAATGGTTTTATGTGCATTTATTAATTTTAAGTTCTTTCTATTTTGTTTGATTATTTTTTGTTACATATATGACAAATAAAAATGATACTGTTTTTTTTTTAAAAATTACAGATTTTTGAAAGAACTGATATGTTGATTGATTTATGTCAATTTTATTATTGATTCAAATATTTTTTGTTGAATATTGGCCGGTTTTATAAAAGACCAAGTAAATTTACTCCTAAAGTAGATTTATTTTATTTAACAAATTCTAATCAGTTTGAGCTTCCTTATGACAACAAAGTCATTGTTGTCAAATAATCGACTGTCATCTAACAGTGTAAATTTTATTTACTCTGGAAGTAAAATACTTTGCCCTTTATAAAACCGGGCATAAAATTTTTATTTACTCTGGAAGTAAAATACCCTGCCCTTTATTAAAACCGGGCATATGACAAATAAATATGTTACTATGTTTTAGAAGAATTGGTTTGTTAACTTTTGTAAATTTCATTCATTATTAAAATGAACAAAAAAGATATTGTCTTTACAATAAGTGACTTCCAATTTAAAAAGATTGGGATATTAAAAATAATCTGATTTAAATCATGATATTTATCAACCCTGTTATAAACTATGCAAATCAGTTGGGCCTTTTTCGAGAAATGGGTGAACATGCTTACAATACATACACGTCGAATACAGAATCAACTGCTTGATTTTTAAAGTCGATTAAAAACAGAATATATTGCATTATTGACACAGAAGATCAACCAGAACTCCCTGTCGGCGCTTTTGTTCTGTAGCACTCTGGTCCGATGATCTTGGACATTTAAATCTATAGTTATATGAATAACAAGAATGTAAAATTATATCAGATATTATTTAAGCAGAGATTAAGGGCCAGCTTCACAAACATCAGTTAAATTTATCAGCAGATTATTTTGAGTTAGTAAGTATGGCAACAAAAAAAAAACTAAGTTGCTACTGTGCTGCTAAAGATATGTATTCCGAAGGAATTTTTAATTCGCACACCTGGACAAGTCATAACGATGATTTAAATTTTTAGAGAATGTACGAATTGTTTGCGTGCGTCCTTCGGAAAACTTATATATGTACTATATTAGATTAGGAAGAGATTAGATTAGATTGGACAATATTAAATTAAGAAATTGTTTGGTACGTCGAATAAGAAATAAGAATTGTGGTAAATATAGGATAATAACAATTGAAATAATTCGATTTTACTGTTTATAAAAGTAGAAGAAAATAAACTTACATCATCGTCACATCCGGCGTTCTGAAGAGCATCCGTACTATCACCGTTTCTCATTGATGTGTACTTTTGTAACCAAAGAAAACCGTGTTTTTCTTTCGATGCTACTGCAATAATAATAAATAATTAGATAGTATGAAAAAAACTAAAGCTTTAAAATTTTACCTTCAACCGATCTATAAACTTCTGCAACAAATGAAGAACTCTCCGTTCCTTGAGAAACTTGCAATTGGAAGCTCAATTTTGTTGAAACTATATTTAAGACAACATAGGGCACATCACTGGCAATATTATCGCTATCTACAACAAAATATAGCATTATTAATATTACTATTGAATTTATTCAACAGTTATCTTACCAATTTCACATCTAAAGTCAGAATCAATGGGAATAGCTCGTTCTATTGTCAAATCAGAAAAAGCAGTAGGCGGAATTTTAGTAGATATCAAAATAAATAAAGCTATGGAATTATTGTGTTCGACTAGAGCTAAAATACGTTTTTCTTCTGTCCATCCTGGATTTCCGATACATGCATTCAAGTGTACCTGTGCTTTTCTTAAGAATAATATTCATAACCTTTCCAAAATTGACTGAAAACTAGTTGTATTTTAATTATAAATTATTACTATACATATTTAAATAACTTTTATCACAAAACAGTTAAATAAACTAGCAAGGATACTGCCTTCACGATTTCTTCCGATGTGAATTTCGCTTGAACTATTGAGGTTACATTGGTATCTGGTTTATCCATGATGATTTATCGCATAAATCTTCTCAAATACATGTTAACACATGTTATTGTATCTTAAATTACGTTTATTTACACTGAAAATATATTTCAAACGTCAAAATGCACTGGGTGTAGCCATGTTGACATTGACAGCTGCATGAGTTTACACTAGCGAAAAATCAATGGATCTTTAAAAAATATTTATTTAATTATTGCACAAAAACTGCACTTATTACTTGATTTGAAATTGCTATGATCAACAATTAGTATGAGTTGATTTATAATAACGAGATGTAGACAAATAGACTTTTTTCTATTTGAGTGGTGTAAATCAGGCTTAGTTTGGCATTTCAGCAAAACAAATGCGCGTGTCTGAAAAGTTTTCGATTTGATTAATATTAAAAAGTTAATACTGTGCTATTATTTGTATAAAAATGGCAGAGTGGGTTCATTGTAATAAATGTTTCTTGCGTATTATTTATCCGGGTAAAGCAAAATTTCTTCTTACCAATTGCGGTCATATTTATTGTAATGAATGTTTACCGCCAGGTAATTTAATATTTTAATCATAAAAATATATATTTAATAATTAATTTCCTTTAGGAGATAAAAATACTTGTTATATTTGTCGTTCAGACTGCTCAATAATTGCATTGTCGGCAAATATGAGTTCCGATATACAATTATTTTTCTCAGGCATTGAGGAATCGATGCAGAAACTCTTGAGAGTAAGTTCTGCATATTACACATTTTAGATATTTATAAATAGCTATACTTCATTTAGGTAATTGAATTTCAAAAAAAGAACGGAAAACAGCTTCTAGATCACGTCGTAAGAGAGCGCGATCTTATACAAGCTAAATATGAACACGCAAAACTGTACATAAAAAAATTAAGACAGCAACACGAAATGCTATATAAAGAGCACCAACGACTAAAAAATCTGTTGAAGGTGTGTAGAATATTGAGCATTAGAATTTTTTTATATTGATAAAGTTTTAGATGTCTATAAATTCTTCAGCAACACCCGGGAGCATACCTGGACCCAGGAGGACTCCGGTTACAGGAAATGAAAATTTTTCTGCCACTCCAACATTTTCCGGCAATGCTAACAGATATATTGTTAGAGGACAACCGAATGGATGGATTCCGAATCAAAATAAATCGATGAATAGGAGCGATATGTCAGATCAGGTACGTGGAAATATATTATTTTCTCTCAGATACCGGACATTCGAAATTAAAAAACAAAATACTTACTCTGCGTATTTCGTTAGTACCATATCCCTGGAAAAATTGTCACTTAAAAGGTAGATTAATTGAAATAAATATACAAATATACATTCGAATTCGAGACAGTGGATTTAAAATTGAATGTTAATAGCATGTAGATCCACCTCTTCGTCGGGTGAATACTGAACTTTAGCAGGCAGCAGTTGCTAAAATTATTTCGCCCCAAAAAGGCAGTAATTGAAAAGATATTACTTTTTTTGAAATATTTTTGGATTGAGGTTCATCATATTTTGAGACTAGTTTTTAGGTTATATAAGAGATGGCAGCATGTAGCACATTTTTGAAACAAAGCTTTAAAATCCAGTGGCCCTCAAGTTTTAATAAAAAAATTTACCTGCTGACAGGTAATTAATGATTATTATTTCCCTACTGAGAGAGAAAAATAATAATTGTGGATCATGAACGCCGTTGGTATTTTAAAGAGGAATAATATTTGGTATTCATTATTGCGGTCTTGAAATTGCGGCTAGATATTATTAGAAGTATATCTACGATTTATTAGTAGAAAAATTAAAGGTGAAGGTGAAATGAGAAGGTTTATGGAAATGGTATTTATGGTATTATTTTTGATATCTTGAAGTTGTGGCTTCTTTATTGCATAAAGAGGTTTTTGCTATTTATCAAACAAAATATGGTTTTAAACTTGAGTAGAAGAGAAAATGATAAAATAGATTTGAATGGAATTGATACTAATAATTGAGGCTCTGACGACTTGAAATTACGGATTGAAAGCATGTGAGAAGCTTCTTTTCGATTGATCACAGAAAATATGGTTTTAGTATTAAGTGAAATAAAGTGGATGAAGTAGGCACTGCATGGAGCTACGTCCTCGCCTTCGTCAGGCGCAGCCAGCTTCATTCTGTACAATAATGTCGGTCGTTCGGTCCTTGTAGAAAAATATACCAATATTGTCGCAAATGAATTTTTAATAGAACGTTACTAAAGTTTGCACAAATTTTATCTGCCGTGAATATTTTTTAAAAATTACTACAAATTTTAAATATTCTAAGAGATAAAAATGCAAGCTTATTTATTGATTGATAATAAGCATTTCAATAATTTGTCGAAAATATAAGCTGGTTTTGGGGAAGAAAATTTAAATGAACGCACGTAAGCATCACATCAACATTAATTCCTAATATAACACAACTCATGAAAATTATCTTCTATTACTATAAGTTTTTTGTGTATTAGAGTTATTCATTAAACCATCCGAATTTTTGAAAAGTTTAATTTGTATTATATTCAAATTTAGTTAGTCAATACGAAAAAAAAAAAACACTTCACTAAATCTTAAGCTAACTATTGAAACTAGAAATAAAAAATATATCAATTTAAAACTGATATCTTCAATATTTGTATTTTAATAACAAATCTATAACATTATAATAATAATAACTTAGTTTTGGACCTCCATAGCGGTCGGTCGTTGTAAAATTTAATTTATATTCCTTGATTTAGAAAATGGTTTATTTTTAATTGAAGTAAAATCAATATGTATTTATATTTCTATTGAACATTTAAGCTGCTCAATTGTAACTCACAAATTCATTTCATTCATGAAGATGGTCTAGGTGGGACCGAAACTATAGAAGAAGTGTGACTAAATTCCCATAGTTTAATACCTAAAAAAATACTAAGAATACCAAAGAAATCAAATACATCTATTTATCAAATCCATTAAAATTAAATTTGAAACGTTCGCGCTTCCTCTGCTGTGAAGTTGGCTTGCGTTGAATCTAGACCACGGAAGAAAATAATAGATTAGAAACTTAGTTGGAAAGCATGAAGCCTTAAATGTAATCCGGCAGGTGTGAGAGAGATAGCGAGATTAGGCCTAGCTACATGTGCTTCAGATGCGGATATGGGCTTTTATTTTCATTTTATTCAATAAAATACCATTTTCAGGTAGACTTCATATTTTTATTAGGTTAAATACTTTGTTATTTACTAAATACAAGACAAAAATAAGAGAATATTAGCATTCAGCAACAGTACATTATGGAACATGGTTTATAAACGTCTCTTTGGACACGAGCTTTCCAATTATGAACAATTTTCTGAATATTTTATATTATTAAGTACAATTTCTTATTTGCCAGAAGAAAGATAAAAATAAAAAAATCTGCTATTTGTAAAAATAAACATATCATCTAACACATTTATCTACGATCTCTTAAAGAGTGACAGTTTTTTTACATAATTTCTGGTGTCAAAAAAAGTTATTATAACAAACAGCGCAATAAAAGCTTCAAAACTCGATTCTTTTCTACCAGTCGGAATATCAATATTTTAAACATAGTTTTTAAATTTCAATTTGTCGGAAATAGTACAGTTTTCTTGAAGTTGAATTATTCACTAGAATGTTTAATAATTTGAAACATAAATAACTTTACAATTTGTAACGTAGAATTGTCTGTAAGTGCCAATTCACAATGTACGTAAACGTAAGGAGTACGTAATCGTAAACATAAACATAAAGTTGAACTACTGTATTTCAATGCCCGTGTTCACAATGCTCTTACGTATTTCTTACGTTTACGTATTGACATAAGAGCTACGTAATGCAAACGTAAAATTGAGATAAATTTAACTTTACGTTATGTTTACGTACGAAACAACTAATAGCGCATGCGTCAACTTTAAACGCATGTTTTCCTCTGACCGTTGACAACACCGTGGATCGAAACATTTTTTAAATATGATTGACATAGAATTATTAATAAAAAAAACCAACAATTTCTTCCTCGTCTTAATACTTCTCTCGTTGGCGACTTTTATAACGCAGTTTCAATCTGGTTTCAATAATAATGAAACAATCGCAATATCTTTTTCAGACATCATACAATAAAACAAAACAAACTAAACTCCAAACTAATAAAAGTGAAACCAAAGAAAAACATTGAACACGAAACAGAATCGAAATCAACAGAATATTTGAAAATGACAGTTAGAGAAACCAACACAATACATCAATAACCCTAATTTGTATCAACGTAGAATGAAAAAAACACTTTATTTTACTATTTTACGTTACGACCACTGTGAACATACATAATTTCTTACGTTTATGTTTTTACGTACACCTTATGTTTACGCACATTGTGAATTGGCACTAATCCTACTATTAAAATTTTGAGATTATTTCTTCTTACTTTTATATCTCCAGGGGCCTGTTGCATAATGAAATACAAGTTAATACTATTAGTGAAAATGCACGTAAAAACGCTAATAATATTAACTTGTATTTTATTATGCAACAGGCCCCGGATGGTCATTCTTCAATAATATCTTCCTCTATGAAATGTTTGTCAAAAATAAAAGTATTCTGCACCATTTATTTAAAAAAATACTTTCTTTGGATACAGAAAAAAGTGAACATTTCTCTTTGCATGTTCTATACCCACTACTGAAATTAGGCACAAAACATTTTCTCCCGTTTCACAAACATTTTTTCGAAAAAATGCTAAATGGAGCGAAACTTTTCATTTACTTCCATACAACATAGGCCTAATCTAGCTATTTCTTACTTGCCTTCTCTCTCTAAAAATATTACATAATTGGTTTCACTTTCTTGATAGTTAAGATGGGCAATTGCATATTGAACTTGAAAAGTGGTGCTTCTAAATAATGAGTCACGACTCGTATGAATACTATCTCATACCAAGCTACGGAGGTGATGGTAAAATTTGTACGCGCTGGTTTCACTCATTTTGAGAAGTGCTAATGCTGCCATCTTTGGGATTAATTAAAAATTAGTGTTTCAATATGAACAAAAACAAATATATATCAAAATTTCTATTTCTAAGTGAATAATTTATTATTTACTGACGTACATCTAAAATTCAGTGAATTATGTATGCATGGATGATATGTTCTGATAAATTCAACATAGAATTAATAATTGAATAGACAAATGTTATTATTGCAGGATTCATGTTATGTTATTTAATTGACTATTGTTTACCTTATATTTGTTGCACGCTATGAACTGAACCTGTTGAATTAATACTGTTTTATATTGTTGACACTATAATTTTTGGTTCATATTTGCTGTTGAAATTGTTTTGATCTTATGCAAGCCAAAATTCAAAATAATTTTTATATTATTCGGAAATCAGTGGAAAAACTTTTGATGATTTATGTTTTATATTGAAGAGTCGTTTACTCCGTCTCTGTGCTGCATTCCCGCTGTACGAATTAACATAAATTCTCCATTCTTACTACCTTCTCTATTTGTTAGCGCATTGTAGTAAAATCGCTAATATATTTAGCTTTAGCGTTTAGTGCTAGCCGTAATGTTGGGGTTTTATGTTACGTCTTGCATTCAAAAGTTGTGGCAGATAATAGTGCTCTAGAAATTGGTACATAAACTTTTTTTCCATTAAGCAAAATCAGTCCATGATTAATAATATTTCCATAAGAGATTGCATGTGTATTGTGTAATATTACATTTTTTTAAACTTGATTTCTGGTCTCTGTCTGTTTGATACAATTGATGATCGACTCCACGATCTTCGGATTACAAAGCCAACATATTTGCACTACAAATGTCGATCAATAGTGTCAACTTTTAACCAGAAGAGTATTCCAATCATTTATTTCATTCAATGTTTACTAATGATGGTACGGTCGGTGAAATCTAAGAGAAAGTTCACATACGCAATGCGTTTATTTGTAAGAGCTGTTACACAATTTAATGTTAGTTCTAGAGGGTGTAGTTGTTATATTGATTTAAAAGCGTTTGTATTTTAAAGACATTACGACATACAAGAATTTCCTTTATTTGGTTAATTGAACGCTGAACATATAATACAAATAGAAATCGATTTTGAATTGAGAATATATTGCAAATATTACATTATTGATACCTGTGGAAAAATTCGTTTTTGCTGCTCTTAATTTTCATTGGTCATAAAAAATTCAGTATATCACAAATTTCAGCAGCAAATGTGATTTTCAAAATGATCTAATTAACAAAATCAAACGTCAATTTCTAAACAAAGTAATTAATTTTGCATAAATTGGTTGAAATTCCTAAAATGTAATGACGCATATGAATTACTCCCAAAATAATTAATTTGATTAACAGTTATATTACTATTTGGTCATGTTCGGTTGTCAAACACATTTTAATCAAATCATTCGCGCAGTTACCTTCATTTCAATTAAAATTGTTATTAACTTAATTTTACCAGACACATCAAAGAGTTTAACATAATCTACGTCATATGTCCTTGAAATTTTTTATTTTTTTTTTAAAACAGTAGTATATTTTTTCTCGTATTTTATGTACGTTATCTCGGCTTTACAATAATTAATGACTTGAAATTAATATTAGAGGTTGTACTTACCAAATCTTGAGTGAAAAACAATTGAATGTGAATTAAATTCAAGGCAAGTAGCTGGGAATGCACAAACATAAGAATTTTACAGCAAGGTCAAATGGAAAGGAGATGCAATGATCACGGTAACTACACTTGGATAAGTGTATGTTTATTGTACATAGTTACATAACAATGCAATCATGACGTATGTTGAAATTTTATGGAAGAATACGGTGTGCTTCGCGTTGATATTGTTGGACGGCAAGGCAGTCGGAGTGGGTATCTGAAAAGAAAGAAAAACTTGTTAAATATAATTTTATATAATACACAAATTATTCAGCGCTTATATCTTTTGAACGATTAGTCGTAGCGAAATCTTAGCCCAATACAAAAATGAAGCTAATTGATTTTACTTTAAGTTTTTCTAATACGTTTTTCCTTTATGTCTTACTGTCTATGAGATATTCGCTCTTTAAAATAGACTTTAATTAGAAAAAAGCTTCCTTATATTTGATTTTTCAGTGTTTATACTTCTTGAATTGTTGTTCGTAGCGATAAATTGGTCCAATACAAAATTAAAGCAGATTAAATTTACTATAAGTTTAATGAAGGAAAAAACTTTTCAGAACTCATTTTTAAATAAATATGTTTTATTGGGTATAAGTTCTGTAATTTATTAGAAACACAACGTTTCAACAGCAAAGTGCTGCCTTTTTCAAGTGAAAAGAAATATAAATATAAATAAACAAAATTGTCAAGACAACAAAAATAAAAATAAAAGTACAAATCATAACTAGATTAGTTTAAAATATATTAACTCCTAGGATCGTAGAGCTCAGCCTGTGATTGATGATTCAATATACACAGGTCTTCAGGAGATAATAATGAAGGTCTAAATAGGGAAATTGTCAACTCCTTGTGGTTCTAGGTCAATCTGGCTCTACTCTTTTTGGTTTGGCGCATAACTGAACCATCCACAGATCTTCAGGAGGTGGTGATGAAGTAACTCTTGCAAGTAGATTCGTAGATACAAATAACTTGAAATTATGAACAAATGATTGGTAGCCATGATCGATTAAGTTCATAACCAGTATTCAAATTCAAATTATTCGGTGATTTTTCAATTTCAATTGCTTCTCTTATAATAAATCACCGAATAATTTGAATTTGAATACTGGTTATGAACTTAATCGATCATGGCTACCAATCATTTGTTCATAATTTCAAGTTATTTGTATCTACGAATCTACTTGCAAGAATTACTTTATCACCATCTCCTGAAGATCTGTGGATGGTTCAGTTATGCGCCAAACCAAAAAGAGTAGAGCCAGATTGACCTAGAACCACAAGGAGTTGACAATTTCCCTATTTAGACCTTCATTATTATCTCCTGAAGACCTGTGGATATTGAATCATCAATCACAGGCTGAGCTCTACGATCCTAGGAGTTAATATATTTTAAACTAATCTAGTTATGATTTGTACTTTTATTTTTATTTCTGTTGTCTTGACAATTTTATTTATTTATATTTATATTTCTTTTCACTTGAAAAAGGCAGCACTTTGCTGTTGAAACGTTGTGTTTTTAATAAATTACAGAACTTATACCCAATAAAACATATTTATTTACTATAAGTTTGTTTAGATCCTTTTTATCTTTATCTCTTACCGTTCAAGATATATTCGCTGTCAAAAATCGACTTCAATTAAAAAAAAAGCTTTCTAATGTTTGATTTTTCAGTGTTTATATCTGTTGAACGGTTGGTCGTAGCGATGATTTTGTCCATTACAAAATTGAAGCTAATTGAATTTTTTCAATACGTTTTTTCTTTAACTCTTACTGTCCAAGAGATATTCGCTGACAAAAATCGACTTCAATCAGAAAAAAACTTTCTAATGTTTGACTCTTCAGTGTTTATATCTCTTGGACGGTTGGTCCTAATAATAATCTGGTCCATCATAATTAAAGCAAATGAAATTTACTATAAGTTTCTTTGAATACATTTTTTTCTTCGTTCGAGAGATATTCGCTATCAAAAATCGATTTCAATAAGAAAACAATTTACAGCTTATCTTATTTTCTGATCTATATATATTAGGGGAGGTAATGTGGTCATGATTTTTTGACGATTTAGACCCTACTAGATCCAAAAACATAATTTAAAAGAAAGTCGATATATCTGTCTGGAAGCACGATTATTTGAGAACACGAAAGAATTTCCGACTGAAATTTCATATTTGAGCTTTTAATCAAAAAGTTAGTCTTGAGTTTGTGAATGATTTTTTTTGAACCAGTGGTACCAATATTTTATTGGTGGAAATTTTTAGTTTCTTGCGTTTATTTTATAAACGGTAGTATTTACCATAAAATATACATGAATAAAATTGATCCTTGAATAATTTACCTGAAACATTTTTCAAAATTATTAGCGGTTCGTTTGTTATTATTATTTGAGTTATTACAAAACTCGTTATATTTTTTTGAAACATGCGAAGAAATTAAATAATGGAAATCATAATGTGGAATTAGAATTATTATTACTCATATTTGAACATCACATGCAAACGTTCGTCAATTGTTTTTTTTAAATAAGTAATTTGGTTCTATCATGTTTAACATCAAATTAAATCTCATGCGGAAATAATTCTACAGAGTGATCAATAATGATTGTCTGACAGGTGACAGGCAAAAGTTCGCATTATGATCAAAACTATCTTCATGGAATAAAGTTGGTATAAATTTATTCATTTTGAAAACTACATTACCGACATTTCAAGAACACAATGGCGTATATTTTGCATATTTTATGACGGATTCATCCATAATCTGATTCAATAAGCAAAAAAGTAAGTAAATAGCTGTACTATTGACTGATTATTGAGAATTTATTATTATTCTACCAAATTATTAGGTTAGAATAGTGTTTTCAGAGGAACTGTCATCTGTCACTTGAATGTCACTATCTCAAGCAGGCGGCAAAGAAAAAATCAGAGCAAAGCGGCACGGACAATCATTTTTGATCACTCTGTAGTAGTAGTTCAAAAAGGATATTCAAACGATTGTCAATTGTCTTTTAAAAGTTATTTAAATGATGTTTAGCTTAGTATCATTTTGAAGCCTAGTATAAAACTAAAATAAATAAATTTTTCGATTGTTTATTAGTTCTTTACAACTTAACTAAACTATGCCAAGTTTGGGATCAACTAAAGCAATTGGTCATAGAAATTATGGGCATTGTAAAATAAAATAGTAATCTCATATAGCCGCCTTCTGTCACTTTGATAATTACAGTTGTCACTTTGAAATAATGTAATTAATTGATACGACATAATTATGAAACAGCAATAAAACTTGCCATAAAATTCATAGTCGGGGAAGTACTGAGATGATTTTTTTCATTGATTGGCATGGCTACTTGATTCACAAAATGTCTAAACAGCGGGCAAAACTTAAACATATATAAATATGTCGTAAAACAAGTGCAAACGATTTTACTGCTGCAATGAGTGAAATGAGAACCATACAGCTGTTCTGAAGTAATGATATTTGTTATCAATTATTTCTTAGTCATCAGATTCTTATATAATATAATGTGACATTCAACACCATTTTGAAAATGAATATATTTTAAATTTGATTTTTATCTTAATGATGAATTTCATACCCCAAGTTGAACTTCAAACCCCCGAAAAACTTAGTACGTCCCTACTTCGACTACATCCATCGTCGCCATACTTCAACTTGGTAGTTTATGTATCAAAACGATGCGTAAACTAAATGTAGTTGTACCTCCATATGACCGTAGTTGAATTTTTTAATCTAAATATTTTTTTCTGTAAATTCATGTTGGTAGCACCTGTATGCGATCTATTCCTTAAATTATTTGTTATGTATAAATGTAACTTTTGCTCTAGGTGCTCTTGCCCAATAACTGTCCAAATATGGGAGTGTGTGAACAAGCATCATGACATTCGGACAAAAATTTTCGTGATTCAAAATACTTAACCTCTTATCGCAATGTTTGTTGAATAAATGAGTATTTAAATATATAAAATCTATTTACTGTTTTATACCCAAACATGTTTCCATAAAAAGTTTAAATCTATATGCTTGCTTTCTAACGAGCAACTTTGATATTTTCAACAATTTAAATTTACTGCTGTCTGTTTGAATTAAGTGAATGTGAAATAATCTTTGCGAAGTACTCGTAAGAACTCTGCGGGCTCTAGGTTTACCGAGTCACGCGAATGTCAGAAAAAATTACACGGCATGTATCTGACAACTGAATGGTAGGGACATTTGACGAATGAATCTCATATTGTGTTATGAGTTCATTGTTTTTTTAGGGAAATATATGCAGAAAATTGCGATTACGATTAATTAAAAAGTGTTTATTACCTTTGAATGTAAATTTAGTGGACTGATAACGTCAGCACATAACCCCTCAGGAAAAAGTTTAGTTAGGGGGCACTATTATTTTTATAGTCGACTAGCATCATAATATGATAACAGCACAGAAAATCGTGCATAATGTTATACACTATGGCACAAAAGTGTCAAAATCGTCATAACAACGAAATGAATAAATATCAAAAAATATTCATTTATGTTGACTGATGGAAAAATTTATCCTGATACTTATTTAGTTTTTATTAATCTATACATTGTTTGAAATTATTTAACTTGAATGACTACCATGAATTACTTGTTATCTTTGACAAGTTGTCTAATAAAATAAACATTAGTTTACCTAAAAATACATTAGAGGGGAATAAATGTGCAAATCACGATGATTAAAATTTATTGTTGACAGTAGAGAACCACTAGAACAAATTTTATCTGATAGAATGTCTATTTAAACATAAAACCCAACATTTTCCACTTTAGAATGTTTTTCTTAAAGGAGTGGTAAGAAAAATCCGACAAAATCCAACTGTCCTTTACCAGCGAAAGAAAAACAGTTACAAATTGCCGGATGCAACGATCAAATACTTTGTTCACGCTTTTTTCGGCTTTGTAAACATTGCTTTACAGAAGAAGCCTCCAACGTATTTTAGGTTCAACGGAAAAAGCGCTTTTTATCGCTTTTTTATCTTAACTAGATTTAAATTTGAATTTTAAAAGCTGGCAATTAGATTGGGATAACTTATTTGGTTGTTGGGAATTTAGATTGCACCATTACGGCTTCCTGAAGGCTAAAAGCTGGGCTTTAAGTTTGGGAAGCGACGTTCGATAATGTGTCTGCTACAAGACACTATTTAGTCATTAAGTGTGCTGCACATGTACTTAACTACATTATGGATCTCAATTGTTTTTTTCTTGCAATAATCTGTTATCAATATTTTTTTCTTTTTGTTGTGTGTAATAAATCTTGGACATACTGTTCAAAGTAATAAAATTCCCGAGCATCTACCTGACCAATCACAATTTAACATCTACATCGATTCATTTCCCTAAAAGCTTTCTTGGAGCTTAAAACGTAAAAGCGCAAGCTGACAGGTATGCTATGCACGGTGTTATTATTTGTTACAGTCGGCTTTAGGAGAGTGCTATTTCGCAGCTTTCTCGCGTTATCGAAAGTTCGTGCTTTAGAGCTTTATTATATCGGAAAACTGTCATGAGGATGGATTGAAATGGCTAGAATACATTATTGCTTGCCTTCATGTTTGATTAGGTACCTAGATGTCTTATGTTTTCCTTGCACTGACGTATTTCCTGAGAAAATTGTCGAAGAAATTGTAAGACTTTACTGGACACAGCCACTTTCAAAAAAAAGGCATAAACAGCGGGAATATAAAAAGAATTGTTTGTCAAAACTAATATATATTACAAATTTACCAATTCATGCCGCGCAAGCGCTGTTGAAACGTTCGGATACGGGGCGCGCAGGAGTGAAAATAGATAGTGGAACAGTGGCAATGAATAAAATAAATTACTAAACTAAATCCACAAACGAGTTGAATTTCGTTATAATAATCAAATAAATATAAAACCGAGTACAGAATTATTAATTCTTTCCTCACGTGCAAAAATCACTTCGTCATAATTGTTATGAACATATAAACAACTTTAAATAATAATTTAATATTCTCCATTTCTTATTCAGGTCTTGTTTATCGATTAAAAGCTAGCACTTATCATTAACCTTGTGCGATAATTCAAGTAATTCACATGCATCTAATTTAATAATGAAGGTAAATTATTTGTTGAGAAACCATAAATGTTTGTTTGTTTATTTATTATGAGAATTGTGCTAAATTGTTTCTGCAGCAACTGTGAATATTTGGAAATCATTTGACAATGGTTAAATATATTTGCAGTCTCATTCAACTTAAATGGTTAAATTAATATAAATATTGCTATTATTATGCAACTATTTAATTAGCAAATATTGAATTTTCCATACAATTGTGTCATTTCCCGAGAGTTGATAGTTCAATTCATTTTTTTCTGCAGTCACCTGTATTTCTACTTAATCAACATTTAAGCACATAGCAGCTCAGTTTCATTACCTGCATTTGTTTTTTATGTGAATTTAGGTTGGTAGTAGTGGGCTATGGAAAAGTGGGGCTTAAATGCAGTGCAGTGAAATTTTCGCACAAATTCATGACTTGGCATTTAACGATAAATAATTTCGGACCTATAGGATCCAGGCTCAAGTTCAGTCCTACAGGCGCGCGTAGTGCAGTTTGGTCGGGCTTCAGGAATATTTTACTAAAATGCGAGCACAGCAAGCAAAGTTACGTTTTTTTTTATACTCGAAAACTTACTTATAGACCAATTTCTGCACAACAGAAAGTGTTTAGAACTATCTATCGATAGTTTCAGAGATGTTTTTCAAAGTGCGAGCGTAGCAAGGTAACCCATAATCATTGGCACTTCTTCATGGACTAAAAGGTTCAACTAGAGTATTTATTACACCCTTCTAGATAACTAACCTACAATTATTGAGTATAGTTTGTTGCAAAAAATACGTGTGTAACTTTAATGCCGAAAATTTGCAACAGAAGGATCCAATTATATTTCGGAGTGTCAATTTAGGTTAGATTAGTTTAAATTAGGTTGGTTTAGGCTAGATTAGATAACGTGGAAACCTAAGCCTCATACTTCAGCAGGTATGCGAAGAAGAGTCACTCCCACTGAGAGGGAACGCACACCAAGCACCGGTGTACTGGAAGAGGAAGAAAGTACACTCAATCAGGAAATAGTCCAGGAGCCGATCGCAACTCATCTTCCATGATCGGATTTACGGCTAAATTGTTTACGAATATATAGGGAATAGGATGCCAGACTTTATAAATCCAGGATCCTGTCCTAAGTGTCAAAAAGGGGCCATTTCCGGTCAATTTTTTCGGGGTTAATTTGAAGCTAGTATCAATCGACAACGGAGGTCAAGTACTTTAAGTCAAAGCCAGGGTGCCACCCCAAGTTCTGTCCTGTCTGGGACAATCGTAAGTTCGATCAGGGATGTTGAATACAAAACTGGGTTACACTTGGGGGTGGCTGCCGTCAGACGTTTGATCCCGAAAAAATGTACCAGAAGTAGTATTTTTCTCGACATTTAAGACAGTATCCTAAATTTATTCATATACAATTTGGTAAGTCCGATAAGGGAAGTTAAGATGCGGTTGGCTCCCAACTAAGAAAGTACCAGAGGAAAGGAGGCAAAGGGGAAGAAGCCAGTATTGAAGGATCTGAAATAAACGTGGCCCGTAGGGCACTCAGAAAAGCGATGTTAATTCCCAGAGAGCGTGCTGAAAGAAGCTTAGAGAGGAGCTAGACGAAGATGTTTGGAGAGAGGGATTCAAAATCGTCAAGAAGCAATTTAGAGCAAGGGAACCAGTTCCGAACAGATTAAGATAGTAGTGGAAATTCTTTTCCCGCAACACGACAGAGTGAGCTGGATCGTCCAAGAGACCGCTGTTGGAGAAATCCAAAGTTTTACTCTGAAAGAACTCGTGGGAACGGGAAGTAGAATCAGGGACAACTTCTGGACCGGATGGTATACCTCCAGAGATCCTCAAAACAGTAGTGAAAGAACTCCTGAAACGATGTTAGAAGTGATGAACTCACTACTCCAGGAGGGAACGTTTCCTGATATATGGAAGATGTTGGGGACATCCAAAGTTTCACTCTGAAAGAACTCGCAGAAGCGAAAGTAGAATCAGGCACAGAAAAACTCCCGGACCGGACGGTATACCTCCGGCAATCATCGAAATGGCAGTGAAAGAACATCCTGAAACGATGTTAGAAGTGATGAACTCACTACTCCAGGATGGAATGTTTCGTGATATCAGGAAGTCAAACAAATCAATTTGGAAGGCGTCGTCTTATAGTGTTTCCTAAACGTCTGTAGGAGATTGCTGAAACAAATCCTGCTGAGAAAAATAAGAGTCAGGAGGACTACCCGAGAATCATTACGGATTTCGAAGTAGCCATCGAACATGTGAAGATGATGGCTGGAAAGGCTAACGAGAGGACATGTGCGAAATACATTTAACACGGTGCCTTGGAGAAGGGTAGTACAGGAACTGAAAAGGAGGAAGATACCTAGCTAGCTACATAAGTTTCATGGCTGCAGCTACCTCAGAAACAGATACAAAGGCAGGCACCAACTAACCAGCGAGGTACTACAAGATTCCATACTAGGGCCGTTGCTGTGAAACATAGTATACGAGGAAAAGACGAAATCCTCAGGGTTACCAGAAGGAATGACAGAGCGTACGCGAATGACCTCGCTCTGGAAGTGGTAGCAAAGAATAGGAAAGCGCTAGAAGAAGATGGAAATAAAGTCATCAAAAGAATAGGAGGGTGGATGGAAAACTGAAAAGAAGGAAGGTACCTAACTGACTACATTATGCAACATGTTCTGTAGCTACCTCAGCAACAGATACTTGTGTACAGAAACAGAAGCAGGCACCGAAAGATTCCTGGTAATCAGCGGGGTACCACAAGATTCCATACTGGGGTCGTTACTGTGGAATGTGGTATACAACGAGATCCTCAGGGTTACACTACCAGAAAGAGAGACAGCGATAGCGTACGCGGATGATCTCTTTCTGATAGTGGCAGCAAAGGATGTAAAAGTGCTGGTAGAAAATAGAAATGAAGCCATCAGAAGAATAGGAGGGTGGATGGTAAACGCAGGGCTGGAGATGGCATCAGAAAAAACAGAGGCTATCCTAAATTGCCAAAGGAGATATGGGGACATTAATTTTGAAGCTTTTGGAACTGAGATTTAATCCAAGAAAGACGTTAAATACTTGGGAATTACTATAAGCTTGAGCCGCATGTTTGTACAGCATATCAGGAAGGTGGCAGAGAAAGCTACTGCGGTTAATGCCAAAAATATGAGGTTCGAAAGGAAAATTCCATAATGCTCTACGCTGCCCCAGTATGGTACCACGCTCTCCAGGTGAAGAACAAGAAAAATGCTAGCAACAGTGCTGCCCGGGTCATTGCCAACACATCGCCAATAGACTTGCTGGTGGAAGACAAAAGGAAAGTCAGGGTAGACGAAGGGAGACTTTGAGAAAATGGAGAAACAGCCTGACAGAAACCTGGACCAGAAGGCTTATACTACTCCTGGAACCGTGGTGTAACAGAGAGCATTAGGAGATAAATTATCATCTGAGCTAAGTGATCAGCAGACATGGCTGTTTTAAGAGCTATCTCTAAAGGATGGGTAAAAGGGAGAATAGTTGCTGCGGTTACTGCGAAAAAGCTTCGATTGTCCCAAAAGAATGGAAGAAAGGAGGGCCTTAGAAGAGAAGATCGGGCACATACACCCGGAAAATCTGGTAGGTAAGATGCTGGGAAGCGAAAGAGCGTGGGAAGATAAACCTACTCATTGCAGGAATCATAAAGATGAAGGAAAGAGGGGAAAGATAGGCAAGATGGCAAGAGTCACCACTCTGGAGTAATGTCGAAAGACGGTGCCGGACTGCCGGAGTATGTGGTCGTAGCAAAGGGTTGGCAACATCTAGTCGATAATAATCCGACACTACCACTGAACTCGGACGTTCGGTGGTGTCTCAGGAAAACTTCTTCCCGCTTTCGATTGAGAAATAAATAAAAGTTTATTCCTACCAAAATTTGATGAAAATGGCATTGAGAAATTAGAACATACTCTATTCCAACTATATTTACAACTTCGTATTGAACAATGCCATTCTGTAAAATTCTGTCGCTTTACACGATCAAATATAATTGAATAAGAAGATTTTGTAAAATTACATGTATATTTCTAACCGTGTAAAGTATTACGTTGAATTATATTACTGGAAGAAAACAGTTTGAAGAAAAATAGTCAGGGAATAGTGACCCATCATCATGAATACTAGTATTGAATTTATCAGATTCAATTAGTGACGTAATTGATGATGAAAAAATTTTCCAATTTGAATGAAAATAGAGCAATATTTATATTTCAAATTCAATACAATTATTTATTCAATTTGCGATTCAATTGGTGTGTGTTTTCATTTTCAGGATTGAATTGCATTAAATGAGTATCGTAAATAAAAATTGAAATTTCATATTTTGTGCATTTCGTGATAAACTAAATTATTTTCCTCCCTTTATATTTGGTTGTTTTTATATCGCAAACACATCCCGGGGCTACCAACATTAATGTAGATGTCAGTTAAGCTACGTAATTAAATTTTGTTCTTCTACGAACTCATATTGGTAGCACTGTGCACAGCTTATGTGTTAGGTTATTTGTGAAGTCTTGTCAACTTTGGCTGTGCTGTATGATGTTATTCTGATTTGTTTTGAAAGTGCAATTACACCTGAATTAATTTTTCCTTGAAACATATGAAGCTTCCAGCAACGGATATTACATTATATTTCAAATTTAATGTCAGTTATGGATGATTAAATGTTTTCCTGCTGACTGTACCTAATGAATATTTCCCTCCCCCTCGCGGTTTTCAATGTACCTAGCACCAACTAAGTTGTTAATAACAGTTCGAAATTCGCAGCACATCCAATTAAACTTAGCATACCCTTTACGCAGCAGTTTGCAACAAAACCAAACTTTCAATAATTTGCAAGCCTACCAAGAGTATATGTGAGTTAGGGCTCTTTACCCTTTCTCCAAACACGCACCCACACACACTGTTACGTACGTAGCAAGTATAGGCGCCATCAGCGAGATAACGTAATTGCCAAGTTATCATGAACGTGTCAAAGAATCGCCTCCGGGTTAAGGAGAGTTGCTTAACCAACGGTTAATGGAACGCATCATGTTTGAAGTAGGTACCCAACATACATTCAATTTAAGGTTCACAAATATATTTTGCCCAAGGGGGGAATCAGTTCAATATCTTGTTTGAGGCTGTCGAATTAAATTAAGATCTCATTCCTTCATAATTTCCATTTATTGAAGAATAATTAAGAATTAGTTCCCGTTTTTCACAAATAATTAATAAAAATAAAACTAATGTTTTAATGCAGATTGAAAGACTCAAATATGGATTAAGTAAAAAAAATTTTTTTTCAGGTATTGCTGTCTACTTAATTTTATTCATGTTACTATTAAATTTTGGACGTTTCGGATGTGCACCCATCCATCTTCAGCATTCTTATAAAGTATTACAATCCTATAACATTGTTGTTTCCAGCATAGTTGTGAAGATTAACTTCCAATATTTATTGAAAACAATAGGAAAATAACAATTGACTCAAAAATCACAAAAAATGTGTGAATGTAACTTTGAGGCTTCCACCAACTAAGGTGGCTGGTGATAAAATATTTTTTACTTAAAAATAAAACTAAAAAAACTGAGCATACGAAATTTCTAGAAATAATGATTCAATACACCTCTGGATAGAGCCCAAATGGTGAAATATTCTATGTGTGTATGACAATGCAGACAGACAACATATACGGTGAACGAATGTGTGATAACGGCAAACAGGCAACCCGTTATCAACACAAAATAGGGGCAATGTGTTTGTACTGTCTCCTTTAGTTATAAGTGAATACGTTTGAGTCGTGTTATGTGCTGCGTTATATTTAGAAGCCGATAAGACTTTATCGAAGAATATGAAACTAATAACTAATAACATGGGGAATACTGGATATTACTAGGTACTAAAAAAGTAATGACAAAGCACATGGTATCATGATCTTAAAAAGAGGAAACATTGACTTACAAAGTCAATTTATAATATGTTTTTAAATAATATTGGTTTGTATAAATTTATTCAAGAAGAACTTGATTTCCAAAAAATGAGGAGGTTCTCAATTCGTCTGTATATATACAAGGTGTAACAGGAATAATTGCATTAATTTTAACCAATAATAGAACTCGTCAAATATAACAATTTTTCTCAATAACTTTTTCATGTGAGCCGTCTTAAAAGTTTTGTCAAAAATTTCACTGTGCGCCTATAATTCGATCTAAATGTGTGACATTTGTTGAAAGAATGACATCTGTCGATTGAAATGATATTTTGTGATTTTGAACGATCCTAGTCATGTCAATCATTCATTTTAAACAGAAAAAAATGTTCGTATTTTGGCAGTACATTGAGATCTTGGCATATCTCTATAATTCTATAGGTTAAATTTGTCACTGAGATTATCCATTTGGTCTATTAGTCATAATCTCACTGTCAAGTAAATTGATTTCTATTTAGGGATTTCACATATTTTTTCATATAGTTCATTGCACTTTCATAGATAACAGCCGAGGAAAACAGTCAAAATCTGTGCTGCCATCTATGGATTGTGAATAAACGAATTAAGAGAAAAGCTTTTAACGATTTATTTACAGAGAAGACGGTGGAATATTCAATAAAATTCAATTTTAAAATGGTGAATCTAATTAATTTAATTGAAAATATTGCCACAATTCTGGCAGCTTCTTTTCTTATAGAACAGAAAACACATAACCTACAAATCAAACTAAATTTAGCAAGTGGATTAAATGCTTTCTGGAATATTAGATTTATATGTATATATGTATGTATGTATGTATCTAAATATTAGACATACGTTTTATTTGCTTAGTAGTTCAATTTACAGAGGCACATATTATTGAAATGACCCGAATGTGAAGTTTGTAGTAATATTCAGCAAAACAATAAATTCTAAGCACCTCATAGTATTTTATCATTATGTATGAGTAGCCAAGATACGTTAGCTCAACCACAATAATTTTATATATAGTGGAAAATGACAATTCGGAAAACGTTCTAAATAAATTCGCTGGACTAATTAGAAAGTTCATCATATTGTAGTGTTTATTGCTCTTGAAGGAATTGTTTATTATTAAAATAAAACTCACTATTTAATATATGAAAAGAAAATGAACATTTTATTCTTTGATGCAACTAAAACAAACACTCAACAATTTATTTCTCATTCACTACTATTAAACTTCAACTACAAAGCCACTAATATTTATTTACAACAACTTATTTATTTATTACACTTCGCACTTGCTGATCACGCTCTGGATATTCACTCCTCTTGATATTTACTATTGTCATTTAGGTTGTTCGCCCTTATACAGAGTAATCAAAAATGACTGACCGTCACGTGACTTGCAAAAGTTTGCATTATGGTCGAAACTATCTTCACGGAATAAAGTTAGTATAAATTTATTCATTTTGGTAGCTACGTTTTACACACTCATGTGAACATTTTGCATATTTTATATAGATTCAAGAAACAAAAAAGTAAGTGAATAACTGTATTATTGAAAATTAATTATAATTTTTTCAAACTGTCCGGTTAGAATGGAGTTTTCAGAGGAACTGTCATCTGTCACTTGCATTTCATTATTTCAAGCAGGCGACAAAGAAAAAATCAAAACAAGGCGGCACAGTCAATAATTTTTGATCACTCTGTCATTGATTTTATAATTATAAAATCAATGACTTTGTATATACATATGTCCATACAAATAGAAATTTCTACATCATTCTAGTAAGCTACACGAATGTCGCTTGTATAGAGCGGTGCGACGCAGATATAAAAGGCTCCGCCCAGACAAAAGAGTCGGATTCAGGTCCTATTTTATTTTTACGAATTATGACACTTTCGCACGTTACAATATGGCTGCATGCATGCAAAATCGGTATTGGCAAGAGCAGATATATTTACAGCTTTTGATTTTTGTGATAATTATTATTCGATGTCAAAATCAATTTATTGTTACTGGATCAAATAATTATGGAAACACCTGTTAAATTACGGTTAAATACTAGAAAAAATTGAGAATTCTATTACTGACGAAATTTAATGTATACATTTCTGTAACATCCTCTTCTGGAAACTCACTACAAATTTCTAGAGGTTTCGAGAAACTTTGGGCAGGGATATAAAAATCCGAACTAGGTTGAGTCAAGGAATTATTGGTAGTCCAGATACAGAGCGAGTTGATTGAAAATAAATAGCGAACCAAGTGGGATGAATAAGAAACAGTGAAAATAAATAGCAGACAGTCTTATTGTGTAAATAATAAATAAGTGTAATGATAGTGTCTAGTTTAGCGTTGGTTATAAATAGAAGTATTTATTAGAGGATATTTTCAGTTATATTATTGTAGGCTTAAGTGAAAATAAATTTATGAAATCTACAAATCAGTTGAGTTTAGTTGCAATATGTATGTTCAGTGATAATTCTTTTTTATTGGAACAGGAGTACCTTAGGAGTGGTTTCATTAGAAAATTCTACTCCCAAGGATGGAATGTTGATTTTTGTTTGTATGTTACGCGTTATCTTTGCTGATTGCTAACCGAATTTGACGATTCTTTCTTAGGCTATACTTCGACGATATTTCTATTGACGTTTAAAGCGAAAATTCCACCCTCAAGGGTGGATTAAGGATGGTAAAATAATTTGAAGCAAAAACTCTATTACCAAGGATGAGATTAGGGTAGAGAAATACGGGATGGAATTTCATATTGAACTCTATAAACGGGTTTTTTTAAAGGATGTGATCCAAGCCAGTGTTTTTCTCCAACAAAAAAAATGAGAACTGACTAAAACTGACCACTAAAAGAAGTTAGCTCATGCGAACCAGAGATGGGCACGTAAAATACACGACATATTGTACTTATAGTGTAAAATTTCATATTGAAGTCTAGGCTTTATTTGGAACGTTATATACAGAGATGACCTCAATAAAAGCGTGCGCAAAAAATATCGATTTGAATATACTTAAAAGTTTGTTTTGAACGAAAAAAATAAATCATTTCCAATATCTTCAAAATTTATTAAACTAAGAATAGATAAAGCTTCTTCCAGAATAGATTGTGAATAATCACACACCAAGGACCCTTCTGAAAAAACTTTCAGAAATATTTTTATTAACAATCACATTTTAAAGATTGATGCTTAACTTTTTTTCTTAGAAGTATCTTATAAAACTTTACTTCGTATAAGCAGCACTAACTTTCTCTTCCTTCAGAAAATTAACTCCATGATACGTCCCTGGCGACCAGGACTAGCCCAGCGGAAAAGAAGAACGTTCCATCATATTTATGACAGTTTTTATTGCCGAGATTTAATAACTTATTTGAAACTTTGATAGTAAGTCATATAGGAAGATTTTATTAGTAATTTTTTTCAAAGATAAATGAGATTTATAATTCGAGATGGCAGTAACAAATCTAAGAGCACATTTCCTAATTTCTGGCAAAACTTCAATGCGGAAAATAAATCTCACTGCTAGACTAAATTGCATTCTATTCTAATCCGAAAATAACTCCCACCTGAATATGTTTGTTTGAAATTAAGTAATGCGGTTTGCGAGGTGCTAATTTACGGAAGCAGAACTTTATTCTATTATGAAAATTACAGTATTTTGGAGATGAACGATTTTTTCCTCATTTTTGTTTCACATAAAACTATACAAAACTGAATTATTAAACGAATTTCCATAATTTTCTTTGACATTGTTTTAATCTTGACACAGTCAAAGGCAAGAATTCCAAAATGAAATTAGGTCTAAGAAACATCAAACCTTACAAGTTAATTTATATTACCACGACCTCCCTTTGTCTTGTTTTTCTAATTAGATTACCGCTAAGCTACAATAATAATCGGGTTAAATCGTTGCGTAGCCGTAAACCTGGGAATCACCAAATTTAGTTAGAAATTTGCATTTGTTATGAAGCAGCGATTAATAACATTCGGGTGATTTTGAACAATTTGATTCTCCTCAATTAATTTCCAATAATTGTCATATTGATATAGTGTAGCATATTGAACAACAAGCAGAAATTATTGCATATCTCACAGGAATAAATAAAACTGATAGCATAAATTGGGGACAATTTTCAATGACGAATTAAATTTCTCACGGACTATTGACTTTGTGAAGGGATCTTATAAAATTATTATTACAATGATGAAAGAATATATTTCACTCGACTGTTCAAGCCTTTTGGCCTGTTACGAATTGCATGCCTTTCAGTACAGGGCTTTAGATCACCAACTATTTCACGTTACAAAGGCATGCAAAATGTTGTCACGGAACAACCCATTTTAAAAAAAATATAATTAGAGCTTGTGCTATGACCGGAAAGCGTGCATCGGTCGATAACTTTTTTATTTTTTTTATCAAGAGTTAAATTTTCAATTCATGAAAAGGCTTGCAGTATAAAATCGGAGAACCCCACCGGCCACTATCTTCCAGCCTATTTTAATAATTAATTTCGAGGAATGGTTAGTTAATAACTGATTGATAACTAAGATTTGACGTTGCGTAGTTTGCACCCCTAAATACCCCTAAATATGTCCAACTATACACAAAATTGTTGCTTTGGTGACTACAAAGTACAATAAAATTAAATTATCCAAAGGCTGTTCAACTAGATACACGGAAAATCTTATCTCTTGTAAAAATAATGAGCCTCCACGAACGCGGTGCTTACACCAATGACAATAAAGGTACAGAAATATCGTGTTACTAATGACAAGACATTTTCTGTTCTGAAATTTTATATTTCATGTTTTCTCCTAATGATATCTTTTGTGAAACATCCCACAAAATTATGATAGCTTCATGACAGACATGAAAAATTTAATGTTACATTTTCGTTGATGTCTAATCGCTGATGCGCGGTAGAAGATAAATGGGGGAGAATACGAATATTGTGCATCAAAGGGATGAGACAGCACATTATTTAACTTATGTAATACAAGTGGAGAATTTATTTAAAATTAGGAATATTGTGCTCCATGTGTACTTATAAAAAAAATCCCCTTATTTTTTCCAAAGTCACCTCCAAGTCTTGCCTTTAATTCCAAGGGTGTATCTTATTCTTAAAACCTCCCTATATTAAAATTCAGTCCCCGTGCGGTCGGCAGCGCATTATACCGTCTTTATACTGAGAAAGGAAATGCGATGACCCTGCTTTGGCTGCTACCCGTACCATACTTCTAAATATGAATGCCGCGCTGAATACATTTAAATAATTTTTCATTATGTTTTGAGGTCAGAATAGGAAACTGTTTGACTTGCAAGCATTTACAATTGTTTAGTCAACAACTTATCGATGATGATATGACTTTGTTATTCTAAATTTGTTACAAATACGAACAGAAGATTCTTAAAGATTGCTGAATAGTCCTTGACATAATTTATCAATCTTCTGACATTAGTATTATTGAAAATTATATGAATTTAAGACCGAAGAATGTGAAAATTACGAAGTTCTTTTTATTTTTTAGGCGATCATGACAAAAAAGATCTTTTTATGGCTTCTTTTGCGGCCGTGAAGTTTCACTTTTTGGGACGGATCTGTCAAATTTTACTTTTTGGGACTGAACTGTCAAATATTACTTTTTGGGACTGATCTGTCAAAAAATATTTCATAAACACTTTATATTTACCTATATGGGCAGCTTGATGAAGTCTTTA
The DNA here is from genome assembly GCA_963989225.1 of Dromius quadrimaculatus. Taxonomy (NCBI): domain Eukaryota; kingdom Metazoa; phylum Arthropoda; class Insecta; order Coleoptera; family Carabidae; genus Dromius; species Dromius quadrimaculatus. The sequence goes on along the minus strand of OZ022331.1, from coordinate 47,966,725 downwards.
AGAAACAGTTTTCGCTTAAATAGTACATATATTCTTCCGTCAACCTCTGTAGTTCTTGCAATTCAAAAAATAAATACGCATTTTTTGTTAAATGTCAACTTGATAGAAGACAATAAAATAAAACAATTTCAACGGCAACTAAGATTTGCAATTGCAATGTTTTAGAAATAAATAGATAAAATGATGTGATTTTGAATTATTTCGTAATGATCGCCTAAAAAATGTTGTGTGCACCTCGGCCTACAGTTCTTTTTTGGTCTCACCTGAATTGCAGCCTCAGCTACGCTTCGGCCGCAAACAACAGATTCGACCAAAAAAGATAACCTTTACGGCCTTGATACACAAATAACTATTATAATTCTGTAGAATATATACGTAGTCCAATTGGAATTAATACATTTGGGCGAATTCCTGGACTTATTGTCAAGTATCTGGAATTTCCTAACGCTGCCATGTATACGGGTCACACTTTTCGGAAAATATCCGCTACAATTTAGCAGATATCATAAATCTAAAGAAACACGATGGTTGGAAAAGTAATTCAATTGCATCTTCTATTTTTGCACCAATCGGCTAAACCGGAAGTGCACTTTATATAACAGCTTTTTGAATTTTCAGCATAAATTTAAAACAATCAGCCGTAGAACACTGAAATTTCGTATTAACGCTTCAATAATAGTTGTACACCTCACATTATGATTGCGATCGGCTGAACTGGATTTACAGTTTACTGAACAGTTTTTAGGATTTTTCGCATAAATCCAGAACGATCTGCTGTAGAATCATGAAATTTGATAATCTTTTTTAATTTGTCGCATAAATTCGAAACTGTTGGCCGAAGAATGATAAAATTCAGTATTTGAGACTGCTGCAGCGTTTTATTTTTATTCAGTCAAAGGTGCACAAGTACGTCATGTGGTGTCCACATCAGTTTTCTGTTTGTTATGCTGATAATGAGAATAAAAAATACGGCTTGTGGAGTAATAAAAAAATATTCAACTTTTTGACCTTTTTGTGGTCAATATTTGAAAATTTTAGCACCTGCAAAATGTATGAATAATAATTATTATTCACAATGTAATAACGCGGTTGAATAAATTATTAAATAAAATTCGAAATCATCAGGAAACAGTTCATATTTGGAATATTCATTTCTTGTAAAATCAACATGCTATTGTTTTTTCTGACGGCATAAAAAATACATAAAATATAATACAATTGATAAATTTATTTTTTATGTGAAAGTTCAAGGTGAAATTGTGATTTTATTTACTTGAATTGATTTTTATGCAATTATTTATACTAGTGGTCGAAATTCATAAAATTAATTTGATATTCGACGCTCCATCCGAATCTAAAATTGAGAATAGTGGTTCCCATTCAGGATTTTGAAGTGACTTTCTTCCCCTAACCCTCGGAAGGATAAGTAAATCATTCAGTTTTTCTTCAGCCATTTTTCCTTGCGGTGCATATTTCTCGATATATTCCAGCAAAAAATAATAATGTTTTCAGCGGTAAATTAGAATTGAACACCCTGTATATAATTAAAGCTTTCTGCATTCCTTCTGCATATAAACTTCAAGTTTGTCAAATCTCACATTCCTTCATGCGCACGGTACAAAGTTTTTTGTCCACGTGAAATTGTAATAGGACAGCCTGTATATACTTCTAGCTTTCTGCATCCCTTCTCCACATGAACTTTAAGTATGCCAAATCTCACATTCCTTCGTGCGCATTACAAAGTATTTTTCACATAAAATCAAAATGGGACACCTGTATATAATTTCAGCATTCTGCACTACTTCTTTAGATGAACTACAAGTATGCCATATTCCTTCGTGCTCGCGGTACAAAGCTTACTCTTCACATAGAATTAAAATAGGATACATTGTATATAATGTACTCTTAGATTTTTGCACTCCTTCTCTATATAAACTTCAAGTATGCCAAATCTCATATTCCTTCGTGTGTACGGTACAAGCTTTTCTCTTTACGTAAAATTAGAATGGGGCACCTTGTATATAATTTTAGCTTTCTGCAATTCTTCATATAAACTTAAAGTATGACAAATCTCACATTCTTTCGTGCAAGCAATATGCTTAAAAAGGGGTAGGACGTTTCCCCTTGTCGTATTAATATATAGATTAAAATGAGACATCCTGTATATAATTTTCGCTTTTTGCTTTTTCGTATAAACTTCAAGTATGCCAAATCTCACATTCCTCCGTGCATGAAATATGCTAAAAAGGAGTCGAAAGCTTTCCCTTGATATATTAATATATAGATAATAGGGGAAATATTGTGATCGTGATTTTTTGACAATTCGAGATTTTGATGAACCTTTACGATTTAGACCCTACTCTACCCAAAAAACATAATTTAAAAAAAAGTCGCTCTGTCTTTCTGGAAGCACGAAAACTTGAGAACGCGTACGAATTTTTGAGTGAGATTTCATATTCGAGCTTATCATCAAGAAATTAATTTTAGATTCGTGAATGAGCTTTTTTTAACCAGTGGTACCAACATTTTATTCATGGAACTTTTTCGTTTCTCGAGTTTATTTTATAAATAGTAGTATTTATCATAAATATAAAATAACTGATATTGATCCCTAAATAATTTGGAACATTTACCCAAAACATTTCTTGAAATTATTCGCAGTTCATTTATTATTATTAAAATTCGAATTATTATAAAATTCGTTACATTTTCTGAAACATGCAAAGAAATGAAATAATGAAAATCATAATGTGAGATTAGAGTTATTATTGCTTATATTTGGACATCACAATTGTTTCTTTTTGTAGTTATTTATGTATCTAGTGCGCGAAATTATACTTTGGTGCTTGAGAATGAAAGTTTTTTGTCGAGGCGGTAACCGAGACACAAATCATTCGAAAGCTTCAAAGAAATTTCGTGCACGTGTAGCATACAACATTTTTTCTACAGAGGTCAAAAAATTTAAAAAATATATTAAAATCATATCAAAATACAAAAATTAATAGGATTCTTTTTCTTGACAACGTGCACAAAGTACTTTGTGCACGTTGTCAAGATTAAATCAATGCACGAAATACTTTGTGCCCGTTATCATGATAAACAATTCCAATGCGACATTTCGTATACTAATATTGATGTACAAATGCCATGATTTTTTGACGTTTGTAGAAAAAATAAGTTATTAAGTTCTATTATCTTTGGTATCAAATTAAAGCTCTTGCAGAAATAATTCTAGTAAAAGTATCAAAAATGATATTTAAACGATTGTCAACTGTTTTTTTAATGATGTCTAGTTTGGTATCAATTCAAAGCTCTCGTAAGTCTAAAATAAGTAATTATTTCGATTATTATTTGTTTTTCTACAACTCAACCAGATTATGCCAATCCAAATGGAAAAGAAATTAAATATTTGATAAATATACCGATATTTTGCGCAAGAATATTGCTCGAAGTAATCACATGCTAAAATTCTAAAAATATGAAAGCATGTAACGAGGAAAATAAATAGATAGTCCCTAAATTTGTGTCTGGATCGTTAAAAATAATCTGCATAATATTGTTTGTAAGTGGAATAATATATTTTAATTGTCAAAAACAACAATTATCTTGTAATTAAATATTTAAGTTTCTAGAACGCCTGTAAATTATAGTCAATAATAATGATAACAGTAGAAACAATTTATTTTAAATGTTCAAAGTAATATAATTTCCCCGTAAATTATGTAAATTGACAATAAAATTGCATTTTCCTTGGAAAAAATACTTCGAACTTTGAGCATTCGATAGTTTATCTACAGTTGCATGAAATAGTACCTATTACAAAGATAATACCTAAAGTGTAAGTTTTTGTAACTGCATCTTGATATGCTCTATGTTAATATGTTTTTTTACTGTAGTCCAGTCATTGTCATGAATAATGCATTTCAGAATAAAATACAATGACGGCGTACCACGTTTACATTATCATGTAAAGCGTATTAACTTTTAACCCGAAATACAGAAATTTACATTAAAAGAATAAAAATAAATATTCAAAAAAATCAAAGGTTTGAAAAATGTACTTCAATTGTTAACGATACAGGACAGGGAAGTATATTTAGTTGAAAACATAATTTTGTTGGCTGTGCCAATTCAATTGAGGCGGGGCTTGTACATGCTATAACATACGAACTATAAATCAATGGTTATCAATATTAGAAAATTCAATCAACTTGAAAAATAATGGTTGATGACCTTGAAGAAAAAACCCAACAAAATATGGTATTTCATATTTTAATATAAAATATTCATATTCCAATGATTTTTAAATTTGAATTATAATAAAAATGTTATAAATTGTAACTAATGAATCAGTATTATTACAAAATTTATAATGAATAGCCACCCCGGAAATTGGGTAATTAAACAGTCACAACTTTTTCCGGAATATGAGATTATATTATTGTAGATTATAATGTAAATAATGACTAATTCACTGATATAAATGTTTAATTTTAACTGGGCAAAACAAATTTAATATGCAGTGATATTTTATTAGCTCTTATAAACACAATGCAGCTGAAAAAGCATATAAAATACTTGAATTCTTTTTCAATAGAAAAATATATTACCATTTTTATTGATTTATTTTAGAGCTCGATTATTGTACAATTTCTATACTTCGTTTCAGAATGAAAGAGAGTCTGTCAAAGATATTCCAGTTGGCTGCACGAAGCTACGGCTTCGCCGAGTGCAGCCAACTTCATCCTGGACAATAATGACGGTCGTTCGGTCCTTGTAACATAATATACTACTATATGAATCTCTTATTTTTAACCTGAACTGAATATTGAATTCTTTTGAAATCTAAGAAGTTATTATATCGCGTACATTAAATTTAAGATAGTAATAATAAAATTCAATCACTCACCATTCTTTTCCGTTTCAGAATGCGAGTTTCCGCACTCCAGCTGGGTTTCATCACACCCCGTCCATAATATCTAGTGCCTCTGGATGTACAGCGGAGGCCAATGTGTCCCACATGTCCAAAGGTCGGCCCCAAGGCGTCCTAAATGGAGGAAGGTATCCACAACCTTCTCCTGGATCGTTAAACTTTTCCGAGTTGAGCTTTGGGTCGAGAAAGTAGGACCCACAATAGGGGCTCCTAAAGAAAAACTGATTAAAAAAAGAAGACTCAAAAGTTCCACCCTAAAATATAAATTAGTGTTACATTTGAGGGTGAAATCTTGTATTCAACTAAAATAAAACCGAACAATTTATTTATTTGTTAAAGACCTTGAAAAAAAATGAAAAAATATAATAATAATAAATCTGACTACATCATACTCCCTCTGACAGAACATACGTTTCCATATTGATAATTTTTGTTTGTTTAAGATATAGGCCAATTCTGATCTTGTGCCATCTATGTTCTGTTAAATTGAGTTTGGCGCAGTCGGCTCTTAGCTCTTGATAATTTAAAAAATAAATTATTCAGTTTCAAGTTCTACCTAATAAAAACTAAGTTAGATATTGTGCCATTTGGTCAGCAAAATAAATTATTTTTATTTTCCAGATCAATTATTATAAAATTACGAATAATTTATTTTACTGTGTTTAAGTGAAAATTTAGTTATTTTATAATTGTAAAAATTATTTCTGAATAAACTTAAGTTTGAATTTAAAATTTTGAGTTCATTTTTATCTCTATGTACAACATTAAAAAAAATACATAAAACATTTCACAAATTACAAAGCTTATAGTATGGACTTTATGATATTAATAGAATAAGCCCAAACTATTGCTGTATCTGCAACATGCATTTAAGGACACTTGTGTAAAGATTTTATTACAACCCTGTGCAAGTCTGACGATTTTTGCAGTGCAGAAAAACTCGAGGAAGTTTCTAAACTGAGTTCTATTATTCCATTACACATTAACATCACCATTAATAAAGTAATAACAATTAATTTAATGTTTCAAGCATGTTTAGATAAAAATATTGCGTTAAAGGAACAACAAGGCTAATTACTTCTCCCTCCCCATTTGTTTCTCAGCGGAAAACAGATTTTTCAAGGGCTTCACTTGCTAATGCAAAAATCGTTACAGACACTGGAATGTCTGGCGTTTAATTTTCGTCCGTTTAGGGAGTTGTCTATTGTGCAGCAAATATTCTCTATTTTCTCGCTAGATAATTAAAATTTATTTTAATTGAAATTTTATCTCAAATGATTTTTTGATTAGTAACAAAATATAGCTTCTTTGAATAACTTTTTACAGTCTGCCATTTTTTCGAACGTGAGGCAAGTTTGCAAAATCGACTGAAAGCTTATTGGCAGATGGTTTACACGAGTCCAAAAGTTTTGGTCGCACCTTGACTATCCTCAGGAGCGAAAAGAAAAAGTTCACTCAGATTTTAAGTCATGTTTAATATCCATACAGTAATGATTGTTGAAATAAACTCATATACGTAATATACTAAACTGAAACATGTCCTTAAAATCGAACATAAAAGCTCCACATGATAAAAATTGAAATATGTGTGCCAAAATTATGTAATGCAGTAAAAATCCTGTAACTGTGGATAGTGTAGTTTTATTAACGGTTTTTAAATGAGTACTTTTAATATTAAGACCAGTAAATGTCACGACAAAAATTAATGATCGGAAAAATAGCAGATCATCAAAATTTATGGAGCTGTAAAAGGTACTTAGAAAAATTAAATGGTGCATTCTGGAACCTATTACGAGTATGTACCTAATACATTATCTCTTTATGTAATATTTTATGTATTTTGCAATCACTCCTTGCCAGAATTGCTTTATTTATGGGCTAAACCGTGTCATTGGAGCATACATATATTATATATATATATATATATATATATATATATATATATATATATATAATGAGTCTGCACAATAGTATTTGTACATAAATGGTCGAAAAATATTCGCTGAGACATCCGTGATATAACAGAGAATCGTTAGAAGGCACAATTAGTAACAACAGAATGAGACCACTTACATATTTTATCAGATGAAGTTTCAACAGTAACATTAGTAAAGACAAACAGAAGCGTATATAAACATTACTACAAGTCCACCGTACACTTAGCACCACCACTAATAAAATTACTTCATTGAATCCTGGAAATTTCTACACGAAATTTTATAAATAGAATATTTATTTATAACCTGCAACACTGGTCATTATTACAAGTATATGTGCACTCATCCATCAATTTTCAGGGATAAAGAAAATTAAATTTATAAACACTAATTATTAGAAAATATAGAAAATATAGAACAGTATACACAGCATTATTTGCAAATATAAACCATATCTTATTTCGTTTAACTAAACAACATATTTATCAACATTGTTATAAATAGGTCACACTGACAGTGTGTAACAATACATAGGGCACCGGAAGAGCCAATATTTAACCACCTCAAACAAATATATTAATAATTTCACCCAATTATTTTGTATTTGTTATTGCAAAAATAGTTCACGAATTGTTTATTGTTTAGACTTTCAAACAAACATGTACTGTTGTTACTGTAACTACAAAATTATTTTATAAGTATTTCTGAATACCAAATACGAACTACATACACGCACTGAACTGTGCACTCTGCCAAATTACTTGATCTGAGACTATGTTAGATGCTCAAACTTTTATAGTATTGTCCAACATTTTTGTTTTGACAAACAAATCCATTTGATTTTTTTTTAAGTATAATAATGATTTTTTGGTTTATGACACAATTTTCACAAAAAAGGGTAATTGGTGAGATTTGGGTTTATTTTAATTCTTTCAAGGCTTATAACTTTTATTATATACATAAAACAGATTAAAATAAAAGTAATTTCTCATTTTTTAGGTGTTTTTCCACAAACCCTGGAAAATCAAAAATAAATGTGAGCCCTACCCAAGCCCGAATTGTGTTCGTTCAACCAAATTATCTACCCTGATCGATTTTCAAGGTCATATTTTCTAGAAGCCTTAGCATGGTGCTATTTTAGATATGATGATTAAAATTTAGCCGTTTCTTTACGGGCAGAGCTTACTTTGCGTGGGCAAAAATCAAAAAAACATTTTGTTTCTATGAAAGAAAATAAAAAAAAAAACGTAATCTTGAGCACTTTCCATAACAACATGTTAAGGCTACATTCCTATCAAGTTTTTATGGTATAAACGTACCAATTAATTGAGTTTTGCCCAAGTGATGTTAGTTCTGCTACTTTCGGAACCTCCTCCGTAGCAAATACATGCGAATTGGACTTAAAAAAATTTGAAGATGATTTAGGTACCGGATCTGAATTTAAAACCAATATTTCTCGTTTGTAGCAATGCCACTCTATCAGCCAACTTGAATTTAGGGGTAGTTTTGTTTTTATTTGAGAAGTAAATCAATATGTACGATTTTGTCAGACGGGGAAGGACTTTAAATAAATAAATTCAATAATGAGAAATATTTATATATGATTTTGATTTTGCTTCAATAAATTTTTGATCGCGAAATTTTATAAAAAAAAGTATATAAAACAGGATCTACTTAAAATGTTTTCCAAATTTGCTATATTTGAAGTTAAAGTTGCCAAAATTGTAGACTCTGGAGTTGATAACATTGTCCCAATTCCAGAATCGTGAGAGGCAAAATGTAGCATTTGCACTCCAAACAAATTGGAATTCCTTCCCGAATTCTCACGCCTCTGCAACTTAAGATCCGCAAAATGGTATATAGTTGAATCAAGAAAGCTGGCCAAAAAGATCAACATTAGACTAGAATTATTCTCGGGGAAGGGAGAACTGAATCCCATCCTTTATTTAATATAATTTTTTTTGTCCCCTATATCAAGCAAAGTCCCATCCTGGAATACTGGCGTAGGTCCAGAGGATTTTAGTGCCTCCCAGACCTCCCCAATATTACACCAATATGGGTCACTCGCAATGATGGATCAAATAAACTGGGAGATAGTGACAGTTGGGATTCTCCGATTTTATACCGCATGCCTTTTTGAGGATTAAAATCTACTCCTTGATAAGAAAGATTAAAAGGTTATTGACCAATGTATGTTTTTTGGTCGAAGTGCAAATTCCAATATCATTTAAAGAAAAATTGGAGTTTACCATTACAACATTTTGCATGCCTTTGTAGCGTAAAGAGGTTGAAAGTGATCTAAAGTTTAGTACCGAAAGGCATGCAACTCGCAACAGACCAGAAGGCCCGAACAGTCACGTGAACTAGTAAAAAAAGTGAAATTCCGTCTTTTTAAATTGCTTGCCATTGAATAGCATGAAAACTTTAACCATAAAACCCTTGTGAAAAAATTGCCATGTATCCCTCGTTAGTAAAAGGGTAGGAAATTTGAGAAAAATCTTGTAAATGTAAAACCGATTGGCCGTGATCATTTTTTTACAATAGTTTCATGACTAAAACTTTCATTCTTTTTATTGGTATGCAATTTGAAAACACGGGATTTAACATTTTTTTTTTCAAGTTCATGGGATCTTTCGAGCCTTCTGGGTTGTTGCGAATTGCATATCTTTCAGTTTTAAATATTCTACGTCACAAAAACATGCACAATTTTGTCCCAGAATAAAATTGTTTTTTTTTTCAAAAAATTTGCTTTATAATCGAATGTGTGCATCGTTCAACAACTTTTCTATCTTTTTTTTCAAGGGGTAAATTATCAATCCTCGACAAGGCATGCGGTATAAAATCAGACAGCCCCACCATTACCAGCTACCATTCTAAAAGGTAATAAAAAATAGTTGCAAGTACTCATCTTGGATCAACCACCAATTTGCAGGGAAATTTTTATTTGATTCTCAATTATATAAAACAAAACTACCCCTAAATCCAAGACGGCAGGTAAAATGGCACCCTTACGAGCACGAAAGGTTGACGCCCGCGAACATTCGTAATCCTGACCGCGGTATCTTACAAATCAATAATCAGAAGTTTTTATTAAGCAAACAATTAAAATTGGTCTGGGCTCTTGGAGTTTAGTAAATTTTTTTTGAGACCGCTGGCTTAAATCTGTAAAAAATCTGCCGTTATTATTTTTTTTTTCAAGTACCATGATGTTTCAGGTTTTAAAATGTAGGAAAAAATATATTTTGGATTGCCCAAAAAAAACATGGGGCTCTTTAGTTTTTAATCCACACTTTAGTTATGCTATCTTAATATTCTTGTAATCGATTTTATAGATTCATAATAGCATAAAAACAATACATGTATGTTTTTCAGGGTGTTTTAATGAGATAATTTTAAGGTGGTTAATATTTGAATTTAGTAAGCATACAAAAAAAATATGTAGAAGGGCGTTAAAAGAATTATTAATATACTGTTTGAGAGGTTAGGTAAATTTAGCTCAACGTACCAATTTTCTGGGGTGCCAATGGCATTAATATAGACATATAGTTACATCACGATTGTTTCTCTTTGGTCGATTTCGTGTTTGGTAGTGTTTAGTGAGCGGTGGGCTATCACTACTGTCTGTGTGTGATTGTGTTGGTGTGTTTTTGTTGGACCGTTCATTTCTGTTTGTCTAACTGTATGTGTTGTGAGCCAAATATTTTGGAAAAATTTTACTTGTCAATCACCAAATATAAATTTATAACTGGTACCTTTACATTCGAAACATTTAAATAGATTCAACAACACAGGAACGTACTCAAAAATTTTGCAACTTTTGATTATTCCTAACCTTATTATTACTTAACGTGATATGTTAGTGGATACATCCAAATATTTAAATTAAGTCAGTCAAAATCAGGGACGTATAGCTCAAGCTTTAAGTACAAAATAGGGCAGATACGACCCTGCAAATTAATAATAAAACTATAAGTACTACGTTTAACAAGTACATGAAACACTTTGGTGATGGCTCAGTTCTAATAGAGTTGAATCTATCTAAAATTGTACTTTTTTCACAAGTTAAAAAACGTTTTAACATTTAACAAAAATAATAAATATTTATACAGGACGACGAATAGTAATAAATAACATGTAATACGCAAAAACGTAAAACGAAACTGTTTTCCAAACAATCACTAGCAAAAAATTCTCAATGTTGAACACTTTCATCGAATTTAATTTATATCAAAGAAAAAACAACTTGAATCACAAGTTAGTAATAGTTTCAATTCAATTCTTCATGATTTAATTTAGTTTTTTTTTTTTCTATTTCTGCGAACTTCCTGTATATATACAATATTTCATCGAAAACTCCTAAAAATACTAATAAAACCCCAATTTTGAAAATATGTATATTCGATGATAATGTTGATGTTTATAATTTTTAAACTTTTGGATGGAAGAATCTAGTAATCCAATTTGAAATTCAATGAATAAATTATTGAAAGTTTTAAGTTGGACGCGTGAACAATATATTCGCAATTGTTTATCTTTGTGAACAATAAGAAAGTGTCAACAACCTAAAATTTGGCTCACAGTAGTGTCGGTGTATCTGTGTATTTATTTAGTATTATCTATAATTCGTCCGAGCCCACGTGTACGTGTGTTTGTGTGTCTTGCCCAACACACAGGCGTCTCACAAGTTGAAGACGTCAACGTAAGGCAGGCGTGCACCACATGTATTTGCCTACACAATATTTCAGAACAGAGCATTTATTAACATCTGATATGTGCCACGAAAAAAAAAAACACAAATAGGTAAACTTTACAGAAAAAAAAACTCTAAGTAAATAATTAACCAAAGAAAAAAAAACAATAACATATTATTCATCATCAAACATAACACTTATTAAGATACTTCGCAAATGCACTTTTATCATTCACGACTCATCCAGAAATTTATTTTTTAAATTCTCTCTTATATTACCAACAAATTAGCGTTAATTTGCGGGCCGGGTGATAGTAATAAACTAGTAAAAATATCTCACTGTTCGTGTATAAATAGTAGCTACTAGATTTGTTCCTGAGATGCCATCAAAATGTCGCGAGTTTCCCACAGAATTCTCATTTCCCAAAGTCTTCTGATAGTGTCTTCTCTCATAATCTTGCGACAATGTATGTGATTGAGTTAATAGGGCCGTGAGGCTTCCTTGCTGCGTTTGAGCTGCACTTTGAGGCGTTTGGTGCCGATTTGGAAGCCGTTCATGGCCGTGATGGCTGCCTGCGCGGACGAAGGGTTGTCGAAAGACACAAAACCGAAACATTTGGACAGGTTGGTCTGCTTGTCGATGAACACTTTGGCGGAGACCACATGACCGAAAGGGAGGAACGTGGACGCGAGGTCCGTGTCGTTGAACTCTTGAGGGAGGTGGTAGATGAAGAGGTTGCAGCCCTCAGGTCCTAATAAACGCGCACAATGGACAATACCGACTAACATCCCCACAAGATGCTCGACTAAGAATCTCAAATACAAAAACTACCCATAAAAGCTAATCGCCTACTAGATTAAAATAAACAATCCTTGTATCTTCTTTCGAATGTACGCTCGTTATAACGCGCTTTTGTTGTAAAAATGCGAAAGATGTGTTGAGTCCGGTTCCTACGACGTAGGATTCTACGCCTTTTTGCCCGATTGAAATGACTATGCTCCAGGAACAGGCAAAAAAATGCGTCGCTCGTCTAGACTTGGTTTGCCAAATCCTCAGACGAGACAACATAAACGAAGTGTTTTATACTCTGCGCGATAGTTTGTTATGGAGTGAAAACTTCGTCGACGCATGAATTGTAGCGATAATATATTTTTCAAGAGAGTAGTTCTGCTCTCGAAATTTAAGAGCGCGGTTCAGTACGCTATACCATTTTATTTCCTTTGAAGTACATATGCGCATTTCGGTCTAGTGGGCGATTAGCTTATATAACAAGTGAACTAATCACTGCTACTATGTAGACTACTGATTTTTATTTGCCGCATTATTGTAATAGTGACTACGATTCATTCTAACCTAACAATTTGAATAAATGACAATTTAATTTCAATAATTAATTTTTGCACTCACTCAAGAGCAAAATATAATCAAAATATGTATAAAAAACCCCGAAGATTGAATTATTAATAAAATAAGTAAAAATGGTTTGTATTATTTTTATTCCGTAGAAGATAATTTTTATTAGAATACAAGCTTTTAAAAGTCGCATGATGTCCAAGCACCTTGAATATCTATCGGGTTGACAAGTAATTGAATTCTAAAATTTCTCCAATAGCCTCAAATACTTCTGTAGTCCTTAACTGAATTAGAAAAAAAATTAGAATCTTCATATGTAGATGTACCTCTATAGATGCTAGGTTCTGAATAAAAAATGACTGTATCATACTATTTCTTGGGATCCTATTGGTCATTTGACTTTAACAAAATAGATTTTATATCATGATTGCCATTTTTTTTTTGTATTTTATAAGTATGGTTGTTTTTGGAAGTGGTGATTCACGTAGATGCCTCAGAGACTGCTTTAGCTAAATTATCCTTCGGTTGAGGCCAGTGATTCCCCAAGTGGTCCAAGTGGACCTCCTGGGGACCACAGGAGACTCGACGAGGGTCTACATTAGCGGCAATTGGGGGTTTACAAGCTGTAAGTGGGGGTCCATGAAAAGGGATTCGAAGTTCACCGAATCCAGTAGAATTTAGAAAGTGATTTACAAGAAAAAATTTTGGGAGTCTCTAGTTTAGGCCGTCCGTACACAGAGCAATATGAAAACAATTCGATAGTGATATGTTATTCCATTTCTGTCAATTTCTAGATGAAGGATCAAGTTTATAATAAGGATGATAAACTCGATGAAAGAGGTATGCGTGATAATAAAAGCAATGTGGGTATATTGCGCAATTGTCTATTGCGCATCTGTTCATCTCTCTTGCTCCACAAATAGTAAGGGAGGAAGAGATGGATGGATGCTTCGATTGGCAGCTCACGGTTGAGCTACGGAGTTTACCATTCTTATTATAATATTATAATAAGAGGGGCAGATTCGCAGCAGTGGATTCGATCGTGATTGAGTATTGGACAACCTTATCGTTCAACAGTGCTAGAAGCTGCTTGATAGCAATTTGTATGTCTTCATTTGTAATATAAATATGCATGACAGCTTCAAAATACACATGACAACCTACAGTACGGCAATTAAGGGTAATTTTGAATTTTCGAGTTATTCAGGAGAACAGGGGTTCGTAGGACTCGGAATGTTGGTGGAACGGTACTCTCTGATACTGATACACTATTAGCTTTCCTTAAAACATTACTGACAGATTCAAATCTATATAAATGGCAACTTAGAGTATAACAGTTAGGAAAAATATTGAATTATCAAAATATTCGAGGCAACAAGGGTCCGTAGGACACGAAATATTAGTAAAATCATACTCTTTGATACATACAACCCTACTCTTGCTTCCTTGAAAATTATGATAGTACAATAATTTTCTCAATTGTCATGTGTATAAATTTGAATCTGTCAGTAGTGTTGTAAGGGTAGCTACGAGGTAGCTAGTAGGGATGTAAGTATCGTCAAGTATGATTTTATTAACATTTCGTGTCGTACGGAGCCCTGTTTCCCTGAATAATTTCATAATTCAATATTTTTATCAATTGTCATGCTCTAAAATATCACGTGTATTATCAGCCAGTAATGTTGTAAGAGTAGGTAGTAGGGATGCAAATATCAGAGAGTATGATTTTATTAACATTTCGTGTTCTACGGACCCCCATTTCCATGCATAATTTGATAATTTAATATTTTTTTTGATTATCAAACTCCTAGTTGTCATATTAGTCCAGAAGCCGACCGCACCTTATGTTCCCCTGATCGAACTTACGAAATTGTATATGAATCGATCGGGTATTTAGTGGTCAATAGGATGACAGACTTTATAAATAAAGGATCTTGTCCTAAATGTCGAAAAAAAGGCCAATTCTGGTCAAGCTTTTTGACGCAACTTTCCTGATAGAGCTTACGATTGAAACAAGTACCAATCGATAGCAAATGTCAAGTACTTCAAGAAAAAGCCAAAGTGCCACTTCCTGTCCTGTCCAAGAGGGCGACAACCGTCCTTAAATGTAATCTATTCTCGTATTATCTGTCCACAAATAAACCAAGGACTCTATCTGTCCGGGACAGCGGCAGTCACACTTAAAATTATTCGATTTTCAGGTCCCAACTTCGAACGCAGCTATACTTCTCTCATCGAATGTACGATAATTTTTTCCAATTGTTGCTTGAGCTTTCCTGAACACGAGAATATCAAAATGCTGCCTCCCTTCTTGTCCGGGAGGGCGCAAGCCACTCTCAAAGTCTATCTGATTTTTAGGTCCCAATTTGAACGCAGCTGTACCTCCCTCATCGAATGTACGATTATTCTCTATAAATTGTAGCTCGGGCCTTCCTGAACAAGAAAAAGTTGAAGTGCTGTCTCTTGCCCTATCTGGGAGGGCGGCAATCACTCTTAAGTGTGACGCATTTTCGTACTTGACTTTCCTCATTGAACTTATGTTTTTTTTTTAATTTATAGCTTAAACCTCCTTGAACACGAGAAAACAGGGATTCATTCGATAAGAGAGATACAGCTTCGTTCGAAATTGGAACCTTGAAATCGAATAGACTTTAAGAGCGGCTGCCGCCTTCTCAGACAGGGTGAAAGGCAGCATTTCGTGTTCAAGAAGGCTCAGGCTGCCCTCTTGGATAGGTAGAGAGGCAGTACCTTGGTTTTTCGTGGTCAGGAAGATTCCAATTTTAATTTGAAACAAATAAATTATCCTAAGGTCGATCAGGAAATTTCAATACGAAAATGGGTTACACTTAGGGATGGCTGCCGCCCTCCAGGGGGTAGCACCCTGATTTTTTATCAAAGTACTCGACCTTCGCTATCGATTGGTATTAGTTTCAATCGTAAGTTCTATCAGGGAAGTTGCGTCGAAAAAATTGACCATGATTGGCCTTTTTTTCGACACTTAGGACAGGACTCTGCATTTATAGAGTCTGGCATCCTATTGATCACTTAATAACCGATCGATTCATATACAATTTGGCCGTAAGTCCGATCAGAGAACATAAGCGTCCGGTTCCTCAACTATATGTGTGAATTTGAATGTCAGAAATGTTGTAAGGGTAGCTAGTAGGAATGTCGTGTCCTACAGCCCCTGTTGCGTCGAATAATTTGATAATTCAATATTTTTCTCAATTTTCATACTCTTTAGATTGTTATGTGTATTTATATTACAAATGTAGATAAAAAAATTGCTAGCAAACTGTTTCACTATGATCTTATAATATACAATCAAAGTAGGGTTCTGTCAACAAGGTAGTATGATATCAATATATCGGCAATCCATTTGTCATACTAGTTTTAAGCAACTCAAGCAACCTGCAATGAAGTCAGTAGCTCGTTGAGCTGCTGGTATTGCCCGTTAATATTGATGTTTATAGTAATGCATCATGGTCCAGTTTGGACTAAACGGCCTACGAACTACCTGGCCCATATAAATGCGCAATAGACAATTGCGCAGTGTGCTCGTGCGAACTGGAATTACTATGCATAGGAAGTTTTCGTCTCTTTCGCGGAAATTGTTCAATATAAGAATATCGACAAATAACTGTGCTTTTTGAAGTACATATGACTTGACTGGATTGTCCCGACCGAACCGGGCCATTTTTCGGATCGGGCTGGACATTTGAAATTCTAGAAATCAAGCTGAACCAAATGCATGATTTGATTATTACATTGCTGGCACTGTATGATATGATTATGTTCGCGCTTTTGGTGTTTCAGTATTTGTGTTTGTCTTTTGCACTGGAAAAGGGTTTTAAAGGGGTTTTTTAGAATAACTATTATGAATAAAGGAAAATTAAAAGGTGTGATGTTTTAAAATTGAATGAGCTGATGTATATAAGCTGTTGAACAATAATCGAAAACGAGGAAAGTGCATATCCATTTACCAAAGCAACAGCAACAACAATAAAAACTAAAATAGACAAAGTGGATTGAAATGAGAAAATAAATATGTAAATCGTAATGTAGTACGACGTACGAGACTAAATGGAATAAAAACAGCATAATAAAGACATGAAACAAAAATAGAGTGCCGTTAAACTTGTAGCTAATGTGCAACTTATATCGATGTGGCAAATCAATACAAAATAATCATTTCCTAGAATTGAACATAAACTCCAATTGAATTAATATTATTTATACTGTTTTACTATATTTTATGGAAGTGAAGCATGACAATCGATAGAAAACATGATCATATACAAAAAAAATTGCCGCCACAGAAACGAATATTCTATGAGGATAATCTTCCAGGTCAATAATCTGATGGTATCTTTTGAAAAGGGCAGTGGAAAATTAATTTCTCCGGTTTTTGATGAACAGAAATGGTTTTTGTGAAATATTTCGTTTCTGTTCGATTCTCCGTTCAAAAAGATTTTTATTGAACTTAGAAAAAACTCTGTATAACTTCTGTTTAGAATAAAACAATAAAATCTTTTCTTCACTTTTAGTTGAAATTATTTATGTACAAATCTTGTAACTACAAACATGATACAAAATACCAGAAGAATATCCAATCAAATTATATGGTTTTAGGAAGGCGGAGCCAAGAACTACACATTGAGTTTGAGTGAAAACAAAAGGTAAAACCTAATTGAAGTTATGCAATAAAGATAGAGACATACGTAATGCAAGACCAAAAAGAAATCAAGTCAAAATACATAGTTTGAGGTGGGCGGAGCTAAGAACCACAATGTAATAATAAAGTAAAACCACAAGGAGAACTTATCAATGCAGTTTAATAAAGGGTTATCTAGAGGAGACAGATCGAAGTTTAATAAATGATTTTTGTGTTTTTTCATAAATATAGCTTCTGACATGTTCGAACGACTATAATAGTTACAGTTTTTCAGCAATTTCAAATTATTCGTTCTTCCTGTGGTTCTACTTCATTATAACTCTGTATTTTGACTTTATTTCTTTTTGGTTTTGCATTACGTATGTCTCTTTTGGATAATCTTTATTACATAATTTTGATTAGGTTTTACCTATTGATTTCACTCAAACTCACTGTGTAGTTCTTGGCTCCTCCCACTTCAAACTCTATGATTTGATTGGATATTCTTCTGGTATTTTATATCATGTTTGTAGTTATAAGATCTGTTTTCTGCTATGATTTATTGTGCTCTGAAGATGGTAGCTTTGCTACTGAAATGTACATAAGTAATTTCAATTGAAAAAAAGAAAAAGTTTATTGTTTTATTATTGTAATCTTCACGTTGCTCCCCTAAGTGTTTCTGTTTAGAACTTATCAGCTTCCAGATTTTGATTAGATTTTTGAATTCAATATGGAACTACCTACATTTGAAGATTTTTGATTCAAGTAAGGTATTTGTATGAATCGTGTCATAATACAGCTTTTTTTCCGTTCTAAACTTAGTCGAGCATCTTCAACTATTATTCCACAGAAATTATATAAAAAATGTCACCTACCTTCAACTTGCTTTCCGGCAACGGCAGCCGCAGCAGTCCCGAGCGCCGCAGTTCCCAGCAACCCATATCCTGCTGTCAAATCTGTCGTGGCGGCAGCAGCAGCTAACGAAGGTGCGACAGTGGGTAGACACGCTCTTTCTGCACTGGCGCCTTTTCCAAGCAACGACGCCATACACAAAGGCGTTGCTGCCGGTTGAGCCATTGCGGCTAATGTCACTAAGTTTTGGACGCCAATTGGCGCCAAAAGGCCATCGGCGCTTGCCAAAAGGTGCTGTTGCAGTAACGCGTTGTTGCCCATCGCTTGAAGAAGCTGGATGGATGATGGGTTCAGGCTGTCAGCTTGCAAGAAGGAGAGTTGTGAGGGAGGAGTCGGGAGGGATGGTTGAGCAGCTGCTGAAAAAATACATGAAAATGATAAATATTGAATTAGGAATAATTTTATGAAAATTGAGAATATTTTTTACCTGCAGCGGCTCCCCAAAGGCTCGCCTGCATTTGGGCAAGCCGTTTCTGATCCTTTTCTTTTTGCGTGTCTGCAAACTTCACCACCAAAGGAGCGGAGCATCCTTCCATGGTTTGCGAGTGGTGTAATGCTTTGATGGCAGCTACCGCCGACTGTTTGGAACCAAAGGTGACGAATGCACAGCCGCGGGAGTTGCCTGCAGGATCTCGCAGGACCGTGCATTCTTCTATTTGGCCATGGCCGTTGAACATGGCTCGAACATCGTTCTCGCCGTATTTTTTACTAAGCATACCGACGAACAGTTTTCGTTCTGAAAAAAAAGACAAAATCATTATTTTACTTAAATAAGTTTGTATTCCTAACCTACTTATCAGTTTACATAACACTTCCCTTTCGGAATGCAATATTTATCGATGTGAACAAATGTAGGAAAGAGTGTTGGGCATAATAATAGGAATTAGTGTTTCACTAATGAAGTGTCACACACTTGCTAATGGACAAAACACCTGACTTTGTTGATCTCTAAGCACGTTGCTAAGTGCTTACGTCATCAGGTTGCATGTGAATGTATGATGTTTATACTATGTATTTATTGGTGTATATTCTATTTTAATACTATGTTAGGTCGTTGTTTGTTCTATTCCATGAATGAGGCACACTGAATTTGATTACTTATCGATTCACGTGACCGTTCGAGCCTTTTGGGTTGTTACAAAGGCATGCGGAATGTTGTCACGGAACAACCAGATTTAAAAAAAAATTATAATTAGAATTTTTACTGTGACTGGAAAGCATGCATTGATCAATAAACTAGTTATTTTTCTTATCAATAGGTAAATTTTCAACCCTCAAAAAGGCATGCAGTATAAAACCGAAGAATTCCAACATCACCATCTGCCGGTCTATGAGTTGGTTTGGAATGTTTATTGTTTACTAGACGAGAAGTAATAAATTCCTTTGAAGCAAAACAAATCTCTGAATTTGTGTCCAATAAATCATTACACAAAAAAAGCTCATGCAAAACGAAGAATAAATTATGAATACGTCCAGGCGAAAGTAAAGTGTCGAGAAAGGAATGCTCGAAATGATTGCTGGTTAAAAGTGATGAATGTTTACTCTGGGATGCATGCCAACACTATTTATGGGAAATGTGTTGTATATTATCCCAAGTGGCAGGAATAAAAGAGTTATGTAAGAAGAATTACACGCGAAGACAAGGTGAGACAAATATGTCAAGAAGTCGAGATAAGCATGCTTATCTTTTTACTGCTCATGTTTAACCTTAATTAATGTCGTAAAATTTTAATTAATCATAATAAAAGAGGTAAAATGAAAAACTATACTTGGTTGGAAATACTTCACAATTTATGTCCTAGTTACATGATTTGAATCTTTATGACTCTACTGACTTTATCAAAAAGGGATTATTTCCAGCCAATAACAGAAAATGTTCTTCAATAGGTTGACAGTATATATTCATCTCCATTTTTGGTTACATCCATTTTCAGAGGAACTTCCATGAATTCTTATGCTTTCATCAAAAATAAAATGAAAGATAGATAGACCGTTTCCTTCTTACTGCCTTACGAAATCGCCTCAAAACTTCGAAGTGACCCTTTATGTTCTTTTGGAGCACTTTCGTGATAAAAACACATTCCGGATGAAAAAAAGCAGTAATTATTGCTTTGGTGTTGCTTTGATGTGCTTCATCGGTCCTTTGCTCTTTGAGTCCCACTGATAGTCCAGACAAAATATACATTCCAGTTTGCAATAACCTAACAAGCTGGTTTTTTGTATAGATCTTGAATACTTCATCACAAATACTATGTAAAAGCCCTCATCGATCCCGCTTGTGCTCATAAAATTTAGTTTTTTGCGTATATCTCTGAAACGGTGAGAGCTATTGGAAAAACGGACTGAAACATTTTGTAGATCGTAAAATTCTATATATAAAAGCTGTCAATACCTTTTTCCCTACAAGGCACTGTTCTCGAGTTATCAAGATTTCAGACCGTAAGTATGCACACATTACCGCACCACCTCTGAGATAGTGTGCTCGGCGCTTTTTTTCATGTAGATTTCTCAGTGGGATCTCCACGATGTATTTCTATCAACGAAAAATGAGACAATATTTTATTAATATAATGAAAATATTTTATGAAATATAATGAAAATTGTAAATTGCAGCCAGTTATTGCATATAAGAATAAAATATAAGCTTGAAATTTTGGATACGCAGTTAAACTTTGTGAAGAATATATTTTTGTTCGAATTTGAGCTTTCTCAGATTTTAAAAAGTAAATGATTTCATCACTTGGAGTTCGTGCAGTCAGAATTGTTCTATTGCAGTTTCAATAATGAGGACATCAGCATCCTTATTAGCTTATTATACAAGAATATTGGCAGCTGCAAGTTCTTCCCATAACGGCATAACATCGACATCAAATAAGATTTATGATGAGTATCAGCGAAAAATTGTTAGTTTGTTGGAACCGAGTTGAAACAGTCATTGATCGATCAAAAACGATATCAGACGATGAAGATGTTTTTTTAGTTCGTCGAAGCTGTTAATATATTCTCTAGGTTTGAAATCGCGGTAACTCGAGAACGGTGCTTCGTAGGAAAGAAAGTATTGATATATTTTTTGTAGAGAATTTCACAATCTACAAACTATTCCTCAGCCATTTTTCTGGTTGCTCTCACCATTTCAGAGATATAAGCAAAAAACCAAAATTTGTGACTCTTACCTCAGATAAAAAACAGCGCACAAGTGGGATATATGGGGACCTTAGCATTTGTAATCAAGACAAAAATCCAGCTTGTTAGGAATTAATGCAATCTCAGCACTTTTTTTCATCTATTTTGTCTGAGCTCTGTGATGGTATGGGCCTTTGGTTCAGAGTTGAAGATTTCTAGATTAGGTATAGTAATATTTCCCGAATAGGATTTCACAGCAAGAAGGTTCAGAACGAAACTGTAGTCGTGTCTATCTGTCTGTAGCCTCTGTTGAATAATAGCATATTTTTTTCGGGATTTTAAACCAGGAGAGTCTAATGCTGCTTATGTTCAATGTCCGCTTTACTTAATGAATTATTAAAAATCTTGACCTCATTGTTTCACAAAATTACAAATTCAGAAGTCGGTTTTTACACCATCATCCTGAATAAGATGGCAACTGTAGACACATTTTTTGTCCTTATTGGGGCTCTTCCGTACAATTTAGCAAGTCTCAGATAGCCGGACTTGTAAAATGCTATAAAGTCCGTCCGTCAGAACATTGTACGACCTCTTAAGCGGGGGCTCCTAGGCACGTGCCTTGTGTGCCTAATGCTTAATCCGAAGCTGTTGTTTAAATTAATGCAGCATTTTATTCAGTATTTTAATGCAAAGAGAAATGCACTGTGACCTACATAAAATGAGATTTTAATTCCCAATATTTTGTGCATGTCACAATGCAAAATGCAGTTCTTCATGTACTGCGTTAAACGGCGCTAAAAGGTGGGTGCACTCTGCATATATTTGCCCCTCTTTACAATTTCTGAACGAGAGAAAATTCTTGTATAAAAAACTGCAAAGCTAGAATATCGTATGTTAGGAGTTTGACAAAAATAATGACTGAAAAAGAGGAAGAAGTAAAATTGGGTTCAATATTCACAATTTATTTCAAATTTTTCTGAGGTTCTTTTAGGGGATAAGAATAATTTCCACAATGAAGTCGATATGTTAATTTGTTTATCTGTAAATATTATCTTCCACGATAGTGGATGCAATGTTTGAACAATCTATTTGGAATTCAATATATGAGTCACTGCTACAATAAATCTACTGAACAAAAGTCAGAAATTTCATGGTCACACTAGTGACATTTATGCTTCCGGCCGAGAACTTTTTCAACTTGCCCTCCTCTAATATTCAAGTCCCTATAAATGTAACTAAGTCATGACAGCATTGACAAAGAGGCTGCGAACTGTCTTCAAGCTGTCTTTACGAATTAGAATAGGACCCTTGAATTGCTGTTTAAACCGAAGTTACAAGCTACAAGATAAATCCCAATGCTCCAGGAAAAATGCTTCGAGATTCTGAACAAAAATTGTACAATTTTGTAGTTACTCCAATCGATCTTCGAAATAACAGCTCCTTATTTCTACGTACTCTTGTATTGTTTCGATCGTATTTTTAGTTACTAATATCAAACAATATTGAATTACACATAACCTGCATAATAATTATATTCACTTGCATATGAGTCAGCTTCCTCAATAATTTCAACAATTTATTCATCGTCATCAATTAATTAGAATGCAACAGGTAAGAGCTAAACAAATAAAGAAACACAAATTACGGTACCATTTCTAATGATTTAAATTTACACTTCAATCCCATTTCACCAGTTACTCAAGAACATAAAAGTGAAAGATAGAAACCGAGATAGAAACAGAGATGCTGTCGGAGAGGAAAGGATGGAGTAACCACGTGCTTATTTCAGTTAAGTAACTTGGTTACAGCAGATTACGTGGTAACACGTTAGGCAAATTTGTTTATTTACAAAGTTTATTATGATCCCACTATTTCACACGTGAGATTTGAATATACAGCGCTTATTTGAGCCTACTATGCATTACTTGAATTGTTTGAGGACGGTTTTGGTACACTTTCAGACTACAAATAGCTCCAGAAAGAAAAATCGGGTGCAGTTTAACTGCGGACAAAATCGTCCCTGTGTTAGCAGAATGAATTTTGTTGAAATATAATACTTTAACGCCAATACTATTTTATTATTTTAATTAGAGTTCCGTGCTAGATTCCTTCACAAAGAACAAATCACAGAGCCCCAAATTGTACTGCCATCAATAACTACGAATTACGCGGTACAGATTCAACG
The DNA here is from genome assembly GCA_963989225.1 of Dromius quadrimaculatus. Lineage (NCBI taxonomy): Eukaryota > Metazoa > Arthropoda > Insecta > Coleoptera > Carabidae > Dromius > Dromius quadrimaculatus. Next base: position 47,942,937 of record OZ022331.1, on the reverse strand, counting down.
CCCACACAGGCCACACGCATTTTGTTGATACAGATATTACTGGTACAGCCTAATAGATAATTACGCTGTAGATTCATAGTTTTGCTACTAAGAAAACCGATTGCCAACTGTATTAGATCAGGTACATATTGAATATTCCATTTGTAATAATTTTTAAATACAATAATTTACAAATATTTTTCTGCTTTTAAAAGAAATATTCATTAATTAAAAATTCACCATATGGCCAGACCCATTTCTTTGTCTTCAGAATGCGAATAGATTCTCGACACATTCTGCTACACCAATATGACCCAAAAACCATAGTATATATAAAATCTAGTTTCGAGTAAACAACCCTAATCACTTTCAAGGTCAAGCCTAACAGAAAGCGTGTGCTGCACACACATTCGCGACACTTTGAGCGTTCAGTTTATCTTTGTGGTGCATTGTTTACTTTAACTATCTGAGCTTAATTAGCCATCATATTATTCAATTCAGTGTTGTAAAGTAGCTGGGAGCTTCTACTGATTGGTGAGTTTGTCTATCATTGAGTTGTATGAGTTTGGTATGTTCAGCATCTCATGTGGTGACGCCACGCTAAGTATGCGTGGGGTATGATCATTTTCTTTTGAAGTGTTGGAATACCAATGCCATCGGTGCGCACACCTTGTCTGTGTATCGGCGGTGATTGTTGCCAATCATATGTACTGTGTGTATTGCGGCGACGGGGTTGTTCCGAGAGTGGATAAATCAACCAGCCTGCGTGTGTCGCAGATATCGGTACGGTATTCCGGTAGGTGTCGTCCAACGTGAGATAAACAGTGCTAGTGACTGGGAGCTAGTACCACCGGTGCTACATTATTCTGTTGATGTTGCGCGGGAATATGTATCAACCGCATGTACTGTGTGCTATTGCTGGAAACGGAGTTGTTCCAAGAGTGTGTAAATCAACCAACTCGTGTGCATCGCGGGCGTCAATGTTCACTATCTATTCGGTGAACTCAACGGAGTATCTGTTAACCAGGTATCCTATCCAACCCCTGAGGCAAATGTATCATTTTTATAACCGTTCTAGTTAACTAAACTAAGCCTGAAATGCTCCGATGGTGGGGCATTGATGTGTGTGACTCTCTGATGACATCTCACAGAGCATTGTGGCTCAAACTCATATTACTTTCAGGAGAATTCGGCTCAATTACGCCGTAACACCTGACTCTTACTCCTGAGTCCTGACGGCAAGGCCACAACAGCTCATCAGCCAGTCATAAGTTTTTTATATTTTCAACTTATATTTTATAAGATATATTATCAATTATTATTATCCTATTATCATCGCGATACCTATAACATATTGAATATTTGCGCCAACGCTTAAAACCAGGTAAAAATAATAATGACCAACTGCACCAACGGACTAATTCCCAGTAAACGCAGAATATATATCATTAGGGCTTTTCCTTCATCTAAATTCCAGTCCATAAAGTAATTTGTACACCCTTTTTTCGGATACGGTATTTATCATCATTTTGTGTTCTCCTCATCAGTCCGCTGACTTTAGATACTTCGAATGGCACACTTCCTTCTTTTTTTCTCATGTTTTTAGGCTATGTCCCGATAGAGTAAACCCAAGTTTGCAGCTTTGAAAGACCTGTACCGCTGTTTTCGGTTTTTGGCCAAAAACTGCTATAACAAAGCTTTTTACAAAAAAAGTTGTTTACCTTTTTTGAAGCTGTAAATATTTTCTATAACTTAAACCCAACCACAATTTTCTAGGTCCAATAAATTTTGAGATAGAGGACTGCAAACCTGATCGTCAAACTCCATTTCTCAAAAAATTAATTTTTGATATTGGTCGTTTAAGTATTGGATCTACATGCTTCGTTCTGAACTCAAATTAGCTGAATAAGAGCGCTACAACTTTATTTCCCATGAGTTTCCTCGTAGAATGAATATTAGAGCCGATATTTTGCTCAGAGAAGAACCAAAGCTGCAACTTTCAACTTTTTGGAAAAAAATCCAATTTTTGAGGTCCTGTATCTTGGAATCTATTAGACCAGAAAAATTGAGGCTGGGTTCAAATTGCAGGAAATATTCACAGCTTCGAAAAAGAGATTCCTAATTTTTTCTGTAGAAAGCTTTGTTATAGGAGTTTTGGGTCAAAAACCGAAAACAGCCAAAAAATTTCGAGGCACAGATCTTTAGAAGCTGCAAGCTTGTGCGAATTTATGCAAACTTCGTCCTTTTAACGTACTTGTACAAAGTAACAAGTGAGTATTATGAAACCGACAAAATTCATCTATCGAGATTTTGATGGAAATATCCGTTTTGAGCATCCCTGAATCCATTTTGATTATTTTTGGCTTGATGTCGGTACGTATGTTCGTGCGTTCGTGCGTCCGTGCGTAACTCGCAAATCTCAAAACTGGTTGAACGTATAATGTTGAAATTTTGTATTTAAGACTGGTATAGGGTCTAGTTGTGCACCTCGCATTATAGTTCCAATCGTCTGTACCGGAAGTGCACTTTACTTGGAACTTTTTCCGAATTTTTCTAATACATCCAGAATGATCAACCGTAGGATGTTGAAATTCAGTATTTGAACTTGATGTTGTTTCAGAATGGTTATCTGCTATTTTTGTATGAATCGGCCAGACCAGAAGTGCACTTTACTTGAAACTTTTTTTGAATTTTTTGCATAAATATAAAATGATCCGCCATAGCATATTGAAATTTCGTATAAATAACTTCTATAACATCTTATTGTACATCTTGCATTATGATTGCGATCGGCTTAACCGGAAGTGTACTTTACCTAAGACTTTTTTTAATTTTCCGCATAAATCCAGAATGATCAGCCATAGAATACTGGAATTTAGCACTTGAAATTGCTGTAGCATCTCAATGGTCATCTTCTATTTTTGTAACAATCGGCTGAACCGGAAGTGCACTTTATATGACAGACTTTTTGAATTTTCTGCATAAATTTTGTATTAAGCATTTTTATAATATCTAGTTGTACACCCTGCATTATGATTGCTATCGACTAAACCGGAAGAGCACTTTATTCGAAACATTTTTTGAATTTTCCGCATAAATCCAAAACGATTGAACGTAGATTGTTAGAATTTAGTATTTAGGACGATTATACCGTCTAGATGCTCATATCTTATTTTTATTGAGATCCATCGAGCCGGAAGTGCACTTTACTTGACAGTCTTTTGGTACTTTTCGCATAAATTTGAATCGATCAGGTGTAGAATATTGAAATTTGGTATTTCAGTCTGTTGTAGCATCCGAATGATTGCCTGCTATTTTTATAACAATAGACTGAGCCGAAAGTGCCCTCCAGTAGGAATTTATTTTTTAATTTTGCGCATAAATTCAGATCTGTTGGTAGTCGTAGAATTTTGGAAATCAGTATTTAGGAATGTTGTAGTATAAGAATAATGGCTTACTGTTTCCATTGCAACTGACTTGGCTGAAAGCGCATTTTACTTGATAGATTCTTAGAGTTTCTTGGGTAAATCCAAAACGATTAACTGTGGAACGATGAGATTTTGTGTTTGATTATATATATCCAATGATATATATATATATATATATATATATATATAATTAAACACAAAATCACATCGTATTGTACTGGGTGTTTCAGACCACCCGTACCACTCAAATATCTCATGAAATGCTGAACGGATTGAAAAAAGAAAAATTACGTGTAAAATGATTTCTAAGATTCTACTGAATAGTAGCAAATTCAAGTCCACCCTCTCATCCCCTGAGGGTAAGGAGGGTGCAACTTTCAAATTTTAAATGGCAACCCCTACTTTTAAATGTAGATTTGGATTCTCAACTGAAAAATATGAAGTTCTTGTCTGCGGCGTAGGAGACGTGTTTGTCGTGTTTATAAACAAAATCCGGCAAGACTTTTTGTCAGAAGAGTCAAAGCGTTTGAAAAATGTTATTGTTGTTAGAATGGTTTATAACAATAGGGAAGCTGCTGACATGTTGCAAATTTTGGGCGAGTGTCGTGGTGGGTTCAGAGCAGCCGCCAGGAAATGGCAAGAACGCTTTCCCGAACGCACTCCACACTCAAAATGTGTTTGGAAGACTGTGCAAGCCTAGGTTACTTAGTATTAGCCGTTGAAGTAATTACGAAAAATAACTAATCTTTGCGATTACAGCGCCATCTGTCAGGAACATGAAAACAAGTTTCAGACAAAAACTTCATATTTTTTAGATGAGAATCCAAATCTGCATCAAAATGAAGAGGTTGCCATTCGAAATTTGGAAGTTGCACCCTCCTCACCCTCAAGGGGTGAGGGGGTGGACTTGAATTTGCTACTTTTCAATAGAATCATGGAAATCATTCCACACGTATTTTTTTTTATTACTTATCCGTTCAGCATTTCGAGAAATATTTGGGTGGTACGGGTGGTCTGAAACACCCGGTATATATATTTAATGATGTACAAGTAAGTAACGTGATATTCACGTTAGATTTTTTCGTCTAAAATCAGCGGACTACATATCAATATGTTATTCAGCATGATTTATTTTTAGTTATTAATAAATTGTACATGCGAACCTTGATGTTTTATTTTAGTTTTGTATTTTGTTGAACTATATTCTTTCGTATGTTGAAGTACCTCCGTTTTGTTTTCACATTGTTGTACTAGAATGTTTTTAACTGTGATAAAATGAAAATGAAATCTAAGTATTATTGAAATAAAATACAGTCTTTTTTAGAACCTGTCATATTAGCCACAGAAGTGCAGAGGCCTTCGTTTGGGGCAAATGTCCATATTTTTGGGTATGATTAGATTTATGACCGGATTAAGAGCTTTTCACTGGCGCAGATGACTTTTAAGGAACAGTTGGAGAAAATTTATAGATTGGATATCATCTTCCAAGATTGTCCAATAAAGAAGTTATCAATATATCCCTGCACTAATTAGGAAACTATAACAAGTATAGTGCTCAAAATGTGAAGTACTGTTCCCAATATTCTTTTCAATATTTTTTACGTGTTTTGAAACTGTCCATTAAATTGAATTTTTTTCAGCTATTTATGCTTTATATTCCCAGTGAATATAAATGCTCACAATGTCTTCACCCTCTGTGATTATACGGCTTTCGATTGTTTTTTCAAGTATTGTTCAATTCGGAATATGATTATAATACAATAAAAATTGAGTTTCACGAAGGCATTATTTGTATGTATATGCAAATAAATATGAACGAAATAAGTGGAAAATTCTAGAGTCTAGAGTCTGAAAGTTAGTTTTACGAATAATACATAAAACAAGAAACAGATTCAATTTATTCTTCAGAACCTGCGGAAGGACAATGACAAGATTAAATTTCAGTAATGAAATTTGTTATTTTAGTTGGTCATCAGTTTAGTGCACATTGATTGTAATTTTGTAAGCCGTGGGGTGCGGTTACCAGTAATCTTCATCTGAAGCTGGGAGAGCCAACATATTTCCTTTATTTTTCATAGTTTTCAGTATTGAAAAATGCAATCTATTTCGCTTTTTATAGTTGAGGCCTACCTGGTAATAAATAAGGCCCCGTACTCGTCGGCTGTTGCCAATAAGCCGCTGTTATCGACGGATAAGTCGACATGGGCCCATTTCCCGTAGGGCTTCTCGACGAAGATCTGCTTTTCATATTTAATGTGTGTCACTGTCACTACACTTCACTGGAGCCACACTTTACCGCACTGAAGACAGCAGGAGTAAGGCACATTGATACAGCGCATGCGCCGGAATGAAGATAACACTTTAGTACGAAGGAAGGACAACTTCTGACTTTGAAATGGTTGAGATCAAGATTCTTCCTCACTATCGAGATCTTTTGATATCACTATCACAATTTTCACTTTATTTAGTCAGTTTTATCACAATATTTTAGGTTGACTAGATTATTCCTTTATCTTTAGAAGATATACGCAAAAGGGTAATAATGACTGAATCTGTAATTATTTTGCGCAGTCAGCGTATAAAAATGACTAGTGATATCAGTGATTAACAATGCTACATGAGTTTAGATCTTGACTATTGACCATAACCAAATATTGTAATTTACAGTATCACTTCAGTAAAGTAAGTACAAAATAGAACCTTTTTGAGACTAAATACTTCAAAACGGACTTTTCAAAGACCTTAACCGATTACAGGAACATATGACTTTTAAAATACTTTTAGAGTCTGCTTCTTACACTTCGCACTGGACTAATTCGATTTATTTTCACTAAAAGTAATATTCACTAATAACTTTTTTCTACTTATCTTCACTCTCACTTGTTGATTTTGATTATTAGAATAATTGGCACCTTCAAATTTATCACTAGTAAGATGAAATTAGGATTAAAGCTAAAAGCAACTTTTGAAAACAGTCTTCAATTTGTAGCAGCTATGGAGCCAAAACAAAATTTGTTTAGGCTTCTCGAAAGATTATCTACACTTTTATCCGTTTATTTGTACAACATTTAGCCTCAAATTATTTTTTAAACTGCAAACTCACAGAGTCTTCGTTTTCTTCAGTTTATTTTGATTAATTTGTTAATTCTTCTTTCAGGATTTTGACTTGAAATATTTATGAAGCAATTTCACATTCGGAGCAATTCCAGTTGTCACTTGTTATAACAAACACGAATCAATAACGATTGCGCATCACTTTTCCATTTTCCAATAACCAACATGGATTTGCGCACTATTAGTACAACCGCAACACTATTTTCACTCTTACTGGAATATTAGCGAAGAACGTCTGTTTTCGCTCCGGTAACAGATACCAGCGTCCTAACGCTCATATGAGCACCGGTGCAAACTGACGGCACTTTGAGCGACGCATAGAAGTTGCACGTTGTACGACGAATGCTACGCTACGACTCATTTGACTTGTAGTCAGTCACAGCACGGAGTGTGCGGCACGCCAAGCAATGTGACGAATACAAATAGACTCCGCGACGGTGTGGAGGCGGTTGAGGTATGAGATTATGCAGGCGACGTCACTGAGGTAGACTGACAAACTCTGACGGACGAAAGAGATGGGTGTAGCAGACGATGAATGAGGAATAAGTGATTTTATGTATGATTTCGGTTGAGATAGTCGAGAGTTTGGATGAAGCGAGCGATGAACTGGTGATCAATGAGAATTGTGTGTTATGGAGCGTGTGCGGAACAATATTTTTTTACTTTGTGAATGAACTTCAGGCGGTATATGAGTGAGGAAAAGCGTGCCGCACTTCCACGAACTCAAGCACAAATTATGAAGAGTTGTGTAACGTCAATATAGGTCAGAAATAGCTACATATAATTTTTTTCACATTGAATTCATTTCGAGATTTTTCACCTGTTACAAATATAATTCCAGCGAATTATAAAACGATTTTATGCGATAGGTGTTCGCCCGATTCCGTCATTTCGCAGTTTGTAGCTTTCTGCTCCCAATGGACGGGCAGCCTAAAAAGAAATTTTTGATTGTTCGGCTATTTCTGAGATTATTAGACGCAAAGATGATACAGACAGACGAACGGACATAGACAGACCTCTTTTCTGTCATGTTTTCAGAAATAATTTATCTTTGTTTTTGGCAAGTCATTTCCCGGACTGGTTCTTCTATTCACTATGTGATGAAAAAATGAAAAAAAATTAGCTTATGAAATGACAAAAATAATCCATGGAATAAAAATTTGTTGCGGGGTATCTTTGCCAGCATAAAGTTATTTCTAGGTGCACTTGATCGTAGACCTCATAGCCCAATCACACAAACCGGCCAAACTTATATAAAAATCCGGCCGAAGATTTTTTAGCAGGATTCTTTTCACTTCAACGTCATAAATAATTTCTCTAGGGTCCATAAAATCAACTGGATGACTACAAGAATTAATGAAAGTCAAATGTCTACAACATGAATATCTCGTAAATTATCGATCTTACGTTGATTTTTGTTATTATAAAATTGTTTGTGAGATAAATCTGCGTACAAAAGGTCCCGTACAAAATATACGTAGAATCAACAGATTTTGAGATATAGAGCTGAGAAAATTCGGAGCAAAGCACATACGTCACTGTTATATACGTATATTGGTGTACATAAATAACAAAATAAGACTTTGGTATGCTTAGGAACAGCACTTATGTACAGGGTACTTTACCAGGTTCAAACTTGTCTGCAAAAATATTTAGGCCCTCAGCAATGAGGTTGAACTTTAAACAATAATTAAGTAGAGCCAACAATTACTCTTAATCCTCCTGCAGCAGATGAACTATAATTGCACGAAAGGTTGTGGTAACAACAGTGTATTCAGAAAAGTATATTCGCCATGTTACTTAGTGTGTGGCACTTGTCGGGTACAATGTCAGAGAATACAACTGTTGAATTTGAGTTGAACGATGATAAAGATAATGAAGATGAAAACATTGAAGGAATGAAAATAGAAGAGATAGACGTGGACGAAGAAGGAAAAGTCAGTGGAGAAAAAGAATGAAAAAAAAATTATAACATAACTTATAAGCTTATAACCCATGTACAAGGACACCATGTAAGACAAACGCGCCTTGCATTCTATCTCAAAGTTGGTGTGGAAGCAAATGCAATGCAATACCGTAGTTTTCTCAGCCTTATATCTCAAAAACTATTGGTTCTACAAATATTTTGTGTAGAAACTTTTACGTAGATTCATTCCACAAACAAATTTTATAATAACTAAAATTAACGTAAAAACGATAATTCACCGAAAATATTGGAGAAAAACTGATTTTCGTGACGCCAAAATAAAGATTATACCACCAAACAATCTTCGGTTGAGATTTTTTGGATGTTCAGAGGTAATACCAGAAATGCTTAACAATTTCCGATAATCTTCATGAAAGCTTGCTGTTTATAATTTCACAAGTTCAAAGGACGGATGAAATTTGTACAATAAGCTTAAATGAGAATTATCTGGTTAGTTTTGAAGCACGAATAGTATTTAGGGAGAATCATTCTCGAATATCATAAAATAAAATTCAAATTTATTAATATGACATAAACTGCTGCCAAATATTGTCTCAGAGTTTTACTGCATTTATTGGTTCAGTTCTTGGTATATTTTTGTCGATATTGTCTTTTTCAATTGCACCCAATCGATTCATTTTGACGACTTGAGTTGCTATTGACTAGTGGTTTTGACAGTTCTAATTTACAATACAAATAAAACATGTTTTAATAAATATGTTTTATTTGGGTATAGTTCTGCATAAAATAATTGGAAACACAAGGTTTCAACAGCAATATGCTACCTTTTTACACTTGAAAATGGCAGCACATTGCTTCCAATTATTTCATACAGAACTATACCCAAATAAGACATATTTATTAGAAAATAAGTTCTGAAAAGTTTTTTCCTTCATTAAAACATGTTTTATTTGCTTGTGTTGTCAAAATTGTTTGTTAGTGGAAATTTTATGTTGCTTAGACAACGTGGAATTTCCGCTGTAATTTCTTGATAATTCCACTTTTAAAAAACTTTCTAACATGTACCTTGAACTAAATTAAAGTTTATTTCAGTACTTTTCTGACAAATTTTGATACCTGCTAAATCAAAAAGGAAACAAGTGAAATAAAGCAAAATTTAGATTTTCAAATTGGAAAAAAATACTGCTTCTTCAATTTTTCTAATAAAATTGATGAATATAAGTGTTTGGAATTGATTATTGATATATTGGCGCATTTAAGGTGAATATAGAAAAATTGACAATATTTGTACAGTTTCAACCTACCTAACTTCAGAGAGAACCACAAGTCTTTGCAAAAGCTTTTAATTTTTAGATGAATTTTAGCTTTGATTCAATTTAAAACATAGAACCGAAATAAAGAAGTGCGCCTCATTTCAGCAAATTGAGATATTGCTTGTTTGACAGTAAAGTCTCACAATATTTTTGATTATAAAGAAATATATTTTTTTTTTTTTCATTTCTTCAATATTCGGGCACATTTTTTGGGTCGTTGAAGATCGCCTGCATGTGTGTATTTGTGTAAATATTTATATTACGAGCCTATGTTACACTAATATTGTTTTACAGGTAATGTACAATAATCATAATTCATCCATTTTACCCCTTTTATAACGACTTTCAAGTTTCGCTCAAACAAAAAATATCGAATGTGAGTATTAAAAATGAGGGAATTTAGTTAAATTATTTAATCTTTTCTTTTCTACTCTACCGTTTCAGCTACACCTAAGCCATCTTCAGAAGCAAAAAGAATTATTAAAAATATCGAATCGGAATAATGACCGTAATGTTTATATCACATTTGAATTTTGAGTTTTGATGCGATATTACTCAATTGAGCGACAATTAAAATTTAAGAGGCAGCAGTGCAACCGAACATCAAATGTTAGAGCAATCGTTTTCAAAATTAAGATATACCTAGGTTTCATGACCTGAAATATAAAAACTGCCGTATTAGAGATGCAATCGTGAATTTTGAAATTCTGACTGCAAATTCGTGATAAGCAACTTGTAAAATCAATATACATGATTTTTCCAATAACTAACTCATATTATTGAGTGTCAGTTTTTGAAATTCAGGGGTCGTTTCCACCCTCTAGGAGTAAAAGCACATCAATCCTTCTTTAATACTTAAGTTGATTGGTATTTAAGTTTTAGAATCCGTAAAAAAAATTCAAACCGCTATATTATTAGGTCGAAACTCCAATATTGGGGATGATGGCTTAATTTATGGCATTTTGTAAATTTATTGGAAAATACATTTTTACTTACTTCTAAGTACAAGAAAGTATTGTGAAACCGACAAAATTCACCTATCGAGATTTTGATGGGAATATCCGTTTTGAACATCCCTGAATCCATTTTGACTATTTTCGTAACTCGCAAGTCTCAAAACTGGTTGAACGTATAATGTTGAAATTTTGTATTTAAGATTGGTTTAGAGTCTAGTTGTGCACCTCGTATTATGGTTCTAATCGTCTATACCGGAAGTGCACTTTACTTGAAACTTTTTTCGAATTTATCTAATAAATCCAGAATGATCAACCATAGGATGTTGAAATTCAGTATTTGAACTTGATGTTGTATCAGAATGGTTATCTGCTATTCTTGTATGAATCGGCCAAGCCAGGAGTGCACTTTACTCGAAACTTTTTTGAATTTTTTTGCATAAATCAAGAATGATCAGCCATAGCATATTGAAATTCAGTGTTTGAACTTGTTGTAGCATCAAAATGGTTATCTACTATTTTTGTATCAATCGGCTGAGCCGGAAGTGCAGTTTATATGTATAACAGACACTCAGAATTTGCCGTATAAAACAATCATTTTAATTGAAATGATAAGTTGGGCAATGATAATTTGTCGTCAAAGTTTTGATTTTGTTTGACATTATACATGTCAAAATATTATTAAAATTATATTATTCATAATCTGAAGTGACAGAAAACTTCATTGAATGAATTTGTGTATATATCAAATGATGTACAAGTGAGCCACGTTACGTTCATGTCAGATTTTTTATTTTAGTGTTTTGCGATGGCTATTATTGTACGTTATATTGAAGGAAAAAACTTTTCAGAACTCATTTTATAAATAACTATGTTTTATTCAATTTTGACGTTTTAAAGCTACATTATTAAATCCATAGCAACAGTCATAAGTAAATCTTTATTCATTTAAAATGAACTATTAGGCCCAGTTGTACAGTCTCAGTTTATCCAAAGCTTAGTAAAACCAAGTTTAATTTCTATGGTTACAATTGCTGAAATAATTGTAACCATAGAAATTAAACTTGGTTTTACTAAACTTTGAATGAGCTTAGACTGTACAACTGGGCCTTAGTAATTCCAAAAAATTTAAATCACTATTGGTATTCCTTTTCATAAAAAGATTTCGATTTCTGAGGAATAATTTTTCCAACTGCTGCGGCTGCTTTGTTCAAAATGATATCGGGGACGAGTACATTGTTTTAATCAATTTCTTCTATCATTTCAGACAATGCTTTTCACAATTATAACGCTTCAATTCAAAATTCACAAAACTGACCGTTTGCTGACAGTCATACTCCCGAATGTTTCAAAAACAAACACTCGTCGCGATATCAACGAAGTTCCCTTGCGATTGCAATTTGATTTTTCAAAATTTTGTTCCTTAGTTTTATGTTCCGGAAATTTACGCAAAATTAAATAAAATTATGTATACAAACACATGAATTAAGCCTCTTTATTTCCTCGAAGAATTAAACCACTCGCGCTAGACGCGCTCGTGATTTTGAACTTTTTTCTCGCAAATAAACAGTGGTTTGATTCACTTGTATAAAATAACTATTATTGGGATATAAGCTCGGTATATGAATTAGAAACACAACGTTTCGACAGCAAAGTGTTGAAAAAGGCAGCACTTTGCTGTCGAAACGTTGTGTTTCTAATTAATATACAGAACTTATATCCCAATAAAACATATTTATGTATGTTATATGTTTGGGAATGTTTTTTGCTTTGATATCAACATCATCGGCCTATGCGAGGAGCTAAGTGTTTCCTGTCTGTTTACATTCTATATTTCTTAATAACTTTATGTACAAAATGTACAAAAAATGTATTGACAGATAATGTCAAATGTTTTTCTACATTTCTTTGTTGACATTTCAAAGGTCTATGACTGTTTGTTTTATGTTTGGGATGTTTCTAGGTATAATACCAGCATCATCGACATATGCGAGAATCAGTTTCTATTATATATTGAACTTGACTTTCATTATTAGAGGTCTAGAATAAATCCAGAGAAATTTTAGCAGCTGTGATCTAGAAGTTATCTGAAGTATAAAAGCTGCATGCAATTCCGTCAAGTTTAGCTGAGATTAGTCAAAAAATAATGAACAGTGGCATAGTGAATAAGTAGAAGTACGGTTTAAAATGAATGTTACAATACCGGTCCTATTGTTTGCACTATAGATGTATTTATGTACAAAAAAGTGTATTGATGATGGAATTTGAACAAGACCTCAAATTATTTTACTATTTTTGCTGCTAATTGTCAAAGGAAAATAGCGAAATCAAGCGAGAAATAATGTAGTGACATTTTCATGAATAAGCACGTTCCAGAGTCGTTAAATTCTTACGGTTTTACTATTTTTGCAATGATGTCCGGTGTCGTACGAGCAATACAGGATGTAACAGCTAAACGAGCAACATCAAATATTGTCTTTAGCATTCAATACAGAAATAATATTAGACATTTTTTCATCATAGAATAAAAAATAGTTATTACTTTTCAAAGAGCCAATTTATAATTATCAAGCAGTGTTGAAAACAGATAGGCACCATGCAACTGAATATTTGTTTGTATAAAGAAAAACATTCTATAGTAAGATTTGCTTCTCTTGCAATTATAATCAAAGAACAAAAGATTAATCAATGAATGCGCTTTTGTTTCTTGTCTTCCTTTGATAGCGAAACAACTGACAAACTAATAAATATAGTAGCAATTTTTTATTTTTCTTGAGTCATTTTATCTTTTGAGATAAGAGTTTATTCCTATTACTGAACTCCAATCAAATTTATTCATGATATATTTTTCTTGAAGTTTAATCATTATCAATATTGTCTTATATTTATTTGATCACAAATGTTTCCAAAACAGTACAGTAAAATTCGTCGATGGTAGTCCCTATCACAATGATGCAGCACGGTCAATCATTTATGATCGGCCTGTGTGTAGATGATCCCTTGTTAGTGGGTATTCACTTTTTGTGAAACCAACAAGGTCGAAAAATTGATAATAATTAATTTTGTAACTTTACATTCATTAAAACGTAAAAACTGCATAAACATTTATCCTTGACTGATCATCATTCTCTCTCTGAAAGAGACTCTCCTCTCCTCTCGCACGTGACATAATCTCACTTTCAATTGACCACGGATACTGTTAACATTGAATCTGCACGCACAGAACACACAAACACACTCAAATATACAAGTGTATACATATGATCGTACACTGCAAAGTGTACAGTAGCAATATTGGATATTGCAGTAAGAGACGGCAGTTATACCTATAATGTAGTTCTGTAGTGGTATGGCTTGTGTATGTGTGTGAATGATTGGTGTGTATTGCTGTGTTTACTTGCCTATTTCCGCTGTGACCGTGACAACGGATGGTATTGAGTCAGAAATATACTACAGGAAAATGAGTGGATGAACATATAATGTTTGCTTGATAATTTCCTCCCTTGATTGTCTGTATTCTTTTATATACAATAATTTACAAATATTTTTCTGATTTTGGAAAGAACATTCATTAGTTAAAAATTCACCATATGACTTAACCCATTTTTTTGTTTTCAGAATGCGAACAGATTCTCGACATAGCATGCTACACCAATATGACCCAAAAATCATAGTATAAATAAAATCTAGTTTCGAGTAAACAACCCTAATCCCTTCCAAGGTCAAGCCTAATGGGAAGCGTGTGCTGCAACACATTTGCATCACTTTGAGCGTTCAGTTTATCTGTGTGGTGCATGGTTTACTTTAATTATCTGAGCTTAATTAGTCATCATATTATTCAATTCAGTGTTGTGAAGTAGCTGAGAACTTCTATCAATTGGTGAATCTGTCTGTCATTGTGTTTTATAAATTCGGTATGTTTAGCGTCAAATGTGGTGACGCCACGCTGAGCGTGCGTGGAGTATGATCCTTTTCCTTTGAAGTGTTGGTAACTTAGCTACCTGGCGTACCAATGTCATCGGTGCACATACTTTGACCGTGTGACGGCGGTGATTGCTGCCAATTGCATGAACTTTGTGTTGTTCAAAGAGTGGGTAAATCAACCAACCTGCGTGTGTCGCAGGCATCGGTACGGCATTATGGTACTGATAGCCATTCGTAGGTGTCGTCCAACGTGAGATAAATAGTGCTAATGACTTAGCTATCTGGGAGCTAGTACCACCAGTGCTACATTATTCTGTCAGTGTTGCGCGGGAATATCTGTATGCCAACCGCATGTACTGTGTGTTATTGCGGGCAACGGGGTTGTTCCAAGAGTAGGTAAATCGATCAACTCGTGTGCGTCGCGGACGTCGATGTTCACTATCTATTCGGTGAACTCAACGGCCTATCTGTTAACTAGATATCTTATCCAACATCTGAGGAAGGTAAATCATTTTTAAATTCGTTCTAGTTACCTAACCTGAACCTAAAATGCCCCGCTGGCGGAAAATTGATGTGTGTAACTCTCTGATGACATCTCGCAGAGCATTGTGGCTAAAACTCATATTATTTTCAGGATAATTCGGCTTAATTACGGCAATGCCACTAACAGCTCATCAGACAAACATAATTTTTTCATATTTTCTTCTTATATTTTATTATATCTATCAACTCAACACATAATACAATAATATACATTAATTCCAGGTTTTATGAACCTTACCGACGATATTTATTTTTCAACAAATTGTTGGAAGTGCTTTTGCTATTAAAACTCAACACAAAAGTATACACACACTAAAAGATAGTTGCCAAAGAATTCCTAAGTTCACTAATACAGAAATAGTTGTTTCATGTTTGTGTAGTGTATCCTTTGATTACCGAGAAATGTCCGTTTTCTTCTTAATGTGTCTATGCTACGGCCCAAACTTCAACTTCTATTAAGAGAGATCACTTTTACAGTTTTGAAGTATAAATAAAAGTAAGCTTGGATAAAATTATTTTGAAGTGATACTAGACATAGCTTTGGATATGTAGTTGAGTTCTGATTCATGAATTTAGAAGGTAATTTGGAATACATGAATAAAACTCCAGAGTCGATTACTTCTACAATTCAGGGTACGAGGTACAAAAAGATTCATGACTATTTGTCAAAGGTTTTCGAGTTTTGGAAGAGTAATACACTTATGGTCAGTTTTATAAAAGACCAAGTTAATTTACCCCAAAAGTAAATTTATTTTGTCTAACAAGTTCTAATCAGTTTAAGTTTCCTTATGACAACAGAATCATTGCTGTAAATTTCATTTACTCTGGAAGTATAATACTCTGCCCTTTATAAAACCGGGCATTGAATAGGTAGCCATAATTTGAAGTGATGATGTCTAATTTAAGCACTTGAAGTATTGTACAAATGAAGCTGGACTTTGTCCATTGAACATTTCTGATGAAAACTTGAGGATTTGTCATAGGTTTAATTAGATCTTTGACTCTAGATTCCATCAGCAATCAAACTCTGGTGTAGCATTTTGGATTATCCTGTATAAAAATTTTATGAAATGGAAAGTAAAAATCGACCGTTTTGAGTCATGTAGAATCATCCTGTATATATTTTATAAAATGGAAAGTAAAGAACAACGAATAATTGGAGATGATATCATTTGATGTTTGGATTTTGTTGAAGATAACTTGTAAAGAGATTTCGCGAAGAGGGAAACTAATGACCGTTTAATGAATGCATTAATTTTATATTCTGAAAACGTTTTGAATCTTTTGTCGTTTTGGAGAGCCACTGACGAAAATTTTAAACAAGCTCTTCTCAAAATATTAAGTATGAAGCAATTCTCTTTGAACAATTAAATGAATTTTACTTCTTATCTTAGCAAACGATATACAGAGTGATCAAAAATGATTGACTATGCCGCCTTGTTCTAATTTTTTCTTTGCCGCCTGCTTGAAATGGTGAGCTGCAAATGACAGATGACAGTTCCTCTGAAAACATTATTCTAGCGTATTCTCATTCAATAATTCAAACAATAATACAGTTATTTACTCACTTTTTTGTTTCTCAAATCAAATTATAGATAAATCTGTGTCATTAAGTTCAAAATCTATACAAAATAATGCAAAATGCCGACATAAATATTACGTGAAACGCCACTATGTCTTTGAAATGTAGGTAAAGTACGTTACCAAATAAATAAATTCAAACTAACTTTATTCCATGAAGATAGTTTTGATCATAATGCGAAATTTTGCAAGTCATGTGACGGTCAATCATTATTGATCACTATGTATTAAAATAGTCTGTCTTCATTTAAAAATATAACAGAGAGTAATTGATACTTTGACATTACAGTAAGTAGGAGACGCATGCTGATATATTAATATATGCTAATTAATACGCTTATGGAAAATTCTAAGGTTGATGTTTTGGTGTTGTTTATTATAAACAATTATAACAACAGAAATTTCTCATGAAAAATGTCTGTAAGCGGCAATTCATCAGTGAATGAAGAAATTCTAAAAAAAAGCTGCAGAAGCCGAATCAACTTTAATTCAAACAATCGGAAGTGAGCTATACGAAAAAGTATGATATATTTTGTTAATGGTTCTAAGCAAAAAATATGATGATAGTTACCGAAACGATTGTGCTCGCCTATCTTCTACACCAGAAAAACTATTATTAGGTTTTAGATTTATTATTCATATAGAAATTTGTGAATCTTCATCGCTGTAAATATATGCTACGGGTCAAAGACATCATGAATTTCTGTAAGCTTATTGCCTTCTAGTACATTAATTTTGTGGTTCCACCTGGAAAGTTTTTCGGGAGTTTTGAAAATAGGTAATTTTATAGATTTTGACGTGCTGTTTCCGAATTTCAACTGAGCCACCTCGTATCTTTGCCGCTATATTGGAAAAATAGCGCCTAAAAACAGGTTCTTGACAATATCTCCTTTCCGACTCATTCCACGATAAAAGGATCAATAAACAAAATGGAACTAAAGAAAATTCTCTACAATTTATGTGATGACTTCTTTCTTTTTTTTTCGTAAAATATATAGTTTTGGCGTACGAGCGCCGCAAAGTGTAGTATGGGCGCGTAGGTCGCAGTTGTGGATAAGAAGTCGTGACATAGCTTCCCCTTCCTCTACGCAAAAATGCAGCGATTAACTTCTGATTATTATATCGTTTTCAACATACTTCGTGAACCACTATCGATCTCTATCCCGTCAAAAGTTTATCCTTATTATCCTTTCTTTTAATACTTGATTTATAAAAAGTCTTAAATCCTTTTTCTTTCATTTCAATCACTTCACTTTTATGCAATGGATCAGCACAAATGAAACAATTTACTTCATTAGAAGCCATGTTCTATAAATGCAAACGACACTGTAAAGGGAAGAAAGGGCGTCCGACACAAAGGCGACGCATTCCTTTATAACTGCGGAGGACGGGTCATAGTGAGCCGGTTTTTCGACGCATGATAAAATATTTATTGTTAGTATAGTTTTTAGATTCAAGTTAATTTTATAAGTCACATCAGTTAAAATTAAATGTCACGGGTTGGCGTAGATGTATGATGGTTTACGGCGCTCGTACATCAAAACTATTGACTTTACGAAAAAAAAATGGTCATCATATGAATTGCAGAAAATGTTCTCTAGTTTCATTTTGTATATCAATGGTTTCATCGTGAAATAAGTCGGAAAGGAGACATTATCAAAAAACTGTTTTCAGGTGCCATTTTTCCAATATAGCGGCGCGAGCGGCAAAGATACGAGGTTGAAATTCGAAAAGAGCACATTGAAATTTACAAAATTATCCATTTTCAAAACTCCCAATAAACTTTCCAGATAATCTTTTTTTTTAGAACCAAATGACTACTATTCCTGAAGAATTGTTCTATTGGTTATTCACCAAAGAACTCTGCAGTATTATCAACGGAACAATTAACTATATTCTTCGCAAATGCGCCAGGTGATGAATATTTACTCATAGAGATAAACACTTTCAAATCGGCATTAGAGTTTTTCTCAAAAAATGTCATTTTCAGGTTTTTGCAATTTTTGGTTCATTTGGAGTTTGTTGTGTACTGATGATGTGAAAGTAGAGGGCTCCGTTATAGTCGTTTATATTGAAGACATAAAGACACACAGGGATAGAAAATTATAAATTTGAATAATGGTGACGCAGTATTATTCAAAATTATATGAATTTAGGACTAAGGAATGTGAGAATTACGAATTTCTTCATATTTTATAATTCTGCAGTGGTGTGCAGTCCATAAGTGCAGGGTGGGCACTGCACACCCTATGAAAACATTAGAAATTACGTAAATAAAATTAATATAATGGTTTATTGAATACTTCATTTTGTTTCACAAATTTTCATTATAAAATCAAAGAAATAGCGTATTTTATCTATTTATGCAACCAGAAATACGGGCGCGCCTCGCGGGCCACTCTTCTTTTTTTTCTTAACGAATGTCGACGCTTGAGGTGCAGATTTCTCGCCTGCACGGCGAGCAAGGTCTGTTTGGCATAGTCAGTATTAGGAAAGTGAAGGAATAGAGTCTGACAGAGAAAAAGCATACCGAAATTAGCGATCTCCTATCGCTCGTTCTCTCTCGCTGGGTGCAGGAAGACTTTCTGCACCTGGAGCTGAATATTCAACGTTTATCTGAGTTCTTTTCCAAACGCCTTTTATAAGTTTTTTTTAAAATAGTTGAAATATTGTTATTTGTTATTTAAGACAACAATATTAGGTGAACACTTATTTTATACGTTTCTTGAATCATTTATTTTCCTAAAATTATCATTTGTAGAATGACAACTGAAAATAAATCTTATCATTTGTGATCTACTGGAAAATCTTTTTTCACGTCGTGATTTCGAAACGAAAAATGAAATTATGAAAACAACAGACATAAAACTCACTCAAAATATCAAAATTAAGGGCCAGTAGTCCGTGCGACATTTCCAAATTAAATTATATGAAAAATTTAAATGGATTTCTGGTTGTTGCGAGATAAATAAGCTATATTG
Organism: Dromius quadrimaculatus; assembly: GCA_963989225.1. Lineage (NCBI taxonomy): Eukaryota > Metazoa > Arthropoda > Insecta > Coleoptera > Carabidae > Dromius > Dromius quadrimaculatus. Next base: position 47,923,194 of record OZ022331.1, on the reverse strand, counting down.
TTGGCCATGTATATATCCCCTTCCTCACCACCGACTGTACACACCTATCACAGAAAGTCACCACACGCCACTGTAATTCTGGAAGATGTACAGGTAATCCAATTGGAGTTAATAAATTTGGACGAATTCTTGGACTTATTGCCAAGTATCTGGAAATTCCTAACGCTGTCACTACAATTTTAGCAGTTACTGGTGATGATATAACAACTTTAAAAAGACACGGTGATTGGAAAAATGATTCAGCTGCTGAAGATTACATTGTAGAAAAAAAGAACTTGGATCTACCAATGAACGGATTGATATTACTTCATCAAACGATTCGGTTATTTCCATAAGTTCATCTTTTATGACGGGTATTACAATATCTGGAAATACAACTTGTACAATTTTGACACTTTTGTGCCATAATATATAATATTATGCACGATTTTCTGTGCTGTAATCATAGTTTCATGATGCTAGTCGATTATAAAATAATTAATAAAATGGATTAGGTGATACCAAAGATTACCCATGATAATAAATAGACTGTGATAATACTGAAATAATACACAGATTATTTTTTGTAAACTACGATATCTAATATTTGTTTTTACTTTGGACAAAAATAACTTTTGTAGATCAAACAGAAGGCAAGCATCTTATTGGTATAGATCAGTGCATGCTTCAATGACTCATAACATATTTTAGAATATTATCAGAAATTAGAAGTATTCAAGATGAATCATATTTAAACATAGTGCAGTAACAATCTTTGATAATTACACCAAGAAAAGAGGAAAGCGGTTAACCTAAAAGCAATATGCTAGAGAAAACGTTGAAATTATGATTATATATTACTACTTATAGACTGTCACTGTATCATTTGTAGTATGTATCATATTTTCCGTTAACTCATGTGATAATTTATGAACTTAGCTACAATAAGTGACATATCTCATCAATTTTGCATTTAGTAGTGCAATCGACCATTTGTTAATGCACAGCAAACACAGTATGCAAAATAATCAGTACGTTAAATTAATTTCATTGTTTGAACTCAGCTCTAACAGCTCCGTATGCCGCATTCCCACACTAAATTTAACGAATAACAATTCCTCATTATGTTGCAACCATTCTGCGTAGGATATCAAATTTTCAAGCCGCCTCTTTCAACCAAAGAATAGATTATTCAATATGATTAATGAATGCAAAATTCACAAATGCATGAAAATTAAGCGAGTATTGTTTCACGCAGAATTCGGCCACGAGTATTGAAATATTTGTTTGGATGAGCATCTATGCACTTTTGGGACGAACTGTACAACAAATAATGTCGTAATGTTTATAAACAAATATTATTGTGAATACACACATTATATTCCCATGCAGTTTTTACTATCCAATCAAGGTTAACCCACTTTTTCTTATAATAATTTCGTAATATACGAAGAAATCTATTTAATTGTTGGTATGCTGGAATATTAAAGCTATTCGCGAAAATTGTGGAATTCAAGAATGCAGCAAATACAATTTTCCATTTTATAATAAGTTTTCGAACAGGTGAATTGCATAAATAAAGATATCACTTGATTCAAGGTTAGGAATGACGTACATAAAGTAATATTTCTTGTAATGATAATAAGACTGTCATGTAAACATGGATAAGACTTACCATTCCTATTTTCACTATCTGCAGGCTTCATTTGGATAGGATGGTGCATCTGAAACAAAAAACATTATATAGTGGACATAAAATTTTAGATTGAAGTTCAAGCGAATTAATTACTGCATCTTCGATTGCATGGAGAACAAAAATACATTCGGGAGGGTATAAATAAAGAGGACACTTCAAAATTTTCGCAAGGATGAACAAACATTCCATCTTACAGATAATGTTCCAAAAACTTTATTTGTAAGGTCATTGACCTCTTGGATCTTTCAACGTGGCCTATTATGAATGCTACCAACTTAACAGCACCGTATCGCACGTTGCATATGCAACCGGAGTGAAATTGTGGTATATTTTGTTGCATTATTGTCCATTTGGAAAGCCTTTTCTGGAGTAAATTTTTGTGTAATTGCATCAAATTTATACTGAATCAGTGGTAGTTATATTTTATTATCAGAAAATCACAAAAAACTGCATTGAAATCGTTCTGTAATTGAAAAATTGAGAAAACCTTATTCTACGTGTTCTCTCCTCGGTCCGAATACTTTGACGACATCGTTGGTACTGCCTTAATTCAACTATTAACATAAATATTTCACTTATCATTTTTTCAGATTATTTTAAATTTTTAGGAGCTCTTTAATGCTGCCATTTCGTTTAGAAAGCTTCAAAATTACTGATTCGATAGAGGAAATCACAAATTTGTACTCCCTACTATTATAAATGAGCTCAAAAGTGTCACCATACTTCAATATTACATTGAATTTTATTTGAGTGAAGAAAATAATGCACATTATATAAATAGAATATGCGTACAAAAAAATTGTTTCACATGATAAATTTGCTTATAGGTTGATGGCTGTTGACCATCAAAGTGCTTCAAGTGAAAAAATGAATTAAAATTGCATTTATAAATATGATTATCATTTTATTTGTTGCAAAACATTTTTCTAAGGGTACCTATATGAATGAATTGAAGGCTGTTAACTTTTATTCATTTATCTAACTGAAAAAGTGAATATCATGAATCATTAGGACAAATAAAAGCAAAAGTAGTAAATAGTGTTTAAAGATCCCCAATAAATTTTTATATTTGTCAACTAATTTGATTAACAAAATAGTGGAGTTTTAACCAGAAGAAAATTTATTACTCCTAATATTATTGTCGTCTATTTGGGACACCTTTATGGCGGTTTAAAATAGGTTTAATGCACATTTGATTCATAGATTCTGGCAAAGTTTCAATTTGAATATTGAAATTTGTAGAAAAACTTCAAGGTGAAAACTGTTTTGAAAATTAGTCATTTATTAAAGGCGCTTTTTGAGTTATTATGCCACTAATTTGGAACGTCATATTTGAAATTTAGAGCACAGACATCCACTTTTGTGATAAATAGCTCCATAATCGTATTAGAAATATAGAATAAAAAATCATTAATTATATGATTAAAGTGTTTGACCAAAAGTCAGTTTGCTTTGCAAATTGCTCAACTGGATGCCAACTTTGGCTTTTTTAGCTGGAATCTAAATTTTTGCCGAAAATGTCATTTCTTAGTTTAAGCCGAAGCCAAAGCTTCGGTCCCAAACAACATATTTTTCTATTGAAACGTTAAATAAATTAGATGAACCGTTATTCTATCCCCAATATAGTCTTCACAACAGAAGTAAAAAGGTTTTGGTTACATAAAATGAAATTTATAAAAAAAAGTACAAGAAAAATATTAATAAAAAGTTGACATTTCAAAATAAAAATTTTAATTGATTTTGCCGTGAGTAACTACCATGAAATATTCTTATTAAGAAATTATCAAAACAAACCGTTTAAAAACTGATTAGGATCATTTTACTTTGTATTTGTGTGTTTTCGAATATATGAAAGTGGAAAAAAAAGAAAGATAGGTGATTTGGGTGGTGACGAATAGATATAACGTAAAATTGTCCAATATTTAGCAAATTCCATGTGCTGGTCTCAAGTGCTTGTCTTCTGGAAAAAATTCAGGTCCTTCTTTAAATATTTGAACAGCTCCATCTGATTAAAAAACCGTCCTTTCAGAATTCTTGAAGCACAAGCGTAATCTTTAATCCTGCGGGCACCGTCAGCGCGTCAGTATCAGGTGTGCGAGAAAATCAGGCAAGAATACATATTCATGAGTCAGCTACAGCAGATTTCAAGCTTTGCCCCACGTTCTTGCTGCTGCTGACATTGCTACTGTTAAATCCGTTAAATATCGAACGGGAGAGAGAACACCAGAAAACTTTATATGAGCTTAGGTATTCGAACGGAAGAGAGATATCACAAGAATTACTAAGATTACAAGGATTTAACACAGTTTATTATGAAATGAGTTGGTTATAGCACAAATGCTATAACCTCAAGTGTTATGGATAAGTATAACTCGTACATCTGTCCGTCGGTCCGTTCAATACGCGCAAATTCTCAAAATTTAGAACTAGTAAATCTTTTGATTCGTTATGGAACTGTTCTCAAGTTTTTTTCAAATATTAAAATTTGGACTGCCAATCAAGGGATCGTTCAAGAAATATGTAAGGGCGTTCACGGGCTCAGGATATGCAAAGTAACAAGCTTTATAGATACTCTGTACTTAAAGTAGATAGCTCAACTCATGAGGCGCTCTGAGGTCATGAACTCTAAGAATGAACAATACTTAGACGATGGAAGCCGGACAAACGAAGAATCCCTAGAATCTCTTTTTTCAGCGCACCATTATTTCAGTGACACGTGTACTAAGAGTAATTTTCGTAGCCATTATTTCAACCAGAGAAGAGACAGTTTCATTCATCTTAAGGTATTATTTCTTCACACATGCAACTAAGTCTAACAATACAAGAAATATCTACCCCAACCCGGCACGTTTCAAATCCACGCAAATTTCCTCCCGACATGCTATTTTACCACGACGTTTCATAGCAGTGAACCTAAAACTTTTATAAAAAAGTATCGTATGAAATTAACATTGACGTAAAATTTTCTGCGGAACTCGGTAAGAGTAGAATATCCCAATTTTTGAATTAAATATTCTTTATGCCTCTCTGCATGCAGTAATCGCAAAGTGCGAACGGTTTAGCGGTAATGTGGAGGAGGAATGTAAAAAAGAAAGTGTGATTTGAAACGAAGCAAGGCGACGATTACCCTTGTAGCAGCTCTATGTATTTTTTTTTGCGCAGATATCACAAGTGTGTTAATGTCAGTTCATCAGAGGACTGTTTTGTCAATAAACTATCCACGAATTCTAATCGACGTCCCATTGGTTTTGTTCTTCTACGTCATTTAATTGATTTATCTATATAACCTTATTGAATTGATGGAGTGCGATTAACGATTATTTTTGCTATATCTGGTAATTAGTAGCCTTTGATAGACTAAAAACACATGACAAATTGATTTCTAAAATGATACTTATTTCTTAAAAAAAAAAATCAGGATGAAATGAAACATTGGAAAAAAATTAATGTAATTCGTGAAATGATATTAGCAATCTCAATTCTCATGAAAAGTTTTGGGACCTCTATCCTACTAGCACGTTGCGCTAACTCTACGATGTTAGAGACGAACGCTACTGGCTTTTTACCCGGTGTCAGCAACAGCAATACTGCCTACGTGCACTGCATAGAAGATGACATGTGTTGAAGCTAGGCTAGACAAGACATATACAGAGATTTTACATACGTGACGAACACGGAAGGATTGTCAATGTGTCAATCTGCGAAGGGGATGCCAAAGACAAAAGTTGAAGGAAAAAGATTGAAGAAATTTTGAATCAAATTGCGTACATTGGAATTGGCTCAATTATCTCGTGAATTTACGTGTGATTGCAACAAATTTGTACTGAATACTAATTCAGAAAATCACAAAAAAACTGCATTATAATCGTTCAATAATTAAAAAATTAAGAAAAATTTATTCTACGTGTTCTCTCTTCGGTCCGAAAACTTGGACGACACCGTTGGTACTGCATTATTTTAACTATCAACATAAATGGTTATTTCAACCTTTTGAGGCGTATTAATGCTGTTATCACTATTAGAGAACCTCAAAATTACTAATTCGATGAAAAAAATGAAAATTTGTTCATTCCACTATTATAAGTGAGCTGAAAAATGTCACCATACTTCAATATTACATTGAATTTTATTTAAGTGAAGAGAATTGTGCACATTTTATAAATGAAATATACGTAAAAAAAATTGTTTCACATGATAAATTCACTTATGGGTTGATGGCTGTTGATCATCAAAATGCATCAAGTGAAAAAATTAATAAGGATTGCATTTATGAATATGATTATCATTTTATTCGTTGAATATCTTTTTCTGCATCTAAGGGTGCCTATATGAATAAATTGAAGGCTATTAACCTTATTTTCAGTTGAATGATTCATTTATCTCACCTAAAAAGTGGATATCATGAATCCAAATCGGTTTTATCAGGATAAATAAGAGCAAAAGTAGTAAATAGTATTCGAAGACTCGCAAACGGGATGTCAAAATCAAAAGTTGAAGAAAAAAGTTTCAAGAAAATCTGGATTAAATTGCATATAGCGGAAATGGCTTGATGATTTTTGAAATTTTTGTGCAATTGCAACAAATTTGCATTAAATCAACAGTAGTTATTTGTAATTATCAGAAAATCACAAAAAGTTCCATTAAAATTGAGAAAAACTTATTCTAAGCGTTCTCTCCTCGGTCCGAATACTTTGATATCGTTGGTACTGCATTATTTTAACTATCAACATTAATATTTCAGTTACAGTGGCGTACGGTGACTTTCTGTGATAGGTGTGCACAGTCGGTGGTGAGGAAGGGGATATATACGTGGCCAACAATAGAGCTTATTTTTCTTGCAACAATCAGCAACTCATTTAGATTTTTCATATATTTTAATTTGGAAATGTCGCACAGACTGCTGGTCTTTAATTTTTATATTTTGAGTGAGTTTTATGTCTGGCGTTGGTCTTGTTTTCATAATTTCATTTTTCGTTTCGACATCACGACGTGAAAAAGGATTTTCCTGTAGATCACAAATTATAGATCTATTTTTAGTTGTCATTCTACAAATGATAATTTCACAAAAATAAATAATTTAAGAAACGTATAAAATAAGTGTTTACTTAATATTGTTGTCTTAAATAACAAATAACAATATTTCAACTATTTTAAAACAAACTTATAAAAGGCGTCTGGAAAAGAACTCAGCTAAATGTTAAATATTCATCTCCAGGTGCAGAAAGTCTGCCTGCACCCAGCGAGACAGAACGAACGATAGGAGATCGCTAATTTCGGTATGCTTTTTCTCTGTCAGACTCTATTCCTTCACTTTCCTAATACTGACTATGCCAAACAGACCGCGCTCGCCATGCAGTCGAAAAATCTGCACCTCAAGCGTCGACATTCGTTTCAAATATATAGCAGAGTGGCCCGCGAGGCGCACCCGTATTTCTGGTTGCATAAATAGAAAAAATACGCTCTTTCTCTGATTTTATAATGAAAATTTGTGGAACAAAATGAAGTATTCAATGAACCAGTATATTAATTTTATTTACGTGATTTCTAATATTTTCATAGGGTGTGCAGTGCACACCCTGCACATATGGACCGCACGCCACTGTTCAGTTATTATTTTTTGGGGTTATTTTAAACTTTTGTGGCTTGCTAATTCTGTCATCACGTTAAGAAAGCTTGAAAATTACTAATTCGATAAAATATTGCAAAATTTGAACTCTCTACTATTACAAATGAGCTTAGAAGGGTTACCATTCTTCAATATTACATTTAACTCGATTTTAGTGCAGAAAATTGTGTAAAACATTCACTTAATAGAATATACGTAAAAATAATGATAAATTTTCTTATGGGCTGATGACTGGTAATCATCGAACTGCGCCAAGTGAAAAAATGAATTATAGAATTGCGTTTATGAATATAATTATTATTTGATTTGTTGAATATCTTTTTTCTGCATCTAAAGCTAGAGTCACACATAGCTACTTTTATTGCAATACCAATCTAAAGACTTCGCAACTAAAGTTGCATAGCATGTGAACTCTACTGCAACCTGAAAAGTAGCGATCGCAGTATAGTTGCATGCAACATTTTAATGATGCGCGCAGTTTCAAAAGTTGCGGTGTGTGAACGGTATATTTCAGATTTGCAGCCGCAGTAAAAAATATTTGTTTGGGTGAAACTTTAGCTGCGACTATATGTGCAGTTTTGTACACAAAGTGACCTCAAATATTTAGATTTCATAAGAAAAGTATGCAAGTTGGTAATTATTCCACCGTATAAATGAAAACGTGAAGAGACTTTGAGATTAATTGAGGTAGTAGAAGAAAGAAATTGTCTTTGAATTTGTTGAACACTAAGATTATCATAATCAAATTAAGCGACGAACTGCTTTTATCAAAGTCGCATGTAAAGTAGATATTCCAGTAGATATAATTTAAAAAAAAAATTGCATTCTCTTCGCGCTCAACATTCAAAAGAATGTTTAAAAATTGTATGAAAAACATACACCACAAACGATTCTTTCAACTCCCAAGCATTCGAAAACGAGCAGAAGCGATTCCAAATACATTTTCGATTTTTTGCCATGCACGAGATAAACGATAATTGAAAATACATTTGGGCATTGTATTTTGATTTTTCAATGAATATGGCTTAACCATGTATAATCCATCTGCAATTACGACATAAGGTACTGGGGTTTTTCGGCCAGGCAGCTGTTTTTGCAGTTGCCTTCTCTTTGCTCTTATAATCAATACAGCAGCTATAGAAGCTGATATGAAATAAATATAACTGACAAATTTATTCCACACAAAACTCGCAATACAGATCAACGCAGAAAATTAATTGCAGCGTACGCTGCATTTGAGCACTGAACCTGCAGTAAATGCAGCTGTGCGGTGTGAACAGCTCTGCAACCATTTTATAGACTCGCAACTTTTGTAGCTGGCTGCAGCATAGAAAACAGCTAGCTGCACGCTACTTTGGGTCTATGTGTGAACCCGACCTGCTACTTTTGTAGCAGCAATTTAAAAACTGCGCAGTAAAAGTAACTGTGTGTGACTCTAGCTTAAGGGTGCCTATATAAATAAATTGAAGGCTATTAACCTTCATTTATTAGTTGAATGATTCATTTATCATATCTACAAAGTTGATATCATGATTCTAAATTGGTTTTATTAGGATAAATTAAAGCAAAGCAATAAATAGTGTTCAAAAATCCGCAAAGAGGATGTCAAAATCAGAAATTGAAGGAAAAAGTTTCAACAAAATTGTGTATATCGGAGTTGGCTCAATTATCTGGTAAGATTGACAGGAAAAAGTGATGCCGGGATATCAATGCCATCGGTGAACGCACTTTGACCGTACGACAGCGTGAATTGAAGCTACCCACGCGTACTGTATGTTATTGGGGCAACGGTGTTGTACCACATGTTGGTAAATCAACCAACGCAACGTGTGTTTTATGGAGGTAGAAGAACGAAATTATGGTACTGATAGTCATTCATAGATTTTGTCCAACGTGAGAGCTAGTACCACTGGTGCTACATTATTCTATGAATTGTGTGTAATTTTAGGCAACGGTGTTGTTCCATGTATTGGTTAAAGCAAATAAGTCGCGCTAGGTCCTTAAGGTATAGTACTAATTTTTAACTTGTTTAATTTTCTTTGTCCGCTTCAAGTGAAAAATAACTAGAAGAAGCATAAATTTAATCAAATGCGCTCTTTATTCTTGGATTGTTTGAGTTGAACAAAACACAACAAACAAGAATGGAATTCCGTTCGAAATATTACCTCGTGCTTATTTGTTCCTGACTGTATACAAACATTCTGTTATGCATATTTGTAATTATGGAACTTATTTATGAAATTTAATATAGTGTTTTAAAATGATACGACCATGACGTCACCGGAGAATTTATTGTCAAATAAACATGCACGGAATTATAAATGTTATTTTAGAGCGTTGTTATTGATTTGAGAGACGTTGATTATTATTTTTGATTTGGAAAATGAGAAGTGAATGGTACCTTATTTTAACATACAGTATGATCCAGAAATCAGCTAGTGACTTGACTATTCTAAATTTCCGATTGGTCATGCCTGTTTCGACCACTTTTAGTTTTAAAGTAGGTAAACGCAAGATAGATTAAATTTGAAAAATTATTTGAGCACACAATAACATATTCAGTGAATAAAGAGAAGAAGCATGACATAGAGGACATGTGAAGTTGTCAACTTACCCCGCCCAGCGTTTTAATATTATGTAGAGCGTCCTGCGCCTGTAACGCTGCCTTGCGGGTGTAAAACGTCACGAAACAACAACCTGTAACAACAAGACATATTTATTAGGTACTTTCACATATAAAGTTTGACAGAGTTGAGTTAAAATTATATATTAAGGGTGGATTTCATTTGCATCAGTCTATCATCACTAACTAAATCAATAATTGAGTAATTGAGGTCACAGCCGCAAAAAAAAGTGTGCTCAATCATTTCAATCTCGATTATAGTACTGCATTAGATGGGAAAGTGTTCCATAAACTTTTATATCTCTATCTACGATAAAGCATCCCTTGAGGGTTCAAGGCCTCAAATACCGCAGTACTAGCGTCGCATCGAATCGTTCTAATGCTATTAGATATCTCAAACGTTGATGATACTAGTTATCAAAGAACCACAAGTAATTACTTATGCTACCAGAGTGACATCCAGGACAAGACTGAGGCAAACTAATAGAATTATGTGAAATGTTGAATTGTTGATATTATGAGAACTTTGCGTGCGAAATCGCTGTTCAGTATTTTAAAGTTTAACAGTTATTTGATTCATATACATACATAATAGAATCTTGACTAAGGCACGATTTTTAGAAAATAAGCTGAGAATTAAAGATTGAAATATCATTTCATTTATTCACTCTTTAGATAAGTTTGATACTTTTCAGATTATTTGAGCTCAATTTGAACTTTGAATTAATTAAGGAAGATGATATTCATCTTTGTATTCGAATAAAAAGTTGAACTTTTTCTGGGATGTACCTCTCACAAGTTTTGAACCAATTTTTAATTCTCTAACGATTATGAATATCTCAATAAATAAATAAACTGTTTTCATATTACCCTTGTAGGGTTAATGACCTTTGCAATATTCTAAGGCTAACTTAAGATGCTACCAGCGTAACAATTTTGTTTTGCAGGTTGCGGACGCATCAACAGTAGTTATATTGTTACATGTAAGTTTGTTGAATTTTATGTTGCAATTCTGTGTAAATCTATAAATCTTATAAATTCATACATTTGTAAATTATGAACAAAATCGCAATGAACTTGTCATCCTAATGAACAAATTGACATTAATCAACAAAATTTGATGCGTTTTTATAAGTTTTTTACGGATTTATGGATTTGTAAGACTTATGGATTTGCACAGAATTGCAACATAAATGTATGTCAACATCTCGAAAGTTTTACAGGATACCAATACCATTTTAGTATTGAGATTTTATTTATACTAATTTATATAAATATCAAATGCTATTCTTTAATTGGGGCTACTTCAAAGAAGTTGCAAGATACCTTCGAAATGTTCTAATTCAGTTTGGAGGCATGCCTCCTTTCAACAAATTGGGAAACTATCGTTAAACCAGCATTAACAAATGAAATAAGAGAGCTCTCAATTAAAAAAAAAAATGTAAAGCTTTCGGTTTATTTCATGACCTTCTTAAGGACGCTAGAACAACGGATTAAACAAACTTTCATTGATGGAAGAATATGATACGATTTTAAATGTTTGATAAAATTTTGGGTTCACGATTTGTATGAGAAATTGGAGAGTAACATTCTTCATTATACAAAAAAACTTGTCTAATGTCTTAGAAATATGTTCTGCATTATTTCGATTTTAAACACATTATTGTTCATGGAACAAATCATACAGGTTTTTTGTAATTAAAGTGGAAAAAATTATAGCACTGGGTGCAAAATTCTAATTTAATTACAAGAAAACTTATATGATCTCACACACATACAAACTTAAATGTGTTGAATTCGAAATCATGTAGAGCTTACAAACTTAGTTGCATAGAAAAATATTTTTATATATTGACAAATGTAATTACATTGGTACAAAATGAAAGCCTAAAATTTGCACTAATATTCAAAAATATATTCCTCTGTATCAATAAAGATTTGTATGATTTGTTGTTCTAGCAGCGTCCTGAAGAAGGTCATGAAATGAATCGAATGCTTGACATTATTTTAGAACAGAATTTCTTTATTTTGGCCTATATTTTTGTACCTGAAATTTTCAGGATGAATCTGCTGGATTCTAATTCTAATTCTAATATGTCGATAACATCATTACAGTTACATTTATAATGACTTGAATATTGTATTTTGATGTGCACTCGATATAATCCACAAGTTTATGTTGGTAACAAGTGAGTACGATGCTAAAAATCCAATCAAACTTATAACTATCAATTTTCTCAATATATGATTGATCAGTTATTCTGTTTATATACAAATGTCAAGAAACTGGCATCAAATTGAAAAGACTGACTTGATTCTGTCTTTTATTTTCAAAAGATTGTCTTTTTTGATGAGGAGTTGTTTGCTAGGTGGTAATATGTCTAGACTTTATAAAATTATATCACAAAATCATCTCTACGAATAAGAATAGAATCTTTGGTGTCCAATGATGGATAGGGCTATTAAAATATTCGCAATTTGAAGCAAAGTGGCTGACATCTGGTGATAAAATTCGTAAATAACGCAAGCTAAGTTTACGACAAAATTAAAATGGCAGCTTCAATGCATTTTATTACTCTTTCTTCGTTCAAATCATTTGATTTGGATACATATAGCTCGGAGAATAAGGACAAAAAAGGTCAAACTTCGGAAAAACTCTCGGCAAGCTGGATTTTTGCATGACGCTTCCTTTTGTAGTTTTAAACGATTTCTCAAATATCCCCGCCGAAGCATGCGCCACTAAAAATGTTACGTGGAGTCAAAGATCAAGATAAACGATTTTTTGCGAAAATCTCGCTAACGGTAACTTTTATCGGGAAAATAGTGGTAATAAGATTTGTTACTCAGGTAATTGCCTGAAAAAACATATAAATGCGTTTTTTCGTAGGATTTACGGTTTTTGAGAAAATTTGATTTAAATAGTTCTGATGTTTATTTTTCTTATAATACGTCATTTCTTTCCAAACCACACTTGAGGTATTGTACAAGATGCATTTTTTCTTCAAGTGGTGTCTCCATGTTTATTTGTGATTGAAAAATATTTATTCAAGAAAATAAACAAATTATACATTATTTTTCATCAGTAAAATGATTATTCATAGAAAAACTATAATAAATTGTTTTTGTTTCCATATCAAAAAAGGTAGTTTTTTATTGATGTATATATTTTTTTTAGTTGAAAATGTTTATTTAAATTATTATAGAGCAGCTGAATGATTAATTATTTATTGATCAGACGAATTATTATGCCTCTTCTTCTGACTTCATTTTGATTACAATATTCAACTCTTCATCATCATCTTCTTTCGTCTCATGTATTTTCATAGTTTCAGTCAAGAAACACGATGGATCTGCAACTTCAGTAGGCTCGTCATTATTAATGTCATTAGACGCATTAGGTGATACATTTAAACAATCCTGACCGTGAGAATTACCGCAAACTGGTGACTAGTATAACCCAACTTTTCTGCATCCTCAGTTCAAGGTACATCCCTTGGTGCAATTATAAAAAAAAAAGTTGAGTAGACCATCAGGAGCGGGTGGAAGAAGAGTTTTAAGTGGCTCCAAAATTTGATCTTGCCTTGTCCATTCGCAATCTAGAGGGTCAAGCTTGTTACCAACTGATAAACATGATTAAATGTTGGCGAGCAGCACTAGATGTTGGTGAAATAGTAGAAGTTCTACAGATTCTTCGCAAACTTTGAATATCTGTGATTATCAATGGACACACAGATACCGTTAAGAAGTGCATACTGTATGTTACAACTTTTTGAATCCGATTTTTCTCAAAAACCGTCAGTCTTACGAAAAAAAGTATTGATATGTTTTTTGTAGGGAATTTTTTAAGCTACAAATTTGATGATGACTATTTTTCCGATAAAAGTTACCGTTAGTCAGATTTTTGTGGAAAACCGTTTATCATGACCTTTGATCCCGCGTAACATTTTTAGCGGCGCATGCATCGACGGGGATACTTGGGATGTTGTTCAAAACCACAAACGGAAGCTTCATGCAAAAATTCAGCATTTCCCTATTTTTTCCAGTATGCAATATCTTTATTCCCCGTATTGGAAAACTTTAACTTAGACGTTCGCATTGCTGTCATCAACATTTGCTTTTAATTACGAATAAGAATCAACAACATGGATTGGTTTTATTTGATAGTATTCAATATGAAATTCGTGATTTATTGCCTTTCTAATATTATATTCAATGTTCGATGGTTTTTGATGTCGAAAAATTGTAGTTCTTGTTGAGGATACGAAATACCAGAGTAATGGTACAAAAATATAAAAAATCAGTTTTCTTGTTATCCAAAAGATATTAGATTGGAACTAGTAATTGCTTGGACCTTACAAAGGAAAAATATATAGCTACAGCTGCTATCCATTGAAAATTAGATACTCAATTATGACAGGATACCGAATTTTTCCTTCAATTTCAGAATTTAGCTAAAAATCCTGATTATTCTTTTATTTTGAAGTGAAGAAATGATTGAAAGAATACGAATATAGAAAACAACTGGAAGAATCCTGGAAACTATACTTTATAACACAGTTTATCTTTAGTTTCCAGATAAGGATACTTTTATGACTATTATTATGATTTTGTTCACTGTCGTGTTAAAATTCATCAAAAAATGTAAAAAAATTTAAACTTTGAAACTAGTTTTAGTTTTGGAAACGACATGAAACATTACGTGATTTATTTTAGCATTAAAGTCCCATAGAATCATTCGACTTTATCATGCAAACCATCAAGCTATAAATATTTCTAGAATACATATTTGCATTCTGATAACTGGACAAATAGAACGACAGAATATTGAGAAACGTCTGGCTTTTCGGAACTGGCAAGAATGCTTCACGAATGATCTTTCTCAAGTTATCTACATAATGAAAGGTTGTCAATAGAATACAGTAATTTATTTCTAAAGTGACTCAAGTTTTAGGTGTGTGCGTGTAATTATCTTCATATCCTTGCCATTAGTAAAGACTCTCATCTTTTAACACGTATTTGAAAGCAAAACTATTATGATTTTTTAGGGCTTAAAAGAAAAACGAAGCAATACTACTGAAATATTTTGTAATGTTTATTGCTCTTAAAGAATTATTTATTACTTAAATAAAAATAACTGTTTGATAAATGAAAAGAAAATAAAAGTTTTATTCTTCGAAGTATTACTGAACAAACACTAGACAATTTATTTCTTACTATTATTGAACATCAACTACAAAGCCACAATATATATTTACAGCAACTTATTTATTTATCATGCTCTGAATATTCACTAATCACTGCTCACGCAGTCAGGTTATTCGCCCTTATATATACGGAAACCAAACATCCAGAAATTTCTATGTTATTCTCGAATGTCGCTTGGCGCGACGTAAAGAGATAACAGGCTCCGCCCAGACAACAGGGACAGGTCCAGGACCCATTCTATTTTCACAGATAATTATACTTTCGCTCGTTACAATATATTTATAAGTAAAGTAATTGATTAAAAAAAAATCTTTATAATGTTCACTGATTGTCTGTGGATCGTGTATCAATCCACATCCTTGTAGAATACTTCCTGCATTATTTTCATTGAATAATACAGCAGAAATCGTTCAAGATTGGTGTGTGAGAATATGCGTTCCTTCTGCCGAAACAAAGAATACATAGAAATAATAAACCTAGAATCGATATTTCAAGCAAATTGCTTTTGGGTAAATTTCATTTTGATACTATTTGATTTGGTTAAGGCCATAAATTTTACACGAGGAATAGGAACGTGGATAAACAGAATCAGAAATGCATGAGACACATACATATGTTTTATTGCGTGATTCGAACAACTGATATTTTCACGATATAAAGTGCCGAATATAGAAATCTGATATATCAGGATGCATGAAATTTGGAGCGAAATTATTATTCCTACACAACCAGATTATATTTGCCTTGTTTTCCAAGAAATCTGATATGGACATCACGTGACTTGCTTGTACACCTTTTAATGAGAAAGTGGACGTTTTTGATTCAGTATTGTTATAAAAATTTGTTTATGCTGATGATGATTACTTTGATAATTAAAACGTTTACCTTCTCATAACATAAGCGGAGAAAGAATACCTTGCGCTACATCGAGTATCGTTTGCGCGAGCGATCTAATGATATATAGCTCTGTTATAGAATCGGCTGCTCTCTTTATTAATAATAATTTCCAGAAATAATTATTATTACAACGATATTATTATTGATTTATATTTTATCAATATGATGAAACAGCGGGTATTGATTGATAATTTACGAAAAAATCTATCACTTAGAACTATTTCAAAAGTAGGTCCGCAAATATTTTCATGACGAAGATTGCGTTATTCTTTTGAAGAAAATATATTGCCTAAGAATGCATACAGGAATATCTTTACAAGATTTATTGCAGAATATGTGATTTGTTGTTATATTTAAGGAAAAATCAACAAGGCTATTTAATCGAATCACACATGTGCACGGTTCAATACAAGCTAAATGTCAAGTTTTGTAATGTAGTGACGCAGTTGTGATGTTAATACCCGGAATTTTTACAATATTTGCTGAAATTTGACACTGTTTTCCTGTTATACACAAAATTCAAGCATTGTTTTATTTTGAGTTTTTTGATCATTATTCGAAGCATGATTAGTTAAATTATAAAAAACAATGCTGGAAAAAAATTAATGATTTTGTAAAGCGCAGAGTTGATTTTTCAATTATAAAAATCTGGGGTAAAAGAAGTTCCACAGTCATATTTTAGTAATATCAAAAAATAGCATACATTGAGTTCCTCGATAATTTTCTAGTAAATCTATAGGATAATAGAATTCGAAAACTCAGATGTTTGAATTGTAGTAATATTCAACAAGTGTGAGATGTATTTGGATGATGCCAACTAAATCTCCCGCCAAAATCCACTTACCGCAAAAATTACATTCCCTGGCTGTTTCCGCTCAACCACAAATTTATTCACGCACTTTTTCATACACCCTGTACAATTTTCCAGTCTGTCTTTTTTCCCAGGCACTATTTCATCATTTGCTTCCAAAGTAAACTAACACAAAATCACATGGAAATGCTAAACACGCTAAATGCTATCTCAGTACACTAACGTCGACTAGCAGTGAGCTTAGTGAACGAATAGAATTAGACATAGTGTATGTTACAGGGCTGTATTGCAGAGAAAACTAGCAAGACTAAAATATTTGTCGGGTATATCAAGACTACTGTCATCCATGGAAATCTTCATAGAACAAGATATTTGGAGTGAGGACATTTCGTTTAATTATTCTGAAACCATGGATGATTCGATTTTTTCACATGATTTCGATTAGCGAAATTACTGTTGGAAGTTTACTGTATTAAATAGAACAACATATCAATTTCATTTCCATTACAACCAGAGTCGCAATTACAAGGGAATCACCACGTAGCTAGTCAGAACCAAAATGTCCATAGTGAAACGCATTGCAATTTAATCCTGATTAAAGCTTTGATTGAAAAATAATCATAATTAGTTGCTCATGTATTCATTCAGAGTTGGCAAGATCGGCTCTTATGGTTTTAAAGCAATAACTTATTATATTTAATCACCATTTACATCCGCATGCTTAGCCTACGTTTAACACTAATCAATTGGAAAAAAATTGTTTTCTTGACAAGAATGATTTTAGAAAAATAATATCTTGTCTAGTTCTGTAAGCGTAGTGAGCGTAGCATACGAGGTGTGAAATTTTTAACATGTTTTTGTGACAGCGTTCCAAGTATGAGTATTTTGAATTTAAACTATTATTATTAGTGCATTTTGATGGACATTATTTTTTTTATATCTTTTAAATTCAATGACTGGAGTAAAATTCATAGAGTTAAGCATATTCAAGTAAACTTGTAAATTTATTGCGTAGCACGGAACAATTTTTTATAATAAGCTTTTAGTCGATTTTTGCAAACTTACGTTCGAGAAAATGACAGACTGTAAAAAATCGTCCAAAGAAGCTATTTCTTGTTATTGATTGTAATCAATTTAATGACACTTAGCGGCGATTTCTAAATGCAAATATCTGAAGCTTAAAACTGTAAGTATCTACCCTATAAATGACAGCCTGTAAAAAATTGTTTCATTTTTTCGGTCACAAGCATCCAATTCATAAGCTAATTTAAATTGATTTATAGATCTGGATCTGTAATACTAGGCCTTGATTTTAGTATACATACTTGTATAAACCTGACAGAAATGGTACTTCAAATTTTTACTTTGACACCACGTTCATCCCTATGCCGCGGTGAGGAGTCATAAAAATACAAATCGGTTAGTTTTACAACGTTATGCTACCAATGACATCATGAAAGTAACACTCAAATCTACTCTTCAGGAATATTAGTTGTTTGAAATCAAATCGTGCGATACGCTGCGCGATTTTAGAAGAAAATCGATTCAGAACTTCTGTACTAACAATGGTGCACTATTTAATAAGTGCACAATGTAGAGTTTAGGACGATGGCACTTAGTACAAGAGCTGAAGACGGGAGTTGTCATCATCAAAAATAACAGCAAACTTGAGAAATGGTGGTGGGTCAAAAAACATGGGAGACACAACAGGTTTGAATACAAGAAATTAAATTTTTATGGTGCTATTCTCTAACTTATTATAATTGTTTGGTTAGAACATATATAGCGTTAAAGAAAGTTACAAAATTGTCCCATAAGTGCATCTACATCCGAACAGTTATACATTAAAATCGTTTTGCATTTTTGTCAATCTTCCATCACCCTGACAAAAAATTGATGTATGTGTGATAGAAGCGGTTTATTATCACATATATTTTGACAACTTGATGGAATATCCGTCATAATGCGATTATTGTTATTCATATTTGCGCAATAAAAGAAAAAAAAAGATTTACTTCACGCACGGCCGCTCAAAATAGTAAAGTATTATGCTACAAAGAGCGAACGACTGTCATTTTTGTCCAGAATGAATTTGGCTGCACTCGATGAAGACGAGGGAAAAGCCGGAGGCAAAATCGAGGGTGAAGTACGAGGCAAAGACGAGGACCAAGACCAAGGCGTAGCTTCGTTCAGCCAAATTCATCTGTGACAATAATGACAGCCATTCACTGTCCGTGTTCCTTATACTATTTGTAACAAATGCACCGCAGTACCTCCCATTACTAAACTTTTCATATTAATTAAGATGTGTATTGAAATCATCTTATTGATTTGACAAACAAATTTTTGCAATTGCAATCACATTACTTACATACATGATTTATTTTATTGATTGATATTTTTTACATTTTCTGTGCCATTATATTGACAGCAATTGCAAACGCTTCAGCGAACACATCCATAATAAAAAAAATTCTAATGTCAATTTGACATATGACAATGAGATTAAAATCTATCAACGGCATCCATGATCCACAATTTGAATTTTTACCCTCTGCAAAGGGAATAATATTCATTAATTTCCTGTCGACAGCAACATGATTTCGAATTGAGGGTTTTCGATGCAAAATTTAGTTCAGTAATAGGGCACTTTCGGTGCATGTATTGCAAAAAGTATATTATAATTCTAAACAGAAAAAAAATTGGTCAAGTACATGTCCGACCACGCAGAGTGAAGGATTTTGTGGTGGAGAAGAACGTTCATCACTTCAAAATATTTCTTGAAGACACTGTGGAAAACAAAGTTGTTTCTACGAGTGCCAAACTCAAAAAAGTAACGTGTAACCGAAATTAGTCCATGTTTAAGAACATACACGACATATCTTATTCAAACCAATTTTCAGTGAATGTGTTACCTAATTTCAATATCTTATTTCTAGCGCATTTTTTGGAAAAAAGCGCTATTATATTCACTTTGGCTGTCTGGCTGGCTGGCGTGACGCTGAGTTCTCAGCAACTATACTATTTACAGACTTGAAACTGGTACTAAATAAAAGCTGCTGTTTCGTAGGTTTGCACAAATTGCTTTAATTCAAGCTCAGTGATTGTGGAAGATTAAATTATTCAATTACTTGTTTCAAGTGAAACAATGCCCAAAGATATATATGACATAAGGGATATGGCAACTAAAGTTTATTCAAGTAGATAAAAATTTAGTTACAACTTCAGCCGTCGGTGTCACTATTATTATGTACAGGGTACCTATTCTAATTCAACTTGTCAAGTTGATAACTTAAAAAGGTCTTGATAACTCACTAGCGCACCTAGCGGATGGGAAAAGAAGCTCGTGCGATACGTCATCCGTGACGTATAGGCGTTGATAAGCTTAGCGACAAACTCTGCTAGTGTCGCTACGGAGAAAGCGACTTGATAACTTTGACATTCAGCGTGAAATTGAGGTTATTTTGTATACTTTACGATTGCTTTGAGTTTAATTTAATAAGTTTTGATTGATATGGCGTTTCGTGTGAACAATAACAACAACAACAACAAAAATTCAACGATAATAATGAAAAAGATTAACTAAAATTGAATAAAACAGAGAAACACACACAAAAAAAGAAGAAATTGTCTTGAAAAAGACAGATTTATCAAAAGAACACAAAAACAACACACAAGAACTACTATCGTCAAAACACAATGAGAAAATGGCAAATTTTCTAAGTAACGGGAAAACGAAATTCATAAAAGACGCGTCCTTATACTACCAACTTATTTATTTTGTGCCAACCTATAAATTTTAAATAACTAAATGTTGATAATCTTAGCAAGGTCACATGACGTCATTGTGACATCATGTTTATCAAAGCATAAGTGTCGCTACAATTAGAATAGGTCTCCAGTTGTCAAATCTGTCCGGGATTCATTCAATGACTTGTTTGACGCGAATTTGATGCTTATTAGAATGAATAATTATTATTGGGTGAAAATTTGTTTACTTTTGGTGTATTTTTTTTATATACCTTTGATAAAGATCAAAATATTATTTTAAGGTACAGCACTTGACCTCCCGTCAATCAATAACTAAACAATGAAGATTAAAAGGTATTTTTGAGTTTGTACATGCATAAATTATGCACTTATCAAATAGTCAACTTGAAACTAGTACTAAATGGAAGCTGCTGTTTCGTAAGTTTGCCCAAACTGCTTGATTTCAAGCTCAGTAATTGTGGGAGATGGTAATTTGCGAAATCTCTGAAGTAACAAGCATTCATGAACTGTCAATAATGCGCTTCCATCATCTAGATGATTCTTCAATTTTTTTCAGAATTTTTCACTGTACTGTTGAAAATTTAGAAGGAGAGGACACATTTTTTATGATTGTAATAGCATATAGCAATAAAAAAGTAATCTCGAAATTTTTCAGAACCTACCAAACGATATTCCACATAGTTTAGGAACCGACTCACGGTCAAATCATACATAAATCGATCAAGAAAATAGTGGACTTTATAAATTCAGGATCCTTTCCTAAGTTTTGAAAAAAGGCCATTTCCGGTCCATTTTTTCGGGGTTGTCTTCTTTGATAGAACAATCAATAACGGAGGTCCAATACTTTAAGACAAATCAGGGTGTCACCCATGTTCTGTCCGGAACAGGAAAAAACCACAATTGTAAGTTCAGGGAGGTTGAGAAATTGGCCAAGTGCATGTCGGACCATGCACAGTGAAGAGTTTCGTAGTATGATAGAATTACCCCCGTATTATGGTATTTCTTGAAGACATAGGGAGAAACAAAATTATTTCTGCGATCGCTAAGCTCAAAAAAATAACGTGTGAGAGAGAACATCCTATATTTCAAAAAGTACACGAAATAACTTATTCAAACCAATTTTCAGTGGAAGTGTTATTCAAGTGCTACCGCCTCAATTTTTTTTTCAGAATTTTCCAACGTGTGGTTGGAAATTTAGAGTGATAGGAACACACTTTTCATGACTTTAGAAACGCATATCTCACCAACTATTGACTTTGATAAAAAAAGGGCATTTCCAGACTTCTTCCTCATTTATGAGACCTATTTAACGACACCCCCACACGGTTATGTGCACTTAAATATCCTTAATGTCCGACTAGCTTATTATTGTTCTCATAATAATGAGTTTAGGTTTAGTATGATCAAAACAAAGACAAATTTGTCAATATAATGCGGTAGTGCAAAAACTAGCGTAGATAACACAGGACTTAAGTGCCTGTATAATCCATCAGATGAATATTGCCCTTGACTTCGTCTTGTGCAATAAACTTCACCCTCAGGATTAAATCAAGCTCAGAAGTCCCTCATTATATAATATATTATTTGATCTCCCAGTTACTTGTATGGTATGCCATCCCTAATTGTGTTTTTTCTTCGTAGTTTCACTACACCGATTGGATAGCAGTTCATAAAAAACACTTTTTCTCCAAATTTCATCTGTGTAGTGCTTATATTTCCCAAGTAAAATGGCTGTTACATATACGGGTATAACAAAATTATAAAGATCTCATTCTTGCCATGCGGCTACGGAGCCCTAAAAAGTCTGAGTACCGGAATAATGGTTAAGATATGAGATGTATCTATCACTTTCAACTCATTTTGAACCCTAAAAATCCCTTGGATCCTAATACAGATGTTTACACATCAAAAGGTAGCAACATTGACAACAAGAAAATAAAGCGATAATTTCACACATTTTTTTTGGATTCCAATAAACAAAAAACGAACATTGTCGGCTCATGCCAGAGTTAGTTGCATTGTGTAAATCAGTTGCGTTTAAATTTGGACATGTGGACTGATTGTTCGATGGAAATTATGTGTGGGAGAGACTAAGGGTGAACGATTGTATGAGCGCTTGGATTTTGAGTGGTTGGATTGGGTCTAATTGTTATTTTGTTGTCTTCGAGGAAGTTCCGGAATGACTGGATAAGATTAGTTTGTATGAATAGAATTACGGATGTGGATGAAGCACTTTTTGTCTTCGAATCATTAATAACCATTTTTTACTCCATGAATTTATTCCAGCAAGATCTCAAAAGTTCATAAGTAATTTTTTTAATATTGACTTTGATTCTGCATATTCAACAAAGCTCTGTTTTTCTTATTGCAAGTAATAAAGTACATAAAGACTATATCACTTTAAAGCAACTCGGAGGATGAATCCCTGAAAACAAACTGCATTTGAAAGTCAAGTTTGAGCTTAGTTCGCAGTAAACACTGCAATCTAAACTTCAAATTTTGTTAAGATCAACAAACATCTTCCATTCTGCTTTAAACTCCATTCTTCTGAGACTAAATCCACATTTCACATCTTATACTCCTCCATACGGTTCTGTCTATTTGTTCACTAAGGTTATCACTAGCACGTACACTCATTGGTATTTGATAAGATAAGTACAACTAAAGCCAACTGGTTGTCGATGGAAACGTCCCTATCTAGTTCTGATTTAAGCTATTTGCATTGAAAGGGTTACCGTGAGATATCAGTTATGGATAATATGGAAAAGTTTGTTATAACAGACGGTTGTTGGTATAGTGGTCCACAACGTATGATATTCTATGTTAAATAGAAGAGTATTATTTCTTATTAGTGTGTATATTAAATAAAATAAGTGAACAAAATGCTAGTGAACATTTTAATCCCGAATAAAATATTGATTTTTTTATCCTTGTTTTATTTGGTTGTTGTCGTAATAAAAATGCATATCATATCTTGTAAACGGAGCTTTATTAAAAGTATTTCTGAGCATGTTGATGAAACTGCGCAATTTCAAATAAAAAAGGTCTGTTTCTCCACGAATATTTGAATTATACATGAAAATTCAAATTACTGACCCCCATTTTTAATTTGCATCTTGAAAACGAAGCTTTAGAATTGAATTTTGTGAAAGCTTATAAAATAGACCTCATGATACACTGTTATTCGATTCATTCAGCTCTGTAGCTCTTAGTTCCTGAGATAACAACGGGGAAGCAATAACACCCTGTTCTATGATCAGATCCATCTTAACGCTTATTACTACGTTTTTATTAGATCATTTTCCTGCCTGTCCTCTTTGTCTTCATCTGTTTGATATAAATTTTGCAACCGATTTTAAACTAACTTCTGATGAGTTAGAGACTTGAAACTTGAAATTTAGCTCGGAACTAGGCGAGGGTGCAATATTAACTTGCTTACTTGTCTTTCTGTCTATCTGTTATTTTGTAGTCAAATTTCAGCTACTTTTCAGAAAGTTAGTTCGCTTAAACTTCCAGGGAAGCTCAGTTACTGATGACAATACAATATTCAATCGTTTGTAGCATACTTTACTTCCTGTGAATCTAAATATAATAGCAAGTATAACTAGCAGGTTGCACGCTCAGCTGGCTTATGGTGACAGTAGGACCGAGGACTTGGGACAGCGCTTAGACTGTACATCTGCCTCTACTAACAAAACTGATGCATAAAGAAACACAAATGAAATTTTTCAATTGAATTCTTAGCTTTAAACTGACGACGGCAAAAAGCACTACTACGTTTTTAGGACGAGCTTCCAACTCAAGACTGGAAACATAGAGCGCATCATCCTATACTATCCATATCTCTTAAAATTTTCATTTCAATTAAAAAACTTAGTGGTTTGAAAAGTATTTTTCAATAATAATTTTTTATTGTCTCAAGTAACAACAAATCGTGCGCAGTCATTTGACAACTGATTTCCAATATATCTTCTCTTATCTGAATCACGGTCATAATGATAAGAAACTTGATGGTGTAGTAATTAAATTCTTTATGTTGCTGATAATAATTATTTGGTTTCTTTCCTTGAATTTAATTCTCACTTTTAATTGCCAGTACATATTTGTTCAAGCTATGTGGTTATTGGTAATGATTTTTAAGATTCCGCATGCTACAAGGACCAAACGACCGTCATTATTGTCCAGGATGATATTGGCTGCACCCGTGTGCTCGTGTTGCAACAAGTGCACCGAAATACCAAACATTTTAAATTTATTTGAATGTATTAAAACTGTTTATTGATTTTGCAAACAAAATTTTGCAATTCACATTTTCAGTAATCTAATACTACGAAACATAGCTCACAAGACTTATTTTATTGATTAATATCGCATAATGTTTCTCAAATTTCTGCGCTATCACGTTCACAGCAAATGCAAATACTACAACGAACACATTACAAATGTCAACTTGACAGATGACAATAGAATAAAAAATACCAACGGCATCCATAATCCACAATTTTCACTATTCCCTCTCAGCAGAAAAATGAAAATCATTAGTTCCCTGTTAACAGGGAATTAATGATAATTGTTTCCATGGTTCGGATTGAGAAGTTTCGGAGCTGGAAACATTTCAGTAATAAAATATTTTCGGTGAATGTGTTACAAAAAATTAGTTTCATGCTATTTCCTGCTCTAGTGTCAATTCGTTTTTTGTCAATTGACAGAGTACCATCCTGCCAATTTTTCTTGCTAGGAGTCAACTACGAATGTCTTTTCCAATGAAGAAGGTTTCTTCACTATAAAATGAAACTTTGATGAAGATGAATACAGAAAAACACGGTATTCGTTATCCATGAAAAATGAATATAAACCGGTACCTGATAAAGCACCAATTTCAAAACTAATTACGACATTGATAGTACAGCTAATTTATATGTAAACCAAGGTTACGAAAGTAACGATAATAATAACAGAATACTGTCAAATATCAAGCGATTTCAGGATACATTGCAGTATCATAATGCAGAAAGGATCTATTTGCCCACTTCACTGCTCCTTTTCAATTACCGCCGTTTTCTTAATATTCTGAATTCTGCATAATATCGTGATATTCAAAATATTTTCAGGTCTACTTTTGTTGTCGATCGATTCCACATCGATCATGCTTTTTTTATCATTATAATTTCATTTACAGCCCTTTTGTAATATACATCAGTAATTTTGAGTATTGCTTCGGTATGTTTTCCAGTTTAGCAAAGACATTATTGTCAGGTTCTGTTTACAATTACTATTTGCCGTCAATATATAAAAAATTTGCTGTGGACATCACAGTACTTCCTCGATCATGAATTTCATAGCCAGTTTAGTTGCTGTTTCATAAATTTATTGTATATTTCAAAGAGACAGCTGTCATTGTCAAAGTGACAGATGGCAGTTTTATGAGAATAGTATTATTTTTTACAATGGCCGTAGGTCCCATATCCAGCTGTTTCAGTTGATTCCAAACTTGGCATAGTCTCTTTATTAATTAACCACATTAGACGTTGATTTGACTACAAAGAAACATGTATAAGTCAATTGCTCATGGAAAATATGCTATTCGACATATCAATTTTAAAATTAATAGGGCTCTATATTGATAGTCGAGCACTTATTATAATCAGAGACTAATATTATACTCAGAGGAAGTTCCCACCCCTTCAAAAAGCATATAATCTATAAATATATAACTAAAATTGAAGTCTATCTGCAATTTCGCAATGAAGACTTCTCTCAATCTCATATGATTATTTGCAGGATAGCAAACCTAAATTTTAATTTTAATTTTTTGTCTGTCAGTCTGTCTGTTCGGCTGTTGATATCTCTGTCTTCATTTAATTCTAAATTTGTTCATTCAAGTACTAATATTTGACATACAACGCACGGACCAAACCGCTGGACCTGAAGGGTTGGAGTTTAGACACTGCATTCCTAAATTGACATGGACTACCACGAATATTTTCAAGTTCTATCCCTAGAGGGTAAATTAGGACACTCTAATACTTCTGTGTGAAGAATCTGCGACTATTATCATATTTTTATGAGAAAATCAAATGGGTCGATTCACCCTAGATTCAAAAAACAAAGAAAAATCTAAAGCAAAACCCGCGGTTTCTCGATCAATTTTTTTTTCGCCGATTCCAAAAAGTTACCGCAAGTGGTTTACTCTTTGATTTTAAGAAGTTGTCGCGATTTTCCCGCTTGCTGCAGTCAATTTTTTCCCTTAATCTCGAGAAGCTACCAATTTGGCCACGCGCTGTAGTCAATTACCTACTATATTTAAGAGAAAGTCAATTGGATTGATTGACTATAAAAAAAAACAAGAGATATTGAAAGCATGGAGCTACCGCGGGTGGTGTCTGCTTTTTTCCGAGGTGCTGCAGTCAATCACCATAATTATTGATTTCAGAAAGTAGCATAATTAAATAACAAAAAGTGCTCTTGAACCTAAATTTCATTCGCATAACTTCTTAAATATCGAGAAATACAATCAACATTGCCTTCCAGGTCCACATCAATCAACTCTAAATCGATCATGCACATTATAAATATTCTTCATAGAGAACATTTAACATTTGATGCGTTTAATCTGTATTCCTTCTAGTTTTTCCAGGAGGGATTCCAACTGGCAGAGGCGGCGTTAGGTATGGGCGACGTGGGCCACCGCCTACGGCTTCCCGGTCCGAGGGGCCTCGCGCCTCAAGCCGATATGAGTCAGATTTTTTTAATAAGCAATATGGATTCGAGATTTATGTCATTAAATGAACATTTTGAAAATTTTGGTTTCCTATATGATTTGAGAGACACACAGTCCTGTGAGTGGGCGGAAAGCAGTGACTTCCAATCTTACGAATTGTATGAAGTAATACAAACTATGATCTTAAATGTACTAGACTTCATTAAAGATGTGACAGAACTGTTTCAATACATAATAGAAAATAGCTTCAATGAAAATCCAAATATTTACGTTGGCTATCGAATTTTTTTATTGTTGATAATCTTTAATTCTCATTTTTAGAACAGAAATATCTTGTCAGTTCAGTTTCTATGACATTATTATTGATTTTATTGAATGTGTTGGACAAAATATTCCTTATAAATTTTAATTATCCTGTATCGTTAAGACGATACAGCAACAAACATTGTGCTACTACAATAGTCGATTTCAGAAATATTATTGAGTATTGAATTCAATCGATCATATTTGTATTTCTGAAGATATTCTGATGAAGCTCTTCATCGCGTTACATCTAAGTATAATATAAATCACAATACTTTCCAGACATTTTGATTATCTCAATTGAGTCGAAAGATACAGCTACAAACTCTAAATGTTATTAGGTGATGGTATTTGAATTTTTTTGAGATATTTCAATAATAATTCTTATTACATCAGAATGAATCGTGCAGAATACGATATTTTTTATGGATTTCAATTATCTCAATTCGTTTAGGAGATACAGAGTCAAACAGTGTGTGCTTCAGATTCGGCTATTCTCTCCTCCGTCCGCTACTCAAGTAATACAGTATGTGATCGTAGCATCCTTACAAGAAAAATTATCAGAATCTATTCTTCATGATATGTTTCATCTTAGAATATACTCATTTTAGGATATTTAGGTCTCATATTTCAGAAATTAAGTAATATTTGAGATTTTGGTGAGAGCAAATAATAAAATATTTTCAAGATTCACACACAGTCCTGCGAGTTAGTGACTTTCAACCTGACGAATTGTATGAAGCATTACAAACATGTTCCTAAACGTACTAGACTCTATTAAATTTGTGAAAGAACTGTATCAGTACATAATGGAAAATAATTCGAAAGAAATTTACCCAGATATTCACTTTGTATATTCGATTTTGTTAACAATACCGGTAAGCACAGCCTCTGCAGGAATGAGCTTTACGAAATTAAAACTAATAAAAATTATTTGAGCAATACGTCAGAAAAGACTTTCAGTTTTGGCAGTTTTATCTATTGAAGCAAATACAGCATCTAAGCTGAACTATGGTACAATCATTGGGAAGTTAATTGAAGCTGAGAGCAGGAAATCTCTGTTTTTTAATTTTGAGTCTAAGAATATAGTTCAGTTTACATTGTCTATACTATAATAAAGTTAGTAGTAAAATGCTAAGATTCAACTGTTTTTCAATTTATAACATTGCTTCTTGCGTCATCACAGGGCCTAGTAAAATATACCTTGCCCACATCAAATTTTGATCTTGTCCCGCCACTGCCAACAGGAAGTGCCTTTAGAATTGATTACTATTGTTGAACCAAAAAATCGATGGAATAAATGTTTTCAGTTCATTTATGAAGTCGAAAGAATTGAAGTTATTTGGCAAGACGAGGTGACAGCGAAAGGAGAAATCATTAAGTTTATTGAAAGAAGAGTATACTGGATGTAAGATTATAGTTAAATTACGTATGTTTTACAGGAAAGTGTCTGCTCTGAGATATGTTAGATTTGGGTCCACTTTTCTCGAGAAATTTTTACTGTTTACTGTTTTATATGGAATTTCTATTTGTAAGCCTTCATAAATATGAGGGTTTAATCATTTTTGAACGACCCATTTTTGAGAAGTTCTAAAAATCACATTTCCTGTGTATTCGTGGTTGGTCTTCGGATAAAAAATGACAGAAAATTATAGGTCAAGTATATCTGAGCTCAAAGAATTCCTAAGGAACGTTCATAAATTTGAACCTTATAGCCCATTATCACGGAATACTTGTACCTGCAATGTTATAGTAAATATATGCTATGTGAGTAACGATGGTGGAAATGAAATGGAAATTGGGGATTCTTGTGTATTGTTCGTACGCAGAAATTGGTATATGAAGAGTGATTTCTGAGAGCGCCATCAGTCAAGTCGTGTTTTTGTTGTGTGTTACGAAAATGGAACAGCGGAATTTAGAGCAACCTTATGCCATCAAGTTTTGTGTTAAACATAAGGAATCCGCGGATACGACCTTTAAAATGTTGAAACAGGTTTATGGAGAACATTCCTTATCAAGAGCATAAGTTTTTTGTTGTCACAAATAATTTTTGGAAGGTCGAGAAAACGTTAAAGATAAACCTCACCAAGGAAGACCGTTCGTTCAACAATAAGGATACTGGATGACCAGTTAGACTTGAAAACTTCTACGGTACATCAAATTTTGACCAAATATTGCAAGGCGAAAGATTTTTGCCAAAATTGGGCCGAAAACCTCACAACTGAGCATATATTCCTGTAGTTCCTCAGCCCTTGTGAGTTTCTCTTATTTCAAAATTGAAAAATGTCTTAAAAGGACGTTATATTGAGAGTCTGACCGACATCTTGAAGGTCTTATTAGTTGAAGCCTTCTAGCGTTACTACCAAGATTGAAAACAACGATTCCGCTAGTGTATAGCTGTCAAAAAGAATTACTTTGAAGGACCCAATATTGTCGAAAAAAATAATTAAAAGTTCCATTTCTTTTCTCACACACCTCGTATGTAAAGCTCTTGTACGTTTTCGAACACAAGTGCGACAATCAATTCTACTTCAAAGAAGTTTTTGCTTGAAGCAGCAGATGAGCTGTACAATAATTGTTGATGGGAATAAAGCAGATATAATCAAATATCAATTTCATTTTTCTCCCCTCCTAATGGTCAACTATCCCTAATTGATTAAATTATGTCATAATTCGATAACGTAGCCATTTATGCTGATGCCGCCCGGCCTAAATCAATTACCTGACTTTTTCTGACTCCTATTGAACCGTCGACTTTTTATATCTGGTGTTGATTTTTCTGGCATATTTCCATTCTAATGATTGTGAAAAATACCGTCCAACGAATTGGTGCAGATAGAACACATATTCTATTTGGGAATACTTTACTGTTTCATTATGCTTCAGAATCTCTAGAATCACTTGCTCTTTCAAAACAGGAAACCGAGGAAATCTCAATTTTATGGATTTGAGTCCCGCCTTTTATAAAAACATCCTTGATAAAGACGCAGCATTAAACGTATTTTTAGTTGAAACGATTCCGCGAAATAATCGTACTCAGATTCCTCTTCCAAGCATTTCCTTTCTCATCTTTCGCGATGTCATCATTAAAATCGTGATATTACATCTGGCGGAGTTGACAAAGAATATATGTATCTCCATCTCTCTTTCTCTTCTACAAAGCCATAAAAACGTATGTGGAAGAAGGGCAGAGGCCCACAACGTGCCAAATAGACATCAGAAATCTTTCAGGGCAGTTAAAGAACAATAAAGATGAAGATAGAAGTATGATGAATTGCTATAAAGAGATGTAACTTAAAAATTAGGATTTATTAGGTGTGACTTTGCCAGATATTTTGATTTAGTACACACATTATTCTAGTCTGATCACAATCAATATTATTATTATTATTGAAATATTTCTGATGTGTATTTGGCACACTGAATTCCTTCAGTATCTCTATATGATGTTATTTTGCAATCGAAAAGCCAGAATTTGAAATATATTTCCATGTGACAATGTTCATCATTCGAAATTGCAGAGCTAAAAGAGCTTTAACATTATTAAAAATGACTCCATTTCTGGTCTTATCTATTTCCTTCTAATTACCACCTGGGACTTATCTTTCCTACCCCGCTAGCTATTTCTCATCTACAAATTTCCTGCATAGTATGAATCTTAGATACAGCACTATGTAGGCTTAAATGTAACTTCCCTGCAAAACGAGGAATATACGTCTAGTGCCTGTAATTATTTTACCACGGGTTCGTGTCTCCATGCGTAATTACTCTGCGACCGTCTTCTGTTCTGTGCGTTATCAAAGCAACAATACGTGGGGTATACAAAGAGAGCGAGTATAGCTAGAAATGTAAGACGATAGATGAATTCCGAGATGAGTAAGAAGAAAAATAGATCATTAAATCATAAAATAAGAGCATCCCTTGTTCAACAATAATGTCAAAATTCATATATTATTCATCAGAAATTTCATCAAGGATGTTAGTACCACATTAATCCAAAATTAAGTAGTAAAACCTAATTAGTTTTGCTCGCTCATTCCCAACGGTTGGAAATTTTATTTGAACTATAACTTTAAAAATGTATAATAAAACCGCGATAGTAAAATTTCTCAATTTTTATTCCATGTCCAATTCCACGTTTGATAATCAAGTTAGCTAATAATCATTAACATAATATCACTGGCAGAAAATCCTCTCGATGTCTCCTTTCTTCATCTTCCACTCTTTCTGATGACGTCTCATTTCTCCTTCCCTTGCGGACTATCCGACTGTGGTCTCTAGTCTCCACGTTGACGTCTGCACAAATTTTCGCAAATTTTCACGTTTCGCTCATTTGGCGAAGTGGGACGCAGTCGACGACTTCATTTCGCTCTTGCGACAGTACATAGGCGGAGATTGGGGGTGGACTCGGAGGTAATTGTTCGCAAAGACTGATTTGCAAAGATTCGAGATTGTATGTCGGGTTCAGAGATTGAATTGCATTGAGAAATCTGCTGAATTTGCGACAGTGGTTTTGAAGAAGAGAGAATTTAAAGTACAATTTGAACATTTGCATTCGTTACAGTTGATGACGACGATATAAAAGTTGATGACTACCAAACGAAGCCAGTAATTTGATTCAACCACCGCGATAATATTGAGTTAGAACATTGCGGTTCTGTATTATTCACAGAATAAATGAACGACGTAATGTTTACAATTTACAGAGTAATCATTATTAGGAAGGAGAAATATGTTATATTAGCATGATTTGATGAAATCTCCGTCTATGCAATCCTACCCCTGTCGTCGTTTCGATTCACCACTTTCCACTCTGCAAAACTACCCCCTCTTCCATAATACTTTCCAAACCCTCTTCCTCCTAGCTGTATATGTATATGTAACGGCGCCAAGACGGCCCGAGTATTCCCGAACACTTTCGAAGTTGTTACACTTCTCGTAATTACTCGACGTCGTGCGTCGCGAACGATTTTCCAGCGAGAATTGATGCAACCGAAGGAGAAATTCTCGCGTGGGATCTTACTAAGTTCATGAGAGTGTAATAGATATTGAACACTTGCTATTAAGAAAATGGGGCGAAAGTTTCAACTAGGGAAGACGTGAACTTGGACATGTTAGAATGTATCAAGGGAGAATAAAATATGCTAGCATTGTATGAAGTGTCAATGACTTCCGTTCCAGTGTTCAAGCTTGATTATCAAGGGATCAATTCGTGGAATGTGGAGTTAACTCACGAGGCTGTTACTAATTGAGGTGAAATTTGTCTCAGTTGAATTATTGTGCTGGAGATGTTTCACGCTCCACTATTATCCCTTGAAGTTTCCCGAATCGATTTCACCCTAATAACATTTTGAATATTTCATGAATGTCTTGAATGTATTCACAAACTGAGATCAATAAATATGATGAAAGAAGCCATCGCTTTTTATATTCTCAATCTGCCTACTCTTTCGCTGGTATCCACAGTCGTTCGCCCATCTATGAATCGCCCGTTTCCACACTGAATGACGATTAGTCAAAAACATCACTTCCACATAGAAACAGCACTGAATGTGAGCCCTCAGGAGCATTTTAACCTTATTGTAGAATAGCACAAGAAAAAGAAGATTGATAATAGAAAAGATCAACTAGCTAATAGGAAGAAAATCCCAATAAACTTTTTAAAACAAACTGTTTGGCAATGATACGATCATGAACGGAATACGACTATGTGGAAGTGCTAACGAATCAAATATTGCCAATATATAAGAAAAAGCTTGAATAAAATCCGGTGAGGTATACTTTGTGCATGTATCTTGAGATACAATACGTAAAAGAAGCCATCCAGAAGAGAATAGGCAAACATCACATTGAATTAGCACCCGATCCGAGTCCTCTAATTCTTCTTCTTCATTGAACACTTCAACAACAGACGACTGGATGTACAAGATTTCTATTAGAAGTGAAGTGATGCTCCATCATTCCATTATAGTAGGAGACCGCGCCAAATTTTTCTAAACTCTGCTGACTTTTTCAGAGTTTACATAGTTCCATGTGTGTCAATATTCAGCCGTAGTATAAAAAAAACAGGACACTTCCCGTATTGCTGGCAGTTCCTTAAACAACAAAAGGATAAAAGTGTCAATTGGCGAGGGATGTCTGCTGTGGAACCACAATGAATTGACATTGACATTGACATTTATCATGAAGGTTGGATATGTCCACGATTAGAATTTAACATATGTAAGGTAATTTTATAAAAATAAGATCTGAATCAAGATGTCAAGGATCAGAGGTATAAGACAAAATAGGATAATGTCTGAACGTGGAAACGAAAAGATTAGCACTACCCAGCTTCTATCATACTTTCGGTGAAGATTGGTGGGGTCAAATATTTTTATTCATATGCGAGACACGCTTGACACTAATTTCCATCTTTTATTGTTTAAGGGAGTGCCAACATTACTGGAAGTGCCCCGTTCTTCAAAATTTCGGTCAAGTCAATATAAAAAAGAATTATTCGTAGATTCCATCCAAAAGGAGTTTGGCGCAGTCGGCTATTAGTGCATCATGTACTTATCAGAAAATTAACTGCTAAGCAGGTCGTAAATTATATCTCCTATAGATAAAACTGTCAGAATCCACCTTTTATTAATAGTGATAAAAGTAGGGATCCCAAGAGGAAATTTTGGGATTCACTCAAGCACGGCAGATTAACATAAAGGGGGACACCTTGCACCCTATTGAGTACCTCTACCAAATTCAAGCCCTTTTTATAGGAACGCGGGTGCAGTAGGATAGTAAAAAAAAATCGATAGTTGGGCATAGTCGAGCGCGTCAGATTTAGCTATGATCGGTTAATTACGTGCTGAATAGTATGCATTCCAATAATCTGACAGATTAAGTGAGACGTAAGGAAGTAGGAAAGTCACAAACTAGCGAAAAAAAACGTCAACCCGACATTCTCGAGCGCGGTCGATTTTTTTTTTAATTCTGTAGAAAATAATTCAAGAATCACGGAAAGAATATAATCTGCCGATTTCCTCAAGTCAAAATGGCACAAATCGTCAATAAAGCTTAGTGCGCGTTCAGTGAAACATGTATTCCAAGCCTGTAGACGCTGCCTCCACCGATGAATGGGCATATATCATATGATCTTTTTTTCTTTCTACAATCTAATCTTCAAAATCCAATAGATCCCCACAACACTCGAGTAAATCCCCATTTGGCATCGTGGGCTTCCCTACTATAACAAAACCAGAACAATAGGTAGAAAAAAGGTTTTTGAATTGAGCCCCATTTCGCTGAATAATTTGGTGGCATTCCAACCACAATAATTGACATTGATATTCATTTGATAATTGTAATCGATTTATTATGGAATCTGGACATGTCCCCGATTAAAATTTATCATAAGGATTTGACAAGGATCAGATGAAGTTATTCTTCTGTAAAAATAAAATCGGAATCAAGATGACAAGGATTGAGACTTCAAGACGAGATGAGATTATATCAATATTGACTTGATAATTATTGTCTATTTACCATGCAAGTTGTACAAGTTTCCATTTAGTATTCATCATAGGAATATGACAGAGACCAGATCAGATTATCCTGCTATATAAATAAGATCTAGATAATGATGACAAGGATTGAAAGTTCAAGACGGGATGGGAATATGTCAATGTCGATTCGATGTAGTACCAGGGCAAAATTAGTATATTGGATTGTCGTACCGTAGACGGTTTTACCAGAAAGAAATATATGGTTTCGGATTTCCTTAATTAAAAGTCTCACGTATTCGGGAAGAATCTAGCAGCCTTTCCAAAGACAATAGAACTGTACTAGGTGGACAAAAGAGATTCTTCCCTCTGCTTATATATAGAGCTACGTCGTTTACTTGAGAGATCACCGAGAAAATCGAACGGTCGGAGAGTGGATAGAACTACGGGCAGGTTGATATGAATCTAATTGTAAAGTGTGGGGTAGAATAGTTATTTTATTGGTAAAATTTTTTGTGCTCTCTCTTACACATGTATTAAACATTGTTGCTTATCAATTTTGAATAAAAGAGCTTTATATTTTTATCTTCAACCTTAAGAACATTACAATATGATGCAGACGCACTTCGCTCCTACTTTAGGCAATGATACCTGTTAGACGAACAGTTGCCTCTCTAGTTATATATGATGACTAGCAGTTGTCCGCGACTTCTTTCGCGTGGAATTCAGTTTTAATAATAATAACCATATATTTTAGGCTGTATAGGCGTAACATTGTCATAAATATCTTACAAACTAACATGAATATACAAATATAGTATTGCAGGTCAATGAACACAAAACTTTGACTCAGTAATTAGAAGTGTGAGAATAAAAAGAAAAACTGAGATATTTTTTTCACAATATGTCTTCATATACGTCATTCTTTACTATTTTAGAGAACAGTGTCAGTACAATTAGGCAATGGGGTGAGCTCACACGCAAACTTGCTACGTAAAATTGGCCATGGGAGAAACAGCACTGTCTTGAGTCAACTCCTGCGAGTCTTGAGACTTTTCCCCTGTGACTTCAAAACGTACTAGCAGAGTAAACTGCAGTCACTTAAACTCAAAAGGATTATTTTGAGCCAAAGGGAAACGCGGCAGAAATACAATTTTTCCTTACGTGTCTACTTCCGAATCTGTATCGGGCGACAGTTCTTGGAGGAGTCACCTCAGGCAGATTTCTCTTCCTGGACCGTCAATTGAGAAAGGCTGTCCGATACTGGTTGCGTCTATCCAATGATGTCCCAGAAGGCTACTAACATGCCCCAATCAAAGATGGTGGTATGGAAAAACCGTCTTTGCTGTCTCTCATTCCAGTCTCCACACTTCAGCGACTAAAGAAGATGGAAACCTCCACTCACTCTGCGGCATAAGTCGCATACAATAATAAGAGGATCCAGGGCAAGATCACCTGGGCCAAGAAGGCGCTAGTTCATCAAGGCTTTTCAGGAGAGGATTTCACCGCCAGACGCTTTGAGCGTCCAAACTTCACGAGAGCGTGGACAGTGCACAACTTCGACAAGCCTCGAGATGCGCACCTTTAACAACATGGGTACTGCCAAACGCCCAAGCAATACCAGGAAGAGACTAGGCTCAGTATCGCCACGTGTGGATAAACACTCTTTTCCCCAGAATTAAGGTATCGAGAGGCGAAATGAATGCCAAGCCAAGTAAAACAGCAGCGTACACCATCCAGCGCTGTTGGCATTCACATGGCGAACGCATACTTGAGCACAATACGGTCGCAAAGACGGTCGTAAAGTCTTTGGTATCCAAGAGATGGAACGTCAAGAAAGAAACCCACATTCGAACCACAGAAGGCATCAGGAAACCTGATATAGTAGCACCCAAAGATGAAAAGGCAGCTTTTTAGAAAATCCCACAGCAAGAAGAGGGCATATTACGCTGCCAACAAAGACGTTGTTGCGAAGAAATTCGAGGTGCCGCCAGCAAATGTAGTAACTACCATCTGCACTATATACTGGCAAAGGATCTGGTGCGAGCAATCGTAAAATAATCTCCACACATTAGCGAAATGGCCGGCCTGACTACAAGAGTTCAACAAAATGACCAGCAGAACACCCGCTGCCATCAGGACGGGAGTTGGATGAAGTATCGAGCATTCGGGGCTCCCCGATTTGGTCAGCTGTCTCCCCCTCTTCCCATATTCTTATTTGTCTATTGTATTGTGAAATGAGACGAAATGAATTGTACTATTATTAATGTAAATGAAAACAGCCAATAAATGTGACAAGCTTAGCTCCAGTCACTTATAATAGTTGTTTCTACTATATTACGATGCATAAACTTGTAGGAAGCCTAGTACCAGTAATAGTTTGGGTGGTTTTTAATTTATTTGTAACATTATGGGTGTGCCCAAAAGTAACAATAGCCGATAATATGGAAGACCAGGTGAGTTGAGCGTATTCAAAAATATTACTGGGTAATGAACGCGTTCGTCTTTATTTACTACAGGATCTATTGAACTGTAAATCATTTCTTCCCCTTCAAATAATTGCAGTAACATATCATTAATAACTGCTGCTTGCTCGGTGCTAAATTGAATTTCGGTGTATTGAAATGCAAGGTTGGCTCTCAGAACGACCTCCACATAATTCTGAGCAAGTTGTTATCCTCGTATCCTCTGTTTTAAATCAATTGAAAAAGATTGCCAATAGAAAAAAAATCTGATACTGTTCTGTTTGGACTTCAAGTAAACAACTATTAAATGGAAAATGTGTAGAAATGCACTATTGCATTCAGCTAAGAAGCTTCAAGAGCCGTCAGAATATCATTATTATTATAATAATTTTTATTATTATTATTATTATTGAGAAGGTGGTCCTGCTAGATAAGCAAGTTTGCCATATCGTTGTTAAGTTTTTGATGTAGAGTCGCTAATACTTGAAGAAAATGAAATCAATGATTTTTTCGCAGATATATGCTCAAATATAATTGAAAATTGTGAATAAAATGAGGTAAAATCACGAGCACAAAAAAGAGCAAAAATATAATATGAAGCAGGAGAATTACGTAAGTTCATTTCAGAATCAAAATTGATGTTATCAAAGAAGTATTCTTGACAGAAAGACGGTTCACATATCGTGCCGCGAAGCCTAGGGTTTCGGCCCGCGTAATGTGCTAAATGCTAGTACCTACCTATACTTTAATGAAGTACAAATTTATACTAACTACGTTATAATAAGATCTTCTGTTTATTACTCCAAGCTTTCTGACTTAGCGGTTTGGGCTGTATCTTGATCGATATATCAAAATTTAAAGACTCTTTTTCACCTCTTTGGGGGTGAAATTGCGGAAAATCATTTCTTAGTGCTCGCCTACGTTATAACAGAAACCCAAAATTTCAAGTCACTAAATCTAGTAGTTTGAGCTGCGCGTTGATATATCTGCCAGTCAGGTTATTCTTTCATATATATGTATATAGATGGCAAATGATTTACAATTTAGTTATAGACCATCGAAGGCTCCGAAAAACAAACAGACTTTCAAATATAGAGTTTATTCGATAACATTTATTGATAATATTGTTAGGGAATGTTTGATATCAGTCAATATTTTGTGGATACAAAGACCCGTATTATAGTTTTATTGTAGAGCATTGTTTGGGTTGAAATATGACTAATAATGCTGATATGACAGCAAAGTCTATAAAATTGGGATTGTCAACAGTTAGACTGGAATATTTATTGGCATGATATATCAATGATTCTGATAATTCGAAATAGCAGTCAATTTCAATTCGAGTTGGATATCATATCTATAACAAAGTGATTACATTCATTTGCTGATACTTACAGTGCTGTCACATCAAAATAAAATTTCAATGGCTGATCATTCAATTGAACTCTACTGTATGCAAATAATTCTATATCGGAGAAAAAAATTTTTCGAGTCCATATTGTATACCTCATTTAGTATTATGGTTAATGAATCAAAAATTAATAATAAAAATGTTTCTTTTACCTTTGCTTGCACCAGTAGTTTTATCCCTCAGAACGTTAATCTGATGAACGCGTCCAAACTGTTCGAAAAGGGCTCTAAGTTCTTTTTCGTCCATCGAGCGCGGTACTTGTCCCACAAACATCTTGATGTTATCGGGATCGGGCTGTTCGCCCGCGGACTCCGGGCTGCCTCCTCCAACCACACCACCCGCAATGCCACTGCACACGTTGTTGTTCATTGTGAGCGACCTGAAACAGAAAAAAGTCATACTTGTAGCAAATATATATCTTAATATACTGAACTAGCAACTATTAAAGAATTAAAATATCCGGTTTCATGAAGGTGGGTTTGATTAACCTGGATCAAAATAATTTATTCCTTCAAACATTGTAGAGTTCATTGTTTCGGCATCAATATAGGTATCACCTCTTTTGTCCTCCCACAATCACTTTGTTTATTACATAATAGCTACATCACGGTACACATAGGACTAGGAAATATTAACCAATGGATTAACCCGTCCGATATTATAGCATCTAATCCTGGTTGAGCTTCGCATACATGTGATGATGCCGTAGGGTACATCTGTCTATGTATGTATTTAGGTGGATGAGAAATAGACAGCTATAATTTCTGCATACAAGACGCAAGATGTTTGTGGATGTACGTTTGGAGAATGTTTGATGGAGGAATTAACAAGGAGTGCCCAGACTTTGCTTACCATTATCAGAGATTATAACCCAGACAAAATAGACGAGAAAAAGTGCTGAGCTTGCATTAATTCCGAACTAACTGAATTTTTGTATAGGTCTTGAATATGTCATCACAAATACTATGTCAAAAGTCCCCATCGATCCCGCTTAGGCGTTGTTTTTTATCCAATGTCAAATGTCACGAATATTTGTTTTTTGCGTATATTTCTGAAATAGTGAACGCTACCGACAAAATTGATGGAAAAAAATCTATATAACATAAAGATCTCAACAAAACAGGTGTCATTTTTTTCCCATGGAGCACCGTTCTCGAGTTACTGCGATTTCAAACTTGAAAAGGTGAAATAAAAGAGTGCAGTTTTCTTGTTGTCCTCCAACATCAGCTTCTGCTTATCAATACTTGTTTCGTGTGTTTCACCAAGTGCAAGTGTGGCTGAGCAATAAACTGAATCCTGAGGACTGAGGCTGTAAATTGATGAATAATAGTTTGGAACCAATCAAGACCTTATTTCCACCTGCTCCAGAGAGACTGTTGAATACAATTGCAAATTTCTTGGATCGAAACATATCGTGGAGTATTTCTACTGGGAAAATCACGTTAAAAAAAACCGACTACATTTCCTCAGAGGTGGTACGGATATGTTTGCATATCTACGGTCTGAAGTCGCGATAATTCGAAAACGGTGCTTCGTACGGAAAAAAGTATTTACACCTTTTTTATAGAAAATTTTACGATCTGAAAACTTTTTCTGATCCATTTTCTCGGTAGCTCTCATTAGTTCAGAGATATACGAAGAAAACGAAAACTTGTGACCTTTGATCTCAAATAAAAAACAACGCACAAGCGAGATCGATGGCGACTTCTGACATAGCATTTATAATGACGTATTTAAGACCTTTACAAAAAACCAGCTTGTTGGAAATTAATGCAAACTGGAATGTTTATTTTGTCTGGACTTCTATAGAAAATAGAGACTTATACTCCCAGAAAATCTATATCGTATTTAAAATAAAACTATTGTGAAGGATCCGTTTATTCATCCTCTTATTGATCTCACTTGGTTTTAAATAGGCAGAACTACTCCATGGCGAGGGAGAATTTACGGTTTTCTATGAAAGGACTTCAGAATATCCTAGGTTTTTACGAAACTTAATGAGAGCACTTCTTTTATGCATAGCTTTTGAACAAGTATGCAAAAATGCTTGATGGAATGCAAGATGAATATAATGCACGCTAACTTCAGAGTAGAACTAAAAGTTTTATCGGAATTTAATTTTTTACTAAGGGATCAATAATGCACTGTTGTGGGACCGCAGTGTTTACTTGTTTGCCTAACTCGATATTGTGGGAGAGGCTCTCAAACAGTGCAAATATTTTTCAACACTGTATGAAATATTGAAGAAATTGTATTGCACACTATCTCATTCTTCTTGTCACAATTTATTTTATTTTTTTGAAGTGCTGCAAGCAATAGACGGATATACAGACTAATTTTGAAGACCTATTTTATCTCGATTCAAAATAAATGATGAGAGAATATAAAAACCCTATTCTAGACTTTTAAGAATCGTTTTCTGGTCGCGTTTACAAACACTTACTTTCTTTTTCATGTTTTATTGCTCATTTAAAGCACATTGAGTCTACCGCTGTTCGGCATATAAATTGGAAGGATCTCTGTTCCACTAAGAGCCTAGATTAAATAGGGATTGCTTTGTGAGGATTTTGTTTACATCTACATTGTAGAAATAACATTATTTCATTCGCAGGTGAATACAACTCCCTAGAAGCCATTTAATTGTTAAATTACAAAAGGAATAAACAAAGTGGGTAGCAGTTGATCCTTGGGTATTTTTGGAAATCAATATTCCGTTATTATATAACAAGATCTTCTAGAATAACTGAAAATTCTTTTAGTTTAGAGGATGGAATATCAATTTATAGTTTTGATTCAAAATATCATGCAAAATTACGGAACGCGTACAAAAAATAGTAATTTTCAAGCCCTTCGAATATAATATCTAAAATCAATATTAGAATATGATATATTGAATATATCAATTATTTTAACTAAAATATTCAATGAGTCTCTGAAAATAAATTAATGAATGCATTCAGGTTTGTATATATTCGACAGTACTGAAATTTCTAGACCAAAATACCAAAATTAATTCGATATCACTGCAGCAGTGATGAAAAATTTCGTATATCACAATGGAAATTTTTATTGTCATTCGAAGAACCGTTTTAAAAGTAAAATAAACGCCTCTAAAAGATACTAAAATCAGTTTATTAATTGAATTTGTTATAATATTTCTCTTTATGAAGCTGAAAATTATTGAAGCAGAACTTTTTATGGGACACTACTGTTTTGAAATTGAGAGTAAACTCATAGAGCCAGCAATTTTAACAATAGTTTAATGTAGGTACTATATTCATGAGTATTTCATAAAATTTAATACTTTTTGTGAGACTCAAGGAAATTATCAATATATTAATGTCATAGGAAGGTTGAACATTATAGCAACTAATTTCTAATCAAATGTCTTTGCTTTTGACAGTTTGGTTTCGTGAGCATTCTGATAGATTTCATCAAATGTGTTACATCTACGTTTATTTTAATAACAGTTTGGTGTTTTATATACCCAAGCAAATATTTTGTGATGCATTCAATCGGTGGAAAGATATTTTAAAGAATGAAATATATTTTATGACATTTGAAAAAATTACCCATAGATTAATATAATATAGAAAGATTGGACATTGTAGCAATGAATTTCGGAACAAATATCACTTTCATTCACATTAAACGATTGACTGATGTTTGCTAAGCCATGAGATGCGGTTACGAGTCATAATGCCAAAAAAAAATCACCTTTATACCGCATGTTCAGGTTAGGCAATGAACTTTCTGACTTAATTGATATTTTTTCTTCCTCGATTATTAGTTTTTGTAGAATTTTGGATTCAAATTTAATGTAATTCCTCATTTTTTTGTGCTTTCTATTTATATTAGTATATATATATATATATTTTTCTGTTTGATATATAATTTTTGTATTATTATGTTGTAATTCAATCAAATACTTTTTGTAATTTTTATTTTGCTACCCTTTTACTGGGCTTTTGCCTGTTGGGTAGTGCATGGTAATAATAATAATAATAATAATAGTACTTCTAGTTTTCGTAAAGAATACACTACAGACTATTCTCAAATTCAGTGAAAATTATACTGATTCTATTTGTACTCATAGGAATGGGAGGATTAATAGATTGTTACAAATAAGAATACTAACAGAATATTTGCAATCCAATGAAGACCGGTCGTAAGAAATGAACAAAACATGATAGAAATGTGAAATCTTCACCAAATAAAAGGAAAACCTTCCCAGTTCGATACTTATGCAGTGCAATGCGATGTGGTTCATATTTATTGCCTTACAAATTTCTAAGCGATATCCAAGTTCTTCCCAGCTCCTTAAAGTCATGGTCACTTGATACGCTTATACTTTTACTTGTGAGGTTTTGTAAAGCATCATGTCCATAGTATACATATCGGTAATAATAATAATTTAGAACAAAGAATCACAAAAGATATTCACTCAAACCAGACGTCCTTAACCGTGTATGGAAAAAACTTGAATACCGTCCAGGTGTGTGTAGGACCTCAAATGGACACCACATCGACTGCACTGAATAGGTATGAGACTTAAAAGTTTTCCTTTTATTTGGTAGAGATTTCATATTTCTATCTTTTTTCGTTCATTTCCTGTGACCGATCAAAAGTGCACTATGACGGTTCATCATCATCATCAGCGTACGCTCCGGCGCCCGGAATTGGCGAATCCGCAACGCGCCTAGACATCTCAGAATGTATCAAATGAAGTCTATGAGAATCTGGATGCACGTTCAGTTGAAATATTTTAAAGTTTATAGAATAACGTTCTGGAATGTTCTTGAATGAGTGGGACGTCCTGGCAGATTTTATGGCATTTTGAAACGTTCTGAAATATTCTGAAACATTTTATAACGTTTTAGAGTAATCTAAGACATATTGCAGTATTTTAGACCACCCTAAAGCATTTTTGAACATTGTATAATATCCCAATGTGTCCTGGAATGTTTCAGAGTGATTTGGTACGTTCTAAAGTGTTCTGAAATGGCCTGGAGGATTGTACGGCATTCTGAGCCGTTCTCAAAAATTCTAGAACATTTTGTAAAGTTTTGAAATGTTCTAGAATATTCTGCAGCATATTGAAATATTATCCTAAGACATTTTAAGACATTGTATAATCGTGATGTGTCCGGAAGTGTTTTGGTACGTTCTAAAGATTGTACGATGTTTAAGAGTATTCTGGAACATTCTATAACGTTTTAAGATAATCTGGAATGTTCTTAATTATTCTGGTGCGTTTTAGACCATTCTAAAGCATATAGGAGCACTAAAACATTCTGAAATGTTCATGAATGTCTTGGAACGTTCTGAAATATGGTGCTCTAAAGCGCTCTCAAATATTTAAAATTATCCTGTAACGTTTTGAAGTATTCTAGAACATTTTGCTGCATTTTAGAACAGAAAGTATTTTAAATCATTGTGTAACATTCTGACGTATTCTAAAATATTTCAGAGTATTTTGATACGTCATGTAACATTGTATAATGTTCTAAAGCGTTCTGGAATATTTTACAACGTTGTAAAACAGTCTGGAGTATCCATAAGCATTCTGGAGCATCTTAGAACATTTTAAAGCATATAAAGTCAATACATAACGCTCTGCAATATTAAAGAGAGTTTTGGAATATCCTGGAAGATTTTATGGCATTCAAAGACGTTCTCAAATATTCTGGAACATTTTATAATGTTTTGCAGTGTCCTAA
Organism: Dromius quadrimaculatus; assembly: GCA_963989225.1. Lineage (NCBI taxonomy): Eukaryota > Metazoa > Arthropoda > Insecta > Coleoptera > Carabidae > Dromius > Dromius quadrimaculatus. The sequence continues at coordinate 47,878,485 of OZ022331.1, read as the reverse complement.
AACATTCTGGGCCATTTTAGAACTCCGTTCTCTTACAACCGCATTCAAAATGACATCTAACCAACTGGTTTCCATGGCGCTAGATAATATTTTGGGCATATCTTGATAAACCCGTGGCATCAATCATTAAATTGGCCCAGGCTCATTCAGCACGGGCTGAAGCTATCTTCAATAATTTTCAACATTAGTATCTGAAATTTCTCTCAGAATATTTTTTTTTTCAAATAGATTTTTGCTGTCTTAATTTGCGCCTTTAAAAAAAATATAATATATAGCTTGTTTTATAAACTTTTTAGACACGCGTTCCTTTGAACACTTGCTTCGCTCTGATAAGCTTGAGGAGTCCTATCGGATAAGTTCGGTTTTCATAAGATTTGAGATCGGCAGATAAACGCCATGATACAATTGTCCCTATCATACCTTTTGTAAGAGGAAGATGAATACAATTCGATCAGGCTACTTCTATCTCCAGAAAAAAAATCTCAAGAGATTGCTTACGCTTGTCAGAGTATGTGAATCATGTTACAAAATAGACTATTAGTTGTAATTTGCAGCTACCGCTACCGTTCTCTGCTTCACGTTTTACTAACTGTTCAAGGTCTCTACGACCCGTGATACACTCAGGTATCTCAGGAAGATGTTCTTCTATGCATATTCAGGTTGAATTCAATGTATACATAACAAATATCATTTAAAATTAAATTATATACTCAAATATAATTGTTTGTTTTGTTTTTTGTTTAAATTATCAAAGAAACAAAAGAACAAAAAAATTTTTGGTGAAATTTGCAGTTTATAATATGAAGAACAATATCCCACCTCAACCATATAAATTCATTCACTGCAACAAAAGTCAGAGGTCTAAATCTTCAGGCACTCCACTAAATATAAGTAACAGTTTTTAATGGCAGCGAATTTTCTTCAGAATATTTACTAATAAAAATCCATTAAAAATAAAGCAGCAAACTATGAAAATTAAAACAGAAAAAAAAAATGGTATGATAATAATTAATATTGAAATTTGAATTAATTCAATATGGCCGCTGGAATTTTCTACACATTTTCTCATTCGAAATAAAAGTTCTTCCATTACGCTTTGAAGCGTCGTATTCTCTTGAATCTGTCAGATAGTAGTTCTGACTCTAATTTCAAAATTTTCTAATGTAGTTTAAGAAGTTTTGTACACCCTATCTCTTAAATAACCCTGAAGAAAATAGTCAAATGCAGTAAGATCCGGAGATCGTGCTGGTCAAGGATTTGGAAAATTTGTTCCGATCCATTCACCCTCATATCTTGTATCTAGATATGTGACTACGATTTTGGAATTATGAGCCGGCGCTCCATCTTGCTGGAACCACATGCCAACGATATTAGCGATGGGTAAGTCGCTCAGCAGATCTTCCACTTTGTTTTGTAAGAATGCTAAATATCTGTCTGCTGTCAGAGTACCTTGAGAAATAATGGGATCAATTATTTTTGTTCCAATTATTCCAACGTCTTAAATTAAATCTGTTAAATGGTCCATTGTTCGAAAAATATGATTCGTCAGAAAACAAAATAAGCGACTACCGATTTCCTACGCTGGTTTAAGAGTTGTATTCATATGCGATTAAACAACTATCTGACGAGCCCTGTTGTCTAGTACAAATTTGCTCTTAAATATTTTTTTGTATCTTTTAAAATAAACGAAATATTCTTAGTGCTGGACTTACAACAATCATCCTGTATATTCGACTGAATGACTACATCGAGACTTACTCATATTTTTCTGATTTCAGTAGCAATCTGATCATTACTGCTAAAATTCATTCATGTATCACCTTGAATCTACTGATATGCTGTTGAAACAAATAATAAAGTTGCAAAAGACAAATCGAATTTAAAATATAGATTGTTATTTCTTATTCTATCGCCAATACGAAAATTTGACATGACAACTCAAGATTTTATGTAATGTTATTTTGAAATGAATAATAATAAATAATTTCAGAAGCCTGACACTTTCAATATCATATTCTTCATAAATATATCAACATACCTAACTTTTTAATCAATATCAGGAGATTTATCTCATTAAATCATCGGTCTCAAGTTTTCTTTTCTTGAATATAACCCATTTCAACAAAAATGACTCTGCTATTCTGAACTGTTCCATTTCAATCATAAATCAACAAAAATGTCACTACACTAAAAATTAATATATCGATTTAAAAACACACGAATGGTCACTTAGTTCGAAACTAGAAACAAAAAACCCCAACTTGGCACAAGCCATTCACTGCTGGTCACAATCATGACTGCTACACGAAAACTGCATTGGAGAAAAGAATTTCTATTTTATTGGAACGATAAAACAAGATTTACTCATAGAATTTTCATATCAGAATTGCGATATTTGAGCGATAAGAAACGCTAGTAAAACTGCATATGCACTGGTTTATTTTTCGTCAAACAAGATTTTGTATCAAAAATTTATGACAAAAATAAAATTTACTCACTCAGTCTGCATTTCTTCCCTGAAGTAGAATTGTTCCAACATTGTGGAAGTTTTATTCCGATGTTTTTGGACACTGATTTCAGTAGAAAATGGATTCGGAAGAAACCACGAGGTTTTTAAACGCGAGAGCTGCATTGAACATGTGAATGTTTTCTTGTTAGATCGTGAATTAATTAAGAAATCGGCAAGGTAGAAGCTTATTCATTGATGAGTGTGGATCCATCTTTTGGTGAGAATTTAAAAAATATTCATCCAATACTCGAACCAATTATTTATTCATATACAGGGATTATAAATTTCTGAGCTAAGAGAGCTCCGATTTCAGGTGAATGAAATTTTTTGTGTACATGCATGGATCACCTCACAAATGTTTTTGAATAGATCCTGAAAAACTTAATAACAAAAAATGTTTCGTACAAGAACGTTTGTAAATTTGAATCTATTAGAAAGTGACGTACACATTTTATATTTCTGGAAGCACACTTTTAGATAAGAACATATTCTAATTTCGTTCCACAGACAGTATATATAAAACAACCATATCATTCCATTAAATCAACTATCGAACACTAAACATTGACTATTGGTTTCTGAGCCATCGAAGATATCCAGGAACTCCATCCCGCTCCTCTTCCAGGCATCACTGGTGTCCAGTGAGCAAAACAGCCGGAGTTTCGCGTTTGTTTTTCCTGATACGCCACCGCCGACTGTTAGTTCCGCTAGCGGCCGCATCAATAGCCTTCCACTAGTGGCGCTGCCATCGGTTGGAGAAGAATTACGAGGGTGTATATCTACCACTTCCGGCAACAGGACGATAGGATGAATACAGTGGTGGAGGAGGAATGAATAATTTGAGGGCACAAATAAATTGAATAATCCTTTTTTTACTAATGATTTAAGAACTGTGATATTCAATTATTATTATTCCTTTAGAATTGTGACTTTAATGCAAAAATAAATAAAACAATCAGAAGCGTATCAAATTGTTTATTTGCAGATGTGGTTTCTCTTACCACGCCAATGTTTATGTACCCTCTGAACTCTGTAGATACGTCCATTTCGATGTAGGCAATCGACGCATCGTTCGCCGAGAAACGTTCAATGGACGCACCGGACTTCCGACGTGGTAAACAAATAACACTGTGCCTCTGGTATATCACTACCGACGTCACATCCTCATTGCTATTCTCTCTATCTATGTGTGAGTTTATATCACTTTCAATAGCAAACATGCCGTTTTTGTACGATTGAACATATATTTGTTGATCTTATTTTGAAGTTATAACAAGGATAAATAAAAATATGTTTGTAGTTTACACACAAAGTTGAAGTTATGGTCAGTGATAGGAAATTAGGAATAAATAAAAAAAATACAATATGCATGACTTGTTGCCATATTTTATGCACTTCCTTTTTTATGTCGTTGCAAAACTTTAACTGAAATTCCAATTCAACTCTTGGTAAGATTTAAAAGGGACTCATATATTTGACGTTACCGTTTCGCCGTTCGTTGTTAGTCCAAAAGTTAATACTAATGTGACCTCTATGTTACTGATACTGGCATCTGTCATTAGATTCAATAACTTTTTCTGTATTTAGAGTTCCGTAGCCAGACGAAAAACAACGGGACTCTTATAATCTCGTCATGTCCATCTGTCCGTATGTCACAGCCATGTTACTAGGAGACTTTTGGCACTATATAGATGAAATTTGGAAGGAAAGTGTTTTTATGAACCGCTTCCCAATGATTTAGTGCAATTACGGAAAAACGGAGGTAACACACAATGAAAGTAACTGAGGAACGGAAAAAAAATTGAATATATATAACCGTGTAGGGTATCGTTAAATAGGTCTTGAAAAACAAGAAGAAAGTTCTGGAATAACTTTTTTATATAAGTCAATATTTGATGGAATATGTGCTTTTAAAGTCGTAAAAAGTGTAACTTCTTAAGAATATACGGAGGAAAATTCTAAAAAGTAAGGTACTAGACTTTGGGTAACGCTTTCACTGTTGGTTTGAATTAGATATGTTGTGTGGTTTTTACACGATTGCATGTTATTTTTTTCAGCTTGGCGACCAAATTAATAGCTTTTTTTCACTCAGTGTCTCTGAGAAATACTCTGAAACAGTGAACGCTCTTCTCCATTACGGAGCCTTCCATTGTGTGTGGACTGACAAGCACTTGAACATTTTTTTTTGCTTTCCTGATTGGAGACGTGCTTCATGAAACTTTCTAGCCTCATCTTCATAATTACCAAATAGAAAAAAAATGAATTCTAACTGATTTTCTCATGTTGAAAGACATCAATGAGCTATCAAAAGTCAAGATCTACGTGAAACTATTCATTTGCTAGGTAAAATTGGAAATTAGGTGAGAAGGAACCTAGACTTGGTTGATACTTGGAAATTCGGAGCTGAAACGTTCTAAATAGGAGATATTTCCAAGTATCATCCAAGTTTTGGTCCCCTGTCACTTAAACTCTGATTTTACCCCAACATTGAATCACCAAGAAGAAGTTTATTTATTTGTTACGGCAGCGGAATTGAAAAAACAAGTTTATGAAAGCAGCCATTTCAAAACATGTTGGTTCACATATCGCAAACAATGCGTAAACTAAGCGTTAACGCATCTCAGTTTCATCACCATTTTAACAAATAGCAGTCAGGTTTTATAGCCTGGATTTAGATTTTCATGATTTTTCATTTTGATAGCACTGTGCCAAAGGCAAAACATCAATTTGTTAGAATATCCTGAGGCCTAAATGTCAACTTGCCCTCTATATATAGTCAAAATATGAATTTTGAGGGCCGTAGAAAACATCTTGTATGCAATATATGCAAGCATTGAACAATGATTTTAATGATTCGGTAAGCCTTGAATTGTAAAGACAACTTTTGAAAATATTTTAGACTCTCGTCCCATGTACCACCTAGTGGACGATTTCAGAAGTAATTTAATGTCGCAATCATTAAGGCTCGACGAATTAAAATAGGAATCCTGGTCTCAAAATACTTTTTCCGTACATAAAGCCTTGTTTCGCACACTTGTTGCATGCATTACTATTATTTACTCAGCTCACAGATTTGCTTAAAGACAGTCTCGAAAATTTTATGCAACAAGAGCTTAAAGTTGAGCATGATGACATTAGGCCAAATATTTGATCACCAGACTTGCCGGGTTACTAGAGTTGTTGGCCGAATGTCATAATGTTTGTTTACGCTCGTACTGCATACAAGATTCTTTCTAAGAAAGCTCAGAGCACAAGTTGACATTTAGAATTAAAAAATATACGAACTAATGGATCAGTGATAATTACAATCATTTACGTTTAAATGTTGATATTTGGACGCAGAAAAGATTTACTTCATGCATCGTATACAATTATTTCATCAATTTATTTCAGATTGCTCCTACAATTACAGAAAGACTGTGCAGGAATAAAAAAACAAAGAGACATGAATATTTTAAATAAGATAAATTGTTTGAAAAAATCAAAACCTGAATATTTCACAAAGTTACAAATTCAGGAGTCGGTTTTAAACCATCTTCCTGGATAGGGCGACAACTGTAGACGCGTATTTCATCCTTATACGGACTCTTCAGAACGGTAATAAGGACGAAACACGTGTCTATAGCTACCGTCCTATTCAGGATAACGGAATAACAACCGACTCCTGAATTTGTAGCTTTTTAATACAGTCAAATTGAATCTTCACCTCGGAATGAGAGACAATAAGTAGGAAACTTGCACAAACCTTTCACAAAATGCACAAGAATTTGTTTCATGCATCTATTTCGGTTTCTATGGCTCCTATAATGTTCACATTTATTACAAAAATTGTGAAGCATGAAATTCCCAACTAATCTTATTCTGAGAGTTTTTTTATGCGCAGAACTGTTTTTGACATAGAGCGCGAAGAACGCACAGCGCTCAGCCATACAAACTGTAATGCAAGGTCAACAGTGAGTTCCAGTAGATAATATCTCGTACAAATTCAGTGAATCACTAAAATATCCTTAATTAGAAATGATTCGTGTTATTTATTGGTCAATACATTATATTTAATAACATTTTACATTTGTATAATATATTTTTCTAATAAAACTCCTACTTTGTGTGATTAAAAATTCATCAAGTGAAATAATTAATAGTATACCTCAATTTAATAGCAATACTGTTGATATGGATTACACAGCATTGAGGCAAGCTTTCCCATTACACTGACCACAAGTTGAAGTGCATTGCAACCCTGATTTTCTGCACCTGCAGGGTGCACCACAACCATTCTTACAGTTTCAAAATATTGTTCACATCTAGAGCCGATGGTAATATTGTTGTCAATGGTTCCAGAAATTCATTTTACAGCACCCAATCGCATTCTTTCATTACAGTATGTATGGCTGAGCGCTGCGCATTCTCCGCGTTCTATTTAAAAAACGGTTAAGCGCATAAAAAAATATTTCAGGTAAAATTTATTTGAAACTTGATGCTCCACAATTTTTGTGATAAGTGCCAACATTATTGGAGCCATAGAAACCGAGATATATGCAAAAAACCGATTTTTGCAACCTTTGACCTTGAATAACTTGAAACGCAGACAAACAGACTCTCAAGACAACTTTTAGGATGCCAAAATAAAGGTTTGTACAAGTTTCCAGCTTATTATCTCTCATTCCGAGGTGAAATCCTAATTTGACTGGGCTATTTGTGAAACATTCAGATTTTAATTTTTTAAACCGTTCAATAAATTCTATTCCACGGACATTTCTTGAAAGTCCCTTTACAGTGTCCTGTATTTCTTATTATTTTAAATAAGGTTGCGCTAGGAAACCATAATTTTCCAGTCAAATTTATGGCTTTCATATGATAATACTATATTGATTCCTGTATGCTGCAATTCAATACAATCAAATGCCAAAACTAGTCTATTAAATATCAGCCCTCTAAGAGTCTGTTGATTGATTAAAGGTAAATAAGTAGGAAAAATTAGTATCAACCCCTGCTTTCCAGTAAGTTTTGGGTGTGAAAACCATGGATCATTAATATATTTTGGTACTGTAAATCAAAATAAATGTACCCATTCATGTTACGGGAGATTTGGGCTGAAATTTAGTTGCGAGATTTGACCCCATCTGAAATCGAACCAGAATGAGGTTATTATTGATCAGCGCATTATATGCCGCAATTTGAAAGAATTGAGGGTTACAAGACTGTACCTCGAAGTTCTAACTTGATAATATATCTGTGATGATATATCTCTTATCTTTGGCTCAAGAACTAATCCTGATTATAAATTCTTCTGACTAGATTTATTTCAGAATCTAAAACGTTAATACAGGTGGAAAAGATTTGATTATATACCATTAGCACTAAAATGTACTCTCAGTCTACCACAAGACTTATTTGAATTAAAGGAAAAATCCGGAAAATCTCCATTCGGAGAAATATGATTAGGTCATGTTTGTCAAAGCTTAATGCACTTGATGAACGTAACTGAAGGCAGTAGCAATACTATATTATATTAGAAATTTAATATAGTAGTATAGCGTGCTTAGCAGTAATAATATTAAGCAAACCTTTCATGCAAATGCTGTCCATTTAAGTTATTTTTTTACGATAACATAAAATATGATACGTATCGACGCTTAGAAAATGCCTCACTTCACTAATCTTCTGAAATTAATATTTTACAAATATTAATCGTTGGCATTCTCTTCAGAGTCTAATGAACAAAAAATCAATAAAACCCGATTTCTATTGCGTACTCCCCACAAAAACTAAAAATACTCGTAGCTTGATGACTGATAGCCGCACCCCATGGTCAAGAAAATATCAATTCACCAATTGCACTATAAGTGTCCGCCACACCCGTATTTGGTGGAAAGCGTGAGTGATATTTATTATTCAAATTTCCACTCGAGGAATGACAGGTTCCAATTATCCAACAATAATAGCTGCATCATTTGACTAATTGAGTTGCAATGTTGTATAACGCAAGGTTTTCAGGTACACTAATGACCAGTTGCACTCAGATTTCAGGCTTCACTCAAATAAATGATATCGAATCTAAATAATGTCTGCAATGTTCATAACATATTTGACTCTTGTGGTTAGATAAGATATTGTTTAGTGAAGTGACACTTAAGATTTAGAAAACAGCGGTGCAACTGGCTGTAAGAGAACTAAATTGTACCACTCAAGTGGTTCAATGTATAAGTGGTAAAATCTTACCACTGACGTGGTAAAATTCAGATGATAGAACTCAAGTGATATAATACATTCGCTTTCCCGAAAATTCTGACGTTTTCCATGTTTTACAACTGAAAGTGGTACCGGTTATCATTTAAGTGGTTAGATTTTACCATTCAAGTTGCAAGACTTCATCAGTTATCGTACCACTGACCTTTCCACTTCTAGTAATTCGAAATACCATAAAATTACTACCAGTACCCCTTAAATACCTACCCTCACCACTAAGTTTTCTCTAGGAACGTTCCAATAGGTGACCGCAACGCTCACGCTCAAGACCGTGGCATAATTATCCATAACTGACAACTCTGATCCTTAAAAGAGAGGCAATATAGATTAAATGAATCTTACATGTCTCTTTACATTGATATGAGACAGAAAAACTATTCCTCATACTCAAAAATAATAGAAATCAATCAAAAAACGTACAAACGGAAATATTAGTCCAAATTGAAACGTGACATTTTTTACCGATTCGAATCTTTCTGCAAAAAGAAACAATTGTATTGTGGAACGATTATTGAGGCGACATGAGCGTTGGGATCGCCTAATGGAACGTATCCTTAGAGTACATTCCACTAGGCGACCGCAAAGATTTGCTCAAGAATGCAGCTTTTGTCCTTCCACTAATATATTATTTACTGTGGTCAGTGCTTTAAGTAAAACGATGCAAGTATCTATTAAATTTCAAATAAACTGTCAATTCGTGGCTGAGATCGAAAAGTGGATGAATTATAAGATTAAACTGAAATCAATCCAATATACTTGAATCAAATAATCTGTCATGAATAATAAATAATAATAATAAGAGACCGTAGAATAATCTGTCATATTGACAAATAAAAAATCTTGAATCAATCGACATAACTTGGAATCAAAAGTAAAAATTGGATAGACATCTTTTCAATAATTTCAAATTTCTTGGTGATATCTGCAAAAATTAACGCAAGCATTGTGAGCTTGAAGCGGTCTCGATTGATGACGTCATCTATGATGCATTGGTCTTGAACGTAACGACCACAATCGTCTTGTGGAACGGTTTGATGCAACATGAACATTATCGCCTAGTGGAACGTACCGTCAGTGCACCATACTGATTCTACATAATGATTGTCTGTCACGTGACTGGCGAAAATTCGCATTATGATCAAAACTATCTTCATGGAATAAAGTTAGTACAAATTTATTTATTTTGATAACTACATTACCGACATTTCAAGAACACAATGGCGTATGTTTTGCATATTTTCTGACGATTTCATCCATAATTTGATTCAGAAATATTGAAGATATTAGCTCGAAATTCAATATACAGAGGCAGTTACGATTAAGATCGAATTTCTTCCCTGTGCGCTTCTTCTATTTAGAGGATGAATGAATATATTAATAAATAAATAGTGCATCCTTCAGGTATCTTCATCGATTTGATTTTAATCATTGAATTATTTCGTTGCCTTAGAAACACAGAAATCAGTTATGTACATTGACAGTTCAATTGATTTGTCAACTTGGAAATACAAAATGTTATATCCTGTTCATTCAAATGTTTCACGACCTTGGATACTGACGAGGACATATTGGAATTAAGCGCAATCGATTTCTTGTAATGCTGATTACAGATACTAATGAGCGATAAGCTCTAATGTGATTACTCCCATTCTCAAAATTGATCAAAAGTCAGTTAGCTCAATATCCACTCAAGAAGTTATCAATTTTTCCTGTAAATTTTGTTTGATAATAATAAAATTGTTCTACGTGATCTCAAAACAACCCCTGATTCCTCTCAATTGTATCTCACTAGGTGGAATACTGGATTCATTTATAAATACTCAAATTTCATTTAGCGCAACGCCAAACTGTAGTCACATAACAAACTACCTCAAACTACCGCTAATACCTCACATCTCTAAATCTATATATCTATGTGAGCAATGAGCAATGTACATTTGCTAGTGAAGTTGGTAGTAGCTAGTTGTCGGATATAGAGTACGTATTCATAGCATATAATTTGATGTGACATGTTTATCCCCTCTGATGATGCTCAGAGGCGGACGATTAAAACTCAACAGGTTTGGTGGTTGCAAAATGGAGACCAAGTATCGATATGAAAGGACGATGGAACAATTGTTGGATTTCAATATTTGAAATGTGAAATTACTTCGCTATCAGATCAAGAATTCTGTCGTTACCCTCCAACGGAACAACACAATTAATATACTCCGATTACTTTTTCTGAAAAACCTTTTATTTAATTGGCCTACATATCTGACAACATAAGCCGCCTCCAAGGCTGCTTCTAAAAATAAATCCTTATCAACTTCCAATAGACACACACACACGCACAAATTTATTTACACACGTATGGACCAACACATACGTGAGCCTCCTGAGACCTCGACAAATAGGTACGAAAGGAGCGCAATATGAGATTAACTTCATTTATATAAGGCTTTAGTATCTAATTTAAATCTAATGCAAGAGGGAGCAAAGTCAACCTACACACATCAGATGTTCCACGGTAAATTCTATATATTTTCATTTTAAAATGATTTTAACAAAAAATTGTTCCCTCTGCACTTGTTCACTGCAAATAAAGTACCATTTAAAGCATTTTTGTGCTATTAATAAACCAAGTTTAGTTGCGGTGAGGGAAAATAACACCCCTAGTGATCACGTGACCACACAAGTGGAGATAGATGCGATAAACGCGAGCTTTTCTCTCGCTGTCCGATGCTATATTGTTCTCCGTGGAACTACAGATCATTCCAAATGCGTTTTTGTGATACCTAAGGATTATTGTTTGTAAACAGAGTTTTTGTGAGTTTTTTACGGTGGTAAAGTGCAGATGGGGCGAGGGAGAAGAATGTGTGTGGAGCTCTGAAGCTGGGGGAGCTTTTTGTTGGTTAATGTGTGGGAATATGCGCACGTAAAATTGTGAGTACAGGCGAAGAATGAGATTTTACTCTACACTGTTTTTGAAAGTCCAAAAACTCATGCAGATCGCCAGAAAGATTAGAGCTTCTCTTTTGACTGAAAGAGAAACTTAGTGGTTAAAAAAAAATTGGTGCAAAATTTCTTCAAACACTAATTATGATGCAATTCTCTACATTTTTATTGTCTCTACGAATCAGAAAACGATCCTTGATTCGTTTGTAATCTACAAATTCATAGACCAGTGATAATAGCATGCCTCTTTTCAAAACTTCAGGAATCCGTTGCTCACTTTTACTTCATTCAACTTCCGATTCAAATTAAAGACGAATATCTTGAGAATTCAGAGAATCCAAGAATTCAAATCAACTTAGTTCTGAAGTATTTGAGTTAGCGCCCGAAACTATTTAATTATAACATAAAATCAATTCATTATATTGATAAAGCCTTATAAAAAAGAGCTTTTGATCGCTGCTGAATTATCACAATGTTGTGAATCTAAAGATTGATATTTGATTTGATGGTTTCCTTGAACATTGATTTTATGATACTATTATAAAATCAATGCACATATGTAGTTTTTGAAGTTGTCAACCAATGAGGAATCATCTCATGTGTGATGAAAAACATCGCTTTGTAATCAGGATAGTAGAAATAAAAAGATTATCCTAAAATTATCTTGATAAATAGAGGGTTTACAAACCAATATTTCAGATAAAACTCTCATAACGTTTTAAGTCCTATAAGATTTATTCAATTTTTTTTTTACAAAGATGATAGTTTTCAAGAAACGGTATACTACTACCCTTGATTTGAGAGCTGTAAAAAAATCTTGATCACTTTTTTAATAGCTCTTTTGATGTTGCGTACGGAATTGTAATTAAATTTTTCTTAAGGGCCATAGTTCAACAGTAAAAAGAAAGAAGTTTCCATAAATTCTTGAATTTGCTCTTCGGATTTCTGCTCTCCTGATAATATTCGTGTGTTCGAAGAATCCAAAGATAGTGTCAAGATAGCAGAGATGAGAAGAGCTTTCCCAAACAGTTCCCTTGAAAATACAAGGACTTGAGGAATGAATGTTTAAAATTACTTTTAGCGTCTAACAAGATTTATTAAAAAATGTATTCTCTGAGGGTTTATTGTTTTTGCAAAACAATATGCTGCTATCCTAAATTCAAAAGTTAAAAGAGAATTTCATTCATGGTTTTGATAGTCCTTTTAAAATTGCGTACTGTGGTATAATTAAATTTTCGCTAGGGGGATATAGTTTAAGAGTAAATCGAGAGAAACACTTTTCATAAACCCTTGAATTTGCTCTTTGGATTACTGCTCTCCTAATAATATTTGTGATGAACTTTGTGTATTCAAAAAAACTTGAAAATAGTATCAGGAAAGCAAAGATAAGAACAGTTATTACAAGGGTTCAACGAGTATCATAGAATCAATGCCCCAAATATTTACTAATAGCCCAGTAGCCGACCGCACTTCATCCTTCTCTCATTGGATCTGCGGTAAAATTAAATATGAATCGGTTGAGAATAGAGTGGTTAATGGAGTACCAGACTTCATAAATTCAGGATGCCGTCCTAAGTATCGAAGAAATGTCTTTTTTGGTAGATATTCTCGGGGTAAACTTAATATTATTCGACAGCGGAGGTCAAATTCTTCAAGAAAAAACCTGGGTACCACCTCCTATCCTGTCCGAGACAGTAAGAAAAACAACAATTGTAAATTTGACCAGGAAAAATGAATATCACAATAAATTGTCACATTTGTAAGAATGCTGTAGAACATTTTAATTAAAAATTGAAATTGAAGATGCTTATGTTCCACAAAAATTCAAATCTAAAAATCAGTTTTTAAAACTATCATCTTAGACAGAGGAACAACTGTATACACGTGTTTCATCCTTATTAGTCAGTACAGTATAGCCAAACCCAGATAGTCAGAATTTGGATCCCAAAACCAATATTGTCTTATGGTCAGATAGTCTTAGATTTGAGTCCCCCATTTTGTTTTCTCTGCCTTCAAGAGTTTTGATAAGTATGTATATTTGGAGTATAATTATGCCAAAATTAAAGCTGGACCGTGTGGTTTTTCGAATGACCAAGTCAAGATATGCACGAAAACATTCAGACTTTCGCAAGATGTTTTCGTACATATCTTGACTTGGTCATTCGAAAAACTTATGCCATTCGTTTTTACAAGATACTTATGATATCAACTTTCATATGGTCAAACGGCAGAAACGAGAAGAACGTGAACAATTGATATAATTTTTTTGCATAATCGAGCCCTCATTTCAAACCCTTGGCCAAGTGGATCACTTCTGCCTATCGTTTTTCGCGGACTCTTTTTTCCCTAAATTTCATTTCGTAAGCATGGCAGAAACGAGAAAATTGGATCAAAACAGGTTTTTATATAAAAATTTAAAATTAATTATTATTATGTTGGCCACACGGTCCAGCTTTAATTTTGGCATTATTATACTCCAAATATACATACTTATCAAAACTCTTGAAGGCAGAGAAAACAAAATGGGGCACTCAAATCTACGACTATCTGACGGTCTATTATGATGATATATGATGAGCAGAGGTTCAATTTACATGCAACACCATCTATTGAAACTTGAACCAGTTATGGTATGTAGATAAAATATATATCACGCGGCGGAAGCGGAAAAAGATGTTCACCGCATCATAATATCCAAGTCACTGCAAAGTGCTTTTCGGACCCGTCCAAGCAATCAGCCACATGAAAAGGGAGGAAAAGTTTAGTTTTGAAGACAGTTGAATGTAGAAGCTGCTCTTTCCCATGTTTGAGATTTGTAGTTGGCTAGGACGTGCAGAAGTTCATTCAAGCCCACTTCTACGACTTTCAACCGAGTTACAAGGTTCTTTACGTGGTACAAAACTCCAGCGACAATGTCGCGTCCTTACAGCACCAACTCCATGCTAGCCAGCCGCTCTTCGGTACCGAACTGTTGATGGTTCTTGTAATAATCTTCAGCGGCCTAGATTTGGGGTTGTTAACACCACAGCAGCGGTTTTTGGCACCACGTTTTAACGATGGTGTACAAGCAGTAAATTTTACCTCTGCTCATCATATATCATCATAAGACAATATTAGTCTATATTCAAATCCTGACTATCTGGGTTTGGCTATACTGTACTGACGAGTCCTAATAAGGACGAAACACGTGTATACAGTTGCTCCCCTATCTAAGATGATAGTTTTGGAAACTGATTCTTAGATTTGAATTCTTGTAAGACACAAAGCATCTTCAATTTTAATTTTTGATCAGGGATGTTGAATACGAAAATAGGTTACAATTAGGGGTAGTTACCGCTCTCCTAGACAGGACAGAGGGTATCACTCTTTCACACACACTTTCGATTGGTACTAGTTTCAATCGTAAGTTCTATCAGGGAAGTTGATCTCGAAAAAATTAACCGTGGGCAGCTTTTTTTCTATACTTAGGATAGAATGCTGGATTTATAAAGTCTGGCATCCTATTGATCACTATATATATTCATATATAATTTGGTCGTAAGTTCGATCAGAGAACATAAGATGCGGCCGGCTTCTTGATTGTAAGGTAATTGAGCTACGCTTAAGATGGACCAGGGAATAAAATAACGAGCACAAGGCTCAGTCACATTCTGCTGCTGGATTGCTTGCTTGATTTCGCTGATAGATCCGAGACAAGCTGCGTGGATAATCACTTTACAGAGTTGATTCAACACAAAGTTAGTTTTGCAGCTAAAAGAATTATAGTTCAAACAAAAAGAAAAAAAAGATGGGACAGTTGAAGCCTAAAGCTACTTATCGCAGAGAAATCACTAAGAGTGCGTTTCTATATATTTGAAAATTATTAAGAGGAGAAGGGCGTCATGTGGTTCATGCGACGTTATTAAGAGATGTTCTTTCAAGCGAATAGACGTCAATACCTGATATTTTGTTGATTGTACTCCTAGTACACTTCTTGTACAACGGAAGTGCATGAAAACGATCGAACGTGACTGCCGCGTTTCACGCTCACGTGACTATTGATCAAATCCATCAAATATGACATGTTCTATCATTGAATCTAGCATGCTACCACGCAACAAAATCAGTAGTGACTTTAGTTTTCCTCACAGCAATCCGCAAGGTAGCCCACACAACTCCGTGTAACACAAGCTTCACAGTCTTAGGTTTATCCTGAGCTTAGTTTGATCATCTTAGTGATAATAGTTTGAAAGATCGCTGTCTGATTCCGGTGATATGTGACGATTAACATATATTAACGTGCGAAGGTGTCATAATCCATAAAAATAAAATATGCCCTGAATCCGACTCTATCTTAGGCGAAGCCTTTCATCTCTTTGTGTCGCGCTCCTCTACCCAATCGAACATTCGAGCAACTTGCTAGAATGACGTGGAAATTTGTAGACGTATGGACATCCGAATATATAGGGGCAAACAACCTGACTGAGTAGTAGTGAATATCCAGAGCTTAATCTGCTAAAAGCAAAGTGTAATAAATGAATAATTTGTTGTGAATAAATATTAGTGGCTTTGTAGTTGAAGCTGAAATAGTGACTTTTACTTTAACAATAAGAGATTCCTTTAAGATAAACATTGGAATATTGTCACTAAGAATGTGTTTATTGTTGAATAACGCCCTAATTAGTGTGGCCCCAGCACTAAAATACTGGACGTCATGTAATTTTCAGTTCTTGATTCCACCAAGCAAATTTGGCAGTAGCCGTTGAAGAAATAATTGTTATTAAGATGACAAAAGTTGGTTCTTCGGTCCATTTGTCATTTGTTAGTTCTATTATCCCATAGATAAAATCATGCTTGGCAAAAAAAGCGGCAGTAAGAAGATAAGGATGGATTATCAAAGTATTATTCGATATAAAAGGTGTACTAGAGTCGAGCAACTTTAGTAATGGTGCAGAACTGTAATATATATCTTCAAAAAGAAATAGTTCTTATTTTGGATGTAACATTACAGTGATGAAATAGCTAGCCCTCTCCTTGAGTTCATGACCACAGTTGTCAGAGAATATCAAGGATAAATGCTTTCCTATTTTTTGTTCTTTCTATCCATTTTCATTATAACCCACCCATGTCATTTTACCCAAATATACGTCAATGAAGTCACTGAAGTAACTGAAATGAAGACATGAAACGTAACCCAATGTTGAAGATAACAGGGTGTAAGGTTTTTTGCTCTGTAGGTTTTGTGTTACAACTACAAAGTAGAAGCCAACCTTTTTTGCTACATGTTTCCGGCAAATAGCTTGCAAATGGTCCCAGAACATGTGTTGAATGAACATGGCTGATTATTTAGAACGAATGCAGACATTATTCCACTAAATGTAGGAAGAGCACTTTATTGATACAAAAACTAAAGCTGTTGTTGCATAATTCGTAATTCTGGAAGGAGTTTCGCTCAAAATTGTTATGGAAAAAAATTCTTCTTTTTGTTCTCTGGAAAAACTTCAACTCACTAAATAATGTATGCTTTGCACGATCCTTAACCGATATCATGGAGAGCGAAGTCAATAAAAGGTTTGTTCTAGCAACAGATTTGTTCACAAATCGTTAGACGCATGCGCAAATATAAATTCCATACGAATTCATTGTTCTAAATTCTAAATGATGAAATTTCATCTCATACAGTTAATGAAATACTTCATTTCCATTCATACCGACAGTATTTTTTTAAGTGAAACTATTATTATCCAATTGTACAGTAAGATCCACAGCGATGTCCCCAAGCTGTCTCCACGAATTAGAACAGTACTCTAAATGTCAGTTTTAAAACTGTTCGTTAATTATTTGAGCCAACTATTGACTTGAAAGTTAAACTAAGGATTGAAGCTCATAAAAGTTGCAATAAGGAACAATTAGAGAAGTAAAACCACTTGGGAAATTCCCATCCCATTGAAGTTTCTTCTTACATATCAATTATTTTAATAATACTATAACACAAAACATGAAAGCTGAAAAATTAAAACTGGAGAATAACACAGCGTGAACTGAAGCTCACATGACTAGGTGCGTGGGTGATAAGAGGCTAAATTAATACGTGTCGGGCATAATTACAGTTATTCAATTGCCAGGCAACCAGGTCAGGCTGATTAATGTCCTTTATTAATCAAACAGACGTTTAGAATGCGAAACTTTTTGTGACTTTCTGAAAAGTTATCAACAAAAAAGAATCTGGAAAATGTTGCTTTACTTGAAGGGTTGATATGCACTAAAGTAACCAATCGACGAAAAATTTAATCTTTGATTCTTTATAATCGCACTTTATGACCAAGAACACAATGAACTTCTTTCATCTATTAAAAAAGTTTAACGCAAAAACCTCTACATAATAATTAATCCTCCCCTAATCTTCGTTCAGCTTTAAGTATTTTCAGAGTAAATTAAGAGAGGACAATACACAGCCACAACGCGGAAAACAACATTAGTGTTAGACGGACAACGGATCTCTAAATTATTAACTGATCCGGGCTTGCGAATCCAGGATTCTCTCGTGACGCATTCTCTGCTCAAATTGTAATTCTTTTCGTGGCTCCGCAAGCCGTTTGATGCCTTGTTACTTCACTAATTTACTTTTCGTGATTAGATTAATTCGCTGATAAAATTTGTTCTTTATGGCTTGATTCTAATTTGTTTGGATGCGTTGTTTGTTTCGTGCTACACGATAGGAGTTTCTTGCTGATATATTTTGATTTTTATTAAGGGTAGGTAACAAATTTGTTAGAAAAAAATTTACATGGAAGAGGATTAATTGATGATAGCTTGACTGCCAAGAAAGTTGCTATTGGAGTTTCATAAAAGATAATAGAATATACAAATGCAGAAAACCAGAAAAATATTTGTTTCTATAGTTTGAATTGCACATTTGATACATTCATGGAAAAATATCCAGTCATGCATTCTATTTGAATAATAAATAAACCAAAGAATGTAATTCAATAAAACCGATAATGCGGATTCAAATACAGTCCAATTAACCTATCAAAAAAGTATTATCCTCCAGCAAGCTGATCAGTATTTTTGTATTATTTTACGCTCCACAAAAGATAATGACTTAATTATATTATATACTTCAGCAATTTTTTCCGCCTTTGGCTAATTGATCCGAAAACAAAGCAGACGGGAGAAATATCTTGAGATGTTTTTAATAAAGTTAGAATATGCAACGATTCTTTGAGAGGATTGCAAATTAAAAATTTAATTTTCTTCAAAAAGAAATTGTATAAAGTGGAGAAATGTTTTTCCTGTCTTGAAGTTTTGCTTTTGAATACGAAAATAAACAAATTTGCTCTCAAGCATTCAAATTTTTGTGATTTTCCATCCCTCCATCATTTTATCAACCTTTAATAATTTGAATCTCAAGCATTATTCACGAGACAACATAATTTTCTCAATTTCTATTCTTGATTTGAATATTTTTAGTATCAAAATATCGTTTGTGAAGTCTCGTTTGCAAGATACAAATCCAATTCAATTTTCGAAAATTGGTGACTTTTTTGGGATTATTTATAATAATAGAGAGTTCAATTTTGTAATTTTTTTATTGAACTAGTATTTTTGAAGTTTTCTAAACTTAGTGACAGCATTAACAAGCCTCAAAGTTGAAAATAACCCAAAAAATGATAACAGAAATATTTATGTTGATACTTAAAATAATGCAATACCAAAGAGGTCGTCAAAAGTATTTGAACCGAGGAGAGAACACGTAGAATCAGTTTTTCTCAATTTTTCAATCATTGAATGATTTCAATGCAGTTTTTTGAGATTTTCTGATAATTACATATAACAACCGTTGTTTTCATACAAATTTGTTGCAATTACACAAAAATATGTCCCAGAAAAGGCTATCCAAATTTACAATAATGCAACAAAATATATCACACTCTCAAAGCTCGTATCTTCTAAAATAATAATGAATTAAAAAAAGATAATTAAAACATTGCAGGTAGGATACACACTATAAGAATTATTGTTCCGCATTGTAAGCATTTGAATTCAGAATGGAATAGAAGAAAAGAAATTCTTTCAATTTGTACAACTGTGGAGATACACAGGCAACAAACTTATATAATAATAGTAATACGGCTATCTACGATGCGTATGCAACCTGCAGTACGGTGCTGTTAAGTTGGTAGCATTTATAATAGGCCTACATCACGAAGGAGAATAATAGAGGAGCAGACACTCAGTTGGAAAACATGAAGCCTAAAATGTAATGCGGCAGACGTGAGAGAGATAGCGAGAGCGGGCCCAGCTTTACATGCTTCATACACAGAAATGAGATTATATTTGAATTTTTTTCAATAAAAAACAATTGCCAGATGAATTCAATATTTTCATTACTTTAAATACTTTATTATTTATTAAATGAAGGGCAAAAGTAAAAGAAAATTAACATTTCTATTCATTAAAATCTGCAATGAAAAAGTGCATTATTATGAAACATGTTCTATGAACATTTCTTTGGGTAAGAGTTTTCTAATTATGAATAACAGATACATAAACAATTCTATGAATATTTTATATTAAATTGGCGTAATAAAATTGAGAACATATACACAAACAATTTCTTATATACCAGAATAAAATATTAACAAAAAACTTAGCAAAAATTTCTTAAATTCTCATTGATGAAAATTTGTTTTTCTTCGATAGATATAATTTTCAAATCGAAAAATTCTCACAAGTCCTCTGAATCCAAGTTTTGCTTTGGATTTAAATTTATTTCTAGCGTTTATGTGTCTTCTACTAAAAATTAAAAATTATTTCAATCGAATAAATGGAAAATGAATTCTATCTACATTTTAATATCTTTCTCTTTTTTGCACAGCTTGGGCTTTTTCAAAAATCCATCCTGTTCTATAAGAGATTTCCTTGTTTTTTTAGAGATGCTTAAATATTTCGGACAATTTGGAAAAATACTCGGATATGCATTTTCTTTTAGTCGAAAATATTTGAACAGTATCTGTAATAATATATTTGTCACATAATTGAACAATTCCATACTATACTGTACGGCGAATTTGTAAACAATTATCACATCTCTATTGATTTCAAAACATAAATAGAAATATTTATATTCTTTATTTTCTTTAAAAATTCAACTTCAAGAAAACCTTGAAGTTGAATTTTTCACTAAAAGTTTGGATTAGATACGTTCAATAATTTGAAACATTGATGTAACCTTTAATTTTAATATAATTTGAAAATAATTTCTTTCCACTTTTACATCTCCAGACAAGCATTCTCTTATGATATCCTCGCCACTTATTCAATAAAATATCATCTTTGGGTGCAGAAAAAAGAGAAAATTTCTCTTCACATGTCCTGTACCCAGTATCACAGTTTGTCACAAAACATTTTCTTCCCATTTTACAATATATTTTTACATGAAAATACTAAATAAACCGAGCCTAGCCATTTAACTCCATACAAACATAGGCCCGCCTCAACCTATCTCTCAGTTACTTTCTCTCTCTAACAATATTAAATTTTTGGCTTCACTTTTGCAACACAGTTGAGATAGGGAATTGCATAGGCGTGGCCTGCATTAAAGAATCCAGAGGTCAATGGCCTTACCAATATTGTTTTTGAAATATTATCTGTTAGATGAGATGTTTGTCTACTCTTGTGCAAATTTTGGAGGGTGTCCAGACACCCCCACTTTCCCGGAATCAATTTTTGTTTTAGGTGTAGTGGAAAGTAGAACAGAGTGGACCAGAAATTGTGGACTTTTGGTTGAACAAAATCCAATTCAAGATTATTGGCATAAAAATTATACTCGGCTTTCTGTGAATTGCTTATCAATTATGAATTTGTCCAATTTGAATTTTCAAAGTTATTACACTCGGCAAAAAAAAAAACGATTTTTCAAAGCGCCATAACTCGGTTGACTTTGATCGAAAATAGATGAATGTTTAAATTTTGGGAAGTTTTAAGTTTCTCTTTTAGGGAATGTAAGTTAATTAGACATTAAGTTCATCGCACTCCCTACCACACCCCTGAAAAAACAAAGTTATTTATTTTAAAGAAAGTCAAACTTCGACAACTTGTACCGGGAGCAAAAAAAATAGTGAACTCAATCCATGACTCAGGGAATCAAGTTCATTTATTTGTCTTCAAATTGCGCAAGAAATCGAGTGTCTAAACAAAAAAAGATACATTTTGCGCTTAATGATCATAACTCGGCTAATTTTGCATGGAAATTGATGATTATTTTTCTTTGGCAGGTGTCAAGGGGTGATTTTGGTTTGACGCTACATTATTTTGCATACTATTTAAGAGAAAACTTCAGACTTCCCGAGACTCAAAAGAAAATTAGCTGAGTTATGAACAAAAAAGCGCAAAAGTAATTTTTTTTGCGCCAAATCGTCGCAGATTTTCGATTTTTTGCGCAATTCAAAGAAAAAAGAATGAGCTTGATCTCCTGGGTCGTGAGATGAGTCCACAATTTTCTTTGCACCCGGTTCAAGTTGCCAAATTTTGTAATTTTTTGACATCAAGTACACTTTTTCTTCTAAGGGGTGTGATAGGGAGTGCGATTAATTGGCTTCAGAATAACTTACATGCCTTGAAAGAGAAGGCTTCAAATTCTTCAAAATTTGAAGGTTCATCCATTTTCGAACAAAATCAACCGAGTTATGGCGGCTTGAAAAATTGGTATTTTTGATGCATTTTGAAGTGGTGCATTATTTTCTGCCGAGTGCATTTTCATGGAAGCTGACATAAATGTTTCTGGGAATTTAAATTAAAATATTAACTTTAAAATATCTAAAAATGATTTCAGTGTTGACGATGAGTTTGAAATATCCCTGAGATGTTTAAGATACTGATAATTGGAACTGATAGACTCTTTATCGAAATTGTGCATTAAAAGAGTGCTATACAACTTTTATTGCACCGTTCCTAGTTCCTACTATTTACATTACCAATTATATGAAAAATGTTCATTTTTTGGATGATCGTGGATGAAAGATGGTGGAAAACTACTTCAGTAAAAAAAAAGTGAACATTAACAGTTCATCCCCCGTCTTATGATAAATCAAAGGTACGCTAAGTCCGATTTTGATACTTCTATCAAAAGATCTTAGTCATTGTGCAAAACAGGACAAGTCTTAATTGATAAACACAACTAATAATGTTGGATGGTAGGACAGTTTCCTGGCTGAAGTCCGAAGGACTAAAATACTCATAACAAAGCCAAAATTAGAGCCTTTGTCTAGCTGAAAATGAAGCTGTAGCCGAAGGACTAGAATACTGTAACGTGTGAAAGTGCCATAGTTCGTAAAAATAAAATAGGCCCTGAATCCATCCCTGTTGTCTAGGTGGAGCCTGTCATCTCTTTACGTCGCGCCAAGCGACATTCGAGAATAACGTAGAAATTTCTGGATGTTTGGTTTCCGTATATATAAGGGCAAACAACCTGACCAAGAAACAATGAATAGTGAAATACATTACAATTCAGAGCGTGATAAATAAATAAGTTGTTGTAAAGAAATATTTGTGCCTTTGTGGTTGAGGTTCAAAAATAGTGAG
Source organism: Dromius quadrimaculatus (assembly GCA_963989225.1). Classification (NCBI taxonomy): domain Eukaryota; kingdom Metazoa; phylum Arthropoda; class Insecta; order Coleoptera; family Carabidae; genus Dromius; species Dromius quadrimaculatus. The sequence goes on along the minus strand of OZ022331.1, from coordinate 47,855,225 downwards.
TAAGGAATAAATTGTATAGTGTTTTTTAGTAATACTTTGAAGAATGAAGCTTTCAGTTTTTTTTCATTTATTGAATAGTGATTTTTATTTGAACAATAAACAATTTTTCAAGAGCAATGAACATTAAAATACTCATGAAACAACATCATAATAAGATTTGGTTTCCATATAATTGGTAATTTTCTATAAGCGGCAGATTGCAAAAACTTTTGAATGACTTGAAAAAAAATGCCATCAATGATTAAGTGATCTTGTTGAAGACAGATAACTTCAAACCAGAGTAATTTCATTTCGTTTATTAAGACTATAGAATATGAAAACATGAAAAAATGTATCTTGAATTGCATGCTTCAAGTTTGTGCATCGCTCATGAAAAGCAGTTGCTTCTAGTTGCTTCGCTAACGCGGCCCTCACGCACGTGCACACATCAACATGCATAGTTCCAGAAACAACCTAAATTCTTATTATATATTATAATTGTGTTTGTGTTCAAACCATCAATTGCAAGATTGCCATAACCAAAATTGTTTTGTTTTAAGTGCGATTATTCAATATTCTTACGATTATACCACTTTATTCTATCTTATATATAAAGCTCATTATTCGAAATATTGTTTGTCTTTTAATGTTTTATAAATTATTGTTTGTAGAAGGATTACCTTAGGGAGGCATTGTCGGAACTTTTATCCATTTTCATCTGGCCATAGGGGTAGTTCCTGTAATGAAATTATTGTGTAAATACAAACAGTTTATTATACAGTTTAACAGATTCAAAATCACAAAAAGAATAATGGAAGGTCACTAATATTTCTACATGTTCGTCCAAATCATAAAGCCAAAATATTTATACATTCGTGACAGAACTCACTTGAAATATTTATCACAATACCACTTAATGGATGCATCAATAGTAGAATCATATTTATAGCTGCCTACAAATTATACAGCTTTGATATTCAAGTGTAGAATCTGTAACCACCAATATATCATAAAAATTCCACTTGCGTTCCATCTTTTTGAGGATTGCAATCAAGGTTTAATTTTTTAAACTTTATAATCCATTCTCTAGATTCTCTTTTGCGAACCATATTCATGGAATACGGTCACATCGACACCTGATTGATGACAGTCAGAAAAAAACTGTCCCTAGTTTTTCCACTAAAAACCTAATTTGATCAACAACTGTGTCAGAAACAGGTACTTGCTTTTAATATATCTCTGATCAAATCGTCCTCACTGTCATACCTCTCATATTATGAAGTGACAAGAGATAAAATATATGAAAATACTCTCATGACGAAACGTCACACGCTATTCTATGACACATCAACGTTTTTAATATCCCTCGTTTATCAACTAAATGAATCTAAATGACATAAAATTTATTCAGTGCGAAAATTCCATTTCTGGTATTCTCCAAATTTATTTACATCGGGGGTGGTAATATTTCACCCGTCAATTTAAATAGTGTCCATCAATTTAAAAACTAGCATGGGTGCAATCTATAAATCCATTTACGTGCTGGAGTTTCACACATGAACATAATTTAAAATTCAACTATTTATAACACATCGTACGCAGCCCTGAATATAAATCAAAAAGTCGAAAACAAGATCAAATAAAAAGGACCATCAAACGTGCGAGCCTGATGAAAACATTTCACGCGTTTCGCATTGGTTCGCCGTAAATTTGCATGCGTTACATTGACTGTGTATGACAGGATCGGACTTGATATGTAATACGTACTAGCCCTGAATTGAGCCTTATTCCTCAAAAGACATGAAGAATAAGGTGGCCTTTGTAGCAATTGCTACAATTTTTTAATACAATAATTTACAAATATTTCTCTGCTTTTAAAATAAATAGTCATTAGTAAAAATACGGCCTGACCCATATGACCCAATATGACTCAAAAACCGTAGTCTAGATAAAACCTAGTTTCGAGTAAACAACCCTAGTTGCTTCCAAGGTCAAGCCATACAGGAAGCATGTACTGCACACATTTGCATCACTTTGAAGTCGAGCTTTGAGCGTTCAGTTCATCTTATTTAGCCATCATATTATTTAATTCAATGCTGAGAAGTAGCTGAGAGCTTTTATTAATTGGTGAATTTCTCTCAGTCATACGGAAGCAAGAAAACATCGCAACGATAAAAGACAGTTGAGACAGTTATATCAACTAACTTATTTTTGTTTCAATTCATCAAAAGTGTTGAAACTGTGCTCTCACATTCACGAAATGTATAAGTTAAGAAGTTGTAGACAGAAAATATTGAAGTGTCATTTCCAGTTGAAGGATTGCAAACAAAATCTAATCATCACTTCCTTCGAGTTTGGAGATGTGATATACGAAATGTTTTTTTGTAACGATCCTGTCTTGAGTTTCTTGAGCAAATCTCAAGGTTCAAGAAAATCTACAGTAATATGGTTTTTCCACTTTGAGTACAAGAGTACGGCACTGGTTGAAAGTAATGTAACCTACTATAGAATATACGGTACAGGGCGGAATGAGAAGTCCCAATGTCATTTTCCATATTTCATATTCTGTTCAATTCGGGAAACTCGATTATTCCAACTCGAAATTTTGCACACCATTTCATTTCACGTCAACCTTTGCGTTACACCATTTTTCCTCGTTAATTTACTTTTTTATCATTCATCACCAAAGATAAACTGTCAGAAGTCGAATTTTGCAGTATATATAATCCATATATTCCTCTCTGAACGACAATCAAACCGCGATTTCAAGAATCAGGAATGTGGAACTAAATAATAACTGGAAAACGGCAGGCTAACACTTGAGCAGTCAGTTCCCAAATTCATTTGATTCAAATTACCAACCAAATGGGTCATAAGCCCCCTTGAGCAATTCTATGTAGCTATCCCTTCTGCATATGTTTTGTCTTCGTGGTTTCAATGAAATTATGCAAGATTTGAATGATCAAATGTGTCACACTGACGAGAAACTGTTACAAAATTATCATTTCAGTTGTCGTATCAAGGAACAATTGGTTTTGAATCTGTATATGGGTTAGTAGAACAAGATCTTCACAAAAGGTTGTCATTGGTTTCTGACCACTATCTCTAGGGTACCTGGGCTTGTCAAGAGCAAACCAGGAGTTGAGAACGGGGCCTGAATAAATTTTCAAATAGTTTTAGGCTAGCGTTTAGCCTGCTACGGGGGCCGAAACCCTAAGCTTCGCAGCTCGGTAGATGTACCACCTCTCTGATAAAAATACTTCTTTGATGAGATCAATTTCAATTGTAGATTGAACTCACGTAAACCTTCTGCAACATATTATATTTCTGCATTTCTGTTTCTTCGACAATTTCCTATATTATTTCAAGTATTTATCTTGAGAAAAATTATTGATTCCATCCTCTTCGTTTCAGATTCTTTTCGAAAAATCTGGATAGTGGATTGTACTTTTTTTTTCCTAAAATTGAGATGTGCGCTGTCCTACATAAGCATCACCAACTATATACCACTTATCCGAACAATTCTTTGAAGATAACTAAACAATTTGGTGTTTATGATTAAATAAATGAAAAGGCCATTAGTGGTTAGCTCTAATAACCACATGACAATTCCACGGGCCTGGTTTCCAAATTACCCTCAGCAGTGGCGGGGCGAGACCAAAATTTGATGTGGGCAGAATAAATTTTGCGAGGCCCTCTGTTGACGCAAGAAGCGATGTTATAAATTAGAAAACAGTTGAAACACAGCTTTTTACTACTAACTTTACTATAGTATAAACAATGCAAACCAAACTATATTCTTGGAGTAAAATTCAAGAGACAGAAATTTCTTGCTTTCAGCTTCACTCAACTTTTTAATAATTGTACCGTAATTCAGTTTAGATGCTATTGGTAACTGAAATTAACCCGTAGCCACCAAGCGGTTATAAGCGGAACTATATTGTGAAGTGGATTCAATCTTAATTTCCATATAATCGTATGTTATGTTACTAGTTTTATTAGCAATATTTAGTAGCTTTTTTGAGATTGTTCATATGAAATTTTACACTGCAATAGTTTTTAATGGATTTGTTCAAGTTAATTCAGTGGAAAATACTTGGCTCTCGACTTTATTGTTACATTATATAACCTCAAAATTAGTCTTTCTCAAGACTATACTCTTCAAAATATGGAATTTAATCGAAGAATTGGTGATAAAAGTTGTTGTGTTTATGAATGTCATTCCAAATTTAATCGAAATGTGGATTTGATTTTCCATAATTTTCATAAAAAGAGTTGAAGTGTCTGTAGTAGATAGAGTGGCAACTACGAATTAGTTGATAAATGAGCTGTGTGGATTACAAAAATTCGTACAAGAAAAGCTGAAAGCTGGAATGTACAATATAAAAATGTCGTAAATACTTCCCCGTAATATTATTTTTTTTGAAGCTATGAATTTTATAACCTCACGCAGTCTTCTAGTTACAACTAAAAACCGTATATAAATAAGATGATTTTGAAAGAAAAAACTATATATTATGAAAGAAAAAAGTCAATACTTTCCCGCACAATTGAAATTGAATTCAATTATTTAATGAAATATGAATATTTCTTTGGTGAATATCAACGTATTCACATTGTAAACAGACTACAAACTTGCCGTAAGCCACTTTTGATCCGCCATTTTGTAAACACAGTGCTGCCGCCAACGGTAATTTCAGTTGCCAATATCTGCTTCAATAGATAAAACTGCGAAAGCTGAAAGTCTTTCCTAATCCATCGTGCTTCTCAAATAATTTTTTATTAGTTTTAATTTCGAAGAGCTTCTTTAGGCAGAGACTGTACTGACCGGTATTGTTGATAAAATCGAATAGACAATGTAAATATTTAGGTAAATTCCTTTCAAGTTATTCTCCATTATGTACTGAAACAGTTCTTTCACATCTTTAATGAATTCTGGTACATTTAGGATAATAGTTTGTAGTTTTTAATACAATTCGTAAGGTTGAAAGTTACTACTTTCACCCAATCGCAGGACTGTGTAAATCTTGAAAGTTTTTTCTAAAATCACAAATATTGCTCAATTTCTGAAACATGAGACATAATATTGTGAAATTTTGATATTCTAAGATAAAATATACAGGGTGGGGCAGAAAAACCTATCCGATTTCAAATCCCTTTTTCTCAGAAGAGGGGGCAGGTAGAGTAGTGAGGTAAAAACCGTTAGAAAGCCGGTTTTATGCCATTTGTCAGTAGTCAACATGCCTTGGTCTGGTGAACATCGTGCTTTTGTTATTGAGCGGTTTATCGAATGCGACGGTTCGATAATTGCTACACAACGTGCTTTTCGAATTCATTTCGGACTCGGGCGTCATGATCCTGTTCCACATCACGCTACGATTAAAGTGTGGGTGTCAAATTTTAAACAGACGGGTTCAGCATTGAAAAAGAAGTCGCCTGGACGTCCCAGGACAGCAACAGGACCTGAAAACGTGGCCAATGTGAGAGCCGCGATTGAAGGTTCCCCGCGTCGTTCGGCGCGAAAACATTCGCTCGCTTTGGCGATTTCCAACCGCAGTATTCGGCGCATTTTGCACCGGGACCTCAAAATGCATCCCTACAAAATGGTTGTTGCACAGGAATTAAGTGAAAGGGATTTTGAAACCCGTACGAACCTGTGTCGCGATCTCCGAGAACTCCCAGACGACGATGTTGTGCTCTTCACGGACGAAGCCCATTTTCACCTTTGTGGTGCCGTTAACAGGCAGAATTTTCGATATTGGAATGACGAAAATCCTCGAGAAATCCATCAGGAACCCCTCCATAGCCTAAAAGTGACTGTGTGGTGTGCTCTTTCCCGCCTAGGCGTCTGGGGGCCTTACTTTTTTGAAGAAAATGGGCAAACCGTAACGGTCAACAGCGAGCGCTATTGTTTCATGCTGGAAAATTTTCTTAGACCCAAAATGGAAGAAAATGGCGTGGAAAATGTGTGGTTTCAACAGGATGGTGCAACCGCCCACACATCGCGACGATCAATGGACATTCTCAGGGAACTGTTTCCCGGTCGCCTCATTTCCCTGAGAGGTGATCTTGGCTGGCCGCCGCGCTCACCGGATCTCACTCCATGTGACTTCTTCCTTTGGGGTTACCTCAAATCAAAGGTTTACCAGCATCGACCAAGGACCCTTCTTGCTTTACGAAGGGAAATTGCTCGGGCAATTGCAGAAATTCCTGTGGAAATGACGGTGAAAGTCATGGAAAGCTACCGCGAGCGCCTAAATCAGTGTATCCGCTCCCAAGGACGACATTTGAGTGATGTGCTTTTCAAAACTTAAATTTGAAAATGGCATAAAATTTGCGATACGTTAATAAAAAATTTTTTTTGACAAGTTGACTGGTTTTAATTTTATATCGTTTTGAAATCGGATAGGTTTTTCTGCCCCACCCGTATCAAGAAGAATCGATTCTTATAATTTTTGTTGTTATAAACATCATAAGAATGCTACGATCGCACGCTGTATTACTAGAGTAACGGACGGAGGAGAGAATAGCTGAATCTGAAGACCACACTGTTTGACTCTATATTTCCTAAACGAATAGAGATAATTGAAGTTATTATTATTATTGAAATATTTCACACAATACAAATACCATTACCTGATAAATAACATTTAGAGTTTATAGCTGTACCGTACCTTTCGAATCAATTGAGATAATCAAAATGTGTGGAAAGTATTGTGATCTACATACTTAAATGTAACGTGATGGAGAATTTTATCAGAATATCTTTAGGTATACGAATATAATTGATTGAAATTCAATACTCAATAATATTTCTAAAATCGACTATTGTAGTAGCACAATGTTTGTTGCTGTATCTTCTGAACGAGACAAGATAATCAAAATTTGTTCAACACATTTAATAAAATCAACAAAAATGTCTTAAAAACTGAACTGACATGATATTTCTGTTTTAAAAATGAGAATAAAAGATTATAAACAGTAACAAATCTCGATGGACAATGTTAATATTTGGATTTTCAATAAAATTATTTTCTATTTTGTATTGAAGCAGTACTTCCAAATCTTTAATGAAGTCTGGTACATTTGGGATCATAGTTAGTAATTCTTCATACAATTCGTAAGGTTGTAAGGCACTTCTATCACCCACTCGCAGGACTGTGTGTAAATCTTGAAAGTTTTTTATTATTTGTTCTTCTGGTATACTTTTGAATTCTCTCAAATCATACAGAAAACCAAAATTTTCAAAATGTTCGTTTAATGACATAAGTGTTGAATCCATATTGCTTATAATAGAGTCACTCATCGTGTCAAAGAAATGTGACTCATATCGGCTTGAGGCTTGAGGCGCGAGGCCCCTCGAACCACGAGGCCGTAGGCGGTGGCCCACGTCGCATATGTCAAACGCCGTCTCTGACTCAATACGTCTATTATGTCAATTTTCATCGTTCAATATAATCAATCCTATAACCCGTTATATGATCAACAGATATATTTCCAACCCAGTGGCCTTACACTGTCCTATTTTTAATATTGCTTGCCACACTCTCTCATCACTGCCGTGTCTGTTGTCAATCGTGCAGGCCCATGCTACAATCAGCCAGTGCCAGATAGCTTCACTGTTGCCAAGGTGATTTGATTGCCAACTTGGATGGTAACGAGAGCGAATACCGATCCAGCCAAGCCGTGAAAAATTCTCGACTTGGCAGAGATTTGAAATCACGACCACTGCGTTCAGAGGCTAGCACTCTACCACTGTGCTTCTTCTCCGTTAAATAACTAAAGATATAAATTGAAAAATTCATTTGTGGATTCATACATTGGTGCCCGAGAGACATCGAAAAAAATATTCAATAAGAAGAGGTTGACTTCGAATATAGAAGTCGATTAAATTAATTCTTGTCCAGATAATTAGTTGTTGTAAGTCATTAGTTGAGGATTCAAAGAGATCCATTATTAATTATTGTTAGCCATTGGGGGTATTAAAGATCCAAGATCATTTTTAGATCCCACCGCCATCGGACTGATCCAGTCCTTGGTGATTTACCTAATTACTTTGCACTCAACTAAACGTTAGGAGGAATTATAACTAATCGGAATTGAATTTACTTCATTTCACTGTAAATACAAAATCAAAAACCGAATATAATTATTGTAAAGAAGAGAAAAAGAACCTCTCTTCGTAAGTAAAACTGAATATTATTTTTACTCTCTACATTGAGTCATATCTCTGTGAGAAATATTTTATTCCAGTTACGTCAACTAATACACAAAAAACCAGATACAGGGTGAGTACCTGTCTTGTTTAAGGTGCTTGCTACTAAATAACCGCCATCTGTTAGTCAAACGCTGGAAACAACTAGAAACGAATGCAGATTTGATATTGTAGATAAAATGTGAGAGAGACGGAGCTGTGAAGAATGTCGAAATTTGACAAAGATAGAGAATACAGGAGCAGGGCTTGAAATTTTAAAATATATTCTTTACTAATCCGTTATTTTTTTGAAATTTTGCTCAAACGATTGTGAATATTTATTCTATGATTTGTTGATTTTCAGTGATCTATACATCCTCCAGAATTTAAATAATAAAATTATTTTTAGTTATAAACTTTGACGTTTCGATACTTTGACCAAGGATCTTCTTCAGAAAACAATGAACTCGGTAAAATTAACACAATATCACAGATGTCTTGTGATATATGATTGTTTTTATGTGTAAAAGTCTGTACTTTGAGTGTTGATATTTGATAAAAATCTGGAAATCGTTGGTTTTTATCAGCGGTTTGCTCCGCATCAATAAACAGTTTGCGTTCAAGCCTCCTGGTTTTCTGCTTATGGATGTAATACACGCAAGCAAACACGTGGACCTCGTAATTAAATTAAACCGTCACTAGACCTTTCCGAAGCATAAAGTACACAGTCGGTATGTCCCTTAGTGTCTGCACTACCCTAACTCGAATGCAATGGCGAAAACCACGTCAATGTATTTGTTCTGCCGCGTTCAAAATGTTCCTAGACGTACTAAATGTGTCTTGAATACCAGAAACGCAGAAATTTACTGAAAGCTAGTGGTTGGGGGGGATTTGATTATAGCTTATGGCAAGGGCGATAATTCGACGCCTGATTTACGACCGAAATTTCTGGGATTTGGGAAGATTGTAACGTGCAGCGAAGGGGAAGTCAACTACAAATGGGGTAAAAATTGAATTTTACAAAGGAGGGATGGATAAATACAGTTTCAGGAGAATTAAAGGATAATTTGATTATAGCAGATTAACTTTTGCGATATATTGCTTGTACAGTCAAAATAAAATTGTAACAAACATTTCTAAGCAATGCGATGAATTAGTCAAGTTCTGGATGATTTGCATCTGCTGACATACTTCCAGTTCATAATTCAATGGCCACTGGTCCATAATCTCCTCTCAAAATCCGTTTGAAGTCTGCTTTTAGCGTTCAAAACAAAACACAAACGTCTGATCTGCACACAACACTACACTCATGTTTAAAATTAACATATTCAATTGTTTCGTGGCCCACTTTGCGTTTCACTTTACTGCCAGCGCCACGCACAGATGTAGCGTTGGTTGCTGGTAGATACTTAATTTATAATCACGGAGTTAGTACGTTAGTTGGCTTGGAGAGGACTCTTAGTAAAAGGTTGAAAGCTCAAAGATGCTATAAGCATAGGGGATGTCAAGTTGACGGGTTTTGTACTTTTGTTTGTGCGTTTGACATGAATAAAATGGGGCATGTTTCCAGGAGAGGTAGGTCTTTGAGGAAGATATTTTTCATCGTTTCTGTTCTCGAATGGCATATTCTAACATACTTACGGATGCCACAATAAAATTTATCTGAAACAAATATATTTTACTCTGCAAAACAGGTTAAAATACATTTGTATTCATCCACTTTTGAACAAAAGATGAAATATTTATTTAATGACGACATAAATACCCGCAAAACAATGGCGGATTTGAACAAATGAATACGGATACAAAACAACAACATGAGTTATGCTACATTCGATTTTTCTATTTCTTTGTTTACTGACAACTAACATTAAAAATTAATTTATCTTCCCACGACAAAAAAGCTATGTTGATGATTTAGTCCTGCAAGTTATTGCAGCTGAAGCCTTATTTACAACATTGTAATATTTTGGCTCAATTAATCATATTATTTTTATAACTTGCCACACTCAGTGCTTTACAGAAGTGGATGATATTCCATAAAAATGTAATAACATGCTGGTTTGCAAGTATCAATTTTTTATGGTGCATTTTATGGCGAATATCATTTATTGTGACTGAGATAATAAAATGGAGGTTTCAACTTTTTAGAACGGATGAGACTACGCTAGTAGTCTTTCTGTAATCGGTCAGAAAACGTCGGATTAGTAGAGCTATTTGAGAAAACGTAGTTAATAATATATACATATTTCAAAACGACATACAGTAAATTGTTTTTCTCTCAACGTTTTATACTCCTTACCTTCCTGAAAACTGAATACTGCAGGATTTGGTTGAGCGGACTATGAAGGGACTACTGTATTTCTGATAAGTGATCATAAATGATTGACCCTGCTGCCTCACCCTGATTTTTTTTTATCACCTCATCGCGATAGTAACTGCGACTCTAGCCTAATACTTTGAATAAATAACAATTTCATTTGTAATCTTAACATGTATTTACACTCATCACTGATTCACTGACTCCATAACGCTCTAATATAGATATAACTCAGTAACGGCAACAAAGTATTACAGCTGACTATAGCTTAGAAGTAGACCGTTGGTCTATGGTTCGATAGATACCAAGTTCGAATCTCATTAGGGCGAAATTGAAATTTCCATATTTGTTCCTTTTATACAGACAACCATTTTATTAGTATTACTTACTTGAAGCATCGTCATTTACATTCAAAGTATTTTATGATAGTTACTAGTGCTTAACATATTATCTTCTATTTGACGGACGACCCACTACCATTCAGCGGGCGCCTTGGGCGCCTTGCATACCCCAAGTTATACATAATTTGGTGAAAATCTTCCGTCTTCAGAGTATATGTAGCCTTAGTTTATTTCTTGATTTTGTCCAATTTTTTTATAAGGGAACCTCTCTACTCCGCGAATAAAAGGTAGGGGGAAGGTGTAGCCTACTAAGCCCGCAACAATAGCCTGACTACTATGTCTATTTCTGTTAACCCTTAGTGGGGAATATACTAAAAGTCTCCGGCTATTCATTTTAAGTTCAGTGGCGTAGCGAAATGTGTGTCCTTCTTAGGCTTTTTGCTCTAATTTCTTGGATAGTTGATCGAAGCTATAACATAGTCCTCCGGAAAGTTCGAGCTAATTGAATTTTCTACTAGTTTATATCAACATATTTTCTCTCTATTTCTACCATTTCAAGAGATATATGATGTTGAAAGTCGATTTTTTTCGAGACAAAGTAGGTGACCAAATTATTAAAGATAGCTTATAAATTTTTATACTATCAATTAGAGTTCGAGGTAAGGGATCGAATATCAGCAGTAAAATTGAATTTGGTTTTACCTCGACGTCATGTTATTGAAACGGCTCGTTCTCATCAGCTCATGTAGAAGTCGAAATGTTATTATATTGTTAGTCAAATCTCAAGTTGATTTATATACAGCCATGGTAACTTTTGATAAATGATGTCAACGACAAGTGTTGCTACTCATTAGAATCAATAATATCTTAGTCAAATTGGAGTTTCACCTTGGAATGAGCTGGAATATTGTACAAACCTTTATTTTGGCATTCTAGAAGTTGTCTTAAAAGTCTCATGGAATCTCGTGTCTGCGTTTCAAGTTATTCAAGGTTTAGGTCGTAAAAATTGATTTTCTGCAAATATCTTGGTCTCTATGGCTCAAACGATGTTGATATTTATTTCAAATAGAGCGCGGAGAACGCGCAGCACTCAGCCATATATACTGTATTGCAAGGTCAACCGTGTGTTCCGATGGATAATACCTCGTACAAACACAGTATAATACCGAAATATCCTCAACTATGGATAATTTGTAGTTAATAACATTTTACATAATTATATAATGTTTTTTTTTCAATAATACTCCTACTTTGCGTAATTAAAAGCTCATTGAGTGAGATACTTATATTATATTTTAATTTAATTTAAATGCTGTAGATATGAATTACACAGCATTGAGCTTAGCTTGCCCTTCACACTGACCACAAGCCAAAATCCATTGTTACCCTGATTTTCTGCACCCGTAGCGTGCACCACAACCATTCTTTCAGCTGCAAAATATTGTTTTAAGTAATTCATCTGGAGCCGATGGTAATATTGTTGTCATTGGTTCCAGAAATTTATTTTGCAGTATCCAGCCCCATTCTTGTATTACAGTATATGGCTTAGCGCTGCGCATTCTTCGTGCTCTATTTCAAAAAAGGTTGAGCGCATGAAAAAATTTTCAAGACAATATTTATTGCAAATTTTATGCTCTACAATTTTTGTAATAGATGTCAACAGTATTGGAGCCATAGAAACAGAGATATTTGCAAAAAAACGATTCTTGCGATCTTCGACCATGAATAAATTAAGACACAGACACGAGATTTCATGAGACTTTAGAGACAACTTTCACAATGCCAAAATAAAGGTTTATTATCTCTCATTTCGAGGAAGAACTCTAATTTGACTGGGCTATAATAGTGATACCTGTTTCTTTTTTGTATTGTCCCTGATAATTTGGCCACCTACTGCATTCTGAAGCTTTGGGGTTGGTCGACTGGGGATGATTGAGCTCCTCTGTACTCAGGGCACTTTGCTTTTACTCCCAATCCCAATATTGTAGGTGGATCGATGGATATACGATGTGTGATTGGGAAATTTGAAGATTGGTCTTGCAATTTGAAATCAAATCATTTCCTGTCTAAATAGACACACTGGACCGAATTCAGCACTCTTCGCTACTTGAAAAAGCTTTATTAAAATCTTATAGATAAGATAAAAGATAAATATGTTCTATTAGGTATAAGTTCTGTACGTTAATTAGAAACACAACGTTTCGACAGCAAAGTGCTGCCTTTTTCAAGTGTAAAGAAATATAAATATAATAAACAAAATTGTCAAGACAACAAAAATAAAAGTACAAATAGTAACAAGATAAGTTTAAAAAATATATATTAACTCCTAGGATCGTAGAGCTCTGCCTGTGATTGATGATTCAATATCCATAGGTCTTCAGGAGATAATAATGAAGATCTGAATAGGTCAATCTTCTTCAAAATACGCACAGTTTCATGACGAATTTCTTGAGACTTTTCTGCAGGTAGCATATTTATATCACTAATTTTTACATGGAGAATTTTAAACAAAAAGCTTTAAGCACTGCTATGAAGAAACCTACTGTCTGGCTACGTTACGTTGATGATGTCTTTGCTGTTTGGCCTCATGGTAGAGATGAATTGAATGTTTTTTTGAATCATCTTAACATGCAACATAGGAACATTAAATTCAGTATTGAGGTTGAAGAAAATAAATGTCTTCCTTTACTGGATGTTCACCTGGAGAAACAAGATAATGGTAAACTTATCCATTCTGTATATAGGAAGCCAACCCATACAAATCAATATTTACATCAGTCATCAGAAATTTTGTACTATTAAAACTTTATATCAGAGAGCCTCTTCATTATGTCATCCAAGTAAACTATCTGATGAAATCAAATTTTTGGATGATGTTTTCTTGAAGAATGGATATAAAGAACACATATTAAGAAAGCACTTAGACAGAAGAATTCTACGCCACCTGTTCAAGATCCAAATAATAAGAAAATATTTGTTACGTTACCTTACGTAGCCAATATAACAGATAAAATTGGAAGGCTTTTACATAAATATGACATTAAATCATCATACAGTTCCAGTTTAAAAATTCGAAATCTTATTGGTGATGTTAAAGACAGATTTCCTCTACAGTATCCAGGTATATACAAGATTTCTTGTCAATGTGGCAAAGTATATATTGGACGAACCAAGAGGACTGTACAAACAAGATTGAAAGAGCATTCTCGTCATATAAGATTGAACCATCGAGAAAAATCTGCTGTGGCTGAGCACGCTATTCATTGACTTCAAGTATACGAAGCTTCTGGCTAAAGAGAACAATTGGTTCAAGAGGCTTATTAGAGAAGCAATTGAAATGAAAAAAATCACCGAATAATTTGAATTTGAATACCGGTTATGAACTTAATCGATCATGGCTACCAATCATTTGATCATAATTTTAAGTTATTTGTATCTACGAATCTACTTGCAAGAGTTACTTCATCACCACCTTCTGAAGATCTGTGGATGATTCAGTTATGTCCCAAACCAAAAAGAGTAGAGCCAGATTGACTTAGAACCACAAGGAGTTGACAATTTCCCTATTTAGACCTTCATTATTATCTCCTGAAGACCTGTGAATATTGAATCATCAATCACAGGCAGAGCTCTACAATCCTAGGAGTTAATATATATTTTTTAAACTTATCTAGTTACTATTTGTACTCTTATTTTTGTTGTCTTGACAATTTTGTTTATTATATTTATATTTCTTCACACTTGAAAAAGGCAGCACTTTGCTGTCGAAACGTTGTGTTTCTAATTAATGTACAGAACTTATACCCAATAAAATATATTTATTTAGAAAATGAGTTCTTAAAAGTTTTTTTCTTCATTAAGATAAAAGATATTTCCATGATAATTAGTAAAGCCCTTCTAGCTGATACAGCTCACTGACTCCAACGCTGTTTTATCTTTTAGGAGCATTTCCAAGAGTTTTTTTTCTTAAGGCTGTCAAAAAGTTTGTACTTTGCCTGAATATCATCAATGAAGTTGTATCGCCTCCTTTCCTGTAAAATTATTCCTTTAGAACAGTGGTGGAAGTTGGTAGTGGCTAAGTTAAGAGATTAAGAAGGATATGGCAGCACTACTACAGTATTCCTGATTTACTCTCAGTCCCCCAGTATCAAATTCACGATTTATGCCAGAGTACAAGGCTTTCTTCCCGCACATACTCGCCCAAAGGCTCAAAGACACTTATATTGTTTTCATTATATACTTCCAGCCCCCTAATGTCAAATTCATAATACTCCGCCATGATGATGATTGTGCCTTTGTTTTTGGGACATACCCAGAAATCCACAATCAGTCGTATGCAATTACTATTCAACAAATTTAGGTCATTTTCGTCCCTATTAGGAGAATCTTGAAAGATTTGAATTGCAGTGAATCGATAAATTCATTGAGATCTGAAAACATGTTTTTACTTCATATGCGGTCACTCTCTACTAAACAAAAATTCCGTGGCGATATTTTTAGATCAGTTCAAGGACTACACATTCTTTCATTTTCACGTGCGCAGAAAAATTCATCTTTTTGCATTAAGCAATAGTGGAATCCATCTTGTACTCTTGTGCTAGTTTGCTGAATCTTCCTTTTAGAGCCATCTGACACTTTGCATTTTGAAGCTTCATTTTGAGACTGCAGTTTGATGCAAAGAAAAATGTAACGTCTCATACACAAAATTTTGTGTATTGAACTGTGACTTTATTTATGACACATATTTTTTTGTACAAAATTCAGCATCAAGATGCAGAAAAAATGCAGATTGTGATGTAAAAGTGAAATTTTATACACTGAAATTTAAATCAAACGGCACTGTAAAATATGTAGGTATCTTTGTCTAGCATTAAACTCTCCAGAAGAAAGTTATATTTATCTAGTAATCAAGACCCAAATTAAAATCAAGATTTCAGAATATTTCAATCAGATCTTTAGATTGGTTGAGTGCTAGTATGGTTAAATATTCAACGGTTTCAGCAAATTTTGAGATTATTTTGCACCATCGTATATAAAATTCCGATTCGATTTAGTTCATCATTAATTCATCAGTACCCGCCAATCAACTTTCAGATTTAGATACATGACTAATACACTCAAAAAAAATCCCAATTAAAAAATTATCAAGCATTTCCGTCAATAATTAACCAAGCAGAATCAATTTGAGGTGCATTAAAAAACATCAAACGACATACATGCTTAGTTTTCCAGGATATCAAAGTACATAAATCAAAATTGTGATCTGTAATTACAGATTAAAATTCATTATACATCAATGTAATTTCAGTTTGCGTGACGATATGATTGTCTTTTGATTTGGTCTTCTTTGGCGTGATAGGTCACGTGATACTGACGTCGTAATTATGAATAAATAACAATGTCAGACATAAGCTCTAAGGATGTGACCGGCAGAGCTTAGTAGGTCACATTGTTGACAAAGGCTAAAATATACATTTTGCTTACATTCAAACAAAGATGGTTGACATTATGAGCACTATATCACAGTTTATTGGAGTTAAGAATGATTATTATTAAATTCTACAATACTAGGTGGTCTTTAGATCTTAAACTGAAGTATATAGCTTTGAATGCACAACTTGACATTGGAAACAGAAATATGCAAACTGCAGAGTGAAGAATTCAGGCGGACGCCATTCGTATGAAATCGTGCGAATGCCCATCGTCCATTGCCGCAGTATTTGTCCGGTATGAAGAAGAATGATTAGTTGTTACGTAACGATAACTGTTTCATTTGTACTGATTCGCAAGTACAATCCCCAACAAAATAGAATCGGTTCGCAATTCGTAGCAAAACATACGAATATTGACGAACGATACGGACCTAGTGAACGTGTTCCTCTAAATCAGACATTTGAGCATTGCGAATTTGGAAGAATTCGATTTCGCAATTTTCCGTAGCTTTTTGCTTGCAATGGACGGAAAGACTTACTTGCGATTTCAAACCCAACAACGGACTACATTTGTGGCAGTTGTATGGCATAAATAAAGTGGAATTAATCACCGTTAAATAATGACGTGGATAAGTGGACGTAGTTCTCATATTATCGTAAGATAACAATTTTTATTCTCTCGTTTATTTCTAAGAAATCTGTTTCTTATCATACTTCAAATATTATTCGTTAATATCGTTGAAAATTCTAGTCAAAATACAAATAGCATCCAGAAGACAAAACAAAGGATAAAAATTGCATTAAAATGAAATCATTTGGAATGTTTTTATTTTGTACGAAGATAAAAAAGACTGCGTTTTATGTTTGACCTATACTATATGCAAATTTGATTAAAATTCAATTACAAAATTTCTTTTATCCTCATTAGTTCTCGCGCAATATTATTAACTTTTTTGCACTGAAAAATAATTATATTAGATTTTTTTTCAAAGTTTATTAGAGCAAAAGCTGCACGCTTGCTTGTGGATCCGAAAATGTTACAAAAGCATTTCATTTAGTTAATGGATTTTTAAATTTAAAAGTTTGGAATAATTGTACGTCATATTTGCGCACGCTTTCAAAATTAATTTTAAGATGATGCTTCACGTTTTTAATATTCAAACACTCTTGAAATTTAATCATAAAATAAATTGAAAGATAAAAAACACTCCAGAATTATTACATGAAAATATGTAAGAACCTGGAGTTGAATATAACAGAATTCTAATTACCAGGAAAATTCAGACCGGCAAAATTCTCAAGTTATTGTTTTCGTAGGTCCTTATCATAATCATTTTACCACGAAAGATTCATTTTGAGATTTATCACAATTAACATTTATGTTCCTGATGTAAAAAGCACACTATTTCATGTACAGCATCTTGAAAAATTCACCAAAGTCAAATGAAAAGCAAACTTGAAGAAATGATAAGTTACACAACTGTACTCCATAACTTATGTAAATATACTCAACTTACAAAACCCTCAAGACTTTTGCAACTTCATAACGAACTATTTAAAGATATGTCTCCTTCGTTAGTATCCAACAAAATTCAAAACTTTCCTAAAAAATATTTATTCTGCAAAACGAGAATTGATAAACTTTCCCTGTTAATAATTTGTTAACAAGTGAATAAATTAGGACTCACTGATTGAAAAGTTCAAGAAGTTGGCAAAGAGGTCAAACTATTAAAATCTGAATTAGAGAGTATCAGTTTGCAGGGAATTGTTTTAAAGTGTTGGGAGAAGTTTGCGTATCTTTAGAGGCAATTATGTAAGACATAATTTCTTTCTCGAGTGTATCAAAGGTCAACTGCCATATTAACATCAAATTTGGAGAATCAAAAATTATTTGGACAGAATGTTACAGAGAGTATCTTTCAAGGAAAACTCAATATTCGCATGCCATATTTTTGTGGCAAAAATGGTTAATTAATAACAAATTCTGCAAGTGCAGAACTTACTGAACTCTCAAATAATAATTCACATTGAAGTTAAATTAAATATTTGGCTTACATTCCAACAATAACTTCAGCGCTTTCAAGTATGGGTAAATTTAATTGCAAAGGAAACAATTTTAATGATAACACAGCCTACAGTTACAGAATACGTCTACATATACACAGAGACATGATATGAACGAATTCTGGTTGCAGCTATTAGTTTTGAGTCCTCCTAAGAGAAATAATATTATTTCTTACATTAAACTCAAATATTTTCAAGAGTGGACAAATTCTTCCCACCGTGTCGTTTAAAAAAATCTGACCACAACACTTTGACTCCAATATTCATAAGTACACTGAGGGTACGGCTAGTAATTCAAGTAGTAAGGTCAATGTGATAATAAGTGCTAAAGTATTGCAACAAAAGTGGTGAATTTTCACCATTGAAGTGGCAATTAGTACCACTTGCAGTTGTAAGACAAATAAGACGACAAACGTCAAAGCTTTGAAACTAAAAAATGTATAACAGAGATGGCCAGCTTTGTGTGAGTGAAAAGTCTTGGGAATTCAGTCACTATATACAAGGTGTAACAGAAATAAGTACATTAATTTCAACCTGTAATGCAATTTGTCAAGCATAACAATTTTTCTTAATAACTTTTTTCCGTAGGTCCTCTGGATATAGAGTAAAAATTCATCAAAGTCTTGTCAAAAATTTCATAGTACGCCTATGGTTCAAACTGAATGTTTCTCATTTGTTGGAAGAATGACAGCTGTCGATTGAAAGGAGTATTTTGCAACTTTGAGCCATCGTAGTCTTGTCAATCATTTATTTGAAACTGAAAAAATATTAGTATTTTGGCAATACATTGATATTCGCTCACCTCGATTATTCTATTTATGCATATGTTGGAACAAAGACTAAATTTATCTTTGTAATCAACAATTTGGTCTTTTAGTCGTATTTATATGACATTTTTGAGAAGTTTGATTTTTAGTTAGGGATTTCACGTATATTTTCGGATAGTACATTTCTAAAACGTCTTAAACATAGGATTGTCTGCACAAGTTCATTGCACTTGAATCAGCTGATTTGAATTGTATGAAACTGTCTTACTATGTCAGGAGTGTCAGACTTTGTTGCCATCTACAAGCAGTTCAAAAAGTAGTTGCTGTTCACAACTCACATCATCAGAAACATGAAGAGAAAATCATTCAACGATTTATTCAAAGAAAACGGTCGAATATATGGAATGTAATTCTAAATTAATTAATTCACTGAATAATTCGATAGAAATATTGCTACATGAAATTTTGAAGATTCTATTCTTGAAGGACAGAGAATATACCTATAAATGTATCAAACTGAATTTGGTAATTGATTTTAAATATTTTCTGAAATATATGATACAATATTTTGTTTATTCAGCAGATCGATTCACAGGGCATACTTTATTGAAATGGCCTGAGTGTGGAGTGTGAAGTTTGTAATAATACGAGAAAAACTAATACACAGGTGCTTCATTTATAAATTAATGTATTTCATCCAGCTCATCTGCTGTTTTACGTTTTAGATAAACGTTAGGTTCTAAATATCCCATAGTATTCTCATCATAATGTATAAGTGCATAATATTTTGACATTAAATACATTAGCATAACCACAATAATTAAATTTTGAGTGAAAAATGACAATTCGAGATCGTTCCAAATAAATTTGCTAAGCTAATCCTAAACTGCCCGTGAAATCGTACACAGAATTAATAATTTATGATCTGTTTTATTCCAGAATTTATTTGAAGGAATTGATAACTCACATATGTCAAAATCAATTATTGTTCTATTGCAACTGCTACTGGATCCGATAATTATGTACCTGAACGACTCGTTAAATTATAGGGGATAAAAAATGCTAAAAAAAGATGAGAGCTCTGTAAAAAGATACTAAGAAAAATTGTTAGGCTTGACGAGAACTGTCACTGGTTAAAATCAATGTACTTATTTCTGTTACACCCTGTATGTTTTTATTTCTTTCCAACTTTACAGTTTCGGCTGTACCTCAGCCATCTTCAGCTGAGGTACAGCCGAAACTGTAAAGTAGGAAAGAAATTAAAACATAAATATTGACTGAATTTCCAAGACTTTTTACTCACTCAAATTCACTCATCCAGTCAGCTCCATCAATTTTATATAAGATCTACTCTTTATCTTGAAAATGTGTCGTGATTCACATACAGTTTCAGTTTTCATCACTTAAGTTTCACTATTTGAGTTTTACCATTCGAGTGCTAAGAATTTACCACTTATCTATATATTAATACGTGAGGACAAAGCGTAACTGATGGTCGATTAATCTTTCAGGGCACTGAGTACTGTCGATTGAAGTGGTTCCCAGCTTTACATCTTCCGGTTGAATCATTACGATACTGGTTCTTTATCTATTAAGTTTTGAACGAATCAATTATTCTCTATATTCCCTTGTTATTTGAGCATTATCGGAATATCACCTACTACAAAAACTCAAAAAGCATTGAAATTCAATTTGAATGAAGCTTGTTTGACCAATCAAAACAGATAGTTTATTTTAAAACGTCTAGAATATTGAGCGTAGAATGGAGAATACGTTGAATGAACAATCTCTGTTTCTCAGATATGCTTGTTCTTTTTATGGGAGCCAAAAGCTTATTATTATAATTATGATGAGATATAACCCTGTACGAGATGTCGTAATAAATTGGAATTTGTATTACTGTCTGAATAATACAATAGGATAAAGTTGAGCTTTAAAATGTTGTAGAGGGCGCAATCCTCTATGAAGATAATATTTATATGAAGTTTCTAATTAATGGTACAAAGTACCTAATTTAAATTAACAGTGCAGAAAAAGTTTGAAGCACTCATATTGCTCGAAGAGCGCAATTCCATTTTTGTTTTTATTTTCCCATAAACAATTTTAATTAAAGATGTCGTAACACACTCCCCATTTTGGAATAAAACCCAGAACTGTCAACAAAATTTTGCCATTAGTCCCGTTCGCTCAGCATTTTTACACTAAAACTCCAGCCGTGTGTAAAATTTTAATTACTTACTTACTCTAATAACCTTTATTAAGTAAATAGGAGCATAAATTTCTCCCTGCTACAGACATTCCAAGATGTGTGTCATATGAGCATTCAAAATAGAAAAATCATATGAAATTTCCAATTTCATTTTCAGTTCATGAAGAGCTTACTAAAAGTGAAACTAGATAATGAGGACGGTACTTGAACTCGCACCATTTTTTAAGTGCTGCAAAAAGTTTTGTTCTACATTAAATCAAGTAACTTTTTCCAACAGATATTTTTCGTTTGTCCCATAGAAACTTTGTGGATGTCCTCAACAGATCAACAGATGCTGGAGTGTGAGACAAGCAGCAGGTTTGATACGCGTTAATGTTCATCTTTCAAAGAATTACATCAATCAAATTCTGTGTTGAGTGATTATCATTCTTCTCCCAACAATTTTCGAGCCCTTTGATGTTGATCAATTGCTTTTACGCTGTCATTGATTTTATATATATATATATATATATATATATATATATATATATATATATATATATATATATATATATACATATATATATATATATATATATATATATATATATATATATATATATATATATATATATATATATATATATATATATATATATATATATATATATATATATATATATATATGTTATATCCATGATCCTCAGCAATTGAATCACTTTGCGAAGACTCTATTCAGTTGGATTTTGCCCTAGAGCTTCTGGCCAACCCCAAACCGCGGGCATTATCCTCAACTTACATCCAGAACTTTCGGTCAGAGAATAATAGGACAGATTAATTTAATTAGAATTAAAACTTAAAATATGGTTACACAGAGACTTCCAAGAAAGTGCTGAATATGGTGTGTAAATGAGTTTAACCTTGCTCTATCTACAAAGTGTTTGTTTCTGAATTAGGGCGGGATTATGGACCTGCTGCTCCAGGGTTCTAAAGGGTTTTCAAAGGATTTGGAAGGGTAAAGTGGGTATAGGGATGGTCAGTGACTGAAAAGGGCTAGCTTTAAATATTTGCGCGACTGGCATATGTAATGCTGAGGTGAGATGGGGACAGATGGTGTGAATTAAAGATGAGCTGAAAGGATTTTGTGGGGATAAACTGGAATATTTTTGTTTATTTTGGACAAAAACACAACATCAGTCATCCATTAAAAAATATTTGACACATCATTATTCATATATTCAATTATTATTATCCAAACAGGGAGAGAATCAATTGACAGATGGGACTCAAATCCGTAGCCAATCAATCTTGATATATAAATGGATCCAGAGGCTTTATTTTTGGATGAACGTAACGCTTTTAATGTTTAAAAGTAAAATTTTATTATTTCAGCTGCTCACCGCAAAATCAGATAAAATCCAGTAATCTTTCTGAGTACGATTCTGTTCTCTACCCCAAGAATGTAGCATCGCCATTCTTTAAAACTTCTTCCAAGTGTCATAAAAACTTTGATTTCCGAATTCAGCAAAAGTTCTGACAGATTTGAATGAAACTGCCTCACAGCCACCCAATAAATAATCGCACTGCTTTAATAGGATTATTCCTGCTGGGGAAAGTCTCGCCAGGGTTAAATGACAGTGGAATAAAGGCGGGGATCAAATCAGGAAAAATTATCGTAATTTTTAAGGCTTTGATAAATTGGCACAGGCCAAGACGATGTCGACGACTTTCCCAGATCTTAAAAAATTTTGCTCGACTTTTTGGAAGAGCTCTGGCATTAGGGGGATGATAAAAGGCGCAGAATGAACTGAAAAATTATGACTGATCTGATCGATGGGAAATATTTCCTTCTGAAGGACATTTTATCCAAAGAATTATGATATAATAATGAATTATAAAATGCAACTCTCTCTACGCCACATTCAGGTCATGTGATTTTCAGCTAATAACATTAAATTTCCTGGGATAATGTTGATGCTCAGAATTTGTTCAAGATGTGATTGAAGGCCAATTCAGAAAGAGTAGTGGTGAAAAAAAAGAGTTTCAGAAGATGATGGTAGCTGTCAAATTCTGGATTATATTCAAAATGAATACAACGTGTTGCACCTAATATTAGTAAAGCAAATTTTTTCAACTGGTTGTCGTTATATTACTGTTACCATTGCACTACTGCAGTTGCCGTTTCCTCATCCTATATTCAGTTTACGTAAGATTGCAAATACTTTGATCTAGATTGGTTGGAGCTCGAATGACAAGAAACAGACCATGGTGTTCTCGAACCTTAATAAGAAGACTTATAGTAGCAGTAACGAATGAAGGTAGTTTGCAAAGTTTTGGCTAGAAGCAAAGATGTCGCTAGTATGATCATAATGCTATCATATTTTACAAGTAAAAAACTTTGGAAGGCGCTGTGCAAAGTTTCAGACTTTTGTGTCCAGTGGACTTGTTGTAGCAGTTACGATAATTATTGACTGTCTTATAAAATGGATAAAATCAAAGTTTGTTTTGGAAGGCTTGAGACCAACAGAGCTGAGAATGAGTTGGACACTACATCAAAAAAATCTGCTTCTTCATTTTCGACGGATAAAAATTAGGCGGCAGAATTCAAACCTGGACGTACGTCAATTCAGGATGATGAATGTATGAGATGCCTAAAACCGTTGTGGTCAACGGAATCATTGCAAAATGCAAAAATTCACAATTCCATACTAGACGATCGTCGACTGAAGGTTCAAGAAATGCTGAGGTTGTAAACTTCTCGATAAACCGCATGCACCACATTTCACGTGATGTTTTGGTTGGCGATCAAAAACGCATTCGATGCTTAGCTGGTTTCTGGGCTTTTTAGCTGTAATCGATTCGTATTTCTACCTGACATTCCACCAACATCTGCGATTGGTTTCTTCAAAGACGGCGTTGTTCTTCTCGGTAACTCACTGCTAACTGAAGTTCTCGACTGCTGTTTGCTTTTTGTGTCTTTCTTCGAGAGGCGGAGCTTGAATTTCTCAATACGGGACGATTTGATTGGCTGGACTTCAGTATAGCGAAGTACTTCGTTCCAAAGTGTCCTCTAATCTACACTACTCGCAAAATTATTCAAAGTTGGACGAGGTAAATAGTCTAGAGAGGTACCTCGGTTTGCTTCGTGCAACTTTACTTCACCTTGGGCGACTTCCGCTCGGTTTCGATTTTGTGCGCCCGAATCAAAAGATTTCGCGAAGTACCATTCACGGCGACTGAGGTTCTCGCGAAGATGCACGAGTGTGTAGTCACGTACTTCGGACTGTGATCTATTTCAACGAGCACTTCGTCGAGGTAACTTCGCTAGTAATGTAGAGTTAGTTTCGTTCAGCATCATACTTCTTTCTTTCCTATTAAAATTACCTGTATGTTTTCGAATTTTGATAGCCTCTCTGTAGATCCTAGGGAAGTATTGATCCGTGTGATCTAAAACTTGGGTACAGAAGATCTACCAGAAGCGACACTTCCTATCGGCAGTTTGGTCCATTAAACTTGAGCATTTGAATATATTTGCAGGCTCAAGTAGGAAGCTCAAGATGATTAGTAAATAGATATTTCCATCATTAGAAAATACAACTGACAGCAGCTCATACCACATTGTCTTTTTAATATAAGGGTATCTAAGATAATAATTCGTCACACAATAAACGAAAGCAATGGAGTGCGTTGGAGTGCTAAGAACGTCTCTAACACTCTGATACAAAGCATTTTGCGACGAACATTAACGAAGCTTTGCGAGAATAGTCAATTGAGCATTTGAATATATTTGATAAACTATTCTTCTCTATAACCGTGGTTTTTTATCTGACTGACGCTTCTGGCATAGCACTTTGTGACCAGGTTGTCTTCAAACCGGATCATATGATTACTTTTGATCCAAGTATGTTCTGCTAAGGTTGATTTTTTCAGGTGGTCCAGTCGGCAGCTCCATTTATCTTCTTTCAGGCGAACGTCTTTGATGCTCCCTTTACGTTCTTTCAGGCGTCGTTTTGGTAGTTCCAATGTAAACCGAACCGCAACTGCATGATATGCGACATACTTCAGGCATATATAGATAATCTCGCTGGTCCTTTGCTGATCTTAAACTCTCTTGAATGGTTTTTGTGGGCTTGTTTTTCTGGAAAATTTCCTATGTGGTCCGAATGTTTTATTTCATCCTGAATATGCTGCGGCTCACAAATTCTCTGCGCTTGATTTGCTGAAATTTTGATGGAATCTTATTTCTTCCAATAGGATAGTGGTTAGCCTGATTTAGGTATCGGTCTGTATGGGTTGGTTTACGGTAAGCTTTATGACCTAATTTTCCATCTCGGCTTCTCTCAATAAGCACATTCAGAAAGCCAATTTGGTTGTTTCTCTCTTCTGTAGTCTCATTTCTTCGTGCCTCCATATTCAAAAAATTTTGTTAACATAATAAAATCAGCAGGAAGACTTTTTTGTTGTTGTAAAACTTTTTGTTCAAATTTTTCCATGGAGAAGTTCGCAATCACGGGACACTGCGGACCATCCGTTTGTTCTTGATTCCATTGGAAAAACGTTGTGTTGATGCAATATTTGCACAAAACCTAGACATCATCCGGAAAGAGCTTCAGAAGATATTGCAGAGCTTGGGTACCATTGAAAAGAAAGAGACGACATCAAATCTGATCAGTATATTGTTGAATCCAAAAATGTTTGTTTTTAACTTTTCGATAAAGTGGGTGTAAAGTAGCCAGATATTTCACAGTATGGTATATTGGAGAATTGATGGCAATCACGATTGATTTTAGGGGGCATAGATTCCTTGTGAATTTTGAGTAGATCGTTAAGTTGGCACGGAAGGACTCCTGATCTGCGTATGGCTTTTATTGACATCCCCTTCAATGGTTAACTGCTACATCAGTTAATTGGTCCTCCTCTATATAGTTTTTGTGGACTCTGGACAAGTATCAATTCGGGTTATCCAAAACTTTGGTGTTCCCGAACCGGACTCTATGCAGTCAGCTGCTCCTTTGATGCTTCTGATAGTAGTTCCAATGTGAACTGAACTGCTGTTGCAAGGCATGCATGAAGTATCTCGTTGGTCTTTGGCCAATCTCGAACTCTCTTGAATGGTTTTTGTGGGTTTGTTTCCCAATGCGACTCGTGAAGTTTTAAGCTATGGCAGAAGCGCTTTGTCTTTCGACTAGTTGGTTTATTCATCAAGCCTAGTTGTTCTGTTTGGACGTAATGCTTTCTTCACTTCAATAACAGTGTATCGACTCTTCTTTAGGACGTTCTAAACGTTCTAGTCCGTCTTGAAGATGCTGCAGTTCACAAATTCATTGTGCTTAACTTGCTGAAGTTTCGATGATACCCCTTTTTCGAATGGATAGTGGTTTGAAGCCTGATTCAGGAAGGCAATTTGGTTGTTCTTTCTGTTCGTCATAGTGAACTGGATCTTGAGATTAATGGATATATTGTATGCCAGAAAGTCTTGCAGTTCCAGTTCTCCGTGATTCCATATTGCGAAAGTGTCGTCAACAAACTAGCAGAAAGGCTTCTTTGTTGTAAAGCTTTCTGTTCAAAATTTTCCATTGAGAATTTCGCAATCACAGGACTCAGGAAACTTCCCATTGCAATACCATGCATCCATCCGAAAAGATTTTAGAAGTACGTTATCTTGAGGTTAGTTGAACATATCCGGAAAGTGTTCATGAATATATTAGAGAGTTGATGAATACCATTGAGAAAATAGAAAGGACATTGAAGATAGTCAGTATATGGTCGGGTCCTACAGTGATTTCTTTGATATTTTTAATGAAGTGGATTGAGTCTTTGACCGTTTGACTTTGGTTCAAGGATAAAAACCAAATATTTCGTGAAGAGGCACAGATTCCTTGTGTATTTTAGGCAAACCAAAAAGCCTGGATGGCAGGACCTCATTATCTTCATCGGTTGACTGCTAAATCAGTTGATTGGTCTTCCACAGTGTTTTTGTAGGATCTTGCTTGATCTTTCTGTACAACGTTGGATCTTAGACATTATTCACTATATTTGAATGATGGATCGTCGGATGTTGGATAATTCAGGATCAGTAAATAAAGAACAATTCACATCACTTGAGCAAACGTTTCGAATCTTATTGACTCTTCATCAGTGCCTAAATACAAACATTAAATACATTTCCTCTTTTTTTACACTTATCAATATTATGTTACATACCCAGTGATTAAAACTCTAAGTTGCCATAAAAAATCATTAGAATACATTATAAAAATTATAAAAGTTACTTATTTCAACAGTGTAGTGTTCATCTTACAATACAGGCACAGACTGAAAGTGATAACAGCGACCATACCAACATCCGTTTCCCCCAACTGACCTGGCTGAATCTCTTCTTCATTCCGCAGTGCAGTGCACATTTGGCGCGTACTATGAACTGTTTTGCAAGTTTTCTAAAATATTTTGATAACATTTACTCAAGTATTCAGTGTCTGATCTAAAATTGATACTTTTTTTGTTCATAAATATGTGAATCATCTCCAAAAAATTACGAGTTCTGAATTCTATTGCTGAATCTACTATTTCTACATTTTTAAAATCAAAATGATGATGATTATCGATACTATGTTGTGCTAAAGCTGTTTTTTCAGATTTAAAATTCTTACAATCATTTCTATGGTTATTTATTCTATTTTTTAAGTATTGCTTAGTTTGCCCAATGTACACCGCACTGCAGTCCAAACAAGAGACCCTATAAATCACATTTGATCTGTCCATTTCTGGAACTCTATCTTTCAACTTACTGAATAAGTTATTAACTTTTTTGTCATTGTAAAAAACTATGTTGACACCGTCGCTGCTCAGTAACTTGCCAAGGTTGTGTGACAGACCCCTGACCAAGGGCAGCTTGAAATACATGACTTGTTTTTTATTGTTATCAATCTCTTCATTGTTACTACGTTCTGCGTTATTGTCACTTCCACTCTCATTCGCCACCCTAGTATGTTCATTAAAAATTTTATTTATTAAATTTGATGGATAATCATGTGATTTCAATTTGATTTTTAACTGTTCTAAATTTTTATTATGGAATTCTACACTACTCAGTCTTTTAATCTTTAATATATTACTTTTTATAATTGCAATTTTTTGTGTAATAGTGTGATTCGATTTAAAATGTAACATTCTATCTGATGATGTAGGTTTCTTGTAACAATCTGTCTTTAGAGATCCGTCATCATTCTTTATTATCAAAATGTCTAAAAACGGTAAACAATTATTATTTTCTGTTTCAATAGTGAATTGAATTTTATCATGGTATCGGTTGAAACTATTCATAGTAACATCCACGGAATCAAATGGAATGGCTGTGACAATATCATCCACGTATAGATAAATAAAATTTATCTATACCGTTTTTAGACATTTTGATAATAAAGAATGATGACGGATCTCTAAAGACAGATTGTTACAAGAAACCTACATCATCAGATAGAATGTTACATTTTAAATCGAATCACACTATTACACAAAAAATTGCAATTATAAAAAGTAATATATTAAAGATTAAAAGACTGAGTAGTGTAGAATTCCATAATAAAAATTTAGAACAGTTAAAAATCAAATTGAAATCACATGATTATCCATCAAATTTAATAAATAAAATTTTTAATGAACATACTAGGGTGGCGAATGAGAGTGGAAGTGACAATAACGCAGAACGTAGTAACAATGAAGAGATTGATAACAATAAAAAACAAGTCATGTATTTCAAGCTGCCCTTGGTCAGGGGTCTGTCACACAACCTTGGCAAGTTACTGAGCAGCGACGGTGTCAACATAGTTTTTTACAATGACAAAAAAGTTAATAACTTATTCAGTAAGTTGAAAGATAGAGTTCCAGAAATGGACAGATCAAATGTGATTTATAGGGTCTCTTGTTTGGACTGCAGTGCGGTGTACATTGGGCAAACTAAGCAATACTTAAAAAATAGAATAAATAACCATAGAAATGATTGTAAGAATTTTAAATCTGAAAAAACAGCTTTAGCACAACATAGTATCGATAATCATCATCATTTTGATTTTAAAAATGTAGAAATAGTAGATTCAGCAATAGAATTCAGAACTCGTAATTTTTTGGAGATGATTCACATATTTATGAACAAAAAAAGTATCAATTTTAGATCAGACACTGAATACTTGAGTAAATGTTATCAAAATATTTTAGAAAACTTGCAAAACAGTTCATAGTACGCGCCAAATGTGCACTGCACTGCGGAATGAAGAAGAGATTCAGCCAGGTCAGTTGGGGGAAACGGATGTTGGTATGGTCGCTGTTATCACTTTCAGTCTGTGCCTGTATTGTAAGATGAACACTACACTGTTGAAATAAGTAACTTTTATAATTTTTATAATGTATTCTAATGATTTTTTATGGCAACTTAGAGTTTTAATCACTGGGTATGTAACATAATATTGATAAGTGTAAAAAAAGAGGAAATGTATTTAATGTTTGTATTTAGGCACTGATGAAGAGTCAATAAGATTCGAAACGTTTGCTCAAGTGATGTGAATTGTTCTTTATTTACTGATCCTGAATTATCCAACATCCGACGATCCATCATTCAAATATATTAACTTCTGGATACGATCTATATTTCAATTATCACATTTCACGGGATATTTTTAACAACATGGGTTTTTTCGAGGATATTACACAAAATTACGGACAAGAAGCAAGAGACACCCTCAAATCTTGGTCCAAGCTGAAGAAAAACAACGTGGCGACAACAAACAGAAGAACGTTCCTCTTACAATGCAGGTACAACAATGTCACTCCCTCACATATACACAACACAGTTCAAAATCTTTGGTGCTTGATAGAAGACAGAAATCCGTGTAGTAGGGAATTTGAAAATATTTTAATTAATTTAGAAAGAAAACTGTTAAACTTTGAGATAAAAAGTACGTGCATTCTGCTACATAACATAAGAAATAACTTAAAAGAAACACAAGAGTTAGCTGTCAAATTCTTGCCTATACAAATAACCAATAGCTTCCAAAATCATCAAGAACAATGGTGTGAAATACAATTTAATATTATTAAACAGAAACAGATAAATAAATTACAGAATTTGAAGCAACATAATCACAATGCCACACAATTTAATAAGAATTGTGTTATAAATTTGACACAAAAATCTATTCCTGAAGATGTACAAAATTTACTCTCGTTAGGACCTAAGACAGCCATTGAGTTAAATAAGACAGAATTTCCTTTCATAAGACTATTGACAGATGTGGAAAAATGTATAAGTGGACAACAACTCAATGATACAGAAAAACAGTCCCTCAGACTAAAAACAACAAATATGATTACTAATTATGTTGCGAGGCAGAAAGTACGTACAAATAAGCACAATAATAATAGAAGCAGTAATGAATTAGATTTTATGTATAAGACTACGAGCAAATTTTTAAAAGACAACCCAGACATTTTAGTAACCAACTCTGATAAAAGTAATTGTACTGTGATATTAGATGTAGATTATTATAAGTTGAAAATGAAAGAATTGTTAGATGATAGCATTACTTATAGAATTTTAAACAATGACCCAACGACTAAATTTCAAAATTTAAATAATAAACTAATTAAGGAGTTGTGTGACAGATCGCTGATAGAGGAACAGTGTGGGAAACAGTTGAAAGTTTATAATTCTATCACTCCTAAGATTTATGGTTTACCCAAAACACACAAGCCGCCTCCAGTGCCGCTTAGACCAGTAGTCTCATGTATTAATGCACCTTCATATAAGATAGAGAAATTCATCTGTCAAATTTTAAGCAAAATTCAAGATACACTAATTTACAATATAAAAAACTCATATGAATTTGTCAACAGATGTCAAAACCACATTTTGCCTGATAACTTCATGTTGATATCGCTGGATGTAACATCATTGTTCACTAATGTCACCAAAGAATTAGTATTTGATGCTATTGACGAGTTTTGGAGTGAAATCACTAATCACACGATTATTGACCAGCATACTTTTAAAAAACTGATAGCATTTTGTTTTGACAGCAGTTACTTTAGCTTTGATAATAAATTTTACCAGCAGATTGAAGGAAGTGCGATGGGACATCCAACTTCTCCTATTCTATCAAATTTAGTGATGACTAAACTTCTTAACAATGTAATAAAAAAATTACCTTTTCATCTTCCATTCATTTATCTATACGTGGATGATATTGTCACAGCCATTCCATTTGATTCCGTGGATGTTACTATGAATAGTTTCAACCGATACCATGATAAAATTCAATTCACTATTGAAACAGAAAATAATAATTGTTTACCGTTTTTAGACATTTTGATAATAAAGAATGATGACGGATCTCTAAAGACAGATTGTTACAAGAAACCTACATCATCAGATAGAATGTTACATTTTAAATCGAATCACACTATTACACAAAAAATTGCAATTATAAAAAGTAATATATTAAAGATTAAAAGACTGAGTAGTGTAGAATTCCATAATAAAAATTTAGAACAGTTAAAAATCAAATTGAAATCACATGATTATCCATCAAATTTAATAAATAAAATTTTTAATGAACATACTAGGGTGGCGAATGAGAGTGGAAGTGACAATAACGCAGAACGTAGTAACAATGAAGAGATTGATAACAATAAAAAACAAGTCATGTATTTCAAGCTGCCCTTGGTCAGGGGTCTGTCACACAACCTTGGCAAGTTACTGAGCAGCGACGGTGTCAACATAGTTTTTTACAATGACAAAAAAGTTAATAACTTATTCAGTAAGTTGAAAGATAGAGTTCCAGAAATGGACAGATCAAATGTGATTTATAGGGTCTCTTGTTTGGACTGCAGTGCGGTGTACATTGGGCAAACTAAGCAATACTTAAAAAATAGAATAAATAACCATAGAAATGATTGTAAGAATTTTAAATCTGAAAAAACAGCTTTAGCACAACATAGTATCGATAATCATCATCATTTTGATTTTAAAAATGTAGAAATAGTAGATTCAGCAATAGAATTCAGAACTCGTAATTTTTTGGAGATGATTCACATATTTATGAACAAAAAAAGTATCAATTTTAGATCAGACACTGAATACTTGAGTAAATGTTATCAAAATATTTTAGAAAACTTGCAAAACAGTTCATAGTACGCGCCAAATGTGCACTGCACTGCGGAATGAAGAAGAGATTCAGCCAGGTCAGTTGGGGGAAACGGATGTTGGTATGGTCGCTGTTATCACTTTCAGTCTGTGCCTGTATTGTAAGATGAACACTACACTGTTGAAATAAGTAACTTTTATAATTTTTATAATGTATTCTAATGATTTTTTATGGCAACTTAGAGTTTTAATCACTGGGTATGTAACATAATATTGATAAGTGTAAAAAAAGAGGAAATGTATTTAATGTTTGTATTTAGGCACTGATGAAGAGTCAATAAGATTCGAAACGTTTGCTCAAGTGATGTGAATTGTTCTTTATTTACTGATCCTGAATTATCCAACATCCGACGATCCATCATTCAAATATATTAACTTCTGGATACGATCTATATTTCAATTATTCACTATCATCCATTCATTTTTCAATGAAGTTGTTGATGTTGGTAGTACAGAATTTCAGGCAACATATTTTGTCTACACATAAAAGTAGGCAAGTTATTCCTACCCTGTGTTCACTTCAGCAATATCGCCCCTAATTGGCGCAATAGCAGGAATGTTTATCACCCTTATTCTTTTCTTCAACTGGCCGTTACGATCGCAGTACGCGGCGAATTGCACCGATGCCATCTAGATCGCTTTGTTTTCTTTTATTGCACCGGTTGTACGACAAACTGTATGTATTCCTACATGCGGTACAGTACTCGAGACTCATACAAAAACAGAACACGTTAAATAGTTATTGTTATTGTAATTTTGTTATTGGTTTGAAAGGTATTGAAACATAAAAGTTTATGGGTTTTTTGTAGCAAGGAGATTTGACTGTAGGTGTGAGAAATCTCGACTGTAATGACAGTATTGAATGCTTGAACTGAATGTTATGGAGCTTTATGAAACAATCTAACAGTTCTTGCAAGATATATACATATTTTTGGATTAGTTTATATCATATACTGATATACTGACTTTATCTGTCAGAATTATGAGATAATGTCGCAATTAATGGTGTTAGATGATAGTGCGGTCCCAGCCCGAATTATTATAAAGGAATGCAAAGAAAGGTATCTACATTAATTATTGATATTCAAAGTGTAAAGCGTGACAACATTGACGTTTTGATTATTAAGACCTGCTTATACCATCACGTTCAGTAGAAGCACGGCGCACACGTTAGCGAATCGCTTGTTTCTTGGGACACCGAATGGTGATTGGTCAAGAATATGTAGTTTGTTTGATTAGATATAAAATAAAACTGCTATCATCAATCGTGTTGAAAATAAATCGAATTAATCGCAATATATCCCTTGTTAAAATACATGGGTAGCAAGCTCCAGAAGATTAACGTAAAAAAACCCTCTTCGTTAATTGATGACCAGAAACGAGGGTTTAAATTTTCCATAACCATTCGCAAATCATTTGTAATCTAGTGAACAGTGAACTCCCAGCTTATCAGTTGGCGCCCCTGCAGTCTATCCGGGGGCTGAACCCGCGAACTGCAAGTGATTGACAGTTGAAAACGCAATACTTGACAATGCACAGTTGCGTTTGATATGCGAACGTGCTTTTTTGTAACTTTTAACGAGTTATCTACCGGCCTGCAATCATTTGTTCCTGCATGATAAAATAAATGATCGGTAATGCAGCGATGATTTGCTATTACTCGACATTGGAGAGGAATTATCGGATTTTTATTTCTGGATTAATTTATGATACTGAATCGTTGATTCTATGTATAGCGGATATTGCAAAAATCTATTCCCAATAGGACATTTATGGTCGGGTGTTCAATCCCAGCTCACTTTCAGTTCAGCTGAATTGAATTAATTTACTGTATAACCGTTTGAATGAGTTAAAAAAATAATATCCTCCGTAAAACTGCAACTTTAGATTCAACTCTTTCTGTTTGAACTATTATCACTGGTTCGCCAGGTACAACTATTTATTCTAATAAATAACAAAACCAACAAAGCATTGTTTGAATAAGAACAACTTGTCTACTGTATACAACTACACTACTTGCAAAACATTATTCAAATAAGTACAACAGTCTTCTGGTGTGTTGATTCTCTGAAAGATAACACCAAACAAACTTATTCAAAGTTTGCTATTGTGACCCACTTCGTTGGATGGATATTTTCAAATTGCTCTTTTTGTAAACACGTGTATAATTAAAAATGCAAATCAGGAATGCCGTGAAGCCGCCAAATTGAATGATTAACAAAGGGTTACTTTTAAATTAACCATTTTAATTATGCCACATTCATAATCAGTAGCCTCGTTGGGAATCGTAGTTTTGATCCAGTTGAAGCCTCCACATTTCCAAATAAAATTTTTTGATTATAAACAGGTTGTGAAAAAGAATTTCAAACAATCTGACAGATTTTTTGGAGAATTCAAACCTTGATGGATAACCACAAGT
Organism: Dromius quadrimaculatus; assembly: GCA_963989225.1. Lineage (NCBI taxonomy): Eukaryota > Metazoa > Arthropoda > Insecta > Coleoptera > Carabidae > Dromius > Dromius quadrimaculatus. The sequence continues at coordinate 47,820,324 of OZ022331.1, read as the reverse complement.
TAAAATATTAGTTTCTAACCGACATTGTCTTCAGACTTCTCATTCATGACGTTTCGATTAATAAGTACCTTTATTTTATTCTTTCATTTCTGGTATTCGTAAACAGGTAAAGCCTCAAATTGAACACGTGATTTAAGGTGGTTGAATATTAGAAATAGAAGAATTCGTCACTTGGCTTGTCTTGCACATCTAACGGAACGAGACTTCTCAAACCCTAGATGGAACATCTAGGGTTTGAGAGGTCTCGACAATTTCAATGTCTCGGGACACGAGACAACCCAAGATCATAATCTTGGAATGTCCTAGGACTTCGAGACCTCTCAAAATATAATTAGAATCGAGTTCATCCTTGGCAAGATTTATGCAAGGAAAAAGAAATTTTAGTAAAAATTAATATTTATTGAACACAAAATCGAATCCTCACATTAATAATTGATTGCCTGTTCCATTTGACTTTAAAACAATAATATGGCGATAGACGCATTTATGGTGTACTAACGTGAGAATAGTAGAATATCAAGTAATTATTTGTAAAGCTAATGGATGGCGCTTTCAATGACACAGTGCAGGAAATTACAGTTTATTATAACTTTTTGAAAATGAAATTATTACGCTATAATTTGAACAACCGTGTCTCGGGTCTCGACCCAAAAGTCTCGGGACCCGAGACCGCTAAATTTGCAAAAAATCCCGAGACTTCGAGATACGAGACGTCCCGGGACCCAAACCTTAGTTACATTAAACTTGGTCACTATGAGATAGAACTCAGATCCAATATGTACAGCAGAGTTTTAATACCATTCAAATTCTCCTACACCATTTAGCAACAAATGTGCAACAATTCACAACGATGTTCAATTTAAGTTCAAAATGTAACCCACTTAATTATTCTCGTCTCGATTTAGAATGTTTCTAGTCTCACCGGTGAATCATTTTCAATTTCCGAAGATATCTGAGCAATTCTTCATTATTTATATACATAGCTATTTTGCCACTTAATATATTTAGTCCAACGATGCTCCAACTTTTTAATACCATAAAAATAATAAGATGCGTTCAAGTCTGCAAAAGAATCATTGGTCTTAGTTTCGACCTCTACATTCGAGTGAATTTTTGCTCCCAAGTCTATTCTTCAAGTTAAAGAAGAAAAAGCAATATGGCGCCAAGTACATCAAGTGTTTTAGTTGCTGAATTAAATAAACTCAAAAAAAGTGAGCTAATAGATTTAATAATATCTAAGGAATTACCAGTGCTCCATAACGACAATGAGGTTTTGAAATCTCATTTGAAAAACTTTCTTACAACCAGTGAAGACTCAGACAACCTGGCTTTTGTTGATGCAAATACTAACCTAAAGTGTGACAATAAAGACTGTTTTATTGTTGGTGAGAAGTGCTTGGTATTGGAAAAATTCAATTATCACTTAGAACGAAGAGTAGATCAATCCTTGATCATAGATTTATTGAAATCTGATTGCAAAAAAGATAATGACAAATCAGTTTATAGTCAACAAATATCAAAACAAGTAGCTCCATCTCAAGAACCTATTCGTACTAATATTTCAAAAAATAACTTGCCACAACCGATTACTAGCGACACCAATAATTTGTTGAACACTAAAAATATCAACAAACAAATTGAAGTTAACCTCAGAAACAAAAGAAAAAGAAATACTATTATAGGTTGTGACAACAGTATAAATAACACAGTAGTCAAAAGCGGTATCAAATATGCTTGGTTTTACGTAGGTAATGTTCATCCTGATACTACAGAATTGAAATTTCAGACTTTCCTGCAGCAAAAATATCCCGAAAAAAAATTTGAGATCAGTAAAATATCTAAAGAAACTTCAGCCAACAATTCCTATCGTATTAAAGCAGATTTTGATCTACTTGACACTCTTAAATCTGCCAATTTTTGGCCAAGTGGTTTGGTCATACGAAGATACAATTTTTTTCGGAAATCAAGAAATACAACAGACACAAGCTTGCCTCCACAAACAAAGGAATACCCCGAGCTGCAGAAAATCAACACTTAGTATAGTTCATCAGAATATTCAGTGTCTACGAAATAAAACTGAAGAGATAGAAATATTTTTGGAAACGAGATCATGTGACATTTTGTGTCTAACTGAGCACTGGCTCAGTGAAAATGAAAAATCATTATACTCAATAAAAAACTTTTATCTAGCTAATTCTTTTTGTAGAAAGCAATATAAACATAGAGGTGTCTCTATATTTTGCAAAAATGATATCAATTTTGAAATCATAGAATCCGTCGAAGCGTTCAATGTTGAACGCGTCTTTGAGGGCTGTGTCATAAAATTTGAATATTGTGATTCACTATTCTATGTATTGGCTGTGTACAGGACACCATCATCAAATATTAATGATTTTTCAAGGCAAATAGCCAAATGCCTGGAAGAATTGCACAATAATCTCAATAACTCTAAATTAATTATTGTGGGTGATTTTAATATTAATCTTTTGGAAAATAATCTTCAAGAAACATTATTTTTGGATCTTATGAATTCGTTCAATTTATTTCATACTATAAAAGAACCTACCCGTATAACTCTTTCCAGTGGAACTTTAGTTGATAACATTTTCACAAACATTGACAAAAACGAGATCATATCTGAAATTATCCACAATAATATAGGTGATCACTCAGCACAGTCTCTAATGATAACTATATCTCATAAAAATGAGCATATTGAAAATAGTGTAACTGAAAAAAGATTGTTCACTCAAAATAATTCGAATGACTTCATGTTTAGTTCAAGTAAACAAAATTGGTCTAATATATTTGAAGAGAGTGACACTAACGTTAGTTTTAATAATTTCATCGAAACTTTTTCTATATTACTTTGATATAACTCCTCCTAAATTAAGGATACGCAATAAAAACTTTCAGAAAAGAACATGGGTTACGGAGGAAATTAAACAAAAATCTGTTGAAATGAAGAAAATATCAGATTTGTATACATCCAAATATTTAACTCAAGAACAATATAGCTCAATCAAAAAATGCTATAAGAGTCTAATAAAAAATGCAAAAATAAATTATAATAAAAATAAAATTGGAAATGCGAATAATAATACACGTGAAATTTGGAGTCTAATTAACAATAGTCTCAATACTAAAGTAAAAGTTAATAAAATAGATAACTTAGGGCCGGTATTTCAGTCCTTGGTTTAACTTAAGCGGAGCTTAAATACCTTGGTAACAATTGTTCTAACAATCATTACTATGGAAATTAAGCTACGTTTAAGGTAAACCATGGACTGAAATACTGGGCCTTAGAATGCAATGGTAACATAGCATATGATTCCGTTGACATTGTCAATATGTTCAACAGTTACTTTATAAACATAGCACAGGATGTTATAAGAAAATTGCCTAATGTAAGTAACGATTTCTTGAGTAGTTTTCCTCATATCAATACAATTTTCTTAGAGCCTGTTAGTGAATCCGAATTAGCTTCGCTGATAATGACCCTGAACAATTCTTCTGCAACCGGAAATGATGAAATCTCGAGTAGGTTAATCAAAAATTGTTATGAATTGATTGAAGCTCCTCTAACCTATTGCATTAATTTGTCTCTATCACAAGGTATATTTCCAGAGACTTTAAAAAATGTTAAAGTAGTTCCTCTGTATAAACAAGGAGATAAAAAGTCTATATCTAATTATAGACCAATAAGTATTGTGTCATCATTTCATAAAATTTTTGAAGAAGTAATGCCTACTAGAATTTCATCTTTCCTTGAAAAGAATAAGTTATTAGTCAGCGAGCAACACGGTTTCAGAAAAGATCACAGCACAATAACTGCCCTTACTAATTTTATTGATAATATTTACAGTTCTCTAGACAACAGTAATAAAGTCAGTGGCTGTTTTTTAGATTTATCTAAAGCTTTTGACTGTGTCAAGCATACCACTCTTATTGACATATTATCTAGTCTTGGCTTAAGAGGAAATTGTAAAGATTGGATTCAATCATACCTTACAAGTCGCAAGCAGATGTAGTTTATGATAATGTAAAATCTGATATGCAAACTATTACGAGCGGGGTGCCTCAAGGCAGTATTCTTGAACCTATTCTTTTTATATTATACATTAATGGTATAAAAGATATCTTAAATTTAAATATTTTTATTGCATATGCAGACGATGTATCATTGCTAATTCCTGAACATACTAATACAAGAAATATTTCAAATATTATCTTGGAATTGTCTTCATGGTTCGCTTCTTTAAATTTAAGTTTAAATGTAAACAAATCAGCTTTTATTGAATTTTCCAACAAAAAACGTTGCGAAAGTTTATATATAACTTGTAATAATAAATCTTTACCTCAGGTTATCAGTTGTAAAGTTTTAGGTCTTAGTCTACATGAACATATGCTGTGGGATCCGCAGATAGATAATCTTTGTCAAAAATTAACTTCATTATGCTATCTCTTAAAAAGATTGAGACAATTGTCTGACCTCGAGACTGTTAGAACTTTCTATTATGGAAAATTCTTTCCAATAATTACTTACGGAACTATTTTCTGGGGTATGACCCCACCAGCCATACGCATTTTTAAATTACAAAAACGTGCGATTCGTAATATGTTTCAATTGAAAAATAGATATTCTTGTAAAGATATTTTCAAGAGCGAGAATATTCTTACTTTAGCTTGTGTATTTATATTTGATGTAGCCACTTATATTTGGAAGAATAAAAGTAATTTATGTACTCTTGAAAACAATCATAGCTATGACACACGAGGTAAAACGAGTTTTTTAATACCTCAAATAAAATTAAATAAATTAACCTATAATCCAAACTACATTGGGATTAAAATTTTGAATAACTTGCCATCAAGTCTCAGAAAATTGGAATCGAAAAATAAATTTAATATTGAACTCAAAAAATTTTTATTAAGTAAGTGTTACTATAGTGTCACCAAATTTTTAGATGAAAAACTGTCGTAGTATTATAATTCAGTATTATATTGTATCTACAAACATTATATGTAAATGGAATTATGACTTGTCCTATACCTTTTTGTATATTGGTCTACAGGAATAAAATGATTTATTATTATTATTATTATAGCATAAAAAAAGTATATCGCTGGGAGCCAAATCGATTGAATACACATATGAAAGCACTTGAAATGAAAGTTCCTCCAGTTTGTCACAACAACGCAAAATTTTTGCGCAGATGAATTCATGGTGAGAAAGCATTTTGTTTTGCCAAATGGGGACTTCTAATTATTTGTTCAGTAATAAAGAATAGTTCTGCCTTTTTCTAAGAATTCTATGAGCACTACACCATGAGAATCCCAGATGGCAGATGAAACTGTTTTGACTTTCTTAGATGCACTTTCTCCTCCTCAATTCATTGTTTGGGCTGCTGATTCATCTACAGTGATGGAATGTTGAGAAAACTCAATGCAGTTGCATTTAGATAAGCCGAGACACTCAAATAAATGCGTTTTTGATCGACTGTTAACAGACGTGGTACCCAACGAGCAGTCAGCTTCCGCATACCCAAAATATCACGTAAAATGTAGTGGACGCGATACCGAGGTGTTGACAGCCTCAGCAATTTCTCAAACCTGCAGTCGACGGTCGTCTAGCATGGAAATGTTGATTATTCTGTCAATTTCGTTGATTACGACGGTTTTTGGGCGTCCTGTAGGTTCATCATCCTGGATTAATGAGCGGCCCACTTTTTACCTGTAGAAAATAAAGGAGCAGATTCTTTTACTGTAGAATCTAACTTATCTTTTATCTCTGTCGGTCTTAAGTCTGCCAAAACAAAGTTCTTATTCATAGCATGAACGAATTCTGTCTATTCCATGAGACAGACAAAAATCATTTACTTATCGTCACCACTAGAACAAATTTACTAAACACATAAGTCTGAAATTTTATACAGCACTATCTGAAGGTTTTTACTGAATTGGTATTATAATTTTATGGTCACACTAGCAAATTTTATGTTCCCGCCAATAATTTTTCGAAATTCTCTGACATTTCAACTTTTGGAATGAATAGAAATAACGAGAGCATCGTTTACGTCCAGAATTCAAAATTAATTTAGGAAAAAAAACAAAGCTATTTTAGTCTTGTCATCAGACAGTCATAGAGGAACCTGCATTACCAGTTTTCACCCCGATAAATAATTATTAGTACATTATCGAATACTCAATAGTTCTTTTTAACAGCAGTAAATTGAAAATATTTATCATTTATCTCTTGTATTGTATTTTTCAGGATTTTTCTTCGAGTAGCCATAACAATACGGTATTTATAGTTTATGAAAGAACATTGCTGTCGGTAAATAACGCCGTAAAAGAAGAGCAAAACAAAAGGAATTGTTTGAATTCTGGAAAAAGTTAATAAAAGAAGAGTGAAACCAGATCATAATGATAATTTGAATTTTTTCATCAATATATTACTCGACAGATAGTAGAACTATGAAATACGCTATTGTCATTTGCGTTTATTGATTGCGATCTCCAAAAGTGGAAATGAATTCATCTAGTAGTAATATTATTGTACCTAACGAATAGAGCCCCTAAATGATAGACTTCCATGGCAAAACGTCGGATAAACAGGTGGCAAGCGCCATTGAGACATATGCACCAACGATGTAGTGACGTCTTGTGGAAATTCTGGAAACTCATTAAAATTTTATAGAGATTTCGAGAAACTCAAGGCGAGAATATTCAAGCCCAAAGTCGAGCCAAGGAATTATTATAATTCAATGTCGTCTTGGTTAAAGATAGTCTTCTAGAAGTAGGAGACATGGTCAAGTCAGTTTCTTCAGCTCGATGTCAGTTTTTGACATTTGTATGCATTAAATAATAATATTGAGTAAAATGTAGCTACAATGATACAGAAGAATTAATGTTCATGAAATGAATTTGATTTCAAGCATCATTCTCACTTATTATCAACATAAAGTGGATCATATTGCCTGTACTAGCATTTAAGTCGCGATGACTGTAACTTTATCATGATGGCAGTCACTTAGGCCCAGTATTTCAGTTTCACGTTTAATCTACGGATTAATTAAACTACAGATCATATTTAATCGTCGCTTATGATTATACGTGTATTTCAGTATCATTTAAACTTCAGATTAACTAAACTTTAGATTATGTCACTTTTGCTTATGTTGGCAATACAGAACAAACGTCATGTTGTATTTTAATAATTTTATTTGGTTATGTTCAGGTTTTGTTCTTACTGGCCAGTGACATCTGCATATAATATTCTGATTTCGCGCCGTATTTGAAAATAATGGATAAGGTAGGTAGAATAGATGATTTATATTCTGATATCCATATACAAAATTGTGATTTATGAAAAATTTCGATGAAGGATAAGAAGCGAGCCAATAATTTCTCACAAGAAGAAATTGATCTTCTACAAATGTTGGTAAAAAAATATTGGAAAGTGGTAGAGAATAAAAAGTCAGACAGATGTACCTGGAAGCAGAAAAATGATTGTCGGATCCGAATTGCCGACGAATTCAACAGCTCTAGTTGCAGCCTGAAGCCTCGATCATTTGAAATTTTGCATAGGAAGTGGGATAACATCAAAAAGATTGTGAAACAGAAAGTGAGTAATGAAAAGAAACATGTAAAGGGTACAGGAGGAGGACCGCCAAAATCTACAAAATTAAATGAAAGTGAAAATGAGATTCTCTCACTGCTCAATGTTCAAGTGACGGGACATGACGCAGAGTTTGACTGCGATGCATCTGAAGAGACTGGATATATGAGTATGAATTCATGATATGGAAACAATATAATACTTAAATGAGTGTACTGTAAATCAAAAGGTATTTTTCATTACTTAGGTCAAATTGAAGAACCAATTTCTTTTTTGAGGTGGGTAGCGATGGGCAACTTGAGCATATTGAGAAAAATGATAATGCACAATCTACATTTTCGTGGGATGATTATACGCCTCAAATGTTGAAAATGCCTCTATCGCAATCGCTAGCAGTACCTTCGGCCACTCCATTAGAAGTGCGAAAAATATTTCATTTAAATTCGATACATTCACGTCATTAATATCTATTTTTTTTGTTTAAGATCTCTGAAAATGGTAGTAGAGCCGTTATAAATGAAACTATAACCCCAGAAATAAAAGATTGTGCACAAGTAAGATTATTGTACCATAATAGAAAAAATATACACTATCATTTCAATTCTAGCGACATGCAAAAGGAAACGTTCAATCAATAATAAAGTGACAGGCTCAATGACAAATAAAAAATGGTACAATGTTGCAGATAAAAAGATGGAAATTTATTCATTACAAATTGAACAGATGAAAGAAGAACATGCGATGAAATTAACCTGGATGCAAAAAGAATATAAACAAAAACTCCAGTTCTTGGAATTAGAACATCAATTAAGAATAGAAATTTTAAGAAAAGAATTAAATTCAAAAAATTGAGATGTTTTGCTGTTATGTTCATCATATCTTGTACATTTTGTTCAACATAAATTTCGAATATCAATTAGGTTCCCAGTATGATTTCAATAGTAGTATACGAGGTTTTATCAATTGTTTATTTGTGAAAATATAAATTTTCAAAATATCTGATATACGGCAATCTGATGATATTACGGTGGTCTCTTGCCATTGGTACTTGCGGAATATTATTTACAAAATCAATTGCTTCTTGTAGCTCATTGCTAAGTGGGGGAGGTTCGATTTCATTGTTTAATACGGCTATATTGTGCAGAACAGCAGCACTTATTATGAGTGCCTGTGTTTTCCTCATACTCAATCTAATTCCTGTTGATAAAATAAGAAAACGTCGTTTCCATACTCCGAAAGCTCTTTCAATTGGATTTCTAGTTCTGATTTGTGCTTCATTAAATAGATTCTCCCCTATACTACGCACTTCCTGCAGCGGTGTTATACAATATTTTTTTAAAGGATATGCACTATCCGCTAGTAATATACAATTTGGAAAAGAGTTCCTTTCAAAATCCAATTTAATGTTTGAATTTTGAAAAATTCGAGAATCATGTGCTGATCCTGGCCAACGGGCAACTATATTCAAAAAACGTAAGTCCGATGAACATATAGCTTGGACATTTATTGAAAAAAATTGTTTTCTGTTTCGATAAATTTCTCCATCATCTCCACCTGAAATTTCGGTTTTATATATTATTATTCAAATTATAGTAATTGTCATAGTCTATTACCAGGAGACTGAATCTTGACATGAGTGCAATCCAGTGCCCCCACAACTTTAGGAAATTTCGCTATAGAATAAAAGCATTTTTTTATAGCTTCTAATTCATATGCGGTATTTGGAAAATGAAGGAATCTATTTTTTAAATTGGCTATTGCCTGTAGAACTCTCCATATGTGTTTTCCGGCTGTAGTCTTATGTATGCCAATAAAATCTCCAACAGTGATCAAAAAATTTCCAGTGGCCAAGAATCGTAATGTTAATAGTAACATTTCTCTTGAAGTAACAGCATGATTACTATTGAAATGTCAAGAAATTGAATGAGTACAATATATTTGAAATGATTAATGAAATATGCTCCTACTCACAAATTTGTTCGTAGTTGTATTATATTTGTAATTAAATCTAATAACATATTTGTTATTCTTTTTGAAATGCGGAATCTATGGTAGAATTCCATTTCATCCCGTGAAATCAAATGATCATTCCTATTTCTATAAATTTTTTCTTTTCGCCGTCTACCTAGTCTTATGATAAAGTTCTCCATTTCTTCGTCTTCACTAGATGAATACACATTTAATTCCATTTTATCTCAAACTATTTAATGTGAAATGACAGACTCAATTGACGTTTAACCGACGTTTATCTCGTTAAACGATACTATGTCTTCGGTTTAACTTAAACTGCAGATTTTCAGATAATCGGACTTTGAAATACAGATTTTTTACTTTAAGCTACGCTCAACGTTAATCTGTGGTTTAAACTTGACTTGAAATACCGGGCCTTAGAGACTGCGACTTGTTTCCAAGTTGTCTTTACAAATAAGAATAAGGGCCCTGTATATTCAGATCCTGTTTCCCAATAACTTTATTCAACAAATATTGCAACAGTATAGATATTATCCGTCAAGCAAATCCATTCAGCGATTAGAAAACCGGACCTCAAAGAAATATTCTAAAAGGATCTACAATTTTATTTGGAAAAGCTTTTGAACCAAGTAACAAAGAATTGTCGAAATAATACAGATATCCATTATCATTTTACAGATCTCTTTGGGTGAATTTGTGACAGAAGCTATGTATTTCGATAATTACAAGGCTTGTAATTTATCATCATCCACCATTTTGTAATGAGATTCTTTTGGGCTGTGTGGGCACGACAGTTTCAATTCCAAGATGCCAAAGATAAGTACACAAAAGGGTATTCATTAGACAAAACCATTCCACAGAGAAGCAATTATTAAAATGTGTTTTTCCATTTATCAAAGAAGGGGATATAAAATTATAGCCAACATTTGACATTCTGTTGGGATGTCTCGACTTCATAACTCATCGTGGAATTGAATTTTGAAATTTTATTATGAGTTGATTCTAAATTCTTTGCTACAGGCTTGAAGTTATGCAAACATGATTAAGATTACTAATATTTTCATTCCTGCAGTTAAGTATTCAGAAAATTAATGTTAAGTTTCATACCATATCCCGCCAAAGAAAGCTCACCTCGGAAAAAGAGAAGAATACGTACCTGAAATGAAAAGAAAGAATTATTATTGAAGCAGAAATTTTGACATTACATAATGGAGTCTCTATTGTGAGGACTCAGACAACCAGTGACATTAAATATTTGAATTATATCAGGCTAAATAATTTTCCCTCGCGATTCAGACCGACTCGTCATTATTGAATTCTAGTTTCTTTGATTCAACTACATCACTGTGAAATTACATTCATGGCACCAGCAATTTCATTTATCTTTCATGTTACCAAACACCGACCAACAACATGGAGTGAATTGACTTCCAGTGGCAGAGGCAAAAAGACCAAATAGAGGGCACACATTTTGGATACCTTTGGAGAGCCATGAGATATTTGATTATTGTTATTCATGAGAATATAAGCTTGCCTCACAATTTGAAAGGGAAAATACATATCAATAAATTTAAAAATCGAGTTGCTATTAGAAATCTAATGATGTGTTCATGCAGATGCAAATATGAAAATGAGGAAGTATGGAATCAGTCACTAAGGATCAGTTATTTGATTCTAGTTTATCACCAGTTCAGTTATTTGGCAATAGGCGCAAACCTGCATCAAAGGACGTTTGTTCTGCTGTTAGTATCCCTGGACGGATAAGTGATGGCTACCGTACATTAGTCCAGGCAATGAATGAATGTGAATGAAAAGGTCGAAAGCAGAAAGTTCAGCTCTGGAGTTTTGTTTGGACTAGTTAGAAGATAAACATACTAAAAATCTTCACCCCTCGGAGGTAAGCTCTAGGAGGGAGAGCACAAAGAAGATCCCGTTTTTTGGTTTTTTGCTTACATCTTGAAAACGATGCGTCAGAAGAAGCTTTGTTATAGTGCATTATGGAAGCTGATAAAATTCTCTACAACTTTGATCCTATATAATTTTTAGCTATTCCTATTCGTTGTCTAGATATGAGCTCCGAAAAGCGTTTTCACTTACTTGTACAAAGTAATCGACAATATTCACATATTGACTGTTTCTAATGGAGCTCATATCTAGACAACGATGAGGAATAGGTAAAAAGTGTATTTAACCAGAGTTGTTAATGATTTCATCAGCTTCCATAATGCATAAAAGCAAAATTTCATCTGACTCAACGTTTTCGAGATGTAGACAAAAGTCCAAGAAACAGGACCTTCTTTGTGCCCTCTCTCCTAAGGCTTACCTCCGAGGGGTGGGGATTTTTAGTATGTTTATCTTTCAACTAGTCCAAACAAAGTTCCAAAGCTAAATTTTCTGCTTTCGACTTTTCCATCCACATTTGTTCATTGCCTGGACTAATGTTGTAATTAAAAATACTAGTTTCGATGCGTGACTACATGCAGGATTCTATAGTAGAACATGTGCTGTTTTTTATGCCTGTTTGTTTGATGGATTAGAGTGCATAATCAATAGAAAACTATTATGAAGTCACATGAGCATGAAACGCGCTGGAGACCTCCGACTTGAAGTATGAAATAAAAAATTGTCACCTTTATTGACAATTTCTGACGTTTGTTGAGCATACAAATGCGTTAAGGGCCAAATTCAGAGACGTGACTCATACTCACCTCACACTCACCTTTCTCTCAATCTGACAGATTGAATGTCATAACGAATTCAAAGACATTTGACTGCTCGAATTTGAGTTAGAAGTGAGTGACAATTAAGTGTGAGTTGAGTAAGATCTTTGTGTGATGAGTAGATCCCTTAAACCTCACTCAAATTAATATAAACGCATTTTTAACTGGTTTTATGTTGGTCAGTTGATATTTTCTGATGAATATGGTTTCAGGTGAGGTTTCACGGAGTGATGAGAATTGATATTCTATTATAATATTTTGCTATTGACCTTTTTCTACAATCAAATAAAGGTATGATCCAGGGCAGGACTAATCAAGAAGAAGTCCGAAGAAACTTTTTTGTTTGAAGGTTTTTTGAAGAGACGGTGTTATTAAGACACAATTGTCAGTAAAATCAAAATGATGTTTGTTTTTTCGATTACAATGGTTATGGACTAGCTCGCTAAGCTTGCACTTTCGAAAAACATCCCTGATTGGTATCGGATTGAGTTTACGCGCCTGTGGTACTGATATCAAAAATAGTGTTGGACCGAAATCCAGTTTTTGAGCAAAAGCATATACGATAACCACGCACGCGCTCTCTAACATTCATTATACTAGGAACTAGACTCAAAATTGAATTTTTGTACTTGTTAACAGAATTTCCCTTCTATAATTGAAGACTGAATCATTGTACCCAATTAATTTATTATTGGAGTGAAATTCTCGTATGAAGGGATTTATCTAGATAATTTCAAGCAACAAAAAATATATTCACACAGTATTGTTACAAGTATCATTTTGAATACTTTTGGGATGCCCCAGAGCATGATTTTCTGTAGTATGTATGCAGTTCATTCTCTTATGTTCTACATTGGTTGTATCATTGAATAGTATTCATTCTTAGCTCTTATAACTTTTTAATTTCTGCTGATAACATTTCGCACATCCATTAATATTGAAGCTAATATTTATTTGTCCATATTCTCATTAAGAAAAAAATCATATTCTCATTTATATTCATTCGTATTCTCCGCATAAATTTATTCTGAATCTGTCAGTACAAATTAATTCCATAATGCCGTAAAATCTCGAAAAACGACTTTCATGAGTAACTCTTTCATTCGCTTTACTGAAAACGGAATTGAGGAAGAAGTGAGTATTGGCACAGCTCACACTCGACTGACTGAGAACTGAGTCTAGGTTGAGTTAAGGTTGAGGTGAGTGTGAGTCATGTCTCTGAATTTGGTCCTAAATCATTCATTTATGACGAGCTGCTTCAGCTCAATTTTATTCACGTTGGAACTGTCATTTTTTTCGCTGTACGCATTACACATACATCTGTAAGACCAACTTTTTGTTAAACCAACTTCGAAAAATACTAATGACATCGTCTAGCGGCGCAGCTTGCTTAGATCCATCAGTGAAATCTAGTTAACAGCCTTTTAACGACGCAACCGTCGTTGTATGACGTTTGATTTAGTACAGCTGAATTGCAAGTTTACTAGATTGGACGATCGGTTGTAATTCAAGCTTCAGTAACAATCAATCTAATAATCATAACTATGAAAATTAGGATGATATTCCAAGAGCCGACCGCACCTTATATTTCGCGATCGTACTTACGGCCCAATTGTATATGAATCGATCTGGAATATAGTTGCCAGTAGAATGCCATACTTCATGAATTCAGTATCCTGTCACAAGTCCCAAAAAACAGGCTATATCCGGTGAAACTAGTATCAATCGATAGCGGAGTACAAGTACTTCAAGACAAAATTAGGGTGTCACCTCTCGTCCTGTCCAGGACAGGATTAAAAACAGCAATCGTGAGTTCAATCAGGAAAATGAGTTACCCTGCCGGATGAGTGACTTTCGGGTTCTTGGATAGAATAGGGTGTAGTACCTTGTTTTTTTTTTCAAGTACTTGATTTTACTATCAATTGGTACTAGTTTCAATCGTGAGTTCTATCTATCGAAAGGAAACAATAGACTTCAAATAACTCCATAGGAAGAAGTCGCATAAAGTCAAATCTGGAAAGCGCGCCGACCAAGGGAGATCGCCTCTGAGTGAGATGAGGCAACCAAGGAAGTGTTCCCTCAACAATTCTATCTAGGCTTGTGCTATGTGTGCCGTGGCCTTGTCTTGTTGAAATCGCCGACGTCTATTTCTTCCAGATGTGGCAGCGCGCTCGTTTCCCTCAAGAAAATAAGGACCAATAATCCCGACCGACGAAATTGCGCACCAAACGGTAAGACGCTCACTCCAGTAGCGCATTTTCTGTTTGTTGACACTGCCGAAAAGGTGAAAGTGAGCCTCGTCGCTGAAGAACGTTACCGCGTCGTGAAGAAGAGTTTCAGGAAGAGCTTCACATGCAGTTTAGCGGGCCACGAAATCGCGGTCAGTCAACATCTGCACAACAGCCAGTTTGTACGGATGAAGTTGGTGTTCGTTGTGAAGGATTCGTCTCACAGTTTGGTCAGAAAGTCTTAAAGCAGCCGCATGTTTGCGAACAGAACAGCGGGAGGACTGCGAAACAGATTGTCTCACTTTCTCAACATTTTTCGGAGTCCTGGCCATTCTTACAGCTCCTAATCTCTTGAACTGCGGACACCCACGAAAAAATCAAATTCCGGCCGAGGATTGGAATATGAGGTGGAATATTGAAGCGCGCTTGAAACGGCAAACGCACGATGCTCTCTCATCTAGAGCATGATCGGGTCTGGCTGTAGAAGAATAAAAATTCAGGACCTACCCTCTCGAACGCTTTCCCTCCCAGCTCCTTATTTTCTCCCCGTGCCGTTTAACGAACTTTTTAAAAAAGTAAATTTCTCTGCTGCACCCTTTCAGAAGCCTTTCAAGATGCACTTCGGTCAAATATGTGCACCAGTCTACTCCGGAGTCAATGATTGTAGAATTCTAGGTCTCTGTACATTCTTTAGAGGACATCACTCATGTTCGAATTCATGGGAATACCTGCCAATTGTGGATTTTTGTCAAAAACCATTTTTGAGGACTGCCATCAATTTGCCATTATTCTACTAGGACGCAGATTCTCTTTTCATCGCACAAAAAGCGATTCATGGTTCTTCAATGATGTTGAATAATCAATATCAGACTTATGAACATTGAAAATTTGTCATCTTGTTCACTTTCATTCAATCTTTTAGGAAATTAAATTATGAACTGTCAAACGAATGGATTTCTGACTGATGTTCTTGTTTTTGTTATTTTCAGCTTCATAAAGTATTTCCAGAGTGGTTTGCTACCCCATTGCTATCTGAATACGCTACTGCTGTGCTCTATTCATTACCAACAAACAAACAGTCCATGCAGATAATTATTGTTGCTAATTAACAACTTCACCGTGAAATTTTCATAAATAATCCCGTTTGAGTTATTTTTTCAGCCCTTAATTAACTCGTTCCATTACATAGAGCGCAGCTGATATTTAGTCCTATTTATTATGCGATTATTTCAAAGCATCCTATAGAAAATTTAATGTTGAATGCAATTCATTAGCAAGTAATGGGAATTATCCACTTAATAGTTAATTAGATTAATTTATTTTATCGATATGGAAATGTAATTAACATAAACATCCCTACAACGTTGATGAATACACGTTCACATCCATAATTTTTTTCTGGGGGTGGGGTAAATGTATAGCTTTTATTCCATATTATTCCTATTATTTTGTCCCACTTTCACAAAATGAATGCCTTTTAGGACTGATCAAAGTATATCATCCAACCATTAGCCCAACAAATGGCGCTCTCAGGATTTTTAATTTACTAATTTATACATGGAGCTACAAGTGTCAAGTTCCCTAGAGATAAATCACACTCGGTCGAAGACGAGTGGTGCGCGGTGCCGCATCGGCAAATCAATGAAAGAAGGCTCAAAGTCTTCGTGGAGTTCATTGGAGGCAAGATCGCTTTTAGCTTAATTACATTGTTAGCAGAGTGTTGTTTTTTTCAGCAACAGTGAGACTGATTTACTACATCCGATCGCCCAAACACGACAGGGAATAAATCTTTGATAACGCACTGCCAAATCGATGCTTAACTTTGCCAAATGAATTAATTTTAGAACGATTACATGGTAGGATTTCACAAGCTGAACAAACGTTTGGAATACTATTATTATATGAGGTCAATTTCAGTGAATGTTTTTGTGATTTATTGCTAGTTAAGAAGACTTTACGTTAAAAAAAATCGTAAGCTCGATCAGGGAAGTTTAATACGAAAATGGGCTACATTTAAGGGTGGCTGCCGCCCTCCTAGACAGGACAGGAGGTGGCACCCTAGTTTTTTCTGAAAGTACGTTACATTCGCTATCGATTGATACTAGCTTTAATCGTAAGTTCTATCAGGAAAGTTGCGTCAGAAAACTTGATCAGAATTGATCTTTTGTCGACACTTAGGACAGGACCCTGCATTTATGAAGTCTGGCATCCTATTTACCACCAAATACCCGATCGATTTATATAAAATTTAGCCGTAAATTCAATCAGAGACTATCATTATTCAATTTTTCAGTACCACAATTTCAAACTATGTCTAGGAACAGTTGCTATGTAAATGAGCCTACTTCCATTCCTAGAAAGCTGAATGCTTATTTTCGCTTCAAGAAGATTTAATAATTTTCGTCTTCCGATTCCAGATTTCCAAGAGGCGAATAAATTTTTGCCGCAGACTATTTACAGTTTTAAAGATCAGTGCTTCTCAAGGATGCAAATTTTGCGAAGACTTACTAAATTTGAATTTATTAAAAGTAAATAAATTCACCCCAAGTCAAGTATTCCAAAGTGAAATTCTTACTTTGTTGGTCGACGTCGCAGATGCCACCATCCACCTGTATATATTAGCGAAAATTGAAATTCACTTCCTAATAACAAACTGCATTTTACTTATTTATGTACTAGCTTTTTAATCACTGGAAAGAAAATGCTGAAACAAGAGGGAGAAAAGTTAAGGAAGCTTTCGGCACTTTGGAATCTCTAATCGTTATTTGAACACGTTACATTTATCTGGAATTTGTTAGACTAATTATAGTCTTCACGGAGTGAGAAGATTGAAAAATTGTTCACAGTTGGAAAGTTTGCTCCATTTCAAATTGTTTTGCAAATTTTCTTTTATTGTTTGGACTTCTTTCTTGAGCAAAGCTGCTTTATTAGCATAGAGTGTTCTGGTAAATCGATTCTACCTCGTGAATGTTGAATTTTTGTGTTTTAATGTTTATCAACCTTCTCTTCAAGTTTTCTGGAGTGATTTGTTCCACATACGAAGGTAGTTTGAAAATTTATTGGCCGGAAGCTTGAATTTCACTAGCATGACCATAACGCTATAATATTAATTACGTAGAATCGTAAGATGGGCTGTATGTTCAGTAGATTTGTTGTAGCATAAACAAAAAATAATAATGGAATAGTGCTCATAGACTACTTGGAGAAAGGCAGAACTATCACTGGGGCCTACGACACTTCATTACTGGACAAATTAAATAATGCAATCAAAGATGAACATCTCCATCTGGCAAAAAAGAAGGTGTACTGAGCACTTTTGCATTTGAAGGCTTTTGAGCTTCACACTACGAGATATTCCTTTTCAAATCTTCATTTCAATTTTTACAGCACGTGTTTAAAATATGTATTTCGCAGTAGCTAGTGGTGAGGACAAAAGTCCGACCCATTTTATTCTAAAACTAGAATAAAATATTTAAAATTCACTACACTACACACGTTTTGATTGCCGCAACGTAACTACTCGTCGCCTTACTATTTGAAATGTCTGCAAAGACTTATTTAGTATTCGTCTGTCGTGCACACATTGTTTAAAATTTAAAAATCGGTGTTCAAATCCATACTTCAGAAATTTAGTGCGTTCCTGTTAAACGAAGCTTGCTTTCAGACGCTTCTATTCCCTTTAATTACTACACAATTAACCGAACGATCAAGGACTTAATTACGAGGAGTAATTTACCCCGACGTGTGCTTTACACAACTGAAAAATCTGCTTAAATATTCTAAACAGCTCCAGGAGGGAGACTCAGGAGGAAGATAAGAAACAGTTGATTCAAAACATTTTAAGAAGATTGTACTTTCCACTGATAATTGCATGAGAGCAAATACAATAAGCTTAACTTGATTTCAATAGTTATTACACCAGATGACACGAAATTTTGCTTGTATTAGAAGTAACACAAGTTGTGGCGAGGTTTGATCCATAACCTAAGATATTGGCCTATTTCAAGTGAAAATTTCACGTAACTGATTTGAAGTGACTTAATAAGTATAAATAATCAACTGAAATAGAGCTCCTGGGGATGTTACAATTAACTCGTCTCCACGCAAGCTTCAAGACATCAAAGAATGATCGATAACACGGCGATGGTGTTAGTGGATAACCTACATCAACGAATCTGGGAAGGCTAAATAAAGCATGATAGTGGTCAATACCTAGTTGAAATGTCGTATTATGCAACAGCATTTGTGCGAGGCAATGGTATTGGGACGAGAAAAGATCAAACAAGACTAATGGGGGCACATCAGTCCTCGACCGTTTCTCCTCACTACTATCTATTCCCAGCTCATTAATTTATTCGAAGTAGGCTACGTTAAATAAAGTTGGGCTTGGTGAAGTTGGGTGTACTGAGGGTCTCAGAGAGTGCTGCTCTGGTTATAGCCAATACGCCGCTGATAGACTTTCTGGCGGAAGATAGCAGAAAAACCAGGGTAGAGACAAGAGAAGGGAGTGAAGAGGAGAAAAAAAGAAAGCCTTTGAGGATATAGCAGGAGCCCGACAGAAACCTGGACTAGAAGGCTGATACCTTTCCTGGAACCATGACGTAAAACAGAGCATCAACTGAGTTAAGTGCTTAACGGACATGGCTGTTCTAAAAGCTACCTCCTAAGGATAGGAAAGAGGAAGGATAGAAGAAAAGCCAAGGTAAAGTCAAAAAAAGAAGTAAAGAGGAAAGAAGAAGGGATTCTCTGAGGGAATGATAGAAAAAATGGGAAGACAAGCCTGTCAGGAGCCTGGACTAGAAAGGTGGTACCTCTTCTGGAACAATGGTATATAGGGAGCATCAACTGAGTCAAGTGTTCACCGGACATGACCGTTTTAAAAACTACCTCCAAAGGATGGAGAGCTTAATAATTTCAGGTCAAAGTAGGCAACGTTAATTTGAGGTTAGGTTTGGCTAAGTAAGAAAGTGCTGCCCTGGTTATATCCAACACGCCGCCGATAGACTTAGTGGCGAAAGATAGCAGAAAAGTCAGGATAGACAAGTGAAAGAAGTAAAGAGAACAGAAGAACGAAGACTCTGAGGAAATAGCAGGAGCCCGACAGGAGCATGGACCAGAAGGCTGATATCTCTTCTGGAACCAAGTACTCAGTGGACATGGTTGTTTCAAAGCTAGAAAATGACAGGAAAGATGGGCAGACAGCCCGAAAGGAGCCTGGACCAGAAGGCTGATATCTCTCCTGGAACCATGGTGTAATAGGGAGCATCAACTGAGTCAAGTGTTCAGCGGACATGGTTGTTTCAAAAGCTACCTCCAAAGGTTGAAGAAGATGAAGGACATTTCAAAATCTAATCGAAATATCGTATTAGACACACAGTAGCAATTGTGCAAGGAAATGGCATTTAGACGAGAGAATATCAAGCAAGGCCAATATAAAAGCACATTAGTCCTCGAACGTTTCTTCACAGTACTATTTATTCCCATCTCATTGATTTTAGGTTAAGATAGGCTACGTTGAATGGGATTAGGTTGGGTTGGGTGTACTGAGGGTGTCGAGAACATGCCGAACGATCTCAGAAAGTGTTGTCCTGGTTATAGCCAGCACACCACCAATATACTTACTGGCGGAAGATAGAAGAAAAGCCAGAGTAGAGACAATTAAAAGAAGTAACGAAAAAAGAAGAAAGAAGACTCTTAGAAAATGGCAGGAGGGATGTAAAAATAGCCCGACAGGAGCCTGGACCAGAAAGCTGATACCTTTCTCAGAATCATGGCGTAGTAGGGAGCATAAACTGAGCCAAGTGCTCAGCGGACATGGCTGTCTTAAAAGCTACTTTTAAAGGATGGTAAAGAGAAAGTATGGAAAAAGTCAGGATAAAGTCAAGAAAAAGAAGTAAAGAGGAAAGAAGACGGAAGACTCTAAGGAAATGGCAGGAGGGATGAGAAGACAAACCTGACAGGAGCCTGGAACCATCGTGTAGCAAGGAGCATCAACTGAGTCAAGTGCTCAGCGGACATGATTGTTTCAAAAGCCACCTCAAAGGATGTGGAAGAGGAAGGATAGTTCAAAACCTAACCGAAATATCGTATTGGACATGCAATAGGAAATGCAAGGAAATGACATTTAGACGAGAGAGCATCAAGCAAAACCAATAGGAGCACATCAGTCCCCGAACGCCTTTCCACAATACCATTTATTTCCAGCTCATTAATTTTAGATCAAGGTGGGCTACGTTGAATGAGGATAGGTTTAGTTGAGTTAGGTGTACTGCTGCATTGGTTATAGCCAACACGCCGTCGATTGGCGGAAGATAGAGTCAAGAAGAAGAAGTAAAGAGGAAAGAATAAGGGAGATTCCAAAAAATGGCAGGAGAGATGGAAAGACAAATCGACAGGAGTCTGGACCAGAAGGCTGATACCTCTGCTGGAACCATGAATCAAGTGCTCAGTGGACATAGCTCTTTTAAAAGCTACTTCCAAAGGATGGGGTAGAGGAAGGATGGTTTCAGCACTGTGTTCAAGTGCCCCAAATAAGCAGAAGAAAAAGAAGTCTTAAAAGAGAAGGTCGGACGTATACACCCGGAAAATCTGATGGATAAGATGCTGAGAAGTGAAAGTAAGTATTATAAAGATAAAGGAAAAAGAGAAAAGGCAGGAAAAATGACAAGAGTCAGAAGGCACCATTCTGAAGATATGTCAAAGGATGGTGCCGAAGTGTTGGATTGTAGCAGAGGGAGGAGAGAACTCGGAAGCTCGGTGGTGTCTCAGGAAGATTTTCCCCCTACCCTTCAGAAAAAAAGGTTAGGTCAGATTATGTGTCATTGTAGGCATGAAATATATGGAAAAACGGTATTAAAAAGAATGAAATGGAATTAAATGAACCCGGATCTGATCAAAATAGATTTAAACGGCATGCGTGTCTGCAGTTGCTGTCCAGTTCAAAATGATGGTATGAGAACTGATTCCTAGATTCAAATTTCTTGTGAAACGAGTCTTCAAATTTTTATTAATTTTATTCCAAAATCCTTTTGAAGGTTACTTTATAGTATTTCTTCAATAACTGACTCTGTAACTTTAAGGAGCTAAATAGTAATACCCGAGGGCAGTATTTTGAGAGATAACAAATAAAAATACACGTTTCCTAGTAACAGCAAGTAACTAGAATAATTTTTCAAACAGAAATTACGATAATACAGACATACATAGCTAAAAATTTTGATCGAAATAGTACATTAGTCGGATAGTTAACATTAAAGGCACCACAGGAGTTGAACGGATGATAGCTCCTATGGTCAAAGTACACACCCTGGGCCAGAGGTCCTCGGAGAGTACACTGTTGATCTCAGGCATTATTGTCCATTTAACACTCTTGATACCTTAATTACTATAAGAGATTTGAAAGTGGAGTGTAGGTGAAGTTTATTTGGTCATTTAAATTCGAGTCATCATGGTTTCTTATTGATCTTTAGTTCTAAGTTTTTACGAGAATGGAGAGTTTTGCCATTCTTGTGGTTTTGTAACATTCCAAAATTTATGGTTACATTAAAATCATGTCCACTCTTAATTGAATAATTTGGTGAACTTTGTTTAAAATTTCAAAGCGCGCGTGTGTTCTTTGTAAATTTTCGTCCAATTTTCCCAATGTACCACAGTTCAATCTATAAACGCCAAATTGCATACCAAAAGCCTTAAAGCCTTATTAACAGATACATTCTTTATTTTATGGCTAATATTACCAATAAAATCTCAATTGATTGGGCTATATGCGATTCCTAGAACGTTTACGCCAAGATGTGTGTCCATATTAGCAGTGAAATGGACAAATAGTGGTTATCTGATTATATTGTAGAGGAAAATGACAATGATAGAAGCAACAACACTTCAGCTAAATAAAAGGGCCTAATAGTACATAAACAGCAAACAATCACATTTAATAATGCAACTAAATCATAGACAAGTCAATGAACTACAGGAGGCAAGAACGATTGGACAAAGAAACCGTAGAAGACCTCGTAAAGCATCGCAAGACAAGATAAATAACTTATCAGGAAGAAAAATTACCTCAAAAGAAAAGAGTGAAATTGCAAAAGACAGGAAGAAATGGAATCAATAAACAGAGGCAACTTGAATGATAATTATTCTCGACATTTCAGGGGTAGAAGAGGAATCGACTATAAATACTTTAATCTATATGAAAGTACGTCAAAATATTCAGATCAAAAACACACAAAAAATAATTAAAGAACGGCGCTCGACACTGTAGCTACACGAGTTATTCGTCCTACCAGATCAACTAAATATTTCCACCTGATGTTTGTTTTTGAGTTTTTAATCAAAAAAGTTATTGTGAAAGCTATTGCGTGAATAAAATTGTTTTTATTAAAAAAAAACTCTGGGAAGGATTGTGTTTACTTTCAAAACAAAGGGAGGCAATTTAATTTATTATTTGAGAAGCTTTGAACAAGCACATATTCGCCCACATTAAGAAATATTTCCTATATGTAGCTTTTCAACTTTTTCTTCTATAATTGACAAACTACCATCGTTCATTTTTCAGAACACATTTCATGCGAACAGGCCATTATCTTCCTCCATTGACGGAGAAAAACAATAGAATATAACTGAGAACATTAAATTTAACTGTTCAGTTTTTTGAGAAGGAAATAGGTCGACAGAACAATGCCCAAGTGCGTTGTACGTACGTGGGTAGAAAACGAGAATCAGATGAAATTTTAAGAGCTAAATGTCGCAAAAACAATTCCTGTTCTGTTGGTAGCATTAAACGTATTCGAACAATGACCAGATGTGGAGAACAAAAGATGTAAAGGAATGTTAGAGAACGGTTTTTTCCAGTATTCCAGTTGATTTTTCAAGTACTTCCAATGCATTCTCCGAAATTTATTTGCAGATGAAAAATATGTAACAGATTAATTTTTCTTCGTATCAAAGAGTGGAGATGAGTAATTCACATCAGAATTTGAAAGTTGGCTGAATGACATTCAATTATTATTTTCCCATATTATTCAAATGAAAGTTGCCAAAGATGCATCTAAGGGTACGTTCCACTAGACTACCGCAACGCTCACGCTCACGATCGCAGTTTTTGCTGTTCCACTAACTCATGGTCGATCTGGCTGGTGCTCCAAGTGGAACGATGCGTGTGTCTATTAAAAGTCAAATAAACTGTCAATTTGTGGTTAGGTTCGAAAAGAAGATCATTAATAAGATTAAACTAACCTGTAGAAAAAAGGATATATGAATAAAATGAATCCAATATGCCTGTATAAATTAAATACTCTTAAATAATAAATAATGATAATGAGAGACCATAAAATTATCTGTCATATCGACAAATGAAAAATCTTGAATCAATTGACATAATTTGGAATCTAAAGTACAAATTGGAGAGGCATATTCTCATTTAATTTGAGCTTCTTGACGATTTTTGCAAAAATAAACGCAACGACTGCTTCGACCCATCTTTCAATCGCGGGCGTTGTGAGATTGAAATCGTTGAGATCAATGATGTCATCTATGACGTATTTATCATGAACGTCAAGACCGCGATATTCTTGTGGAACGATTATTGAGGCGACATGACCGTTGCAGTCGTCTAGTGGAACGTACCCTTAATAACGTGAGAACAAGAGATAACGAGAAGGAGGACGGGACGAAGATGGGTGACAGTTATTTGTCATAAATTTGGAATTGAATTATCATTTTAAAGCCTTCCCTCTCGCTTCATGAGAGTATCTGCAGAAAATATTTGCTTGAATGCTGTATACCAGCCTCCAAGTTGAATATCAATTTTTCGGGTTACATAAGAATATATATATATATATATATATATATATATATATATATATATATATATATATATATATATATATATATATATATATATATATATATATATATATATATAAAGAAGATTTTATATAGCATTTGATGTGTGAAAGTTCATGATAAATAATTGAGTATGTGTACTAGCTATAAACCTCAAAGTTTAAAATTCCATCACTTTAATAACCCTGTAAAAGTGGAGTGTTCTTCCTATATTGTGCAATATGCATCTTTCCCAAACTATTATTAACAGCATTTTGTACAAGTCCATATAATACTCGTTACTGAAGTTCTGGCATCACATAAGCACGTAGTGTACATATGGCTGCGATATTTTTAATGCTTAGAGACGTTAATAAAGGCAAATGCATTGTAAAACACAACACAGGAAGACTGTGAATACTTTGCATTGAAGCACGAACAAAGCGCATTTTCTATAAACTCTGTGTAGTTCGAACTAAAACGTTGTACATTGATGCGTAGGAGATATTAAACTGTAACGAAATTGATACATCCATTTTTATATTACCTGTACAAAGACTGATAAGTGATTGAGTTTGTTAACATGCTTTTGAAAACATTCAAAGGTATTTGAAAGCCAATGCCGAACAATAAATAAAATTACACAGTAAACTGTACTATTTTACCTCCTGATATTGAAATTCAGTAACAAATATTCTGATCAGTGGCGGAGCAAGACCATAATTTGATTGCGAGGCCCTCTGGGGACGCAAGAACCAATGCTATAAATTAAAAAACAATTGAAACATAGCTTTTTACTACTAACTTCATTATAGTATAGATATAGACAATGCAAACTGAACTATATTCTTAGACTAAGATCAAAGAAACAGAAATTTTTTGCTTTTAGCTTCACTAAACTTCTTAATGATTGTACCGTAATTCAGCTTGGATGCTATATCTGCTTCAATAAATAAAGTTGCCAAAACTGAAAGTCTTTCATGACCCATCGTATTTCTTAAATTTCAACGGAGGCTTTACTTACCGGTATTGTTAACAAAATCGAATAAACAATGAAAGTATTCGGGTAAATTTCTTTCAAATTATTTTCCATATGTATACTGACACTATTCTTTCAAATCTTCAATGAAGTCTGGTACATTTAGGCCCGAGATATCCATCTCCTAATAAATTTATTTGATGAATAATATCTATGGCAACAATTGTCTGCACAATTGTTACCATAGTTATTATTCACCAAATAAATTTATTAGGAGGTGGATATCTCGGGCCTTAGGATCATAGTTTGTGATTCTTCATACAATTTGTAAGGTTGAAAATCACTTCTTTCACCCACTCGCAGGACTGTGTGTGAATTTTGAAAGTTTTTTATTATTTGCTCTTCCCAAAATCACAAATATTGCTTAATTTCTAAAATATGTGATCCTGAAATTTGTATATTCTAAGATAAAATATATCAAGAAAAATCAACTCTGATATTTGTTGTTATAAACATCATAAGGATGCTACGATCACACGCTGTATTACTTGAGTCACGGACGGAGGAGAGAATAGCCGAATCAGGAGCACACACTGTTTGACTGTTGTACCTTTTCCTATTTCCAAGGTGGCAGTAGGAAATTAAAAAAGGTAATGTTTCTTCACTATTTGGTGGCAAAAACTTAATGTACTGCTGATTGACACTAAATTTAAGTAATGGAATATCCTACCTTGAAAGTGAAGACCCAGGCTAGCTATTAATAAGGGCACCAGAAATATTTTACCTGAAAAATAGGAAATGGGCGCCACTCCCAGGAAATGATCAAAGGAGAAAAAGGTACTATTCTGGGAGACAATAGCGACAGCAAAAAAAAGAAATAAAGCATAGACGTCGAAATCAATTATAAATAAAATTATTATTAATTTAAAGCAAAGAATTCCAAAAATTATAATTCAAAAAATTTGTAACTTACGAAAATGATTGAAGCTATTATACAAAAAAAAATCTCACTGCAACAGCCAAAAGGGAACTGGAGAGCACGTCACAGACGTTCAAAATTACGTTACAAAAACTAACTAAATGTCCTCTTCAGGCGGAACTCAAGACTAGTATCGGCAGAGAAGATAGATGTCGAATTGGTAGCCACAAAAACAACGTCAGACAAGAACGTTCCCTGAATTTAATAAAGTTGATCTTGCGTCTTATAGGGCTTTGATAAATACCCAACGGTCCTTGAAGGTGTTAAGGTTGGCCGTGCGCTTGGTCGTCAACTTCGGGAGATATTAATGTTCTTCTTAATTTCGTAGACGTGTTGATGTTTTCCTTAACTTGAAGTTGGTCAAAAACTAGTCTCAAGTGGCCACAGGTCCCTAAGATTCCTAGCAGTTTACACTGAAAACAAACAACCCAACCAGTATCCAATTCAACTGAAACAGGAGGTTCCTACAAAAAAATTGGAGAGCTCTCTTCAAACGTGAAGCGTTAAACTTGAATGAATAAATTTAGATTCAATTAAAAAAACGAATAAACTGTAAAATTTAGTAAAAGTTAAATAAAATAATCAGTAAGTTATTTATTTGTCTGATTTTAAATAGTGCACTAAAAATTTACAAAGTAAAAAAAAACTACGCTGAGCATTAAAGAGAAGAAAAACACAGAAAATACAAAGTCTAGCAGGACAAGAAAAAGGATTTATCAGCGACGAGTCGATAAATTTACGAACGTGGTTCGTTACTAAAAAAATTGGATCAATCTTCACAAACTCGTAGGATTTTCCAGCTTAAAAACGGGAACTAAAGCCCACAACAAAATATTTTAAGCTTTGGAAACAAAAAACTACTAAAACAACGTAAAAAACTAAACTACGAGTTGTTGAATGACAAATCCGCAACGCGTTGGATCCAAAATATAGTTAAATTATTTATTATCAACCACTTTCACTAATCATTCATACAGCACACATACTTAGGTGAGGAAAGGTAAAGGGAGGAACGAAGATAGCCACAAATCTCGTAGGTTTTATTACTTCGAGTGTTTATATATAAAAAAATCGCGTATCACCGAATCGATATTCGCCTGATCGCGTTTGGTAGTAAAAAAAAATTTAAAACAGAAATACAAAAAAAACCGGTAATTTACAAAAAAGGAAGGTCTACTCCTGTAGACGGAAAAGTATGGTAAACTAGGGCAGGTAGCAACTAGACATGTGTACGAAACACTATCAATAGTAATAATTATCAAAACTAATCTGAATACAAAACATCAGAAATAGTTAAACGAATCTTCCCGAGGAAGGACAACAAACAATAATAACCTCCCAAGGAGGAAAAGACCAGCTCCTACGACCGGAACGGCTATTGCCTAC
Source organism: Dromius quadrimaculatus (assembly GCA_963989225.1). Lineage (NCBI taxonomy): Eukaryota > Metazoa > Arthropoda > Insecta > Coleoptera > Carabidae > Dromius > Dromius quadrimaculatus. The sequence continues at coordinate 47,792,615 of OZ022331.1, read as the reverse complement.
GCTATTGTAAAATTTAGAAAAAAAATAAATTTAGAACAAAAATATCAATTTGGTATAAAAGTTTCAAGGTAGTAAAAAGGTGCTGAACACAAAAAACTAACAAATAATTAAAGATGAAAGAAATAAATTTGGAAAACAAAAGGTTAACCACGCGGGTCGCCTCAAACGAAATCACTAGAAAAATAATACTAAATTTGGAATACGTGAACAAAATAATAAACGAAATACTTACAAAATCATAACACTGATTTTAATTAAATAAAATAATCACCAAATTTAGAGCAACAAGAAAAATCACAAGACTATTCAAAAACAAACGTCTGCAACAACAGCTCGGAAGCAAGAGAGCGAGGAAGAAGCAGACGCGTCGACTCCCCAAGAGAGCGCTTCAATCAAGTGTCGGACGAACGTACTATTTTACAAATTAGTGCGAATCTGCTACATAGATGGCGACATGGGTATGCAATGGGAAAACAATTGTACAAAAAAAGACGTCAGACGAAATTTTTGTAACACTGTATCTCCTAAACGAATTGACATAATTGAGATCTGTGCAAAATATCGTATTCTGCACGATTCATTCTAATGTAATAAGAATTATTATTGAGATATCTCAAAAAATGGAAGAATCATCTAGATGATGGAAGCGCATTTTTGACAGCTCATGAATGCTTGTTACTTCAGAGATTTCGCAAATTACCATCTCTTACAATTACTGAGCTTGAAATCAAGCAGTTTGGGCAAACTTACGAAACAGCAGCTTCCATTTAGTACTAGTTTCAAGTTGACTATTTGATAGGTACATAATTTATACATGTACAAACTCAAAAATATCTTTTAATCTTCATTGTTTAGTTATTGACTGACAGGAGGTCAAGTGCTGTAGCTTAAAATGATAATTTGATCTTTATCAAAGCTATATAAAAAAAAATACACCAAAAGTGAACAAATTTTCATCGAATAATAATAATTCATTCTAATAAGCTTCAAATTCGCGTCAAACAAGTCATTGAATGAATCCCGGACAGATTTGACAACTGTACATAATAATAGTGACACCCGCGGCAAAAGTTGTAACTAAATTTTTATCTACTTTAATAGATTTTGGTTGCCATATCCCTAATGTCATAGATATCTATGGATATTGTTTCACTTGAAACAAGTAATTGAATAATTCAATTTTCCACAATCACTGAGCTTGAATTAAAGCAATTTGTGCAAGCCTACGAAACAGCAGCTTTTATTTAGTACCAGTTTCAAGTCTGTAAATAGTATAGTTGCTGAGATCTCAGCGTCACGCCAGCCAGCCAGCCAGCCAGCCAGCCAGCCAGCCAGCCAGCCAGCCAGCCAGCCAAAGTGAATATAATAGCGCTTTTTTCGGAAAAATGCGCTAAAAATACAAATACCATTACCTGATATATAACATTCAGAGTTTGTAGACCTTCCGACTCAATTGAAATAATCAAAATGTGTGGAAAGTATAGTGATCTACATACTCAAATGTAACTATTGGAGAGTTTCAAATATGATCGATTGAAATTCGATACTCAATAGATTTCTAGAATCGACCATTATAATAGCACAATGTTTGTTGCTGTATCTTCTGAACGAAATAAGTTTATTGAAATTTGTAAGGAGCATGTTGTCTAACATATTAAATAAAATCAATAAAAATATCTTAGAAACTGGAATGACAAGATATTTCTGTTTAAAAAATGAGAATAAAAGATTATCAGCAATAACAAAATTCGATTGACAATGTAAATATTTGAATTTTCTTTCAAGTAATCTTCTATTATGTATTGAAGCAGTTCTCTTACATCTTCATTGAAGTCTGGTACATTTAGGATCATAGTTTGTAATTCTACATTCAATTCGTAAGGTTGCAAGTTACTACTTTACCCACTTTTAGAACTGTGCGTAAATCTTGAAAGTTTTTATTTTTCAGCCGTTTTGGTATATTTTTCAAATCATATACGCTATGTGTAAGGGGGCGGAGTTTGAACAAATATCGATGCGAGCGCTCATGGTGAGCACCATTGTAACCATTGAACTGCGTTTCTCAGAATACGTCAATAAGCTGTCATTGAGCATTGTAGTATAAAAGTGAAAATAATTGCGTATAAATCATGGGAAAATATTTGTTCTGTTTCAGGCTGTTGTGTTAAGAATGATTCAAGTGAAATATAGTTTCATAGATTTCATGTACCCAGTTATAACATAAAAAAACGAATGAAGTGAATCAAAGCGGTAAATAAAGTATTGTCTGCCTTTCATTATCAATCTATATAACAAATAAGTTTGCAATTCAATTGTGGCATCAGAAATATTCCTCATCGATTTGGAATTCATGAATTTACCTCAATCTCTAATTTGTAAGATGTTTTAGTGATAGAAGTTTGTCAGGTGCACATCGCAATGATTTTGTTGTTAATATTGTCAGCAACATATTCTTCAACATGTTTAATACGGCAAAACTAATTCCACGCTTTTCTTCAATGCTTCCTCGGTAAAAGGGATACAGTGTTTGATAAATACAAACCCGATCTACAAGATCGTCGACGTCATAATTTGAGGTTATCTTGTCAATTTGGACGAATTAAGACGTTTTCTCTATAATAGGAACGTTATAATTGAAGAAAAAAATATTCAAAATGAATAATTTCAACGTATCTTTTATGCTATGCAAGTTATATTGTACGCACATAGCTGAATTAAATAATATTAGTACATTTGAAAAAATTATAGGTATGAAGCAATGATAAAATGGAGTTCAATTGTTCTCAATTGCCCGCTAGAGGGGCTAGTAGACTTTATGCACGTAGCCTATAGGCAAACAGAATTTTAGAAATGTTCATTTAATGACATAAATCTCGAATCCATAATGCTCATTATAGAATCATTGTGTTAAAAAAATCTGACTCATATCAGCTTGAGGCTTGAGGCACGAGACCGTAGGCGGTGGTCCACATCGTTCATACCTAACGCCGCCTTTGGTTCTGATTACGGAAGAATGTAGAGAAAAGACAAGAGTTGGGTGATATATATTTTGAGAAGTTTTGTGGTTGCATATTTATTTGAATATCTGTTGAAGCGATCGGATGATTTTATCTAATTTGATAAATAATCAATCCAATCCAACAAATTATAGTTTTGTCATCAGGTACAAAAAAAAATTTGACCATATGAAACGAACAGACAGTTCCAAGTTCCAAGTTTGCCTAATGTATAATGCTGGAAACGTAGTGACTGCAGTGCGTGTGGTTGACATTTTCAACATGCAGCATGTTACAAGTGTGATAATTTGAAGTTACTTTACATTTTGTCTTATTTTGCTTTACAGATTGATTAAAATGACTAACAAGTATGAGAAACAACGACATATTTCAAGAGTAAAAACACATACTGCGATATTCCATTCCGTAAATTGAGTTGGTTCCCATGATTCAAAAGATACAAATATCCTAGATCAAAGTCGTGTCTTTCAAGAATAGTATCGCATCTAGCAAAGTTAAAGGCTGGCGTACGAATTGAGTCCAATAGTTCAAAGTGGGAATATGTGTGATGCTATTGATGGTTTGAGAAACACATGTTTCATCTTTAGTTCGTCATTTGAGCTCAAGCAATCTTCCAGCGAATAAACAGTCGTACGACTTCTACGTTACTGGTACTGGCGTCTATCATAATATTAATTTACATATTCGCTTTGTTTCTTTCAGTTCGTCTTTCAGACTGAATAGACATGTGTAACAAATTCTTTCTCCGCCATTGGGGTGAAATTCAATACATTTTGCTTTCTCTTCGGTTCTAAAAATGAGTCTCTAAAGAGCCGTAGCCTGTCGAATTTTAATGTCAAATAAAATGTGAAAAAAAGGACTACTTCTGGAGTTTCATTATTCTTCGACATTACTATCCTATCATAAATAATATGAACTTGAGTAAACTTCGTTAGTGACAGGTGATTCATTCAGAGAGACTTTTTTCTTAATGGATTTTTCCACCGATGGTGCGTGAATCATGACAACTTGTCATTGTATTTTTGTTCAGTCATGGAAAGACATAGCCTAGTATAATTCCTACAAATCATCCAGCTGTATTACGAAAATCAGTATTCTACGAGAAATGTGTTTCGTGTAATTAGAGCTACTCATGGTCCACATACTTGACCTACCGAACGCCCAATTTGCTATATCATCGAAAAATCTGAGGCCCAATTTCCATTGTTAGATAATACGCGATCCAGTGGACCAGATCCAGTCCTTGGTAAACAAAATATAGCGTCGGTAGCTGAGAATAGCCGGCCAGAGCATAACCGTATCGCGCCATGATAACGGACTATTTGCTGCCTGAAATTGAAGCCCGTGATCTCGAGAACATTTGGTACCTACAAGACATCTCGTGAAACGATGACTTTATTGCGAGAACAATTCGATGAACAGGTAATTTCACTTTTCAGACCGGTAGATTGGCAACCTAGATCTTGTGATATCACATCTCCATACTTTTCCTTAGAGAATATTCAAAGTCCAAAGTGTCCATCGATAAACCTGCTTCGATTGAGGAATTGGAAGCTGGCATCACTTGCGTTATTCACCAAGTACCACTCGAAGTATTCGGACACGGAAAATTGGAAGAATGGACCGGGGTAGTCGTAGTTAAGGACAAGATTTGAGAAGAAAAATCTCAAAAAAATTAATGTAGAGATTGACTCCTTCGTATGAACGTTAGTGTGCCCTTTGCATTACAGGATGCATGAGTGCTAGTACCATTTCGAATCAACATTGACAATTTCATCTTTTCTTGAACTCCCAATACTTGTCATCTTGACCCTGATCTTATTGTTGTAAAAGGATAACTTAAGTTGGTCCTTGTCAAGTCCCTATGATAAATTTTGATGTCCAGTTTTCACGGTAAATTCACTATAATTATTAGGGCAATGTCAATGTTAAGTCGTTGTGGTTTCACCACAGGTTCCGATAGAACCAAATTTTGTGAAGGGACGTGATTTTAAGTACTTCTGTCTTTTTCATAAAATTTTCCCATTGTGATATAATCTGCATTTCTGCATATTGGAAGCGTTTTTGCAAATATTATACTAGCAACAATCATCCACACACAATATCGATACCTCATCATGGAATGAACTGATTAGTCAAAATTCGAATTTATTTATTCATAACAAAAACTGATTGGCACTTGGGTAAATATATACATAAATTAATATAGAATCAAATTTCGAAACACAAATAAACATTAGCAAAAATAAATCAACACAAAATATATTTTTAATTTAAGCTACTCAAATATCGAACATCACATGTTGAAATCCAATCAACTAGATTTCAGTAATAATTCCTACTTGACTAGTACTCCATTATTGTTGGATTTATTGGTAACATCCGTTCTGAAGAAGACAAACCAAGATGAACTTGATTCTATAATTATTTGGAATCAATAATACTCATCATTAGTCACTTAGTAAGAGGATAAGAAAGAAGTCACGAGAAGAACACTAGGTACCATAAAAATGTCATTCCTATCGAATACCTTATCATATTTGAGACGTTGCTGAATAAGTATTGAATTAAACCCTGTATTAAATGTGTTTGAAGGACATGAGGCTTCATATCACATTCCACACTAGTACAATAGTTCACTATTACATAGTAAATACTCCAGATGTATTCAAATAATGGTGACTATAAACTACAAACAAACGAGAAATTACCATAATAGAAAATCAAGAGAGACAGAGTTGGAGAGAGAGGGAGAGAGAAAGAGATATGATGCATAATTATTTGATCATATTCATTCCAGTACAGACCTATAAGAATCTGCCGAAGGACCAAAGCATAAGCTCTCAGAAAGTGGATACGTATTAACTTGACAAGATATGGATATTGTTTTCCACATAATACTGATTTAAACACAATCCAACCACCTCTGTAAATCTAACTAGAGCCTGTTACAATTGTGCAAGAAATTGTTTCTATAATAAGTAACTTCCACTTCAATTCAACCTGCGGTTGTAGGCGTGGGTCCGAATGACTTAATAGACAATAAAACCTTTGTTATAGCTACGTAAGTGATTTGTAAGCTTCCGGAAGGGCTACTGATGTAAATCAAGCCTAAGGTCTGTAAGTAGCATGCCTGGAAAATAGATATCAAGTTTCAGCGATAAAAAATCAATTAATTATAATCGAGAAAATCTAGTGATTCGAAAATATGGATTCGAGAGATTATCGAAATCAGGTCATTTTGATGTTATTCTGTTATGTTGACGTGGAATGATTGAACTACTACACGCTTGAAACCAAAAAACACATCAAACAAATGGATACCACTACAGGTATGCAGTTCCATTCACCGGTAAGGTTATGAAGTCTTTTGGAAACAATGGGAAAGGATCACAATAAAGTCATTGGAATCTATCTACTGTTTCCTTCTACCATCTAGGTCACTATATGAACAAACTCACCACTATATATTCTTTTAAGTTGCATAAAAATGTTCCATGAGATCCTCACTTCTTGAAGAAGTGCTGTTGCGAACTATTTCAACTATATAGGATAATCAGATGAAGAATATATAGCTTTTTCATGAGGTTCTTAAGAAAAACCTCAGTTTATTCTGCACAGGATTACCAAGTATTTTATCGAGTCATTCTGAGATGAGCTTAAATTTGAATTGAATAGGATAGCCAAATGAGCAACGGATAACATTTTAATGAGGACAGCTTGAGGAGGGCTATACAGGATGATCATACAGAAAGCAAATAGCTTTTTGTAACACGTGTACCAAAAGTATCCTACTACTGAGCTGAATTCTGGTTCGAAAGTTCTCAATTCCAAACTATGGTAACAATTTTCAATGATTCTCTGTTATCAAGGATGTTAAAAGGACAATAATGTACTTTTTGAGGGTCTCCGCCTCATGCTTCCCTCTCGCATTTGCCTTGGACTTTGCCATCATCTTCACGAGTGTAGCCAAATTCATTCTAAACAAAAATTACGGTCGTTCGGTCTTTGTAGCATAATATACTATTTTTGAAAGGCTATCGTGAGAAGAACCTAAGTTAGTCCTGAGCAGGACAACTAATAACATTTCCATAAGGTTATACTAATTCTAAACACTTGATCAGATGAAGAGCACATCACTTATACTATATATTACTAGCTAAATCAAGTAGCTATTGCTGGAAGAAGTGAGTTGAGCTAGTTGAAAAACCTAGAGCGCATGAGTGGGAAAAAATCTGTAGAGAGAAAATATGTGTACAGTATTTCTCCAATAAAAAAGATTGACGAGGAGGTTGAAATTGGGATGTTCGGATATCACTTTTAATAACATTAGGAAAATGAAAATTAGGAACTGGAGGGATAGGGCAGAAGATCTGGACGTGCTTCCGAAGGACCATAAAGCCAAAATGATGATGATTTGGTTTACCACAGTCGTTCTGCATCACCACAATGGAAAAATTCATTCTTTTGGAGTTGTGGCATCGAAATCAATGAAATATAAGTTATAACTTCTTTCACATCCTTCTGATACTCCAAATTTTGTATTCTTGGATTACAATTTACAAATAAAAACTATTTCGAATTGTTGGAGCAGTTAAAAAACTGAAGTAACATGGAATGTAGTGTATGAGCTTGAAAAAAATGTACTTTCAGTCTTCAGACCGTTCTCGTAGCTCTGTCACTAGGCTCATCAACCTTCCCTCAGATCCGCTTAATACAGTGCATCAAATGATTCATTCTATTCTGCATTCTAATGCAACAATTTAATGCGAAGAAACAGTGATGTGAAGAAGATATTGTGCATTGAGATCTGGTTAGGTCTAATATATGCATTTTGGCTGTCTGGCTGGCTGGCTGACTGCCTGGCATGACGCTGAGCTCTCAGCAACTACAGCACTTACAAACTTGAAACTGGTACTAAATGAAAGCTGCTGTCTGTAGGTTTGCACAAAATGCTCACTCATTGTCTTAAATCTGTTATTTTAGAGGTAATTGCACCAAATTTTCAGGGATACTTTGTTATATAACTTTGATGAAGATGAAATTATTTTTTCAGGGTATAGCACATGACCTCTCTCCAGTCAATTACTGAATAATAAAGACTACAAGGTCCTTTTGAGTTTGTACGTGCACAAATTATATATAGAATGGTCACAACTTGAAACTAGTACTAGTAGTACTAGATGAAAGCTGCTGTTTCGCAGGTTTGCCCAAACTGCTTGATTTTGAGCTCTGTGACTGTAGGGGATGGTCATTTGTGTAATCTTTGAGCAAAGAATCATTTATGAGCTGCGAAAAATGCACTTTGATCATTAAGATGATTCTTGAATTTTTTATTTTGCATTAAAATGTAGCACTCCCTGCAAACGACTCTAATCGTCTCAATATGGATTAGTGATTAGATGATGCAATTTCTCCAGAATACAAGTGTTTTTTGGCTATTTTGACTTCAACTAGCAAAGAGTCATATATATGCAGCTTTGAATCACAATTTTATCATGATCATATCAATTTTCTTTTCTAGAACTCTTTTGAAGGGCTAATAAACTATTCAGGACATAATAATGATTTTATATGCAAAAGAGGTCAACAAATACGCCTCCATATTACAATAATTACAAATTTCCGAAAGAATTATACATTATTATTCTAATGAATGATACTTCTATATAATTGAGAGCTGTCAGCATTTGTAGCAGCAAATCTGTAATTTCTATCCACGGTTTGTTAACCAAACACAATTTGACCTAATATTCAAATTTCACGTTTAACTAATGCATCAGTAAACGAACTTCCGAAAGCAGTTAGTAATACCGATTTATACTATAGTAGATTGAATATAGTTTGCTTGATACATCTCATGATTAAGAGCAGACTTGAAAATATTTGATTTTTCCATTGTGTGTCATGCTCTTAGATGTTTAATTCACTAATATTGACAGATATGCTTATGAATCGATCGGGTATTAGGTTACAAATACAAGGTCCTGTCCTAAATGTCGGAAAAAAGCGCAGATTCTGGTCGTTTTTTGATGCAACTTCCCTGATAGAACTTACAATCAAAACTAATACCAATCGATAGCGAAGGTCAAGTACTTCAAGAAAAACCAAGGTGCCACCACCTGTCCTGTTAGGAGGGCAACAGCCACCCCTAGGTGTAAGCCATTTTCGTATTAAACCTTCCTGATGATCGAGCGTACGATAAAAAAATTTTCAAATTGAAATTTGAACCTCTGACCACGAAAAACTAAGATAGTGCCTCCCTATCTGTCCGGGAAGGCGGTAGCTACACTTAAAATCATTCGACTTTCAAGTCCCAATTTCGAGTGCAGCTGTACGTCTCTCATAGAATGTACGATAATTTTTTTAATTATAGCTGGAGCCTCCCTAAGCTCGAAATTACTGCTGTTTCCTACCCTGCCCGGAAGGGCGGCAACCACTCTAAATACTAACCGATTTTCAGGTCCCAGTTTCGAACGCTGCTGTGCTTCTCTTATCCAAATTATTTTATCGTCCTCTTAAGCTGCGTCGGATTTAATGTTATCAGAAAAAAGGCAGAATATTTCGATCCCTCATACTCGGTAAAATTGATTATTTTTGAACCAATACCATGAACCGCTTGGAATAGCTCGTATTTCATTGAAAATAAATTGAACACGAATCAATAATTTAATGAAATATGAGAAAGCTTCGTTGTTTCTTCCAATCAGAATAGACAACATAATCTTTTTTCTGTCTTCTTCCAGTGGAAGATTTCATTCTTTGAGAAGTTGGAACAGAGCTGGATGATTGAAAAATCGATATATCGGAATGTTGCATGATTGCAAAGTTCTGTTGTTAGAATTGTCAATATCTCTTAGTACAATTGCATCCAAATTATTATTCTTTCCGTAGATATCACACAATACATTTTTGAACAAAACATTTTGGGCTTCTAATCTCACAAGCTTGGCTTACTTCTGTTTCACATAAAAGTACCACCTCTGAGTTCGTGTATGTGAATACGAACGCATTGTAATGCAAACACAACTGATACCCAACTCGCTTCTCCTTCCACATCTCTTGGTTGGATCGTTTCGTTCGTGGTGTGGAATTTGTAGACTTCCTAAACTACCAAGGATGTTTGTGTTTGTTTTCCTGTCAATTAACGCTATTTATTACTGTTTGTTCTCCTACATCCCGTACTCAACCTACTGAGAGAATATATTCATAAACGTTTTCATAAGCAATACACTTCGCGATTAATATAGCTACCACAACAGGTTATTTATCTCAAAGCGGTTCCAGTTCAAACACAATAATATTATGAGCAGAATTAACACAAGATTTCAGCTCCACCTCCAAATCTGGGTTAGGAATTTACTCTGCAGACCTTCCAGATCTCTCTTCTTCTTCCTGGTGACACCGTCTACAATTATTCTCAAAAGCTGCCACCAAATTTCGATGACCTCTTAAGAAACCGTGATTGAGGAATACGATCAACTGGTATTTTTTTTGGACGGGGCTCATTATGGAATACTATTCATGCAATGTTAACTCATTGTGTCTGAATTTCTAGCTTCACTGGAATGTATTCTGAATATAATGATATTTAGGTTCAGCTACACCACTTTGCATATTTGTACCCAGCTTACTGCCATTTTAATAATAGCCTTGTACACGATAATAAATTAAGCAGCGTATTCAGTGGCTGCTCTAGATAAACGATAATTCTAGTTAATTAACATATTCAGTATTCATACAGATGTTCGCCACCGAACTCTGGTGTTTATAGGCCACGAGTGTGACATAGCTGGGCCATCAACATACAAGAAACAACTGCTGTACTAAAATAAAGTATCAAGACACTAGATGGCGACACTCTGGTGTGGTTTCGCTGCTTTACAGAGCTGCTGGAGATAACACTGCTGAAATATAGATACATGCTATTGTCTGTCTCCCGTTGAAAGCTAAGCGTGTTTGTTACGTCGCTTTCCATTGCGAATGGAAGGAGACTTTGTTTGGGGATTTTCTCCAGACTACATCTCGTCAACTTCCTAAATTATTTTAAATCTTTGAGCAACGCTTTTATGACCTTATTTCGTCGTGGGAATTTAAAATGTGATGGTTATTTTTACTTTGTTCTCTTTCTAGCTTCTTTCTTTGGACTTCTCTGAATAAAATTGTAGTCTATTTACTCCTTTGTACATTCAAAAAGAACATGATTAAGAGTCACTAGCTTCTTTAGAATCCAGGTTGTGACTGATTTCATTATTGTGATAAACTATCTTTTAATAACCAAAAGTGGAGTTAGCTCCAATGATTTGGAAGAAATGAATCTATTAGAGCAAAACTTCTATTCTTGAAGACACAAAGAATTGGCTGTGAGGTCAAGAATTGAAATGAGTGTGTAATTTATAAAATAAATAACATAACGACAAAATCTCTGAACATGACATGATTGCACAAAGCAGGAAATAGTATATTGTACAACAAGTATAGAAAATTACCTATTTCACACGAGGTGTGTAATTTTTAGCACAAGACGGAGTCGAGTGCTGGAATCACACAAGTGTGAAATAGGTGATTCTATACGTGTTGTACACTATACTTTTTCTACGATCACAATTTTTTATGAAATATGTAGGTAAATCATTCGTATAACTGAGATTTTGAATCTATTTTCACAAATATAAAATAATTTGGGCATTTTGATTGTTTGCTCTGCTTATTTATTGTGATATTAATTTTAGTTATAATTTGGAACATTATTGATATATTTTCTATCAGTTGATTGACATTTCATTGTTGTGTAATCAAATTGTTGCAAACTACGAAAAGATTGTATCTGATTGGCTCACTCTCACCAGGCGACCTTCTGATTGGTTCATTAGTTAGAGTTTTCTGTGATCTGGGGTAGCGTGTTTTCTAAATCTTCGTCACTAACTATTTTCCAACTGCAGTGGATATCTAATTTTGGTTATGATACAATAATTACATACATAATTTCTCGATTTCAAGAGAATGTGATGGAACGTGTTTTATCTGCTTCAATTTGACAGTTGTGATTCGTAGTGTTACCAACCTTCGGAATATATATTACAAGAATAAGAAAATAATTCCAACAGAACTTAGTGCATTTTTGTTATTTAAATGTGGCTTATAAAAGAGCAAACAGAGATTTATATCAAGTCCATGATATTTATCAATAATCTTGCTAAATATATCATATATATCACTTAAAGAATATTCAGAATGAGTTATTAATATATAAGTTGGTCAAACTGGTGTGAGAAATGATTTCTCAAGACTTTTCGCACAGTTGTGTGAAATTGTAAGTTTTCTAGTTGTGTTTTGTATGAGAAATATGTTGTTTTCTATAGTGATCGTAGAAAAAAATATTTACACTGCAAAGCAGAACCATCTGCCCATTTCTATACCTTGCAACCATTTTCGTTTCAAACTTTTTTCTGAATACAGTGTGCCTATAGCTTGATTTGAATGTTTGACATTTTTTGCAAGAATGATAGGTATCGAATAAAATTAGTATTTTGTGACTCTAAACGATCGTAGTCTTGCCAATCATTGATTTAAAATTGATTTCTATTCAAGGATTGCACGTAATTTTTCAAATATTTAGAGCATTTTTCACAAATGATTCTCTGCAGAAGTTCATTGCACTTCCACAGATAATAGCTGAGGTAAGCAGTCAAAATCTGTGCTCTCATCTGTAAACGGTGAATGAAGCAACGGTTATACTCGAACATCAAGAAACTCAACGATTTATTCAGGAAAAAGGATGCAATAATCAATAGAATACAATTCTGAGATTTAGCGAATTTGATAAAAAATACCTTCCTGAAAAAATTTATTGAATTTTTTGGGTCCCAACGTGAGGTTTTAACCTGTAATTGAACATGCCACAGATTTAATTCCCATTTTATTGCGATATGTCAACAAGCGACATACAGAATTATGAACTATTGAAATTTAGTCACGTGACCGACGAAACGCTGTTATTGGTCAAGCGCCGCTGTGACGTCATTACGCATGTTAGTGCATAAGACATAGGAACCGCAAATCAATTCAACTCAGAAGAGAATCAGACAGAAAATGAGTTCCGATGGGTTCGTAAAGCAACTAATGTAAATCAAGTCTAAGATCTATAAGTAGCATGTCTGAAAAATAGATATCAAGTTTCAGCAATAGAAAATCAAGAGACCAGTGTTAATTATAATCAAGAAAATCTAGTGATTCGAGAATATGGATTCGGAGTATTATCGAAATCAGGTCATTTTGATATTATTCTGTTATGTTGACGTGGAATGATTGGACTATTACACGGCTGAGACCAAAGAATACATCAAACAAATGGATACCACTTGTTGAGAAGACTGCACCAAAAAGACAATGCATTTCCATTCACCGGTAAGGTTATGAAGTCTTTTGGAAACAATGGGGAAGGATCACAATTAAGTCATTGGAATCTATCTACTGCTTTCTTCAATTTCTTTATGCGAAACTAAGAACGTAGCCCTGGTAGTCCCAAAAATTGTTGCGAATTGTAAACCACCGAGTTTAAAGGTATCATCTAGATCACCATATGAACAAACTCACTATTATACATTCTTTTAATTTGCATAAAAATTTTCCTAAAGAACTATTCTGACTATACAGGAGAACCAGATGGAGAATATATAGCTTTTTCATTAGGTCTCTAAGAAAAAACTCTTATTCATTCTGCCAAGATTACCAGGTAAGAGACAAATTACTATTTTATAGAGTAATTCTAAGATGAACTTCAGTTTGAATTCAATAGGATAGCCAAATAAGCAACGGATAACATTTTCATGAGGTCATCCTGAAGAGGGCTGAACAGGATGATCAGACGCAAAGCCAATAGCTTTTTGTAACACGTGCACTGAAAGTACCCTACTACTGAGCTGAATTCTGGTTTGAAAGTTCTCAATTCCAAACCATGGTAACAGTTTTTAATAATTCTCTGTTTACGAGGAATTATAGTAATTGCGGTATCAAGGATATTGAAAGGACAATAGTACCTGAGGTCGACTGTATACTTTTCGAGGACTTCGCCTCGTGCTTTCTCTTCACCTTCGCCTCGGCGACATACGAAACTATTGAAATTTAGTCACGGGACCGACGGCGACGAAACGCTGTTATTGGTTAGGCGCCGCTGTGACGTCATTAGGCATATTAGCGATCGAGAGTCAGTGCATGAGAGATAGGAACGGCGAATCAATCCGACTCAGAAGAGTATCAGACAGAAAATGAGTTCCGATGGGTTCGTAAAGCAACAGGATAGTTCGTCAAGAGGTTCACGAATTAATGATTGCCGACTTCTCCTCGAAAAGTGAGTTTTTTAACAAATGATGTCAAAACCAAGAGGTGGGTCTTCATTTTGGTTCTCTCTTCTTACACTATAACGTCGATATTTGTGTGCAAATACTGTTTAAGTTATTTATCAATTTCAACACGTTATGATCAGAAACTCAAACATGTTAGTGAATATCCAGTGTTAGCCAATATACGTTTTCTTGATATAGCATTTGACCCTGCCACGTTAAAGACATGATTGATAATGCAATATTCATTTGTTGAAATTTGGAGAATACCATTTTGATCGTGTAAATCTACAACAGTGTCTTGTTATAAAAAATTAACCTGACATTTCAATTGCCTTCAAAATCAAAAATGAAAATTGGTGGATGTACGTTGATGGATTTTGTTTCCTGTTACTTGTATGAAAGTTTCATATGATTGAAGGTTTTCTTGCAATTTCACAGTACACGGTGTTTAAGGACTAAAACTCTCATGACTATTTTAAGGTTATTTTATCAACACGTGGTAGTCTATTTTGTATATCGTTTATTGTCAATGATATATCTGAAATATGTACTTACATTGAAATGGTCTTCAAAACAATTAAAGCGGAAAGTCAAAAATGACACGTCAGATTACTTGTAACCTTTTTTTGTATCTCCCCTGCTGGGACATTAACAAACAACTTATTTGATTCGCAATGACTGCTGCAATCACATCCTGGCCTAATACAAAACTAATTTACCGTTTAACCGAGTAATGCTACAGCTGAGCGTCAACGTGCGTAGTGACGTCATAAAATGGCGGTTTCTCGTTAATTTTGAAATCGTGTTTGCTAACGACGATTTTACTCAACTTGAAAATTATTAGTGTCAACTTCAGAGTTCATTTTTGAGATTTTTGGAAAATCGTAGAAGACTCTATTCTGGAAGCTCCTTTTTTATAGAACAGAGAACACATAGACACAAATGTGATTCGGAAAAAAAATATTACAAATTATTGTTGCTCCAGATGAGTTCTACAGGCTGGAGCAAAAGATATACATTGGTTTTGAAGGACTGCAGAAAAAACTATTCAACTTGGAGAAATTAAGTTTATACTGAACGATTCGGTAGATATCAAGTTTCAGAGACTACATCACTAAGATGGCGACCGTCAGCAGCGATGCACTCTTGAAAGCGATTTCTGAGGTTTTCAACCGTTTGTCGGTACATTCGGATAGGTAAATCGCTAATGCTTAAATTATCACTATTGAAAAAAGATGAAATTGCAGGAATTTTGCTCAACATTTCTTGGTAGCGGTTGAGACGGTTCGGGAAGTCAAGGGGCATTAGCTTTTGAACAATCACGATCTTGTAGGGGTGAAATTGTAAATCTTCACGCAAATAGGTTTCTTGCAGATCAGTAAGACATGCCCAAAGTAAGCGCTTGCTTAACAGAACGTCTATTTCCGAAAAACGTGCGTACGGCAAAACCACGATGCTCTCTTGTCCAAACCATTGAGTCAACTTAAAATATATATTTCAAAAAATACAAAGAGACCCCTCTCAACTTCTTTCCACCACCACAGGCCTAGCCCTGAGCCTTCGAATTAGATGCATATCTTTCGCTCCACCTAGTATTACTGGTTAAATTTTATGTATTAATTTCTGTTACACCCTGTACATCCATCCCGCCTTTCACTCGAGACGGATGTGGCAGATATTTATAGTGCATTTGATAGATTGATTGATTTAAAGTCGTTAAATTACAGGTAGTTTCAGTTTTAGTGGAGAGTACACCACAGAATATCTTTCATCAGACTCTTAGTGAATATCTTTTTGTTTATGTCTCCATAATCCAAGAATTTCTCAAAAAACGTCCTACTGCACTCTGCAATATTTACAACAAATACTTTCGCACGTCCAGACACTTTCAGCTTTCTGATCTTATTGGAAATTCTTTCAGTCCGTGAGAATCCACTGAAATCAGTGAAAATCCTTACGCGATCCTTGGCAGCGGCCTCGAGCTCAACTATTACGTAGTTATGGACCAATCAGCGGACTCTTGTACTTCTACAAGCGAACGCTTCGCACTAATGGAGAACAGAATGCGGAAAATGTGGAAATTTCTTCGAAGATGCCTTCAAGCTAATGTTTGCTAGGAGAGGAGAATCCAAAAATTTGTGGTCGTCAATTGTAAGAGCTTAGAAGTATACATTTCATTAAATCAATGATCACTGGAACACTTTTTTTTCTATTGAGGTCAACGGAATTCAAGTGACGTTCGGTATAAGCATTTGATGATCACGCACCTGCACTTTTCACTTCATAGCTTCCTCAATCATCTTTTTTGTCATCATTGTGAGGATTTTTTACTACATCAAAAAAACTAACTGTTCGGTTTCACCTCTGCACGAACCGGTAAGCGCCTAACCGGTAAAAAACGCCACCATCGATCGACGTTACGAGGTTTTTGCGGAGATTTCAGCCCCTGTGCAGATTGCCAACCGGTAAATTTCTCCAGAACAGATGTATAGTTTTTTTCGTATTATTTCCAGCCGGAAAGAAGGAAAGGTCGAATATCTTCGGCTTGACGGAGGTTTACGATTGAAGGAGATTTAATGACATATGCCATTTGTAAAGGAATTGGGAATCTGATTTAGTTTGAGTGTTACACGAATCAGTACGTCACAGATTTGCTCGTTGATTCTTACAAGGGAATGAACTAGAAACCTAAAAATTTACGGTAGAATAAAATATTGAGCACAAATTGAATCATCTGCTGATAAAAAAATCGAGTATATATGCCTTATGGAGTCATTTTGAATATTCAACAAAAATTACCCAGACCTGTGTTAGGAAGCAAAAATTTAAATACGAAATATGAATATTGTATTATTCATAAAGAATTTAATTTGCAGTTATTTACATGTATCATGAATCTGGTTTCCATCTTATAATTTTTCCAGGAACGTATTCCCTGCAGTATTTACTCAAAAATAATTTTTTGAAATTGTAAAATGAGCTAAAAATTTATGAGAGATTGTTAGGAACTCCTGTGACATCAATATCTGAAATCTCTTGTAAATGAACAATTGATGCATTTTTTGACTGATGCTGTTCAGAAAAGCTCCCTGTATGAATTTTTACTAATATCTAGTTTTTTTCCAGGATAAAAATTGATGCAAGATATTAGTAATCACATTAGTAATCTTGGATCATGTAAGAAAGGCAGTGTATAATTTTTTCTCAAGGCTAATGTTCCATTCCAACAAAAAATATCGAACAAAAATATCCAAGCAGTATAGATACATCAAAATAATCTAAAATTCAGCAAGGAAAAAATTACTTCCGAATGCACGCCTCTTTCCACATCCCAATTCCTATTCCTCTCTTTCTCCAAACCTATAAAAAACTGAACTAAAAACAATTTACATGTTTCTCCTTTCCTTCGATTTAAGTTCATGCATTTGCCATCTTCCATTCCTCCATAGCCTTCTTTTTCTTTTCCCTACATTTTGTCGTTCCAACATTTCGGCGTCTCAGATTGGAACAGTACATCCCAAAATTTTTATTTCGTGTAATATATCCTGATACACAATACTTTTGAGCAATGAAAAAAATAATTATTAGAGATAATATCACTAATAGGGAATATACATGAAATTTAAAATTGGTTCGTATATTTTTTTTTCCAAATTTATATTGGCCGGACTTTTGTACTAAACCATCATTTTGGTATTTAATATCTTTTCAATTGCTTAAAATTGATAAATAAAAATGCAAACCAAGCGCGAGAAATTCAAGGTTCTAAAACGCAACACCATTGGTTAAAACGAAATGTGACGTCAAATACTATGCCAACAAGTGCGCACTGCTTACATTTGTATGGCATTGCAGGCTTTTGATTAGAAAACATAGTGATAACGTGTGCGTTGTAAATTTATTCATTGTTTAAGTGTAATTTTAGCACCCTAGTGAGATTATAAATCATTAGAGACAAAGTGGTTTTTTAAAAGCACAATCGGATAATCTGCCAAGAATAGATCCATTCATGATGTTGTCTTATTTTCTTTCAAATTCAAATTTTACGTTCGCTGAAGTGAAAAAAGTGAAGACTGCAAAGTAATTATTCAATAATAACACATTATATACGCTATTTGAATAAATACAATCCGAAATATGATGAGCAGTGAACATAACCTAAATTTTTCTTTATTTTAAAACGAGCAAATGTTAAACGAAGCCGCATACATACATTGTAATTTATTGCTAAAACTAATCACATATAATGTTATTCATGATCTGTCAAATTTATTATAATACTTCATCTCTTCTAATAATCTTACATCATTTCTTACGTATTTTAAAACCTGTCTGGATTGGGAAAAAGACTTCACCAGGTACATTTCTGATAGTATTTTGCAATCAGGCACAATGCGATACTTATAAATTGACTTTTGAGCATTTTTAATACTGAAATAAGCTGAGAACGAAAACATCTGTAGTAAACAATGGACTGTAATGTCACTGGACATATTATTTGACGTCATCAATAGAGCGCACAAAAATAGCGGCGTTTAAAAAGCTCAAAATTATTCTCAATTTTAAATATTTTTTTAAACTTGATAACAGCACTTTTAAACATGATTTATATTTTTTACTATGTTATAACCATGTAATCAGTGAATTGAAAATATAAAATGAATTCATGAATATACCCTATTGTAAGATCCAAGAACGTGACATACTTGAATTTATCGAATTCTATTTTAATCTCGGAAAGTATTAATCACATCACTACCTGTACGAATAGATATAAATTCATCAATAGTCCAGTCACGTTAGCCTTAAAAAAAGAGGTACCCTTCCATAAATTCCCAAGAAGCTGAAAATTGACATGAACGTTAGGAGTCTCAGAGATCCCTTGTGTGAAAAAAATTCTATAGGAGGCCAAGGGATGCAAAAATGGGTTTTTTGGATGATTTTAGCGAAACGGTCAGTTTTATGACAAAAAAATGACGACAAAGATAATAGACATTTCTATTTTCCATAAAAATGATCCCTACTTTTTTTTTCCAAGACACACTATTTCTGAGAAAAAGCCATTCTAAAGTCATATTATCCATAATATGCACACGTTTTCACGCCATCTATGAGGCACTGTATACTTGGCGCGTATTTTTCAACTTGATTTTCTTGGTAGTCCTACGCCACGGTCTCTTTATTGAAGTTTAATTTATTATTAGGCCTTCTTCTTCTTCATTATTATCATCTTCTTGCTCAAACAGCTATACATCAGTTGCTTTGTTGTTGATATGAGGATCATTTTCTGTTGGAGATTTAGTATTTTTACACGACTGGCCTTGACAGCTGGTGCATGCTAGTGAACAAAGTAAGCCAACTTTCTTGCAGCCGCATTTCGAATTACACCTCTTTTAGTATTCGGAAGATTTTCTGGTGCAGATGAATTGATATCAATAAATTATCAATTAGTTTCCAACCCCATTATTCTGGGTCCAGTTGATAAGCAAGCCACACTTGAACCTAGTAATATACTCGATAAAAATGTTGATGAGCGGAAGTCGAATCAATCCACATTTTATTTTTGAACTGCACCAGAAAATACTATTCTTTGCAACTGCAAAAAGGGTTCAATTTGAAATGAAGCTGCAAGAAAATAAGCTTACTCACCAGCATGTGACAGCTGTCAAGGCCAGTCGTGTTTAAATACTGAATCTCCAACAGAAGATGATTCTTACATCAACGCGACAAAACAACTGATGTATAGCTGTTTGAACAATTTATTTACGTCAACTCTGGAAGATGAAGATGAAGAAGAAGAAAAAGTTGAATAAGAAGACCTAATATTATGTTAAACCCAAATAAAAAGACCATGGAATAGGCCTTTCGAGAAAACCATGTCAAAAAATATGCGCCAAGTACCTCATAGATGGCATGAGAACGTGTGCATATTATGGAGAATATAACTTTAGAATGGCTTTTTCTCAGAAGTGGTGAATCCTTGAAAGAAAAGTGTATTGACAATTTTTGTAGAGAATTTAAAGATCTACAATTTTTGTCTGAATTATTTTCATCGTAAAACAAGCTGACTCCTTGAAAAATTCAAAAAAACCTATTTTTGCGCCTTTTGACATCGCATAAAATACTTTGCACACATGGGATCAACAACTTCATTATAATGGTATCCCTAACATTCATGTCTATTTTCAGCTTCTTTATGGAATTCATGCAAGGGTGAATGTCTATTTTGACCGGACTACCGTACGAACAACTAAAAATCCATTGATAGTCGGGGAGCTGGTCGCACCTTTTGCTTCCTGATCGGTCATACGGTTCAATTGAATACGAATCGATTGAATATTTAGTGGTCAATAGGATGCCAGACTTTATAAATGCAAGGTCCTTTCTAAGTGTCGAAAAAATGGCCAATTCCGGTCAAGTTTTTCGACGCAACTTTCCTGACATAACTAACGATTGAGACTTGTACCAATCGATAGCAAAGGTCAAGTTTTTCAAGAGAAAACTATGGTTCCACCTCCTGTCCTTTCCAGGAGGGTGGCAGCCACCCTTGGGTGTAGCTCATTTTTGTATTGAACCTGATCGAGCTTACTATAATGATTTCTTTCAAACTGAAGCTCGAACCTACGTGACTACGAAATAACCAAGATATAGCCTCTCTATACGTGTTCGGAAGGGCAGCAGCCACAGTTGAAATCATTCGATTTTCAGGTCCCAATTTCTCTTATCGGATGTACGATTATTTTTTTCTATTGTAGCTTGAGCCTTTCTGAACACGAGAATACTGAAGTGCTGTCTTTCACCCTGTCTGAGAGGGCGGCAGCCACTCTTGAAGTCTGTCCGACTTTAAGGTTCCAATTCCAAATCTACCCCGTCTTTTCCGTGCTCAGGGAGGTTTATGCTTAAAATTGAGAAAAAAAGCGCCCTTCCAGACAGGACGAGAGGCAGTACTTGGGATTTTTCATGTTCAGGATAACCCGAGCTGCAATTCATAGAAAATAAACGTACATTCGATGAGAGAAGTACAGGCGTTCGAAATTGGGACCTAGAAATCGGATCGACTTTAAGAATGCCTGTCGCCCTCTCGGACAGGATAGGAGGCAGTTCTTACGTATTCTCGTATTCAGCTCAAGCTACAATTGGAAAAAATTATCGTACATTCGATGAGAAGTATAGCTGCGTTCGAAATTGGGACCTGGAAATCAAATAATTTTGAGTGTGGCTGCCGCCCTCTTGGAGGCGTAGAGGCGGTACCTTGGTTTGAGCTTCAATTTGAGAAAAATAGTTCTCGTGAGCTCGATCAGGAAAGTTTATTACGAAAATGGGTTACATTTACAGGTCGCTACCGCCCACCTCAACAAGACCACGATTGGTACCCTGGTTTTTTCCCAAAGTACTTAATCTTTGCTATCGATTGGTACTACTTTCAGCCGTAAGTTCTATTAGGGAAGTAGCGTCGAAAAATTTGACTGGAATTGCTTCTTTCGCGACACTTAGAACAGAGCCCTACATTTATTAAGTCTGGCATCCTACTAATCACTAAATATCCGATCAAGCCATATACAATTTGGGCGGCCGGTTTCCCGACTATAACTGGTTGCACAAGTATTTGAATTTGGATTTGGATGCATCTGTATCTAGATAGTTGTAGTTAAAAAAATGTTTGGGAGTCTCTGATGTCGACATTAGAGTGTTTCAGTGATATTAACTTGTCAGTAGCGCACGAACGAAAACAGTTGGGGGCCGCGGGCGATGAGATCTGCGATCTACATCAACTCACGAGTGCCAACAGTCAGACACGAAAAGTCCTATATTCACAGCGGTGTCAGAAACATGACCGGGACATGTGATGAAGCTCGTATGGAAAGGAGGGTGACAGTTTCAAAGTGCTTGGTAGAAAATTTGCAAGACTCTAAAATTTTTCAATGAGCATAGGCTGTATTTATACGTTGAATTAATTCCAGTGATCCGTTTTTACACTATTATTTGAATCAGGCGGCATCTATAGACACTTGTTTCCTTCATATTGGGACCTTCCAGTAAAGTCCAACCAAGTCTGAATGTCCATTTGGGCTGTAATTGTCAAAATATTGAAGCTAAGAGCCATACTTCTTGTATGCACAACTGTTTGAATGTAGAGCACAAAATAAGTAAAAATCTTCAATTTCAACATGAGAATCTGTATGTATGCTCTCTTCGAATGTGAGTTTGCCTGTTAACGTTTCCATCCAGCGATTCAAATAGAAATCTGGTAGATTTACACTGATAAACAGTCTACTCTTGAGACCGTAATTCGTAGATGAAATACGAAAGCTTCTCATCAAACTAGGATTAGGTCGTACAATATTCAATTTTAGTTCCAACTTGGTTCTATAAAACTCGCTCTGAATGGAGACGAATTCTATACACTTTCTTAGTTTATTAGAGTTAGAAAGAAGTCGTAAATATTCGAACTAAGTTTGGAGTCAAAATGTGAGGATTTTAATCTCGTCTTTAAGCTTGAATAAATTTATTGAAGCTGAAATATGAGAAAATTCATTAACAACTACGTTGATATTTCCGTATTAGCGAGAGAAGAGTTCACGAGAAAAAAAACGGTAAGGTAAGGAATTAAAGTTAGTTGCAAAATGAGGAAATTTATCCGAAACGAAATGAAAAATGAGAGCTTGACAGAGGCATAGATGACAAATGAAATTTGTGAGAATACTGGCCGAAATCACATTTAATTCTAATTTCAGCCATTGGAAATCAAAACCGGATCATTTCAGATTTTGTTGAATTTAATGGCGATCAAAAATACATTAGTTCATTGACTCATAGAACTTTGAAGTTCACAGTATTCGCTCAACAAATGTGAACAAAAAATTGTTTGATACATACCAATTTATCAGTCGCATTGAAACATTGAACGGCGGAATTTATCATTACACTAGTCCGGTAAATGACAGTAATAAATCATTGCTGTCACATTCGAAATAATTGAAATTCAAAGCGAATGCTTTTTTTTATTCCTCGTTTTGTGTCCAGCGATGGATGGTGCCAAGAAAATAGATTAGTTGTGAAAAAGTCATTAATAATTTCATAAGCTTCAGAAATATTTTTCAAAGTTGAATATTTTATGGGAGTGTCGTTTGTCGATGTACTTTTTGAAATTAATGATAAAATATATGAATTACTGCAGCTACCGGGCTAACCACGGACAGCGCTGCAAAAGCCCTGTGCTTCCGATATTTTCTGTTGTTCTATTTTAGAATCCATCAATTTGATAACAGCACCCGAGAAAACCTTTTAAAATCAGTGGAAAGAAGCAATAAAAATTGACTGCAGCACTAGGGCAGTCGGTGGTCCTATGGTATTTTCAACTGTTTTATTCTAGGGATATTGATAGACATAACTCCCTCAGAAAAATAGAGTAATATGATTTTCTACGTATTTGAATGTTCCCCTTGGGAAAGCACTGTCAAAAAACAAGACAACAATTTTTCAATGTTTCAATTGAATCACATGAACGATACGCGAACAGACAGATAGCCGATACGATTCGCACGCCACCTATTGTACATTAATATTACTATGTCAAATCTTTCATGCAAGTACCAGCAACTGTACAAACTCAATTGGATGAATAATACACGAATGAATGAATATCACTTGTGTGCCATTTATCATACGTTGATAACACTATGTTAAAAATCTTCAAGCAACTGCCGCCAACAAGTGTACGTAGTTTCATTCCAATCGGATGAATGATGCGCGAAAAAACGATTACCTCTCGTGCGCAGCTCATAGTACGTATGTTTTGATTGTGCACTTTTTATTCCTTCAACGAGTTTCTGATATGAGCAGAAAGTTAAGCGTTGGAAAAAACACTATAACACATAAGTTCTTTCATACCGTAATTGGAGATTCGAGTAGCTTCATCAAAGTATGATGGGCAAGTGAAGAAAAGTACTCACCTAGAAAAAAGAGAAAATCAAAATTAGTCGACATTTTTCACACAGAATTTTAGGATCAAATTTTTATGAATATTAACAAGCAGAGTCCACCGTGGAAAAGTGCGACTACTAAGTTACGAAATGAATTTTGAAGGACTTTAATACTAATTGTAACTAGGGTCATATAACTTGAGAAGCGATCGATGGCGAAGTTTTAATACTAATTTTTTATTAGTTACTGATTACAAGAAATTGAAGCTGCAATTGAATATTGAATTTTCATCTAATTATCGTACATCTCTTCAAGCATCAAATAGGCTAGAACTCTGGCTGATTTCCTTGAAGTTTCAGTACATATTATTTCATGTCACTACTACTTCATTTTTACCATCAATTTTCCTACCTCCCTTATAAAACTCTTGAAAACTAATAATGTTATGTTAAATTCAGTTTAAAAATCAAGTTACATTTAGGCAGGGTGAACTAGAGGCTAGAACACCGGGCTCTTTGGGGAGCAATGAATACACTAATTCTGAATAGCAAAAGAAGTCGTCGAGAGCAACAATATTTCTTTATAATTTCTTGCCGGATTCTTGTTTTTTTTCAGTATTTTTACCCCCACCTCCCATAATTTACCGAATTGTTCTGGTGCTTCCATAATTATTTGATCTAGTGGCAATAACAATGAAACAATTAAATCTGAAATATGTAAGTTGTCAGCCCCTTCAAATAAATTCTAAAAAAAATCGATTGAAAATGATCATAAAATTTTGAGTCTGTAAAAATATCTGCCATTGCTAATAGCGATTGCTGCCATTTGATGAAGTTTGGGAAAACGTTTCAATCAGTCCAGCGAATTTATCTGGAACGCTTACCGAATCATCATTTTTCACTATCAATAATCATAATAATAATAATGAGTTTATTTGAATAGTTTGACTGATATAAATACATAGAGATACAAAAATGTGATAATAGTCACATCTTATATTATTCTAAAATTATTGTGGTTAAGTTATCGTATTCTATGTTAAAATTTTGTTCACTCATACATAATGATGAAAATACTGTGAGGTATCTGAAATTTATTGCTTTTCTAAAACGTAAAACAGCAGATGCAATGACTGAAATTTCCTCATATTTATTACAAACTTCTTATTTGGGTCGTTTCAATAATGTATGCCTTGTAAATTGATCAGCCAAATGAATAATTTAAACTCAATATCACATCTAATATTTGAGAGAAAAAATCATTTATTTACAAAATTTAGTTTGACTACATTTGTATGTTATGTATTTTCTGTTTTATGAGCATAGAATCTTCTAGAATTATGGAAATATTCTCAATTAAATTAACTAAATTAATTATTTTTCAATCAATGTTCCACTGTTTTCTCCGAATGAATCGTAGAATGACTTCTACTTTATGTTTGAAACCTGGATTGTGAAAAACAGTTAGTTTATTAAACGTTCACAGATAGTAGCACAGATTTTGACCGATATCCCAGCTGTTATCTGTAAAAGCGCAATGAACTTGTAGCAGTATAATTTTGTGAGGAATTTACCAACTTTCTGGATACTAATAGGTAAAATAGTTGATCTCGTGGACGTTATTCGACAGATTCAGTATATCTTTCAGAAAATGCAAAGATAGAACTCTAGAAGTAAGTAAGGATCTCACTGTATTGCCAAAATACAGATATTTTTCAGGTTCAAAGAAATAATTGACATTGTTAGAAGTCACACAATACTCATTTTGATTCGACAGCTGTCATTTATCCAATGAGTGCCAAGTATCCAGATAGAGCCATAAGCGCACAATGAAATTTTTGGCAAAATTTGATTTAATATCAACTGAATATCTACAGGACTTACAAGAAAAGGTTTTGCGGAGGAATTATTATACTTGACAAGCTCTATTACTGATTAAAATTGATGTACTTATTTCTGTTACATCCTGTATTATTGGAAAAAATGTTTAAAGCTAACTTGATAAGTGTATTAGAGTAATCACAGTGTCGGCTGCACCTCATCCTTTTTTAGAAGCGCTGCAATTTTATTTATCTTATAACTTATATGTGTACTGCATGTGGAAGTCGGAAATACTTCAAAAGAATTATTGTTTGTGAAATCAAGGGTGTACATTTGTGTGTGATTTTATTAACATATAATAGCAGGAAAAATTTTTTTATTTGTCAATTGCCACATCCGACATCTGTGAAAGACGTCTACTATAAATGAGTGTCAAAAATCGTGCTAAAAAAATACAAATTGGCACAGACAGAAATTGGTCAGTTGTGTCAATCAACTAGAATTAAATCTAATAGTCCAAGATCTCAGACCCACCAGACCTTACTTATTTTCTGAGAAACAAAATTTGTGGATTGGAGTAGTGTTAGTCGGTACTTTGATCATACGCATATCTGCTAGTTTGTGCCGACTGCCAATTTAAAGATACGAGGTGTAAGAGGTACGTTAAGACATTACTCACTTTTCTTAAAGTCTGAGTGCTGATTTTTATGTATGTTCTAGAGAATATTGTTGATAATCGATAACCAACACTGCCAGACACTTTTCATCGGCAGTAATTCCTGCTGAACGCTTTAAAGCCTGCAGAAAAATAACGTTATTTTACTTATAGTCTGAGACCTAATTTTTATATATGATACTCAGTGAGCAATTTCAATACTTTTTATAAACAGCCAGACCAAGGAAGAGCTGGATGCTTATAGATACTTCACTTACTATCAAGCCCACAAATAGTGACCTCGAGCTTTTACTAACAACGATATTTTGATTGTGTCTGGGGGATGTTTAGCCGTACGATTAATCTAGCTATTAACAAAAAGAATTGAAATTGTACCCTGAGTGTCACATATAAAAATTAGCACTTAGGCTATTAGTAAGATCACGTTAGTCTTGCAAAAATTACCACCGATGGAAAGTGTCTGGCAGTATTGATTATCAATTTTTAACATATATCAAAATCAGCACTCGAGACCTTAAAAAAAGTGATGTCTTAACGTACCGCTAGCACCTCGTATCTGTAGATTGGCCGTCGCCACATACTAGCAAGTATTCGTATGATCAAAGTACATACTAACACTGCTCTATTCCACACATTTTATTTCTCAGAAAATAAGTAACGTCTGGCGGGCCTGGGATCTGGCCCTAGGACTGCTTTATTCACTGCATGGAACGAGACAGAATAAAATTAAAGCTCAAAATCAAGAACGAAACTCAGCATCAGCTTGCAAAATTGGATGGTGAAGAACTTAGTTCCTTTTAGATGAAATTAATCCCGAAATTTGATTTGAATCATTTTTGTTAGGATGGTATCAAGAAAAGAGTCGAAATTTACGGATTAAAGAGGTAATAAACTATTTTCTTCTGCCATAGCCGATTTCTTTCTCTAGCATATATCCAAAATAGGGATTCGTTCCATTTTGGATATTCTATTTCGATAGTCAATAATAATAAATATCGTTAAAAAGATACAGTCCACTAAATTTGGCCTATTCAATGAGAACCACACTATTTTTGGTCCTTATCGAGCCGGATTATTGGAAATATATAGTTGGGGCTTATTTGGTGAACTACCAATGATATTTATAAATATTTTATTTGTCCTGTTTCATAGTATACAACATTTCCAATGCAAGTCTATTATTTAGGTTGAGTTCATTATGGACAAGTTCCATCAAATAAATATGATTTATTTGGAAAAGTTCTGTATGTAAACATTGTTTGACTTCTTGTTTCTTCATCTTAAATGGTAATTCCTACAAGCAAATTGATAGTGTCACTATGGGTTTTCCTATTTCTCCTTCTATCGCTAATTTTTACATGAATAATTTTGAACAAAAAGCTTTAAACACTGCTATGAAGAAGCCTACTGTCTGGCTACGTTACGTTGATGATGTCTTTGCTGTTTGGCCTCATGGTAGAGATGAATTGAATGTTTTTCTGAATCATCTAAGCATGCAACATAGGAACATTTAATTCAGTATTGAGGTTGAAGAAAATAACTGTCTTCCTTTTCTGGGCGTTCACCTGGAGAAACAAGATAATGGTGAACTTATCCATTCTGTATATAGGAAGCCGACTCATACAAATCAATATTTACATGAGTCATCAAATCACCATCCTGCTCAAAAATTTTGTATTATTAAAACTTTATATCAAAGAGCCTCTTCATTATGTCATCCAAGTAAACTATCTGAAGAGATGAAATTTTTAGATGATGTTTTCTTGAAGAATGGTTATAAGAACACAGATTAAGAAAGCACTTAGACAGAAGAATTCTACGCCTCCTGTTCAAGATCTAAATAATAATAAAATATTTGTTACGTTGCCTTACGTAGCTAATATAACAGATAAAATTGGAAGGCTTTCACATAAATATGACATAAAAACTTCATACACTTCCAGTTTAAAAACTCGAAATCTTATTGATAATGTTAAAGACAGATTTTCTCTACAGTATCCAGGTATATACAAGATTCCTTGTCAATGTGGCAAAGTATATATTGGACAAATCAAGAGGACAGTAGAAACAAGATTGAAAGAGCATTCTCGTCATATAAGATTGAGCCATCCAGAAAAATCTGCTGTGGCTGAGCACGCTATTCAAGAATTACATGGCATTGACTTCAAGAATACGAAGCTTCTGGCTAAAGAAAACAATTGGTTCAAGAGGCTTATAAGAGAAGCAATTGAAATAAAAAAAATCACCGAATAATTTGAATTTGAATACCGGTTATGAACTTATCGACCATGGCTATCAATCTTTTGTTCATAAGTTCAAGTTATTTTTATCTACGAATCTACTTGCAAGAGTTACTTCATCACCACCTCTTGAAGATCTGTGAATGGTTCAGTTATGCATCAAACCAAAAAGAGTAGATCCAGATTGATCTAGAACCACAAGGAATTGACAATTTCCCTATTTAGACCTTCATTATTATCTCCTGAAGACCTGTGGATATTTAATCATCAATCACAGGCAGATCTCTACGATCCTAGGAGTTAATATCTTAAACTGATCTAGCTACTATTCGTACTTTAATTTTTGTTGTCTTGACAACTTTGTTAATTAATTTTCATATTTCTTTACACTTGAAAAAGGCAGCACTTTGCTGTCGAAACGTTGTGTTTCAAATCATTCTTATCTACAGAACTCTCCCAAATAATAGTATATTACAATACAAGTGAAGAAACTATGAGTTTGGCTCACGTGGGTTACAGTTTTGTGCACGAGGCGCTAGCTGAGTGTACAAAGGCTCACAAGTGAGCGAATTCGTTTCTTCACGAGTGCTGTATAGCGTTTTGTTCAATCCTATTATTGAAATATTCAATAAAACATTAAAATCTATTACACTTCTTAAACAAAGATCATGTATAAAGTTTAAAGTAGCATAGGCGGCGGATGCGTTGTTATGGATCATGTAAATATAAACATCCGCAACTGTCAGAAATATTAAAATTGTTTTGTCCTGATATTTTTACAAATAAAAATTGTGACACTAAAATGGAACAAGATAATAATGAAATTGTGCGAGGAAAATAATTAACAAAGAAGAGAACATAAGTAATAGAAATAGCACTCAAATTGATATTACAAAAGTTACTACGATAACTACAGAGTCTCATCAGTTTTCAGTTGCTGGTATATCTTATTTGAGTAACGCAATTTTTAATAATTATGAAGTTCATTTTTATATCAATAAATACATGTAATAAAATGTATTGTAGTTTATTCTTTATTTCGTTGTGAAAGAGTGAGTGGACGAAAGTAATTACACTCACTACTTTCGCCCACCCGTTGTCATAGGAATCACTGTAGTTGACAAAAAAAACACTTTCAAGATTGGTATCCAAGTAAAAAATAACATGTTTCAATAATAGGATTGGACAAAACATATTTATTAAAAAATGAGTTATGAAAAGTTTTTTTCTTCAATAAGTTTCATCAAAATTAAATGTATGTCCTGAATCTATGCAACAAGTGACTAGAGCACATCTCGACGTATCTTTGTTTAATTTTTCATCGTTTCCTTT
This sequence comes from Dromius quadrimaculatus, assembly GCA_963989225.1. Taxonomy (NCBI): domain Eukaryota; kingdom Metazoa; phylum Arthropoda; class Insecta; order Coleoptera; family Carabidae; genus Dromius; species Dromius quadrimaculatus. Next base: position 47,762,261 of record OZ022331.1, on the reverse strand, counting down.
GAGTTCGCCAAAAAAAAAAAAAAATAATAATAATAATAAAAATACGGCGAGATGTGTTCTAGTCACTCATTGCATAGATTCAACACATACATTCAATTTTAATGAAAATAGTATTATCCATAATGAAATTAACTTAAATGAAAGACTCACATTGGAAATGTTGTATATGAAACTCTTCGTTTTGTCAGCTTCTCTCCTAATAACAATTATCTGTCCCATCTACACCTTGTCAATGACGCCTACACCATATTCCGTTTAATTTCTCTCAAAATTCAATAAAGCTGGCATTTATATGAAACTCAATCACTGTTTTTTATCGTATTATCAAGGAATGTTTGATCAAAAAGTTCTACTCCTGATATTCCTCTCGGAATTTTCCTTTGAACAACATAATATCAATAGAGTAAAAATTCAATAATGAGACGTTCCAGCCAAGCGTTTTTAATAAAAATACTTGAATCATGAATATTACTAAGAGTGACTTGATTTTGAAGGATATTATGTTACATCACAAAAAGCGGAGGATATTGAGTTATCTATGTTTTATACAGGGTGTTCAATTGGAAAAGGCATGTTTGTTTATTGCAAACGAATGTTCAAAAAAGAGTGGTAACGTAATTTATCAACTAATATAACAAAACAATCCAAACGTAATGAATCAATAACAAAACAAATTGGAATGAATCTATAAGGACAATAATTTCGTGCCCCAAAACATTTGTGCGAGATTACAACAACCAACAAAAACATAATTCCTGTTTACAGTTTACATGGATGGAAATACGTAGCATGTTTACTGATTATTAAACCTATATTGATTATCGATTGGCAGGATGTTGCTATCAGTTGTGCAGTTTTATTAATTATTTGACGCATGTGACAACGAAAAACAACAGTCTGCATCCCGCGAATTTTCGACAGTGTTGAACATATCCATCAGACAAAAAGTAAAATGGATATTTTGTACTGGTGAATAAATATATTGCCAGGCTATAAATTATTTGTATCTGCATTTAATACGTGAGTAGTAAATGTTTTTAGGTATCAATCAGCGAAATAACTGAAGTGTCATTCCATAAATAATTTTATGTTGTTGGTAATGATGGTTATTCAGTGTTTTTTAATTTTACTATCAAAAATGCTTTTCAAGATATTTACTCGCAAAGATAATTCGTTAAGCATCATGTAACAAAACCGAACTGAGCACATAATGCATTTGAATGCAAACGACACGTTTCAGAATAATGCTTTAATGATCTTTCTCCCATCTCTAACGGAAGCAGAGTGACAAAACATAAGTTCTCAAATTAAATTTGGCCTATTGTTGCTCTAGGGAAGAGTTGTATCCTAGTTAAAAAGAGGGACAAGGAGCAAATGCAATTAGTTTCAGTGTTTTAGATGTTTAGAGAGGGTTCGTTAAAACTTAGGGGTGGAGACAAAGGGTAGTCAACAGCCGATAAACTGACACTTTTAATTGGGAAGCACTATTAATTCAAACATTAGAAATTAAAGCGGTAGGATTAGAAAATAGTTTTGTATTTGAAAATTATGAGCCAATGGACTTTTGGTAATTTTTATGCTCTCAAACTTCTCCACCATCAAAAATATATTCTTAAATGAATCTTTTAGAATTATCCTCAATCAACAGAGAAATGCATTAAAATAAAACAGATTGTTCAACTCTGCTTTTGTTGATAATCGAAAAGGTTCTTAATAATGCAACTGGCCATTAGCCGCCACAATGTATTTATAAATTTCATTCTCTAATTTTCTCTTGAGCAAAAATTTCGCGGTTATATTTCCCTTCACCCCAAACGTCTTCATCAAATGTAAAGTGTCAGTGGAATACGATGCGTAGCGAGACGTCTCGACTCGAAAGCTGTGACATCCCAGCGTTCCAACGTCTCCAGACGCGACGTTCGATAATGCTTGGACGCTTGGCGCGTGCGGCTAAAACATCTCTCAAGCAAGATGCTGGGCTCAGCTAAAAGTGAAGCTTTGGGAAAATGTGTCACAAATGACGAAAACAAAAAAATAAATTATGTATTTGTAATAAAATAAAGTGGAACCTACACTTTGTTATTAAAATCGAAATAAGATTTGAATTCATCTCGAAATTGTTTTCAGAAAGATCACCTAATTCAAGTATCCCATAATTTCCTATTTAGGCTGAAAGTGACCAAGATTTAGAGTTATTACTAGCGACGAATCGTAAATTGACGCTTTATAGTGAAAGAGTTCAGGTTCATCGCGACCGAAAAGACGATCGAATGTGGAGACAGTGTTGTTGTTTTTCTTTGATATCACGGGCATTGTGTTTCATGAACATGATTCTTTTATAGGAGTTTCCTCGAGCTCTTGCGCGAGAATATGCGGAGGAAAAGATCTGAACTCTGTCGAGGCAAGAATTCGACCACGATAACACGTCGACTCATTGTGCACCTCTCAATCAGATTTTTCCTGCGAAATTCCACATTCACGTGCTTTCGATACAAGCTTTTTGTCCTTATCTAGTCCCTGCCAGCTTCTACCTGTTTTTTAAATTGAAAATTTTGCAGGAAGAGAGCCGATTTGACTTTTTTGAAGATGTCCAGGCAAATACTTGAGAAACAATATTTTCAGCAACGCTTTTAAATGCGGAAACACAGTTGTAGGCACGTTCAGTCAAAAGGGAATCACAATTACATATTGAGCATTTGAAATCAAATTTAAAGATGTTCAATGAGACAGAATCTTTGTGCATAGCTGGAGCTTTGAATGTTCTGTTAGTTAAACCCTATTTTTCACGTTAACCAGCGTAAATAATAAACGACTCCTGATGCAGATTTATTATACCAGAAGAATTTTCTTTCTCTCGATAAATTTTCCGATAATAAAGCAATTCCAAGAACAAAACTGTTGATTCCAAGCTATTACAGTGTTAAGGCGGGTCTCTGCGTAAAAGGCGATAATTGTCACTTCTCAAATCGTTATACAGCTTTCATTTATTATTGGAATGGCAAATGTTACACATCATTTTAAAGATTAAAGGCTTATAAACAATTGTGCGTATCGAAATTTGATAATCTTTCCTAGATCCAGAGTAAAAAGCCCCTAAGCATAGTACAAATATTGATTTTAAGGCTTTTCAAATCGTTTTAACTCAAATATGATCTGACTTACATTCATGAAAATTAACTATATGAAAGATATTACTGCCAGCTTCAAATAAGCGTATGGAATTTGAAAAAAATTATCTCAGTCTTTGGTAAAAAAATTGTGAAGTTCACTAAAATAGGTACTTTTCAAACCTATTTTTCTTGTATGAAAATCAGATAATCAGTTCAAATACCTATATGTTTATCTACTTTCAACCTTTATCTCTCATTTTTCAGCCATATATTTATCAAAAAAAACATGTATTCGGAGTAATTAGCAAAATAAAATTATAAATATAATTTATTTCGTTGGCTCATAGATGACGTTAGTGAAGTGATATATTTTCTGGAAGACTAGCCTTTAGCATAACTCCGCCTCCCAATTTGTTTCCATAGCAACGAATTTTGAATGAGCTGCTAGGTACTCGAAAGTAAAAGCGGTATGAATGTGAATTTTGTTGGTTTCGTCACTCGATTGCCGATTGAAAGTGAAAGTGGTTGATTTGTGGATTTTGTTGGTTTTTGATTTTTCCAAGTTATGGCACGCCGTTTTGCTATTTATTAGCAACAATTTATTCCACTTAAATTAAAACTATACATTTTTATTATCTTGCAAGATAATTTCAATTCATTGAATTTTTATGATTGAATTAAAATTATGTACATAATGGCAATTCAGAATTATTATTATCTTGCAAGATAATTTTGATTCATCGAATTTTTATGATTGAATTAAAATTATGTACATAATGAAAATTCAGAATAATTATTTTCTTGCAAGATAATTTCAATACATTGAATTTTTATGATTGAATTAAAATTATGTACATAATGGAAATTCGGAATTCTTATTATCTTGCAGTATAATTTGGATTCATTGAATTTTTATGATAAAATTGAAATTATGTTCATAATAGAAATTCAGAATTATTATTACCTTGCAAGATAATTTTAATTGATTGAATTTTTATGATTCAATTGAAATTATGTACATAATTTCAATTCAATTTTTATCCAATCATAGAAATTCAATGGATTAAAATCATCTTGCAAGATAATAATAATTATGAATTTCCATTATGTACATAATTTTAATTCAATCAGGAAAATTCAATGAACCAAAATTATACTGCAAGATAATAAGACTTCCGAATTCTTATTATGTACATAATTTTTATTCAATGTATTGAAGTTATCTTGCAAGATGATAATAATTCTGAATTTTTATTATGTACATAATTTTAATTCAATCATAAAAATTCAATGCATTGAAATTATCTTGCAAGATAACAATAATTCTGAATTCTCATTATGTACATAATTTTAATTCAATCATAAAAATTCAACGATTTCATATGATTTTGCTAGATAGTCTCTATGCTGAATTATCATTATGTACATAATTTCAATTCAATCATAAAAATTCAATGTATTGAAATTATCTTGCAAGATAATAATAATTCTGAATTTTCATCATGTACATAATTTTAATTCAACCAAAAAAATTCAATGAATTGAAATTATACTGCAAGATAATAAAAATCCTCAATTTCCAATTTGTACATAATTTTAATTCAATCATAAGAATTCAATGCATTAAAATTATCTTGCAAAACAATAATATAATTCTGATTTTTTTTTATGTACATAATTTTAATTCAATCATGAAAATACAATGAATTAAAATTAACCTGCAAGATAATAATAATTCTCAATTTCTATTATGTACATACATTTAATTCAATCATAAAAACTCAACGCATTGAAATTATCTTGCAAGATAATGTTGATTCTGAATTTTCATTATGTACATGATTTCAATTCAATCATAAAAATTCATTGAATTAAATTATCTTGCAAGATAAAAAAATGTATGGTTTGAATTCAAGTGGAATAAATTTCTGCTATTAAATAGCACAACGGTTCGCTTAAGCAAGACGAGAAAAAGAATGGCACGCCGTTTTGCTATTTAATAGCAAGAATTCATTCCAGTTAAATTTAAATTATACATTTTTATTATCTTGCTGGATAATTTTGATTTATTGAATTTTTATGATTGAATTAAAACTAGGTACATAATAGAAATTCAGTATTCTTATTATCTTGCAGAATAATTCCGATTCATTGAATTTTTTTGATTGAATTGAAATTATGTACATAATGAAAGTTCACAATCATTTTTTCTTGCAAGGTAATTTGAATCAATTGAATATCTACGATTGAATTGAAATTATGTACATAATTTGATTCTACTTTAGATTCAATCATAAAAATTCAATGGATTTAAATTATCTTGCAGAATAATAATGATTCTGAATTTCCATTATGTACATAATTTTAATTCAATCAAAAAAATTCAATGAATCAAAATTGTCCTGCAAGATAATAGGAATGCCGAATTATAATTATGTACATAATTTTGATTAATCATAAAAATTCAATGCATTGAAATCATCTAGCAAGAAAATAATAATTCTGAATTTTCATTTTGTACATAATTTTAATTCAATCATAAAAATTCAATGAATTGAAATTATTCTGCAAGATAATAAGAATACTGAATTTCCATTATGTACATAATTTTAATTCAATAAAAAAAAATCAATGAATTAAAATTATTCTGTAAGATGATAAGAGCTCCAAATTTCCATTACGTACATAATTTTAATTCAATCATAAAAATTCAATGCATCAAAATTATCTTGCAAAATAATGATAATTCAGAATTTTTATTATGTACATAATTTTAATTCAATCATAAGAATTCAATGAATTGAAATTATCTTGCAAGATAATAATAATTCTGAATCACTATTATGTACATAATTTGAATTCAATCATAAAAATTCAATGTTCCAAAAGTATCTTGCAAGATAATAATAATTCTGAATTTCCATTATGTACATAATTTTAATTCAATCAAAAAAATTCAATGCATTAAAATTATCTTGCAAGATAATAATAATTCTGAATTTTCACTACGTACATAGTTTTAATTCAATCATAATGATGCAATGAATTAAATTATCTTGCAAGTTGAAAAAAATGTATAGTTTAAATTCAAGTGGAATACGGCGTGCCGTAAACTGACGAGCGACCACCCTGGTTGATGAGATACTGACGATCCTCCCTCCTTATCAGTCAATACTCATTTTTAACCCCACCCACAATGCAGCTTTCTGTTACCGTCCCCTTTACACCTGCAAGACCTTAGATGGTCTATGATTGCAAGAGACCCCCCTTAAGATGTTAATATATATGTTATAAATTTCTGGGCGGAGTTGTGCCTGCAAGATATATCCGTTAATTCATAATCACTACCGGGGCACATGAATGTCTGACAATTTTAAATATGTTGAGAAAGTAAGTTTCATTCGTCGAATAGTAAGGTGGCGTGCGGCAAACCCAAGATTATTGAATTTTTATTGTCTCCTGATTCCTTAACACGGAAGATTTTTGAGTTTACATGGTTTGGTCTTGGGAATGTGAAAATATCGTTGGGTTCAAGCTGCAATTTAATAATGTCCCAGGCATTCAATTAAAAAACAGAAAGGTGCCTGTGGCATTTCGAAGCGTTCCATCCAACGAATTGTTGATAAACATCTTCAGTTGCATCCCTATAAGATGGTTATCCTACAAGAAATCGAGTCCCCTGGACACCTCATCTCCATGAGAGGCGATTTGAACTGGCCGAAACGCCTCTCGCGATTTTTTTCCAGTGGCCTAGGAGCCCTCAAAAACAACATTCGAGCCCAAATCGTCGAAATTCCTGTGACAATTCTTTAGAAAAAGTCTTGGAATGTGAGGGGCACCATTTAATCCATGTGACTATCGCGCGCCAACTTTTTATTATAGAGGATCCAACAAATTTCCAGTATATATGTTAGTAGAAATATACAGAGTGTACCACGGAAAGTGAAACATAGGCGTTTAACATGGGAAATCAGTTTTTCCCTGCGCTTTGCCCTCCTAATTATTTCAGACAAAAAGTTTCAAATAGATATAGTAGAACAGAAATTTCTGCATCCGAAATTATTATTATTCATCTTGACAAATTGTAATATTGTAATAAAAGATCGATATAAAAGTTATTCCCAAAAATAAATAACTATTCAAATGAAGAAAAGCTACAAATAATTAAATGGTATTATTCTGGCAATAGTTTACGGCAAATTCATGATTATATTAGTACTCTTCGGCGAAATCATGATATTCCGGTGATGTCTACCATTCAACGATTCATTGCCAAGTTTGAGAAGACAGGTACACTCAATTTCAAGAAAGGGGAACAAAATATCGAGAACTACAATGAAAATGAAGAAAATGTTCTTGCTTTGATAGAACTAGAACATACAATGAGTGTAAGAGAAATTTCCAGGAAACTGAATATTCATTTCATGATAGTTCATAGAATTCTTAAGAAACATAAATACATTTTTTTCAAATTTCAAAATCATCAACATCTTTTGGAACGAGATTTTGAAGTGCGTGCATCATCCTGTGATATAATGATGGAGAAGTCAAATAATGATACAGACTTCTTAAGGAATAGTTTATTCTCAGATGAATGCGCATTTACCATGAATTGCGAACTCAATGGTCATAATTACCGGTATTGGTCCAAGAATAATCCACATAACGTTATACAGTTCCGGACACAATATTGACAAACTGTGAATGTATGGGCAGGAATTTTAGGACATCAAATAATAGGCCCGTTCTTCATTACAAGAATAAATTCGGAGTCGTATTTGAATTTATTAATGAATATAGTTAAAACAGAAATTGCCGAAACAAATAAAGAAAATGTGTGGTTTCAACATAATGGCTGTCCTGCACATAGTACAACAGAAATTGTGGAATATCTAAATCAAACATTTCCTGGAAGCTGGATAGGACGAAGAGGACCAATTAACTGGCCAGCACGGTCGCCTGACTTAAATCCGTGCGATTTTTTTCTTTGGGGTCATTTGAAAACTAATGTTTATAAAAGAAGATACCAGAGTATAGAAGAACTTGAATATGCTATAACACAAGAATGTGGAAAATAAATAATAGGCAATTAAGTAACGTTCGGCAAAGTTTCTACAATAGATTAGGTTATTGTTTAGCACAAAACGGAGGATTGTTTGAACATCTATTATAATTTGAGAATTTAAGAATATTTTGAGTTTGTTGTAGTTCATATTGGATTTAATTTGTTGCATTATCTAATTGTTAGTATTACTTTATTATATTTCATCAATCTTAAACAATAAATCGGATGAAACCACCCATTATTTACCATCATTATTATTAGATTTTCATTTAGAAAATTGATATTCACTACCTACGGAAGATATCTATTCTGACAATCATCATTCTGACACTGACGTATTAAACGTTACGCTTTTGTTCGTCTCTTATTTATAATTTCATAGCTAATACTATTAAATGCAATTCCGTGAATATTCATATTTTATTTCTGCCATCATGAAGTAGCCTAAATGATTTTTTTTCTTATTAAGTCGGTACAGAAATTTTGCTCTACAATATCCATTTGAAATTTTTTGTCTAGGATAATTTGGGGAGCAATGCGCACAGAAAAACTGATTTCCCATGTTAAACGCCTATGTTTCACTTTGCGTGATGCACCCTGTATACAACCGTAAACAATCACATTGGTGGAGTGATAAAGTTAAAGAAAAGAGGGAGAAAAAGAAACAAGAATGGAAAAAGTATTTGAACACAAAAAATATCAAAGATTACGAATAATACAAAAAAACAAAGAAAGAGAGTAAAAGAAGTAGCAGAGAAAAGTGAAGCGAAAATTTGGGAGGAATTCGGTGATATATTAGAGAATGACTTTGAAGAAAATGGAAAACTATTTTACAAAACACTAAAAGCATTTAAAGAAAAACAAGTAATTCTGAAACAAGTCAGAGACAAAGATGGTAATATACTGCAGGAAAATAAGAAAAAAAATGTCACCATGAAAGGATAATTCCAAGACCTACTAGAAGGATGTCACAATTATAACAAATGCGAAGAAAAAGAGCAACAAAACAAAAATACTGATACAGAAATAGAGAATATTACAATGGAAGAACTAAAAGAAGCCTCCAGAAAATCTAAGAACAGTGAAGCACCTGGACATGGTAAAATTAGAATAGAGCAAATCAAATATATGGGAGAAAAGTTAGGAGTAATAAAATTAGAGAAGACTTACAAACTGAGAGTATTCAAAATACTATAGACAAAAAACAGCTATGATGGTATGGCCACTTAATGAGAATGCCAAAAAATAGACAGGCAGAATAAATTTGGAACGCGAGAATAACAGAGAAAAGAAAAAGAGGAAGACCAATAAGACTTGGAAGAACGAAATAGCAGAGATACTGACTAGAAACAATATCAGTTTTCAAGAAGCGAGGACAAAGGCAATAAATAGAAGTGAATGGAAGGTCTTTATCAACAACATAGAGTAAAAACTCAATCTCAACATATGAAAGGATACAACGAGATTTAAATGCAAAATGAAATGCAAAAGTAGTAGAATAAACATCACCTACCGTCTGCAGACAATACAAATGACAAATCTGGTTCATGGAAAAGGGTGCAAGAAAAATTGCAGACGTTTACAATGTGCACATCAACATATCGTGTACATCAACATATCGTGCACATCAACATATCGTGCGCACGTCAACTTCAGGATAACGGAAGGAACATATCATTTATTCGATTCATTCAATTGGCCAGTGTTGACCTAAAAATAAAGGAATTGATATTGTTACCAAGAAGATGAGACATGCGTTTGTGCAGAAAATATATAATATTAAGACTTGTACCATGTTCACATGAATTATTAAGATCTCCACACGTTTCTTTGCCGCGAATGCCCAACAGATAAGTATTTTTGATAAAACATTCATCTTCTGAATAATCCGATTGTTCCAATTTCAATTCTTGTTAATGATATTCGATTGGGACAAGAATATTTTGAGAAATATATGACGCCACAGCTAGTGAATATTTTCTGCCCCCAGTCCTACGATTACAATAATTGTTATTGATTACGCTATGAGGTTGAATTTATCACTCAACCCATTTTTTTATATGAACGTCTTATTATGATTTATCATCCATGCTTTAGTTAGACCGAAGTTAAAATAATTGCGGACCTCCTAACGGTTGAAACATTACTATTTCCTGATGAATATGAGTCGTTTTTGTAGTCCTGTAAGCTACAAGAAATCATTAGTCTAGTTTCAAATTCCAATATTGTGACAGAATTATGTTACTAAACAAAAAGCAAATCCCTTAACCGTTTGCGAATATTTTGTCCATTATTTAAACTTAGGTCGAGACAAACCATCAAATTGTATTTTAATAGTCCTCGTTTCTCATGAACCCTCTAACCCTTGGCCTGCACCCTTGATTTCATTACGCAGGGAAAATTCGGGTAAATTGCGCCTAGTCAGCCTTCGCTGACCGCCCGTGTGCCGCTTCCAACCGACAAGGAGCACAACTAGCTCGTAAAACATCTAAAATGCAGAAAGTTGTAAATCTTTATGAAATGCAAAGCAGGATTTATACTTCTGTAGAATGCCATATATAACCCTAGTAGATGTACTACGGTGGTATGTGTGTGAAATTTTAATATGGACTTTTTCAGGACATTTGGGTTTCATTTAGCAAATTAGTTGCAATTTAATTTTGCTGCTACTCACATTATTTATGCAAATGGTAAATTTAAATTTTGCTGAGCAGGTGCAAATGTAGAGAAAATTCTCAAATCTCAAATGTGCAATATCGTGCGATTTAAGACATAAGTTTGACGTTCGACGTCTCATTTGTTTTACAACTGCAAGTGGTACCGATCACCACCTAAGTGGCAAGATTTCACCACTTACCATCACATCCCAGGATACCACTAAAATTGCTACCTTACATCTTAAATTGCTTTACCACTTAGTTTTCTCAGTGCATATTCCAAAATATTTCAAAATTTAAGATGGCGAGAGACTGTATAATTTTCCACCTATGTAATTTGATATCCATTGCATGTATTTGATCGACAGCACCGACGCCACTCGATCTCCATTTGATTGCTGGCGCAGAGCCATCTAGAATCGGCGTCGTTAAATGACACACGGAGATATTTGTCTACGATCCAACTGACCGCTATTGTGCGTATATTATTAGAATAGGCACCGAAAGACTCAAATGCCGCAAATCACAAACAGCAGATACAAACACTATTCTAATATTCAGAACAGTCGTTACAAAACATTGAAGAGATGCGAAAAACTGAGCCTAATTCTGATTTGGTCATATTTCTAAGAAAAAACTTTTGTTTTTCTGGTAATACCCTTCTTTGCTTTGAAATTGATTATATTTATTTTCTCTTATTGCAGACAACTAATGCAAACAATAATAAAATCAATAACAGAACGTGAATTAGTCCTGGCATAGCGTCGTTTGTACTGCACAGCATTATTAATTTGTTAGGTCATTGAACTTTTGAAATGGTGGTGTAAATATAGCTTCTTCATATTTTCATCATATATTTGACAGCCATGACAAAATTCGGAGTGTTATTGTTCCCATTATTTGTATTTCAATTATAAAATTGAACAGTTGATTTGCTAATTTGATCAAACAGAGATCCAAAGAAAAAACTTCAAAAGAAATACAAAATCAGAATAAATTTTATTTGCGCATCTTTCAATATCAGTGTCTTCAAATATTTGATTCAATTTCTGATATCTCTCCACATTTCCTAACTCGATTGTTTCGGCCTACACCTTAGCCATATTTAAGGGCAAGAAAATTATTTAGTTCAAAATTATGTACAAGATACGTTCCAATATCATAATTCAAAAAATAATAATAAATAATATTAATAACCTGTTCATGATATCCCAGTTCAGAAACGTCGTCCCCAGCAACATAGAAATGCCGGATGAAGAAATTAACAATTTTTTCCACTATCACCTGTGAGTCTGTAGTTCTTTTGTATCAAGAAAGATCACAATAATAATTATGAAACATAGATTCACACTTTTTCGAAGTACAAGTGTTCACTGACTATCCACAAAGAACTTGACCTGAACTGAACAACGAGATACAAGTCATAACTGTGTTTGCCTCAACATGTTTATAAATTTATTGATTTGAATACTAAGCTTGAATAAAAATTTTGCATTATTTCATTAATAAAAGCTGAAAATGGAACCGAGACCGACAAAATTCACATTGCAAGATTTTTATGGCAATATCCGTTTTGAGCATCCCTAAATCCTTTTGACTATTTTCGGCTTGATGTCGGTACGTATTAGGGTTTCCACCATTTCTTTGGCAAAATATAGTATTTTTGAAAATGAGCTATAAAAAATATAGTACACTTCAAAAAAATATAGTATCTTATGATAAAAGCAAAAACTAGACACAAATATATTCGTTACTCATTAATTTTCATGAAAACTATGTTCTTTCGGACTTCTTGTATTTTTTGACATTTTTTTGTATAAAATAAAAGTTTAATTTGCTCTATTAAATTCAATTTTTGAATTGATGTGAATCAAAAACTCATTTTTTATTAGTGAGATACTATAGTCTCTGAGACAGGGCAAAAATTTTTCGTTGATTACCGCTCACTTCAGACTCTGTGAGTGGCTTCATTGTAATGAGTCCGACAACTTTTTCAATCAGAAAAATTCTAAATTTGGGGGGATTTTTCAGCGAGGGCTGATTAATTGAAAAAATATTACCGTCATATTGATCTTTACACTGATCGAAAGATTTTTTGATTATAAAATGAAAAAAAAAAGTATTGTCCGACATGAATATAGAGGCTAGCGGTGAGTCCGACATGAATATAGAGGCTAGCGGTGAGTCCGACAAGCCGCATCTGTCATAAGTACTTACATATTTACCATAAGTACCAACACACTACCCTAGTACGTAGGTATGTATTTGCGTTCGTAGCTCGCAAATCTGAAAACCCGTCAAACGTATAATGCTAAAATTTTGTATTTAAGACTGGCTTAAGGTCTAGTTGTGCATCTCGCATTATGGTTGCAATCTTCCGTACCAGAAGAGCACTTTACTTGAAAAATTTTTTGAATGCTCCGCATACATAAATCGGGAATGATTAGCCGTAGGATACTGAAATTCAGTATTTGGGCATCTTAATGGTTATCTTCCATATTTGTACCAATCGGCTAAGCCAGAAGTGCACTTTACTTAACAGACTTTTTGAATTTTTCGCAAAAATTCAGAACAATCTATCTTAGAATATTGAAATTTCGTAATAAACACTTCTATAACACCTAGTTGTGCATCTCGCATCATGATTGCAATCGTCCGTACCGTACTTCACTCAGAACATTTTTTGAATTTTCTGCATAAATCCAAAGCGATTAAACTTAGAATGTTAGAATTCAGTTTTTAAGACGATAGTATAGTCTGGATGCTCATATTCTATTTTTATTGAGATCGACTGAGCCGGCAGTGCACTTTACATGACACTTTTTTAGAATTTTTTGCATATATTCGGAACGATCGATGGTAGAATATTGAGATTCAGTATTCCAGTTTGCTGTAGCATCTGAATGATTGCTTACTATTCTCATAGCAATCGACTGAACCGGGAGTACATTTCAGTTGAATCTTTTTTATAATTTTGCGCATATATTCAGAACTGCTAGCCGTAGAATCTTGGGAATCAGTATTTAGGAACGTTGTAGCGTAAGCATGATAATCTACTGTTTGCATAGCAACCGACTGGATCGAAATCGCACTTTACTTGACAGATTTTTAGAGTTTTTTTTGAATAAATTCAAGTCGATGAAATTTTGTGTTTGATCATAATTTTGTATAAAAAAATATATTCAATGACATACAAGTAAGACACGTTATGTCCACGTCAGATTTTCTCATTCTCCGGATCGGAATAATGAAGGATAACTTCATAAAACTCAGTTTCTAGGTGGAATTATCTACCTACTTGATGAAACTATTCTCAGACTGATTGATTTACTTTCATCGAAAGAAAAGAAATTAAATAAGAAAAATATGCCTTTTTTCAGTATAAATTGGAAAAGATTAACGTTTTTCATTTTCCATAAAGCGCAAAATCCTAAAATTTACATCAAAACGGCGATAATTTCTTCTTCATTTCTTAACGGATTGAAAACGCTGCAAGGCAGACTAAAGTCGAAAATTTACACTTTGTGGTCATATTCTTTTGGAGCTGAATACTCCATAACTCATTATAAAAAGGTATGTTTTTCCTAATATTTCTCATATATTATTGAATATAATTATTTGAAATATCGTCATGATCTTAGGACCTATGAAAATAGCAACATCCCATAATTTTTTTAAGAATTAATTGAAAAACCTGGAAGGAAAAGAAATGATTGAAATGTATAATTCATTTGTGGATGAACTAATCAGATTAATTCTGAAAGATAATGTATTATTGGATCGATTTTTTTTCGATTCAGACAATAGAACAAACACTCTTACTCAAATGGCCGGTTTCATAAAAGACCAAGTAATTTACTTCTAGAGTGGATTAATTTTATGAAACAAATTCTGATTAATTTGTATTTTCTAATGACAACAAAATCATTGCTGTCAAATAATTGACTGTCATCTGAAAGAATTAATTTTATTTACTACGCAAGTAAATTATCCTGCCCTCTATAAAACCGGGCATAAGTGGAATATTTCAGCCAGTTTTCATGCTACAAAGTCATTTGAAGAACCAAAGTATGCAGAATTATGTCAACTACAACTTTAATGCAAAACTCTATTTCATTTTAGTCCAGTCAAGTTAGCCTTGCATAAATTCCCAAGAAGCTGAAAATCGACATGAACGTTAGAAACACAATTATAATGAAGTAGTGTAAAGTCCTCATCGATCCCATGTGTGCAAAAAATTTTATACGAGGTCAAAGTTCACAAAAATTGGTTTTCCGGGTTTTCAAGTGAAACGGTTGATTTTATGATGAAACTAGTTGAGATAAGAATTGTAGATCTTTCAATTCTCTACAAAAATAGTTTCTACCCCTTTTTCCCTAAGACTTATCATTTGTGAGAAAAAGCCATTCTAGAGTTATATTCTCAATAATATGCATGACTACACTGCCTACGTACATTATGGACGTATAATATAGATCAAACTATTGGTCCGCGTAACTAGTACTCGTACATTGATAATGAATGATAATTCTAAGAATATGAAATGAAAAGAAACCCAGTCCCTCATTTTATGTGACCATGTGGCCTTAGGCAGTATCTGTCTGCTGTTCAATTGTCCGTAGCAGTGTCCATCTATTACTTATTTCAAATTACTTGCATAGATAAATTACGTTACGTATATTTTGCAAAACATACACGTAATGAAAAACGTGTTCAATTAGCTTGTCTTCCTCCAACCTATGCTTCTGCTCATCAACATTTTTATCAAGTATATAAGCAGCTTCAAGTGTGGCTTGGAAATCAACTGGTCCCAAAAGAATGAAGTTGGAAGCTAATAAATAATATATTGGGATCAATCCACACTCATTTTCCACCTGCATCAGAAAAGCTCCTTAAAACTATTTTTTATAACTGCAGAAAGGGGAGTAATTCGGAATTCGGCTGCAAAAAAGTAAGCTGATTTTGTTCACCAGCATGCACCAGCTGTCAAAGCTAGTCGTGTTCAAATACTGAATCTTCAACAGAAAATAATTCTTACATCAACGATAAAACAACTGTTGAATCGCTATTTGAACAATTTACGTCAACTCAGGAAGATGAAGATAAAGAAGAAGTTGAATAAGAAGACCTAATATCATATTAAACTTCAATAAGAAGACCATAAATTGGGCCTTCCGGGAGAACCACATTGAAAAATACGCGCCAAGTACACTCACTCAAAGATGGCGTGGAAACGGGTGCCTATTATGGAGAATATAACTTAAGAATGACTTTTCTCAGAAATGGTAGACCTTAGAAAAGAAGAAGCAACGACCATTTTTGTAGAGAATTGAAAGATCTACAATATGTGTTTGAGCTATTTATATCATAAAACTGATCGTTCCGCTAAAAAATTCAAAAAATCCATTTTTGTGAACTTTGACTTCGCATAAAATTTTTTGCACTCACGGGATCGTTGGGGACTTTCCAGAACTTCATTATAATGGTATCCTTGACGTTCATGTCAATTTTCAGCTTCTTGGGAATTTATGCAAGGGTGAATGTCTATTTTGACTGGACTATTTGATGTATATTTTTCAAGTTATCTGGGAGGAAAAACTGAATCTTTCATGACAATTCACTATGATCCAAATTTTCCCAGCATTTCATCTGACAGCAACTTTGATATGTTATTCTACATCCCATCAACAACTACCTATATATAAATTTTTGTCGAGTCAGAAAAAATTTGGAGCTCAAAGTATCTATTGCTTGTACTGATAGCTGATGCAGCAAGACGATATTAACTTAGAATGAAAAATTGGCTGTGACTATCACAGTACTTCCCCAAGCATGAATTTTATTGCAAGTTTAATTGCTGTCTCATAAATTCAGATTTTTGTATCAAATAGTTGCATATTTTCAAGTGACAGCTGTCATTGTCAAAGTGAAATTTTATTTTACAAAGGCCATAAGTTCTATGTCCAGTTGCTTCAGCTCATCCCAAACTTGACATCATCTGATTAAATTGTGAAAAAAAAACAATTGACAATCGTAAAAACTATTTTGGATTTCTACCAAGCTAACCTCACCGATAGTTTTAAATTGATACTAAACTATACTCCACTTTTAGCGCATTTTTTGGAAAAAGCGCTATTATATTCACTTTGGCTGTCTGGCTGGCTGGCTGGCTGGCTGGCGTGATGCTGAGTTCTTAGCAACTCTACTATTTACAGACTTGAAACTGGTACTAAATAAAAGCTGCTGTTTCGTAGGTTTGCACAAATTGCCTTAGTTCAAGCTCAGTGATTGTGGAAGATTAAATTATTCAATTACTTGTTTCAAGTGAAACAATGCCCATAGATATATATGACATTAGGGATATGGCAACTAAAATTTATTCAAGTAGATAAAAATTTAGTTACAACTTTAGCCGTCCATGTCACTATTATTATGTACAGTTGTCAAATCCGTCCGGGATTTATTCAATGACTTGTTTGACGCGAATTTGAAGCTTATTAGAATGAATTATTATTATAGAGTGAAAATTTGTTTATTTTTGGTGTATTTTTTTATATAGCTTTGATAAAGAATAAATTATTATTTCAATGAAGATTAAAAGGTATTTTTGAGTTTGTACATGCATAAGTTATGTATCTATCAAATAGTTGACTTGAAACTAGTACTAAATGGAAGCTGCTGCTTTGTAAGTTTGGCCAAACTGCTTGATTTCAAGCTCAGTAATTGTGGGAGATGGTAATTCACGAGATCTCTAAAGTAACAAGCATTCATGAGCTGTTAAAAATGCACTTTCATCATCTAGATGATTCTTCAATTTTTTTAAAGAATTCTGTAACTAGAAGACTGAGTCATATTGTTCGAAACTTCCAATCTAGTTATTTTACATCTGTCATTCAATGACGTTCACAATTCAAGATTTTGTAAATATTTATCACAAGTTTTAGAAATGATACAAGCAATATGTAAATCATAATAAGTAACAAAAGCGTGAGCGCAAATTTTAACATAAATTTTATCAACATAGATATTCATTCAGATATAATTATCCAATTTTAACAGTCACTTAGAAGTACAGTCACATCAAAAAACATTAAAAGTTGTATTACAAGTACATTCAGAATGAACAACCAAATATCGTTTGTGTAAACTTGCCTGCGATATAAACCAATCAAAGATCAAGGTAAAATAGGCCCAATCTCCTTCATACTGACTTCTAAAAAAAAAGAACCATAGACATCGTTTGAATTACTTGTAAAAAAAAATTGACAATCATTTGAACATCATTTCTGACACTTTTATTACAAACACGAAAAAGCCATATAGCTTATTTGAAAAAAAATTCACGAACGTTCGCATTTGATGTCTAAATATTCATTATTTTACATAATGATTTTCACTTATTGATTTCTTTGTATTGTAATGTTTATTGCTTGACAAAATCTAATTTGTAATTAAATAACAGTCACTATTTAATAATCTAAATGAAATAAAAGCTTTATCCTCCTTATGTCACTAATAACACTATATTTATTTATTCGTCACTTAATTCTAATTTAAACAAGGTCACAGATATTCATATTTCACTATTTATATACACTGTTTACTTTACTGTTCGATATTTATTTCACCAATACTACTCTTACTACTGTACTGTTCTCACGTCTTTTGCTTGGCCTTATATAGAGAAATATTGATTTCTCGAATGTCTCTATTTCTCGACTTTTTCCATTTCTAGAATATCACTAGAAGCTTCTATTGGGAAGGGTAATACGCTGCGACGCGGCGCGGCGTAAGCGAGGACAAGAAGCCCCTTCCCATACTATGTCGTCTTTACGAGCTTCCCCCACTCTCGCACATCACAGTATGTTTTGGCAAAATATGGAGATTTTTATAATAATTTAAAATTTAATAATAACAAATGAACCGCTTATAATTTTGGAAAATGTTTCAGGTTAATGTTGTTTCAAATTATTCTAGGATCAATCACAGTTATTTTATTTTTAATGATAAATATTACCGTTTATAGAATAAAAGCAAGAGACTGAGAAGTTTCATTAATGAAACATTGGTACCACTGGTTGAAAAAAGCTCATTCACGGAGTCAACTTTTTCACAAAAAGCTCAATTATGAAATTTAAGTCGAAAATTAGTACGTGTCCAAAACTATCGTGCCTCCAGACAGACACACAGACTCTTTTTAAATTATGATTTTTGGTTTCATTATATGCCAATTTTTCCGTTATTGATTTGTTTTGTATCTTTCTGTAGAATCAGATTCTATACGTGACACGCTCGTCCTACTTTCATTATCTTTGCCTGCAGTTTCAGTGCATTATGCAGCATGGTTAATGTTAGTTATCAATCTAAATTTATTTTGTGTGTTGCGGGTTGGCCAAAGACAATCTATCCCTGCTCCATTCTCACCCATTCGTGTTTAGGCGGTAAACAGATGAATTGAAGCAATTGGAAACTCACTCCATGTACTATCACACTTAAATGGATGTTTAATACACTAAATTACGACAAAAAATAATGCGCCCTCATACACAAAATACATAAAAATACAGAAAAAGATAGCATTAAATGCTGAAGTGAGGAAATAGTCGAAATTCAAAGTTCACATGCTGGCACTTATTATTTATTTGAGATCTCTCTTATCGCACGATCAAATCAATCTGAAGTCAGGAGCGGGTGAGTGGTTTCGAGTGTAGGTTGGAGTTTTAATTTTAGCTTTGCCCTTTCCATTAGAAAGAACCGACAAACCACTATTCTGCCTCTTTTCCGCAACGTTTCGACATTCGCTTGCCAATACCACGTCTATTTGTGATTGGCAGCTACTGAAAAATTGATAGGAGCATGCGGTACACTCTCAAGAAAAGTTGCACATTGAAATATATCGAGGAGAATTTTAATTTGTAGAAAACCAAGTGCCGACATCGTCTTCCATTTAAATTATTAATCACTAGATACATTTATATCTAATAAAACATCAAAAATATTTGTAGATGAATCTGTAGAATTTGTTTCCTATTTATTTCTACATTTTGAGATCTCTAGTCTAACTAACGACAAGCGGAAACAGATAATTTGTAGTGCTCGTATTTTCATTCCATCTTCATCTTCCAGCAATATCTAAAATTAACATGAGGACTATTTTTAGTTTAAAATGTCTTTCACGATCTACAGAGGTACATAAGGAAAAGAATGCTATTCTTGAAGTTCCTGGAAGAATGCTTTATTCATTTGTTTTCTTCAAGACCTGACATTCCCAATTTAAAACTGTGCATTATAAATAAACTAAGTTCTTGACATTTCAAGATGATTAAAACTTAATTGTGACACGATTAGGAAAATATTTAACACAGCGCGAAATAAAGTTTATCCAAGAGACAGAAAATAAATCACTACTTTGTAATTTTGCTCAATCAATTAAGGATTGTATTTATGTCATACATTTGAAGGTTTAGTATTCAGAAGGTCTAAAACAAGCTCATAATTTTATCCTCCAAGCTTTGTGGCTTAGATTAAAGTGAAGAAGCTGTACCCCCAAAAGACGGGAAGAATCTGCAGACCATTTCCTAGCAATTTCTTCAAGTAAGAAAAAAGAAATATACCGCTGAAAGCCAAATCTGACGAATACGAGGCATGTAGAAGCACTTCGAATCGAAGCTTCTCGAATTTTGCTACAATAACGCGAGACTTGTGCGCAGCTGCATTATCATGGTCAAGTAGCTCCCTTTTTGCCAGACGGGGACGTTTAACATTGACTGCATCATTTAATTTGTCAAGTAATGAAGAGTATTAGGCCCCAGGGATAGTTCTGCATTTTTTTTATTAGTCCATGACCACTACACCATTAGAATCCCAGGACACCGTTATAATGACTATTTTGAGAGAAGCGACTGTTTTGGTTCTTCTGGGTCATTGTGTGGACTGCTGCTTTGCCTCTGGCGTGTAGCGATGAATCCAAGATTCATCTACAGTAATCAAACGTCGAAAAAACTTAGATAAATATGTCGAAATTTTTAAGAAGTGCTAGTTTTCACATACTCGACATGCTCACAGCCTCAACAATTCATTGAATCTTCAGTCGATGATCATTTAATATGGTATTGTGGACTTAGTGGCGTAGCGAGCATAGCGGTCGCCCAGGGCGTAACACATTATTGACACCCCTTTTCCTTCTTCATTTCTCATGCATTCTACAGTACTGCAACCAAATTCACAGTTTGCCGATGGAATATCTCCCTAATTTTCCAGGATCCCACTTCTGACACCAATTTGTCCTATCAACTACAGCTCGGGACAAGTGCTTTTTTTCCTTGGGAGTTGGGAAGCCTCACAAAATCGCCTTGCTGAAACCGGAAACTCTCAGCTCGTAGATCACTTCATGCCTTCCTTTGCACAAACCGCCCAATCTCGTCGTCGCCGATACCATCCTTGAATTGTCTCACCGCTACAAACTCCTGCTTTGATCTGGGACAATCTGCGAGAGCTCTCCTGGCCAGATTCTGCACGTCGCGTCATGGGTGAACGTAGTCAGGTATCTTACATATAGCTGTGTACGATTTAGTAGTTGCCATGTATCAGTTTTTTCGTGTGTTCATCCCCGAGACGTTATTTCAATTTAGATTACAGCTTCTCATAATCCAAGCGTTTTTGTTCACGAAAATCTGAGAGGACTGCTCACGCTGTCTCTCGGAGTATTCAACCCAGCACAATTTCTCTTTTTCTCTTGCTCCAGCCATTATTCCTCGAGATTAGTTCAAATTAAGCGAATTACTCATCCCAGGATGATTTGCCATCATACGGCGTTGGTTTCAGGGTGAAATTATTCATAACTTCTCTCGATGTAGATGCAGGAACACTTTCTATTCGTGGGGCTGCGCCATTCAGTAAAATTTCAATCAAACTTTTCTTCAATCTCTTGGGTTCTTTCTGTCACTATTTCATTCTGTTCCGGAATCTTCTCCAACTCTGTGGATATTTTTTCTTTCACTGCTTTTATCTCTTCAGCTACTGACTCTTCTACTGCTTGTATCTCTTCAGCCACCATTATTTCCATACCCTTCGTGAATCTAATCTTTCTAGTCATCGGTTATCCACTTTACAGCACTGCAATCAAATCCACTTTTTGCCGTTCGGATCCAAAATTACTTTTACTTGATTTCTCGGAATCCCACTTCTGACACCAGTTTGTCACAAATACATTGTGATTGAATAATTGTTTCAGGTTACAGCGTAATTTTGAACACTACAGATCGTCGCATAACAATAAAATCGCTGACAGTCATTATTATTGACTGATTATTATTTACTGCTTCCGTTTTTTCTGCTACGATCTCTTTCATAGAATCATAGTCTCTTTCACTGCTTGTATCTCTACAGCAACCAAGATCTTCATACCCTTCGTCGATTCGATCTCTCTATTTTCCATGAATTTCATCTCTTCAGTCATCACCACTTTCAGGTCAGCAGAAATACCTTCTAGATTTTGTTATATTTTTTTCCATGGCCACTGCCGATGCTTTTTGTTCAGCTCCATCATCATTTACAGCTAATCTGGTAGCCATGATTTTTGTCGTGCAGATTTACAACAGTTTTCAAGCACTTTACAACACTGCAATCAATTTCCCTTTTTGTCGTTTTCAGAATCCCACTTCTGACACCAATTTGTCACAAATTTATTGTGAATGGATAATTTTCTCAGGTTTTTCTGATATCATCTCCATTACTGTCTGAAAAGTTCATGGGAGGTAATATTTTGTGTAAAATCAATATTCTCTGTTCTTATTGTGATTCAAAATTAATTTTTTTCTTTCGTTTACTTTGAATATCTAATTGAACCTTTCATCCACCTCGGATTCATTTCGCGCACATTCCTGTTTACTGAGCTATCGATTACATGGAGAAAGTTTTACTTTCCGGGAAGAGCCGGATGTAATAATAAATTAGCTGTAATGGATAAAGTTGCAGCAATGAAAAAGCGGGATTTAAAGTGTAATTTTGACTGATTTTAAGACTTGTGTATAATATTTTCCAGCGAGAATATAACTCGTATTACAGCGAAATTAAAATCAGCAATGCACGTTAATGAGATCCAGGCCTGGACAAAGTTATTCATTTTTATGCGGAATTAATGAGAAATAGAGTATCGGAGTGAAAATTTTATTTATACCGAGACTCAGGGTATGTTGAAATAATTTTTGGTCTGTTAGAAATTGATGCTGAGTCTACAGTTGAAGAATGTGTTCTTTTTATCTTAGTTTCATTCACAGTGTGAAATTATTAGTAAGGCGAAGGTCTAAAGTAAACTATTACTACACAAATTTCAACCAACATTGATAAGATCCATCTTGAGTCATCAATTATCAGCTTTAACGTTTATAATATGATGTTGAAGACATAAAAGCACACATGTTCCATAAGCAGGACTCGAAGTCAACTTCCTAATCCCATTCAAATAACTAACATCATGTCAAATCGGATTAATACAGCATCTGTTAAAGCGAATCAATATTTTATAGTCGCACATTAATATACTCATTAAAATCAGCGTTTTAGAGCACATTAAATTAAGAAATAAAACCGGAAATATTTTGACGTTTATTTAATTAGTTAGTTAATCACTGAATTATACCGGTATTACAGTTTAGAGTTATGAGCATTTGCCAAATTTAAATCTTGGCTGTGGTTGTGTAAATTAAGCTTGTACCTCTATTTTAGAATGGAAACTGACCGTGGACTCCTAAATCTAAAACGTAAATCAGCAGAGGAAAAACAATAAAATATAGTTGAATCAATTGAAAAAATTAGGGCCAGTTTCACCAAAGCCAGTTAAATTTACCCAGAGGTTATTTTATACGAAAACTATTGTTGATACAATTGTTACTATAGTTACTAACTCAAAATAACCTCTAGATAAATTTAACTGACTTTGGTGAAACCGGGCCTTAGTAAAATATAAACAGCACAAGTGAATTATTCAAAAAGCTCGTGAAATGCGGATGTTAACGTGAAGAGGAAAGCTTGCAAAGTTACTTTCATCAATTCTTTTATACTCTCCAGGAAATCTCTCAATCAAATTTTACCCATTGACAAACAAATAGCTATGTAATGAGCTTGTTGTTTGTTTTCTTTGTTATGTTAGAATGGCGAAGATAAATTTGTTGAAGACGTGTGATGTAAGAAGACAGCAATTTTGGCTCAGTTTACTCCATTGTTATCCAAACTGTTGAGTATTCTACACATCAACGAGAATTTTTTGCGAGATCTCTTTCTTTTCACATCCTTTATGAGGCATTGACTTCTCTGTCATCGGTTAATTGATTCATTTATGTTTGAGACAAACACTCCTAAGATACTGAGTTCATTGTAACTATCGCAATATGACTCTCATTTTCACGTAAAGACATCATAATTGGTATAAGCCTTTCTCTACCTTTCAATATGCCAAGATGTTGACACTAAAATTGAAGAAAAAGCATCAAGAAGCCACTTTGACGATGATTGTTTCTAATGAAGGAAAAAACTTTTCAGAACTCATTTTATAAATAAATATGTTTTATTGGGTATAAGTTCTGTAAATTTATTAGAAACACAACGTTTCAACAGCAAAGTGCTGCCTTTTTCAAGTGAAAATAAATATTATTTATTATTTATTTATTTTCACTTGAAAAAGGCATCACTTTGCTGTTGAAACGTTGTGTTTCTAATAAATTTACAGAACTTATACCCAATAAAACATATTTATGATTGTTTCTATTTGTTCTCCTGCCTTACTTCAAGAGTCTGTGCCAAATGTTCTAATAGACCACAGGGATCTATGCCAAAATTATTTCATACCTGGTAATTTCTCTCCAAATTATTTGCTTGTTCAACATCAGCCTAATTTGACGAAGATTTTTGTTTTTCTGCTTTACTTGCAGACTGCATATCATATGTAGATAGATTTTTTAGCTTTCAAATTATTCGGTTAACCACATCAATCTTTGCCAGAAAAAATCAAGTTGTCTTCTGGTTCTGTAAAAAAATCGATAACGCCGTAAAACTAGATTTCCTCACAAATTATAATTTTTCTTCTCAACAAGAATATACCATCAAGAGATAACTCTTTCCATTTGATTTTCAGCCGTACTTAAGTGTACTTGCGAATCATCAGGATCTTTTCCAATTTTTTTTTTTCACACAGTCTATAAGAGATCTGGAATATTCGAAATAAATGAATAAAAACACTTCATGTAAGTTTCACAAAAAATATTTTCTGTGAGACTTGCATTGAATGTCTTCATTTATTTATTTTTACTTACTTGTACAAAGTAACAAGTAAATATTGTGGAACCGACAAAATTCACCTATCTCGATTTTGATGAAAATATCTGTTCTGAGCATCCCTGAATCCATTTTGACTATATTTGGCTTGATGTCGGTACGTATGTTCGTGCGTGCGTTCGTACGTGTGTGCGTAACTCGCAAATCTCAAAACTGATTGAACGTATAATGTTGAAATTTTGTATTTAAGACTGGTATAGGGTCTAGTTGTTCACCTCGCATTATGGTTCCAATCGTCTGTACCGGAAGTGCACTTTATTTGAAACTTCTTTAGAATTTTTCTAATAGATCCAGAATGATCAACCGTAGAATGTTGAAATTCAGTATTTGAACTTGATGTTGTATCAGAATGGTCATCTGCTATTTTTGTATGAATTGGCCAAGCCAGAAGTACACTTTACTTGGAACTTTTTTTGAATTTTTTGCATAAATATAGAATGATTAGCTATAGCATATTGAAATTTTGTATATAGAACTTCCATAACATCTTATTGTACATCTTGCATTATGATTGCGATTGGCTGAGCCGGAAGTGCACTTTACTTGAAACTTCCCTTAATTTTCCGCATAAATCCAGAATAATCAGTCACAGGATGCTGGAATTTGGCATTTGAAATTGCTGTAGAATCTAAATGGTCATCTTCTATTTTTGTAACAATCGGCAGAGTCGGAAGTGCACTTTATATGACAGACTTTTTGAATTTTCCGCATTAATTCTAAACAATCAGTCGTAGAATATTTTAATTTTGTATCAGGCACTTTCATAATATCTAGTTGTACACCTTGCATTATGATTGCTATCGACAAAGCCAGAAGAGCACTTTATTTGAAACATTTTTTGAATTTTCCGCATAAATCCAAAACGATCAAACGTAGATTGCTAGAATTCAGTATTTAGGACGATTATACCATCTAGTTGCTCATATTCAATTTTTATTGTGGTTCATTAAGCCGGAAGTGCACTTTACTTGACAGTCTTTTGGAATTTTTCGCATAAATTCGAAACGATCAGGTGTAGAATATTGAAATTTGGTATTTCAGTCTGCTGTAGCATTCGAATGATTGTCTACTCTTTTCATAACAATAGACTGAGCTGGAAGTGCACTTCAGTAGGAGTTTATTTTTTAATTTTGGGCATAAATACAGATCTATTGGTAGTCGTAGAATTTTGGAAATCAATATTTAGGAATGTTGTAGTATAAGAATAATGGCCTACTGTTTCCATAGCAACCGACTTGGCTGAAAGTGCATTTCACTTGACAGATTTTTGGAATCTCTTGAGTTAATCCAAAACGATTAACTGTGGAAGGATGAGATTTTGTGTTTGATTATACATATACAATGATATATACGATCAAACACAAAATCACATCGTATTATATATATATATATATATATATATACATATATATATATATATATATATATATATATATATATATATATATATATATATATATATATATATATATATATATATATATATATATTTATATCCAATGATGTACAAGTAAGTCACGTGATATCCACGCCAGATTTTTTGTTACAATGTTTCATCAAGTACCATCAGCTGAATCTTCTGATTTCATTCGGAATAACACTAGTAGCCTCTCAAAAGGCTGTGGAGCTAAATCGAATGATCGGAGAGTAAACAAGACCACGTAGCAAGTCAATATAAATTTTGATTATTATTTTGATGTCCGACAAGTTCATTATTGTTGTCATAATGATACTGTCTTCAGGATAATCACGTAACAAATAATACCCGGGGACATTATTTTGCAAAATAACAAGCAAGAATATTACGTTCCTTGATAACAGCAAATAACTGGAGGGATTTTTTCGACAGAAATCACAATGACAGGACATACATTGCTAAAAATATTGATTGAAATAGTACATTTGTCGGACATTGAACATTGAAGGCACCGCGGGAGTTGAACGGACGCTAGTGCCTTTGGTCGACATACACATCTCGGGTCGAAGGCCCTCGGGAAATACACTGTTGAACATTATTATTGTCCTTTTACTACACTTGATATCTTCATGACTTTATCAATAAATGTACAGTGATTAATATTATAGAGTTTTGTTAGTTGCTTTATTTATTAAATTTCTATTTTTTTTTCATTCTCAAATAATATTTGTTTGTTAATTCGAACTTTCAAAACATTCTGATATTCAGTAATCTCTCTTCGATATAATTACTTGTTCAACATAACCCCAAAGCAATATCTGAAGAAACGGCATGAACGGGCTGCTTTGGCGTGGACTGTCTTAGTTTTTTTTCCTGCTCTACTTGAATAGTATTTTCTGCTTGTAAATCATGATTTGTCCTAAAGTAAATTTCCTTATGAACCATAGAAGTGTCTTCTAAAATCATTCGAAGTTATCCTTCTTGTGTTGTAAAAGACTTGATAACGGTGCGAATTAAATTTTTTCGCAAATTTGGTAATTTCCCTCCGATAGATTCGCTTGTTTCAGAGTTCAGAGACTATCCAAGGAGGTAGCATTAATGAGCCCTCAAATTATTCCATGAACTACAGAAATGTCTTCTTGATTCTTCCGAGATCACGATCCTTGTTTTACATTTTCCAAAGCACAATTTTTCGCATACTTGGTGTTTTTTCTATGATAGATTCGCTTGTTTAGCATAAGTTTGGACAGAGTAAAAGAAGGTTGCATCAATAGGCCTCCAAATTTTCTTGTTTGCTGGAGGAAAGTGTTTCAGGATCGTTTGAAATTAGGATCCTTGTTCTGTAAGGAGCTTGATAACGGTGCGAAAAACAATTTTCTCCAACACTGTTTTAGAATTTGCATATTCCATAACCAAAAATTAAGTTGGATCGAATGACATTCAAAAAAATCGTTAAGAATGATTCCGTATGCCGTTCAGAATGATTCTGTAAGCCTTTTGTATCATTTCGACGAATCAGAAGCTGTTCGTTTGGCTACTACCACGGTTACTTCCTAACAATTCAAGTATTCATATTTGGATTTGACGTTTGACATTTAATAATTTTTTTAATTTCCTCTGAAATATTAGTGAGTTTCCAAAACCTTGTTAGGGAAAGTATAGTCTACAACATGTTTGGAATGGTGTATTCCACACTCGCGAACCGTGATCCTCGCCTTCGGCTCGGTTTACAAACTTTTCGCTCGTTCAGAATATAGGCCATTCCAATACTTATTGTAGAATATACTATTCTCCAATACTATTTCGGAATTCACACATTCCACAACCAGAAAACATGTTGGAACAAGTTACATCCCAACATGTCGTTGACGATAATTCTGTATGCCAATCATCGTTTTTCACGAATCAGAAACTATTAGTTTGGTCACCATGTTTACTTTACAATACAGGTATTTATTTCTGGTTTTGTGCTTGACGGTACATGATTTTGGAAGTTTCTTCTGTAATATTGATGAGTTTCCAATATTTTGATAGAGAAAGTATAGTCTACAATATGTTTGGGATGGTGAACCGTAGTCCTCTCCTTTGGCTCGGATTATGACCTTTTCGCTTGTTTGAAATAAGGACTACTCCATAAAAACGACTTTTGACTTTGAATTCTGTATATTTATTTGAAACGTTGGCGTTTCGATCCTTTGATCAAGGATCTTCTTCAGAAAACAATGATACAAAATGAAACAAGGCAAGTAACTAGATACTAAAAATATACAGAATACTAGATGTGATAACGTGGATGTCACACCTAAACAAAAAGAATAAAATCCTCTGGCATTCACCTAAGGCTTGAGGAAAACCACGTGGAAGCCCCAAACAGAGGAATATGTCCTACTTCGCACACATCCCAAATCACAACAAGACAGCGTAGTGCTACTCTTTGCTATTGGTTTGGCTCACAACTGCAGTATCAAATAGTCTTCAGTGTACTTAATAATCCAAAATATACACAGAACTACACCAACTAAAACATAGTCATTATATATGTGTGTTATTGATTACAGAAAGTCAAACATTTGATAATTCAAAACCATCAGTATGATTGAAGTTATTTGGATGTTTGAGTATCAGAATTGCTTCTTTGACCAATCTACCATGAATTGATGAGCATCTTGCAACTATTCTTGTTTCTTCAAACTTGATGTCATGCAAAAACTCGATGGCATGATCAGCTACAGAAGATTTATTTGGATGGTTTGATCTTATGCATCTCCTATGTTCAGCAATGCGAGTATCCACAGTTCGGCCCGTCTGTCCAACATAGACTTTCCCACAGGTACAAGGGATCTTTTAAATGCCCGAAAATTGTAGGGGAATCACGTCCTTTACAGGTCTCAAGCCTTAGGTGAATGCCAGAGGATTTTATTCTTTTTGTTTAGGTGTGATATCCACGTTATCACATCTAGTATTCTATATATCTTTAGTATCTAGTTACTTGCCTTGTTCTATTTTGTATCATTGTTTTCTGAAGAAGATCCTTGGTGAAAGGATCGAAACGTCAAAGTTTCCAATAAATACGAGTATAAATATTACTCAAAATAAACCCCTGTTCTGAGCCAATCATCCCCGTTAATCATAGAGATCTTTTTTGAAATCGTTTAAGGTTGTCTTTATTATATTTCTTAGGAACGTGATAATAGCGCGAAACTGATCTTTCTAGAGGTAAAACCACAAAAAATTGACATTGACATTGACTTTAAGATAAAAGTTAATTTACCATGGGAGCTCAGCATGTTTCCAATAAGAATTTAGCATAAAGACTTGACAGAGATCAAATTGGGTTATCTTTCTATAAAAATAAGATCTGGGTCAAGATGAGAAAGATTAGGGATTCAGGACTTGCCCTTTCTACATTGACTCAACAAAAATTCAAGAAAGTGCATGCAAGTTAAACACTCAAGATTTTCGTTATGTTCTTCATGAACATATTGACACTTTTTTGTATAAAGCGCTGCACATACTAGTTGCGATTCTTATATCAACATAGGCATGACCTACATTTTGAAATATCTGTTTTATGTACTCATTTCTCGTTCATAACGAGGGAGAATATAATATCATTCTGGAGAATGATACCCCAAATCTTGTAGCACAATCATCGATCGATGAAATTTTGGATAAATAACAGTTTTGTTATCAGCAATTATTTGACATCTTTGTTGATATTATGTAATGTAATTGTTCTTCTCTACTATAATGCGTAAAATTGGTGAATGGTAGCATTTTTTTACATCCCAATTTTACCACCATTTTCACGAAAAGCAGTTAAATTTCTGTAGAATTCATGAACGTAGAGCCACTCACTGATACAAATGTCAACTTGTGCTCCGAGCTCTCTTGCTGTTTGTTCAATAATAGCAAAAATATGTGATTTGAGGACCCTAGCAAAATATTTGATACGCAAGCATTTTGACATTCGATCAGCATTTTTAATGACTCGGCAAACCTCGTCATCCAATACTTGGCCTCATGTCATTATCCTCAACTTCAATCTCTTGTTGCATGAATTACTAATTTGATGCCAAATACTCTCCTCCATGAATTCATTTCAAATGTTTAGGCAGTATTATTAATCATGCTATCTTTTCAAGATAAGATAACGTTGTTTTATTTGTGATAACGTTGGGTTTTATTATGTTTGTTGAACATTAACCCATTTTGAGGATTTGTTAGAATCATACGCAAGCAATCTTATCTCTACCAAAGTATATTTAATTTGTTATATTAAAATTTTGATGAAATATATGAAATTTTTAATAATAAACCACACGTATGAATCAGGAGCCCTCAAACATTCAAACATCATTTGGGTGTAATCTTAACTTCAGTGTAAATAAATTAGATGAATAGTAATCCATTATTTGATATTGTCGTCAAATTATTCGTATCTGGAAGCAGCCTGGAGGCATTCATTATTACTCATTTAGTACCACTGCATTAATGAAACTACAATTGCGTTGAGAAAGGAAATACGTTATTTTATGGACAATATTATCATTTGAAGGCGTAAGAGCATGCTGTCGTTATATACTTGACCATAAAGCGAACGTAACTATAACAAACTTTGTTCGTTTAATGTTTGCATCATAGTTGACTTCGTGGTTGAATATTGCCGAGTAGAATATGGAAAGTACAGTGCCTCCTGCTTTAAATATTGTTAATGGACAACTTACGCGGTTTATAATTATGAACAGCGTAATAAAATGACAAATAATTGAATTTGGACGCGCTGTTTGCTAAACTTCTAACTTTCATTGTTATTTCGTGTTACGAATTGGAAACTCTATATTCCAACTGGCAGGATTACAATTTACACAGAATAATCAACGGAACACACTTTATTCTATTAAAATGTCGAGTTTGGAAACGATGATTGCATTTTGGATATAAAATACAAAACATCGATAAAATACAGGGATTCATTCATAATTTATTAGACAAGTTCGAAAATTTCTAGCTGCTACCCTGTCTTTCTCCTAGTATCATTCTCCTCCAATGTCACTAGGCTCCTCCAGTCGCCACACTCCCCTCACAATCTCAATACCCCATTGAAACATACAACCATGAATCAGTGTCTTTCCCTTCCGACTTGTGTAGCAACAAGGACTTGCCTCCCGGAAATTTGCCCTGACTCCGTCCATGGGTAAGGGCTGTTTACCCCCGTAAATACAAAGACCAGCAGTCGCGATGGGCTTTGAACTCTTATGCGGATTCCGAATTGAAAGAGATTTTATTTTTGATGATTTTGGATAACGGAATCACACATGGTTGAGCTTAAGGGCTTTAATCAGTTAAGAGTATCAAATTTGTCTCCGTGGTGCGCTCTTTACTAATATTATTTGATGATAATCTGTTGTAGCAGACTTAATGCATATTCAAACGAATTTTAGTTGAGAGTTGTTGCTTTATATGATGGTTTTGAATATATTCAAGTATCATGAACTAAAATGAGCTAGAATATTTACAAAATGCGATTTCCACAGTCTTTCTTAAAAGTATATTGTACAAATCTATTGATATATTAAATAATAGTCATAATGTGTAACTCGTTGATAGCTCAGAATCAGCTCATGGTCTCTATCTTTTTTTTTTAGAATAGTGTCCTGATGAAGGCTCATCAATAGAACCGAAAGCTAAACTAAATTGAGAAAGAAAAACTTTTATTATTGACCATTAGAAAAGATTGCCAGTTTCAAAATTCTTCTGGCTGTTCATGCAATCTTCCACCTTCAATTTTATCCACAATGTACTCGTGGGTAGAATTAAAGTTGGAAGATTGCATAAACAGCCTGCGTGTATTAGGCGTCAGAGGGAGTTTGGAAAGGATAAACAAGCTTGTATGGAAAAGATTTGGAGTATGGATGAGGCAAAACAGTGGCGGTACCACATAAAATCGACATTGACATAATTCCATCTCGTCTTGAGCCCTCAATGCTTGTCACTTTGATCCAGATTTTATTCTTGTAGAGGAATAAGCTGATTTGGTCCCCGCCTCAAAAAAATTCAATCAGGGACATGTTTTGTTTTCTCAATAAGTTGACTATTATCAAATCAATATCAATGTCAATTCGTTGTGGTTTCACTATGGCAGTGTCTGGCACAGGATAACCGCTAGTTGAATGTTCAATGGAAGGGCATGAGGCCAGCCTCATCTTGAGGAGGTATATAGGTTGGATAACAAATTAAAAAAATTGACTCTCTTGCTCATTATGCTTGACACCCTACATTGAAACTCAAGACGAATATAACCATATTAATTATCCAGAAAAAGGAATTGTTTTCAATTGCAGGGAGTTATAATTATGATTACAAAGAATATTTGGGGCCGCCCCAAGCCTATCTAGTTCCCTCAGACAAGTCACACCTCTGTGTCTTCTTCTCTCCACAGTCAATAACAATTCTAAAAGATATATTGTGACTTTTGAAATTTGTAGGGACCACACTACTGTCTAATGCCAGCAATTAATTAATTGCCATTGATAATGTGCTTATTGTTCAATAACGCATTGAACGTCAGTATGGCCCCAGCATAAGAAATAAACACTAGACTTTCCAAGAAACATTTCCCATTGAGTACATATTTCAAAGTATACTTTAGACGGAGAGCTGGCTACATAAAAAACCTTGTTATCGCTACATGGCTAATTCCTTTTGTAGAATAATCTTTTTGTGTAGTCAAGTTCGGATCGTCTTGTCTGCCAGTGCGAGTCTGTAGCTTTTAGATATTTTGAACTTGATATGAAACGATGACGAAAACAATGCCATTCACAATATCGTTTCCTTAGTAACCAACGACTACTGCCGTCAAACACATCTATGATGTAGCATGTCAAACTTATCAAACGTCACTTCTGTACATCATATTTATTTGGTGAATATGGAAAGAATGAAATCATTAAAAAAAAAATGTTCTGTGTTTGAGTGTAAACGTTCTAGCACAAGCGCACCTTTAATATCTGTCTGCCGTGATTTTAGCCATGATTCTTATGTTTGCTATTCATAGCTATCCTAAAATATGAATATAACATTTAATTCATTGGCATGCATGTATGTGATAATTTTTTCACTTAAAATCTTACTCCAATTTCGCGCTGACTGTCAGCACTTTAGACACAAGCAGATAGCTAACAATTTATTTTGTTTCTCATGAATAAATAGGAGCTATTTTCATAATTATAATACATGTATTTTTATTAAAAAAAATATAATCGTAATCTCACTTATTTCACCGGTCACCCCCACTATAAGCCACGGGATCCTGCTATCAGACAAGACGGTTTGAACGTGCCTACACAGAAGGATTATTTCATAATAGAAATCAGCTATGTAGAGATGACAAGCTTTTTATGTAGCCAGCTCTTAGATTAAGATCACATGAGTGCATTAGAGAATTCTCACACATCTTTTACGATCGTCTCAATTTCAGTTAAGTATAGTGAATTTTTTCATGAATACATTTCTTTTATGAATGTCAGTTTGACGGCAGTAACTAAGGAAACGATATTGTGAATGGCATTGTTCTCGTCAAAACTGACAGAGAATTTCTTGGCAATTTGAATAAACATATCAAGTTATATATGTCCAAAAGCCACGAATTCGAGCTGGCAGACATGACGATTCGAACTTGATTACACAAAAAGATTATTTCACAAAAGGAATTAGTCATTTAGCGATAACAAGGTTTTTTATGTAGCCAGCTCTTGGACTATTATGAATACCGAAATTAAAACGATTGTTGTTTCTGAGTAGTACTTTGAATGTAGGTATTAAATTATGAGAGGTCTCAAATTTTTTTTCTTTCCTACGGCTTTGCTACCACCTGGACCATCTTCAGGAGTGACAAGAATTTGTGAGTTCACAATTGAACATTGAACTGCTATGTTCAATAAAAATATAGGAACATATTGAGTTTATTGCAGTAAATACTATATTATTTTCTTTTTTAGTCGAAAAGTACGTATAAAATTTCGCAATGAGCAGCTGTTATGGAAATCCAAGACTAACATACGCGGTTCAATTGTGAACTCACAAATAAATGGTACTGGTGTTTTTTTTTTGAAGATATCTTCGTTTCGGTATGTACAATGAGTGTGCCAAAATCATATTTTCTAATCATGGTGCTTCAGAAGATATCAATAGCTCCGTTTTTGAAAAGTTTTTGGTAAATATCTTATTCTCTATCGGTCGTAGAGCATTTTAGATCATAAGTAAAAATAAGGTACACACTTTTCTCTACAAAAAATATTGTATTACACATTTGTGTATCTATAACCGTTAACGGGATATCGCGCGTAAAATATGCGACCTAACGTTTTTAATTCAAAGAATGGCTAATATATCAACGGTATAATAGTATATTATGCTGCAAGGACCGAACGACTGACATTTTTGTTTAGGATAAATTTGGCTGTATTCGGTGAAGACGGGGGCAAAGCCCAAGGCGTAGCTCCGTGCAGCCAAATTTGTCCGTGAAAATAATGACAGTTGTTCAGTGTCCGTGTTGCATACGATACTTTTTGTAACAAGTGCACCGGAAGTACCCCCATTACTAATCTTTTAAAATAAATTTTCACCATGGTTTGGAATTAAGAACTTTCGAAGCAGAAGTCAGCTAAGTAATAGGGTACTTTCGGTGCACGTGTTATAAAAAATAATATTTCGAATATTTTATTTGGTTGCACAGTTGTCATATTTTTATATACCTATTTTGATAAGAATATCCGTTTTGAGCATCCCTGAATCTATTTTGGCAATTTACGTCGGTATGTGTGTAAGTCGCAAATCTTGTCGAATGTATAATGTCGAAATTTTGTTTTTGAGACTAGTTGTGCACCTCGCATCATGGCTGCAAACGTCCGTACCGAAAGTGCACTTTATCCAAAATGGCTAGCCGTGGGATGATGAAATTCAATATCTTGAATTACTGTAGCATGATAATGGTTATCTTATTATTGTGTCAATCGGCGCAACCGGAAGTGTACTTTATACAAGAGTATTTTGAATTTTTTAGCATCTAGTTGTATACCTCGCATTATGATTGGGATCAGCTCAACCGGAAGTGCAGTTTACAAAACAGTTTTTCGAATCTCCCGCATAAATTCAGAGCGATCAACTGCAGAATCTTGAAATTTTGTATTTAAAGCAATTGTAGCATTCAAATGATAACTCCATGGCCCAGTTGCATAGAGCATTGTTAACCTCAATCACATTGTCAAATCTAATGTAATTTTTTTGACATCTGAATAGAAGTTATGATATTCTCATGTATAATTTTACAACAAATACAATTTAAAATCGTCATTCAAACGTGAGAAACAAGTTAATTATTAACGCGATCTATTTTTTTTCCAGATAAACGTCATTAAAAAATGTCTTGCATTCTACCCCATGATTGCGCGTCGATGCACGTTGTACATGCAGTATCTCATTTACGGTTATAGATACGTGAATAAGTCATATGATTTCTTTATGGAGAAAAATGTATACTTGATTTTTACTCATGACCTCAAATGCTCTCCGGCCGTTATAAAATGAGATATTTGCGAAAAACTGGTTGAAAAGGGGGTTTTTGATATCTAGCCTTTGATATCTCCTGAAGCACCATGATTTGACCCTATGATTTTTGCACACTCATTGAACATGCCAAAACGAAGATATTCTCCTAAAGAAAAATTAGTACCAATTATTCGGTATATCCAACCTAAATTGACTGGACTATAAAAGGAGAATGATGATTTGCGTAAACGTAGTCGCATAATTTTTTTTGGTATACGAAAAAGTGGAAGAAAGGTACAGTCGTAATAAAAGCCAAAACACCTTCCAATCTTGCCCTTATAGACAGCGTGGTTCGGAACGTATTTGCAGTCAAATAATTTTATTGTCTCAGAAATATTTGGCTATTTTCATTCTTCGACTAATTAGTCGGAGAGTTGGCGACGGTTTTTCTGATGTATCTACGTAAGGCAAAATAATATCAAATATAACCGTAAAATTTTTTCCTATGTGGAAATCTGTAAGTCTGGCAGCATCTGTCTCTTGCGTTTCAGGTATAAGGTAGAAATTACATGGATAAAAATTTAAGTTTTTGAAGTAATGATGTAAGACTTTTTTTGAACTTTATATTATAGGATAATAATTGAGAATCTATAAAATAACATTCCCTGCTTGATTATTCGTTGTTAACATGTTGCCAGACTCATTTGTATTTTGAAAAAAGTTTTTTTTCCAATGTATCTGCGTAAGGTCTGGCATATTCTTTTTTATATGGAAGATGATACTTATAGATCGAATAACAAAATGTCAGACCACAATTTCGTTGTGAACACCTCATAAAAAATATTCAAAAAAAAATTATCAGAAGCAACTTCTCAAGCTACTGCGTTTTTCAATTGCGAAATAAGAACGTGAGGCGCATGTGAAACTGATTTTGAACTCTATATTATTGGATAATTATTAGGAATCTATACAATAACATTCCCTGCCTTGATTATTTGCTGTTAACATGTCGCCAGATTCATATATTTGAAAAAAAAAGATTTATTCCGTGTATCTACGTGAAGTCTATTTTTTCATGAGACGGATTATACAAATAGGTCGAATTATGAAATACCAGCTCAAAATTTTGTTGTGAACATTTCGAAAAAAATATTTAAAATCTACTATTTTTGTAACAGGTATTGTATCTAGTAGGTAACTGAGAAATACGAAAACAGGAGCAGCACAATAGAGGAGATAGCGATAGGATCTTACTTTGAACTCTATTTCACAGTGCATTTTTTATGGAAACAAGATTTCCATAGAATATTAGTTATTCTTATCAAAAATCATATTTATCAGTCATTAGAGGCTGGTTTATGATGGATTTATTTCACAAATTATATATATAGTCACCAATTCTATTGTGATTGGACTATTAATACAGATTAAAGTGCAAATATTTCTTTCACAAACTCTCATAATGACAAAATCGCTCACAGTTACTCTTACTGAATGAATCCTCTGCCGCTAGCTCACGCACTTTATATACTCTACTCCAACAATGGGCCAACATTCAAATGTTTGACAATTGAACAACAATGAGCTAGCATTCAAATGTCTGACAACTGACTATCTAGAAACAATGTCTGACAATGGGCTCGTTCGGGTGTTTTTCAATTTTGACATAATGTTATTCAGAATCTAGAAATTTGAATTTTCTGATTCTTATTACCCTAACAAAATGTTTGATAGAGCCGAGAATAATGTATAAAGTTCTGATAACGTCACAGTCTTTAGATCGTAAGAATATTGTTAGACGTACGTGTACGCCGAGAAAATGTAAACGTATTTCGATTAATTTACAGTGGCGCTACTCAACTGAACATTCCAACTAATTACTAGTAGAAAATGTTTGGTCTACTGTACAACTCTGTGGTACAACTGAACAACTGACAGTGACTGTTACGTCATGGATGGCGCTTGTTCAAATTAACATTTTCACTTCAATATTTTAAATTAAATACTGAACAAAACATGATAATTTTTATATTTATATCAACAATTAACAGCAAACTTTTATGTGCAATATGTGGTTTTCAAATCGAACGAGCCCATTTGATCCCATGTTATGCCATAGTGTACATGGAAAAACTAAAATCTTTCGTTGTTTCTGATTACCGGATGATTAAAATACTAGGGGCCAGTTTCACCAAAGCCAGTTTAATCTATCCAGAGGTTATTTCATACAGAAACTATTGTTGATACAATTGTAACAATAATTATTAACTCAACATGCTCTTAGACTAAATCAATTACAAAATCCAATTGAGATGCGATCGAGGGTTCATTAGGAATGGTTGGACAAAAGAAATGCAAAATTTCCAGTTTATCTATCATTTTTCAAAAGCATAATCGATTTCGATAATTTTTTATTCAATCTTATACTATCTGCGGTATTTTAGTTGTCGCTGACTAAAAGAGAGAGATGACCAGTGGCTCAGGGAGAAAAAATATACGAGAGTAATAGCAAGTTCCAAGAAAAGAGATTCACTTCATTCAAACCAATATAGAATGACAAATTTGCTATTGCTAACAATGATAATTGAGCGAAAATAAATATTGAACCATTTTTTGACTATACAATCAAGTTTTTGTGTTTCACACTGTCAAAACGACATTTGAAATCAGAATTCTGACAAAGAATTGTATACGAATCTGAAGAATAACTGATGAATTGGTAGATTTAATGATCAGTGCTAGAAGATAAATAGTTTCAAATTTCCATGTCGAATAGTATACTTGACAGTGTGAAGCATAAAACTGGAGAGCACAGGATTTTACGTAGAACAAATTTATCGTCCATAACTACATCTTTAAAGGACGGAAAGTGGCAGTATAGCGCAAAGAATACTTTTTCTGAATTTACTAGTCTAAGAATTATTGTACTTGTGGTAAAAGTTCAGACGAACGGAGAAAGATTTTAGATATCATTATTTTATTCAAATCTCAGAACTGCGATACAGCAAATATTTCATAAGGTTATGGCTCCATGCGGTACGACAAGTTCAAGA
The DNA here is from genome assembly GCA_963989225.1 of Dromius quadrimaculatus. NCBI lineage: Eukaryota > Metazoa > Arthropoda > Insecta > Coleoptera > Carabidae > Dromius > Dromius quadrimaculatus. The sequence goes on along the minus strand of OZ022331.1, from coordinate 47,723,079 downwards.
TCTAATCATTTCACACTTTTGATAGGAATGATTGCTTAGCATTTAAAAGTCTCGTTTGAGTTTACTAAACATTTTTTGTTTGTTTTTCACAATTTTTTGTGATAAAAATGGAAAGAATAAACGGGACCTGTTATCATATCTTATCTATTAAGACATTCGATAAATGCCTTCACTGAATGTATAGTTTTACAGGTAGAACACTATGAGTGGAGTAGAAAAATAAAACCAAATCATTGTGGCATACACGGTTAAAATAAATACTTATTGAAAGACATAGAAGAACGGAAGAAACAGAACGTAATTCTTGTACAAATAATATATTATGGATTTGAACAACTTGAGAGAAAAATGAGCTCAAATTTATAAGAATCATGATAAAATTTCCACGAAAGCAATACAAAAGTTCGCCGTAAGCATAAATCCAATTTTACGTGTTCACTCTTACTTTGGCACGCATACAACGATACAAATATGAGGATTATCCTTTAAAAACGGTAACAAATGAAATGTATATTATTGTATTTCCCGTTATTTTCGATACAAATCAAGCAATACAAATCAAATGAATATTTTTTGGAAATCGAACTCACGTGTTATTTTGCTGCTTGCTGTATGGATGAACCCTATTGGCGTTGCCATCCACTTGGCTGGGGCTCTGCTGTCCGGGCGCCGAAGAGGCGGTGCTCCCGGGGGAGATCTTCCCGGCGAGGGTGTCCAGCGAGTGGAGCATGTCGTTGCTAGCGGCACCGACGCGTGCATCTGCACTGGCACGCCGCGGGCCGCGTCGCTCGGGCCGGCGGCCCACCGTCGCAGCGCGGGGGACCACCAGGTAGCTCCCTCCCACCAAAGCAGATAACACCTCACGCGATGATAACGATGAGCCTAGGGTCCCTAGATTACAAGTTTGGCCGTAGTGGGGTGAGGCAAGTGGTATTTTTAGCGCAGAATTCGATTGCATTGTTGATTGGATTATCAGACGATTCGTCATCGCGGAGATAAGCGCTCAAATGGAGCAGTGACACCAGAACTTTTGACAGTCAAACCTATTTCATTCCCCAATTCACAAAATTCTGGTGTCAGTTCACTCATCCATCTGTTGTTTAACATAAAAAGTAATAATATTATTTGATATAGTTCTCAAAAATTGATGTTATGGGCAACATATGCAATCAAATTTTGTACCAAAAAAATTGGCCAAACAATCTAAGGACCCTACCTGATAGCAAAGTTGCTAGCTTCGTCAGGAACTCCACTTGCGGATTGGATTGTGAAACAGTATTCTCCAAAAGAATAGAAGTAATTTTCCCGGCTAAATCATTTGACAAAGACGTTTGACTAGCAAGGAGAGCTGCTATTTTCGCCACAATTTGATTTTGTATTAAAGGCGTTATTTTTCTGTTTGTTAGGTCTTGGAGAAGATCACTAGGTGCGGCGTCTCCGGCAGAAGCCAGGCCACGACTTCTCACTTGGACACCTTCCACGATGACTTCTTCCCACCTCCTGAAAGATGAGCCAATCAAATCTATTGATTGGGCTATCCCTACTTCTATGTTACTTATTCTAATCAAGGATGGATAAATGTCAATGGGTAAAAATAAGCGGCATGCATGCATTGTCGTTAAGCAGTGACTGTCAAACAAAGTTTAGAATGGTAATTCCATCCATAATCCCCAATATTTAGTTCCAGCATTTCAAATATTTTTTGATTCAATAAGTTCACTCAAAAGTAGAAGTCACCTAAATCTTGAAATCATGAAACTATTTACTACTTTAATTCAGGTTTCGAATAGACTATGGCTTAACATGAGGCTATAATTTTAGTAAACATTGAAATAAGTTGTTTCCATATAATTCAAAGACTCAAAGACCTACATTTATTATAAGCACATTGTTCTGTCCCGTTTTTCAGGCAGGATAAAGACTTTTATTTCTCAAATTAGTCCTTTTCAAGCTTCGTGGCATCATACTTGTAAAAACTTTTCCAGGACTTTAAAATACTTCACCCATTCATACACAATTGAACCTTTCCAATCCATTTCCATGTAATGTTTCTAAATGTAACAGAGCAGGCTGTTCGATTTGGACAATAGCATATTATAGATCTATAAACCTGTAGAAAGCTAAGTAAAACTTTACCTTGATCTAGAGTTAATACCAATTTTTGTAGTCTATATAGTTGTAATTTATTCTTTCCTTGGCTGTGCGTGAAGTAAAACTATTTCGCGTTTCAGTTTTACCACTATTTGAACGTGTAGCAGCAAGATTTCTGTGTATTAATATTTGTGGCACCTGTTACTGATCCATTTCTTTCGATTTTTGCTTAATCTGAATAACACCTTGTTTTTTTGACTCTCTTGCTGATAATTATCAAAATATGGAAGTTGAATACGAGCGTAAGCAAGCATTATGACACTAGACCAACAATTTCAGTGACTCAGCAACATTTTTAATGTTGCACACATTCATAAGTACAAAATGAGATTGGAATTGTTACTCGTCAAATAACTCTATTCAAACACATATTTCTTATTTCATCCAAATTCATGATCCTATCCATACACGCTCATCTATTCTTCTCATTTGAAAACTTCTCCGTGAGCCACAAACCAGGGATCATATTTATCCACCCACACATAGGATGCTTACACAATTTTCCACCCTCAATGTCACCCATATATACATTTTCTAGGAGCTTTTAATTCGACATACATTGCAGATTTCCAGACTAACGTAACGGACCCTTTTTTACTCTCCAACGACATTTTCTCCATTATTATTATTCATACACCAATTTATTATGTATTTGATCTCTTCACTACGCAAAAATCTTATTTTCACAGCATTTACTCTTAATTTATGCTTCTGTATCCACGTTCAGCCGTCACTTTTATGAATCCATTTTGGTACAAATACTTCGTTATATTAGACTCAAAGCTGTTCAATTTTATACCTCATGTCTTTTTGAGAGTAATAATTTAACCCTTCTAAAAAATTTAATAAATAGATTGTTGGGCGATGCATACTTTCCAATCATGGTGCAAATTTTTTGAAAAAATGAATAGAAATCAGAAATATTCCCACAAGAGCTTTAATTTGATACCAAACACGATAGAGTTGAATTATTTATTTTGAAAGCACAACTGACGAACGTTTGCATATGATGTCAAAATATGAGGAATACATGCCAATTTTTTCATAAAGGTTTAATGGCTAAAACTTCTATTCTTTCCATTGGCACAACATTTCACAAGTTCACGCGACCGTTCGAGCTTCTTCTCTTGCGAATTGCATGCCTTTCATTATTGGACATCAAAATACTTTCAACTATTTTACATTACAAAGGCATGCAGAATGTGTTCATGGCAAGATATAATTTAAAAAAATATATATAGTTGGAATTTGTATCGGAAAGTGTGCTTCGGTCAATAACATTTTCCTTCTCAACAGACAAATTTTCAACCCTCAAAAAGGCATGCGGTATGAAATCGTAGAGCCCAACTGTCATTAGCCACTATCTTCCGATCTATAAATGGGTACACTTAATACTGGAACTTTGGAACAGACACAATTCGTACAAATTTCCCTAACGCATCTAGGATCTTAAACCTTACAACCAGCAGTTATTGAAAAATCGGTTGTTGTTCATTGCAGTACTTTTGTAGCAGTATTCATGCTCGCATAGTTAAAATTTCTCTAGGGCGTCTTTTCTGATAAAACTTACTGAAAGACATGTCGACAAGCATAGAAAAATATCATGACTCGAGATATCCCAAAAAATTGCCGGATATCAATCATCAAAATTATCTTTTCATACCCCATTTTATATCAATATGATGAATATAATAGAAGGTGTAGGTCGGAATTGGATGTTCTACTGTGCATACATGCGATTTTTCTTGAAAATAGCATTCTGTAGGTATTCAACATACATTCTACATATGCAAGATTTTGTGATGTCACATGGGGTAAGAAGGGGCATTCAAAATATGACAAAGTATGACATTGCGGTAGGTAGGAGTCGTAAACGTCTAAATTTGTGTTACATAATATTTGAACGATTCCTTACATACATTCACATTTTTTTATACAATAATTTGTTGATTATATTCCTATAAAAGCAATTTGAATCTTTCATCTTGACCGAAATGTGAATTTATCTGTTGGTGCAGCAACACTTTTGATGTGTGAACATACAAACAGCGATGAAGTAACACTACCCAAATTTGTTACAGTTGCTCTCAAATTTGGGAGTAAATTGGTGGCAGCGCGTAAGTTAAACACATTTTCGTCCTATATTTAAGTTACTAATAACCCATTATTTCATATATAGAAGAGATTGAATATTACTTATATAAGTATTGATAGAATATCCTAGCTTCATTGAAATCACAGACTAACAGTGATGTTCACAAATATGCATTATGAGTCCTAGTATTCACAATTTTATTTTATTTTTACTTCCCTGACCTATAATATCATAGGGGAAGTATTGTGATCGCGATTTTTTGACAGTTCGAGATTTTGATTGAATATTTACATCTTAGGCCCTACTGAGCCCAAAAACATGATTTTAAATGAAGTCGGTCTATCAGTCTGTGTGGGAGCCCAATAACTTGAGAACGCGTACAAATTTTTGACTGAAATTCTATAATTACGTTTTCCTTGAGAAAAATTGATTCAATTTAGTAGATAAGGTATTTTTAACCAGTGGTATCCAAACTTTGTTGATGGAACTTTTTAGCTTTTTTGCGTTTATTTTATGAACAATAGTATTTATGATAGAATATGAAATAACTAAAATTAATCCTCGAATGATTTGGCACAACATTCACAACAATCATTTTTTCAAAATCATCAGCGGTTCATTTGTTATTATCAAAATTTAAATTCTTATAAAATTCGTTATATTTTTCTGAGCCAAAGAAATAATAATAATCATAATGTGAAGTTAGAATTATAATCATTCATATTTTGACATCACATACAAACGTTCGTCAGGTGTTTTTTTTTTTTAAGTTATTTGGCTCTATCACGTTTGGTATCAAATAAAAGCTCTTGTGGAGATAATTCTAATAAAAGTGTCAAAGAGGATATTCAAACGATTGTCAATTGGTCCTATCATAAATCATTACAATGATGTCTAGTTTGGTATCAATTTTAAGCTCTCGAGGAAATAAGCTTGGTAGATATCGGAAATAAATAATAAGATAGTGGAATCCACGTTATTATTATTATTATCATTTTAAATCCTTTGATACCCTTACGGGTGTCAGGATTGACTATTAATTTTAGTTCATATTATTCATGAAGTCTTTCCACTCTTTTCGATTTTTTGCCATTCTCTTTGTCTCTTGGGTGCTGATGTTGTTCCTTCTCAGTATTTCTTCCACTATATCCTGCCATGTTTTGCCTGGCCTTCCTCTTCTTTTTTCCTTCATTATTTTGGAGTTCAATACTTGTTTGGTTTGTCGAATTTCCGGCATTCTTATTAGGTGATCGTACGATGCAGCTTGTTTCTTTTGAATGGTGGTTTGTATATTTTCAATTTGTAGACTAGCTCCTACATGTTCATTTCTGATTTTGTCCATCCTTGTAACCCCTTCTACTCTTCTCAGGAATCTCATTTCACTCGCTTGTATTTTACTCTCAAGTCTATTATTCATCTTCCATGACTCACTTTCATATAATCATGCTGGTTTATACATTGTTCTGTAAAGTGTCATCTTAGTTCCCTTAGATATCTGTTGATTGCTCAATATTGTTTTTTTGTTGAGTAATAGCTTTTATGCGGGTTGAGTATTCTTTGGTTTATTTCTTCCTCAATTCCTCCTCTATTATGTATAACATCTCCAAGGTATGTGAATGTTTCCATTTGTTCTATCTCTTTCCCGTTCATTGTTACGTTTGCGTCTATGTCTTCTTCTGCTATTACCATTGATTTTGTTTTTTCTATGTTTACTTTCATGTTGTGCTTTGTGAGTTCTTCATTCCACACTTTCAGGTTGTGTTGCATGTCGTATTCATTTTTTGCCAGAATTGCTAGATCATCCGCAAAAGTGCATTCTGCTATTGATGGCTAGTTTATGGTAGCTGACATCTACTCTCTTTATTTTGCTCTTCATGTTCTTTATTATAGTGTCCAGAAAAATTATAAATAGTATAGGGCCCAAGGCTCCTCCTTGCCTAAGTACTTGTGTTGTAATAAATTCTGTATTTCCAGTTCTTATATAATTTGAGTGAATACTATATATACTCTTTATTGCATTTGTAAGTTCCTCACTTATTTCTCTCTTTCTTAATATTTCCCACATTTATTTTCTAGGGACTCTATCGAAAGCTTTTTCTAGGTCGACAAATTTTATTTTGTTTCATTACTATTTCTGTCAATGAATCCACGTTACTATCTTCAAATTACACTTCCGACGATCAAATGCCAAATCAAATTCCACTTTGAAATAAGAAATTAATTGATGCGACACTCTAAATTTCTGAAACAGCAGTAAAGCAAAACTTCTGACAGAAGTATCTCAAATTAGCATCTGCTTTTATGTATTGTAAATTGCACGTTTATAGAGAATACATATGCTACAAAGCAAAATAGAATGGGCTATAAATTAAATAGTTGCAAATTTCGATTATTGTAACTCGTGCCAACAGACTTGTTTCAAAGTTATTTCAGATAATAAAGTGAATTATATTCCTTTCGAGCACATTTATTATGGAAACGACATTTCAATTCACTTTAAATGGATGAGTATTAATCATTTTAAGTCAATCGTTACATTATGGTAACAAAAATTTGTGAAAGCCTGGATTTCAAAAGTACAGATCGCGAGTTGTGTGTGAATATTTCTTGTTTTTGATAAATAAATCTCTTAAAAAGTTCTATAGTTGTTATAGATAGGAAGTGGCAGGATAACTTACCATTAAGTATGCACAAATAAAGCAATTCATTAGGACCTCATGTTTTGTGCATGACGAGATAAATCTTGAAGATCTACGAGTTCATTAACCAATGATAATTTTAGACTAACATCATGATTTCCAGTTACTTAATGGCTTTTGCTTCAGAAATGTACCCAATAATTTAATACTATACAAAGTGTCTCAAAAGTGGACAAATATAGCCTTCAAGTGTATTTCTTAGGTTATTTTAGGTCAAAGACAACATTATTTAAAAAGAAAAATCTATATGACACCACTCCACAGCAAAAATGAACTTTATACCTACACATCTCTTAAAGCCTGAAGGTTTTTGTGAGTTCAGTGGGTTTGTCCCACCCTCCTGTTTTATGGCAACGAACGCTGTAGTATAAATCGAACTTCGCTGGTAACAAGTCACGAAGCAGGAATCATGGTCCAGAAACAAACGACAAACGATGGAAAGACAGAAATCTAGGACGACACTGCGGAGAAAAGCTTGCGGCAAATACTCTGATCTGAGATTTTCAACGTGTACAATTTCTTCCTACATTTGACAAAGTAATACAAAAGCGAAAGAAGTTTGTTTTGATGGAACCCTCAATAGAAATTAAATTCGGGCTTTCTTTGGCTTTAATATAAATTTTCAGTTTGAAATTTCTTTCAATGCAGAACAAAGGCTCAAAAATAATAAGAATCTTTTGAAATTATGCTAGTTTTGAATCTTTCCGTAATTAATAAATGGTATACCTTTGAAGTTATTGTTGACAAGAAAATGTCTCATGATACTGAAATAAAGAGTTGTAACTTAAAAGCATGAAACAAAATCTCAATGTTTGTATATTCAACTTTCAAAGCTCAAAGAGATCGTATCATTTTTCCTCTGACATGCAATCCAGTAATGACGAATATTTCTAAGTGTTTTTTTCTCTCTAAATACTCTTATCAACAACTCAATATATCAAAAAACAATTTGACATGAACCAGACGAAACCTAATCCTGCTATCATAAAACTATAACAGTATAACGTGATTTGATAATAGAATGATTGAGTTCCTCCCATGTAATTTGATACATGCTGTTAAGCCTCCAACTAAAAATAAATTTGTGTTGATCAATAAATTTTCATATTTTGCGTGGACATTTTCATTGGAACAGATTAACTTTTAATAATATTTATATACAATTAGAATTTTTGCGAATCTGTGCGTTATTATTTTTATTACATATGCGGTTGCCAACTTTGCTCTACAAATACCTCCAATCGAACGTGACGATAACATTGCAATAAAATCAATGGTTGTATTATTTCAAATTGAAATTCGATCTTTCCTCTGTCGAATAGTGTTATATATCAAGGTTCAAGTTCATAATTGTTTATAAGAGACTCGATAGGCCAAAGCTCCCAAAGGATATCTTATAGATATTCTCACATCTACAAAAGGTTTAATTTTTTTTTAAGTTAGTTTGCAACAACACGATTACTGAGAACCTGGATTTCACTTTGTACTCAATTATACTTCATTTGAAAAAATTTACGTCCAGGTTTCGATTTAACGATGATTACGAATGTAGCAAAATCTTTCTTAGTTATAGCAACGAGTGACTCCAAGAACACTACCCGGTTTGTCTAGGTGCTTCGGACTTCAGAAAACCCCAACTTTGGGGTCCCAAACCAATATTGTATTGATTATAAAAGATACAGTAATCTGACAGACGGCCAGATACTATAATAGGGCTCTTTTCTATTCTCTTTTGCTGGACATTGTAGGGAAGATGATAGGGGCTCGTATCAGACCATTCAGAATTGAAATCTTTGAGAAATTTATTTTTATTCGAATACATGTTATTTGGGAATTTGAAGCATGTATTACATTTTATTTGGAGGCAATAAAACTTTGATCAACACATAGACATAATACAAACTCTGTTTTGGTGTGAAATTTGGGAAGTAGGTGCTCTTTTCTAAAGGATTGATAACTAAAACATAATGAAAAAGAGAAAAAGAACTTAATTTTGAGCTCCTTTACTTCATTGAATGCCGCTATGAGCACTTAGCAACCAAGTTCAAGGGTTGTCACTTGATTTTGCATACTGGCTCATGGTTGGCGCCACTAATGAAATGCCAAGCAAGAAAATCAACCTCAGTATTTAGTTAAGCTATCAGAAATACAGAATTAACTTCAGAAAATTTTTGCGTATTAATTTTTTACATCTTTCGAAGAAAATTATCTCAACAAGAATGCCGCGCTGGGTTGGTTTCTGTTTCCGGTGATAAAGTACCTCATCAGTCGACAATTTTTCGGTGATATGGAGAATTTAATCGTTGACAAATAAGTCTTGTCGACAAGCCAAGTTCAGATCCCCCTCAGGCAAATGTTGATGTCGTGCGCAAACTCATCAACAAAGATCGAAATGTGAGGTAACGCGAGATTGAAGCATCATTGAAGATTTCAAAGTCTTTGATTTGAAAAAATGGTCATGTGGAATCATGTGTGAAAAATTTTGTTTCCTCGGCAGAACAGAAGTAAACTAGGGTCAATTGATGTCAGAAAACTCTAGACCGATTCAACGCAGGCAATACTGAAAATGTGTACAGCATTGTCAGTAGTAATAAATCGTTTTACTGATATGAACCAGAAAATTAACATCGCCAAAAAGATGGTCACAACATTTGTCTCAAAAGCAGATCATTTGACAACAGTCTCTCTGCAAGATCAAAGAACTGTTACTGCTGGTTGATTATCAACCATTTGTTTGCCGGTAGTAGTTGCTGATCTTCGAAAAACTTACCCTGAACGACGATTTATCCTCCACCAAGACAATGCAAGTCCGTACACAGCTCGCAAGACTATTGAATTTTAAGAGTAGCATAACGTTAAATTATTGGACCATTCTCCTTGCAGTCCCAACCTAGGTTTCAACGATTGTTTTACTTATTCAAAAATTTTGAAATGGACTGCATATTTACAGGTTTTAGTCACCAGAAGGATCAGTTGACGCATTCATGACTACAATGCAAATCCAAAAAGACAGTCCTAATAGGGAATACTGTTTTCTCAAAGATCCATTCAAGCAGTAACAGTACACAAGGTGTCATATGATTTAGGGAACAATCAACTGGTTTCTACAAACTTCTCTTTAAACTTTACATCTAATTTTTCTTTCTCTGTCTCCCTAGTTGGGAGAGAAATTGGATGTAAATTCCAGAAAGAAGTAAGTAGTAATCAGACAGCTGCTGCATTATCATTTCATGTATTTTCTCCAGCTTAGAGGATCCACTCAATTTTATGTCTAGGAACCTCATGTTTTAGACATTTCTCACAAATTTTCAATTAAGAAGCTCCATTAAATATTGTATCTAGGGGCGTCAACCTACACTGCAAGAATGAAGAAAATATTAATTTTCATATATAATATCATAAGTGGTCAAATTTTACCGGAAAAATTTTTAGATTGTTACGAGAGCTTGTTGCTTAGCAATTTATTGAGTGATTTTTGATCAATATCACGAAATAAATTGATAGCAAGCTCTCGTAACAATCTAAAAATTTTTCCAAGTTAAATTTAATCACAAATGGTATTCGGAAGATTATTTTTCCCATCCAAATTCATCAATAGATTCCAGAGACTGGACTCTGAATCTGCTCATTTTTACATTCAATCTGTCTGTCAGTTTGACAGATGCTGAATCAACGCGGCTGAATATTCTTTGTTTTGTATATATAACCAACAGACAAAATTTCCAAAAAATTTCCACTTGAAAACCGTGTTGGTTGTACCACGTGACGTCGAATGGTGCAATTCTATTAGTCGAAATTTGGATGATAAAAATAATCATATATAATACCACAAGAGCTTCGAAATTATCGGATATTTCTCGATAGGTTCGTTGCAAACAAATGAACGTGTCAAGTTTTCCAGGTTAAAAAATCAAGAGCGCGTAGCGCGAGTGATTTTTCTGGAAAACTTGACAAGTTGATTTGTTTGCAGGGAACCTTGAGATAAATATCAGATTAATTTCGGAGTTCGAGTAGTATTCGGGAGATTATTTTTTCCATCCAAATTCATCAATATATTCCAGAGACTTGACTCCGAATCTGCTCATTTTTACATTCAATCTGTCTGTCAGTTTGACAGATGCTGAATCAACGCGGCTGAATATTCTTTGTTTTGTATATATAACCAACAGACAAAATTTCCAAAAAATTTCCACTTGAAAACCGTGTTGGTTGTACCACGTGACATCGAATGGTGCAATTCTATTGGTCGAAATTTTGATGGTAAAAATAATCATAAGAATTTTTTTTTCTGTCAATGATATAGTAAAATTTTTGAGCTCATATTCATGAAACTCTAGTAATAAGTTTTGAAGAGTACAAATATTCTGGATTTGTAGCCTGAAAATCGAAGGATCAATCCTGGCCTAAGTCTATTTTAGGAACTAATTTTTGACAATCTTATCATTTCTAGGTTCAAAAATGACATCTAGATGTTTTTTCTTCATTTCAAGGCACATTTAATTGTTAGTCCCAATAATGAGTAAAACATGAGAGCTTGTTGAGATTAATCTATTATTCGAATCAGAGCCATCAGAACATAGTCTTCAACATACCTTCTGCAATATAAAATGTAAAAGAAAATCAGGTACAACACTTGACAATTTTTACATCAAAAGATGCGCTAATGCAGTGTTTTTCAACCTTTTTTGGATATACAACCCCTTTGCAAGTGAAAAAATTCTGGTAACCCCCTGGGATGTTGATAAAACAATATCAGTAATCAAATAGGACGTATTTGATGTGAACTCTATTGACGGGAAGCCTTGAAAACTTGACTATTTAGAATCATATATGAAGACATGGGTACGTTTCATCAAAATCTGAATATTTCAACTAAGACCAAGGGCGAGAACAGAACATTCTAAGAATAAAATAAAATGATTTCCCACACAATTTTATACAGAATTATATATGAATCTTCTCCTTGCATTTAGAAGATCGTCAAAGAAATTGCAATGGAACAATCGTTGGTAGCAAGCTCTCAAATTCGTAGCATGATACAGAGCTTGCCTAATTTGGAAGATAAACTTTTAAACTATTCACCAAAACTGAGCTCTGAATCTGACAATGGGCATAGATGGATGTACCAATACGTCAGTACAACTGGCTGATCTGACCACGAAGATGAAAGAGAATCTCACGGAATTTGCTGCTAATGGCAGATTGGCGTCTTCTAGATGAAAAAATGAAAGAAAGCTATTCAGAGCCGGCAAGGCAAGCTTTTAAATAATCAGTGCCAAGACAAAGGTGGGTTTTACTTGAAACTTTTTTCAAATTTCTTGCATAAATCTAGAATGGTCAGCTATATCATATTGAAAATTAGTGTTTGAACCTATTGTAGCATCAAAATAGTTATCTACTATTTTTGTATCAATCGGCTGAGCCAGTAATGCAGTTTATATGTATAACAGACATTCAGAATTTGCCGTATAAAACAATCAGTTTAATTGAAATGATGAGGTAGGCAATGATAATCTGTTCTCAATTTTTTGATTTTGTTTGACATTGTACATGTCAAAATATTATTAAAATTATATTAATCTTAATCTGAAGTGACAGACAGCTTCATTGAATAAATTTGTGTATATCAAATGGTGTACAAGTAAGTCACGTCAGATTTTCCCTTTCTGTCAATAATTTAGTAATATTCTGAACTTATATCCATAAAATCTCTATAGTAATAAGGTTTAAGGAGTACAAATATGCTGGATTTATAGTCTAAAAGTTCGGCAATCGATCCTAGCCCAAGACAAGAAGTCAGTATAATTTTTACTAATAATAAACTCTGTGGCATACTTTCTACAAGAACCAACTGCACCTCGGGGCTTAGAAAATATCAATCAATCAGCCATTGTCCTCTAAGGATATTCTGTCCCATTCGTTTCGAGGAGAAGGCTCTTTGAGGAACTGATTTGTGACAATCTTATCATTTCTAGGTTGGAAAATGACATTTGAATGTTTTTTTTTTCTTATTTCAAGGCACATTGAATTGTGATTCCTAATGATAAGGAGAACATGAAGACACGTTGAGTCTCATTTATTAGAAAATGGGGGTCATCAGAATACAGTCTTCAACATATCTTTTGCAATATAAAATGTATAGACGGAGAGCCAGAGTATACAAATAGTATTTTGCTCATAAATGAAAGTTATGACAGTCAGTCAGCTAAAAGTGGGGACAGAGCTGGTCAGTCAACCGTAATGTATGTATGTTGTTTGACATTTCGAATCAATCAATGTCCCTTTTCATGTTTCTATGATATTTCGCATCCTGCAATAAAATAAAGTATATTGGTATCATAGCAACATCAAAAGTGATATTGATTGATTCAAAATGTCAAAATACATAAATACATTGCGGCCGACTGACCAGTTCTGTCCCCACATTTAGCTAACTGACTGTCATAACTTCCATTTATAAGTAGGTAATATACTATTTGTATACCAATTTTCAGCCTTAGTGAATTCATTTTATTACCGTGGCAGAAACGACAACCACTGTGATAAACTATCAAAAAACTGGGCTTAGTAAATTCAGACTTTTTTTTGCTCTGACTCTTGGACTATAAGAGAAAATAGGTACAACACTTGCCATTATAATGTTTACATCATAATATGCATAAGTATTGACGAATAACAAATCCAAACCAGTACATTTATAGTAAACATATAAATCGTGACTCAATTTCTGGTCTGTTTTCTCGACTGATCGGTGGAAAATTTGCAATCAATTTAAAATTAACTTTCTGGTGAGCTAGAGACTTGAATCGGAGTTTCAGCCACTTCCCAGTTATCCAGATCGTTTAAACCTTCAGAAAAGCTCAGTTTCCGATGACAATATAATACTCAAATAATTGTGGCATGCCTTAACTTCGGGAATATTAATATAATAGCATGCAGGCAAGTGTACTTAGTGACGTATGGAAGCAGATTGCGCGCTTTGTTAGCTTATTATGACAGGATTTGAAACTCTAATAGCAAAACTGATGCATCAAGGAACAAAAATTATATTTTTGAGAAATTTTTAGTTTCAAACATACAAATATTGGAAAGTGGAGAAAAAAATGGAAGAATCATCTAGATGATGGAAGCGCATTTTTGACAGCTAATGAATGCTTGTTGCCTCAGAGATTTCGCAAAAAACCATCTCTCACAATTACTGAGATTGAAATCAAGCAGTTTTGGCAAACTTACGAAACAGCAGCTTCCATTTAGTACTAGTTTCAAGTTGACAGTATGATAGGTACATAATTTATGCATGTACAAACTCGAAAATATCTTTTATTCTTCATTGTTTAGTTATTGACTGACAGGAGGTCAAGTGCTGTACCTTAAGAGTAAAATTTGCTCTTTATCAAAGCTATATAAAAGAAATACATCAAAATTAAACAAATTTTCAACCAATAATACTGATTCAGTCTAATAAGCTTCAAATTAGCGTCAAACAAGTCATTGAATGAATCTCGGACAGATTTGACAACTGTACATAATAATAGTGACACCCCCGGCTGAAGTTGTAACTAAATTTTCATCTACTTTAATAAATCTTAGTTGCCATATCCCTAATGTCATATATATCCATGGGCATTGTTTCACTTGAAACAAGTAATCGAATAATTTAATCTTCCACAATCACTGAGCTTGAATTAAAGCAATTTGTGCAAACCTACAAAATAGTAGCTTTTATTTAGTACCAGTTTCAAGTCTGTAAATAGTATAGTTGCTAAGAACTCAGCGTCACGCCAGCCAGACAACCAAAGTGAATATAATAGCGCTTCTTAGCGCATTTTTTGGAGAAAAGCTGGCTGGCTGGCTGGCTGGCGTGACGCTGAGCTCTGAGCAACGCTACTATTTACAGACTTGAAACTGGTACTAAATAAAAGCTGCTGCTCTGTAGGTTTGCACAAATGGCTTTAATTCAAGCTCAGTGATTGTGGAAGATTAAATTATTCAATTACTTATTCCAAGTGAAACAATGCCCATAGATATATATGACATTAGGGATATGGCAACTGAAATTTATTAAAGTAGATTAAAATTTAGTAGCAACTTTAGCCGCGGGTGTCACTATTATTATGTACAGTTGACAAATCTGTCCGAGATTCATTCAATGACTTGTTTGACGCGAATTTGAAGCTTATTAGAATAAATTATTATTATTGGATGAAAATTTGTTCACTTTTAGTGTATTTTTTTTTATATAGCTCTGATGAAGATCAAATTATCATTTTAAGATACAGCATTTGATCTCCCGTCAGTCAATAACTAAACAATGAAGTTTAAAAGGTATTTTTGAGTTTGTATATGCATAAATTATGTACCTATCAAATAGTCAACTTGAAACTAGTACTAAATGGAAGCTGCTGTTCCGTAAGATTGCCCAAACTGCTTGATTTCAAGCTCAGTAATTGTGAGAGATGATAATTTGCGAAATCTCTGAAGTAACAAGCATTTATGAACTGTCAAAAATGCGCTTTCATCATCTAGATGATTCTTTCATTTTTTCGGGAAAATGCGCTAAAAATATTAAAAGGGCAGTCTCACCAACTTTAGTGAAATTTATCTGCAGGATATTTTGTGTTGGTAATCAAGGAAATTGATCCAAAATGATGCTCGTAGAATCGTATAATATAATTCTTGGATGAATTTATCTGACGTTGGTGAAACTAGTACTAGATTTTTGAATGCACTAGTAAGTAAAGAATAATTTTGGTACCAGCCAAATCAAATGCGCTCTACAAGTCAGAGTAAAACAGTTAATGATCATTATTGTTTCAAATTTGACTCAAAGTTCACAAAATTGGGGTCAAATTACATCAAAACGTATTCCGAAAAGAAAAAATATATTTAAATAAATGGGAATGCATGCATTTCCTAATCAAGCAATAGATACCTCTTGTAATTATCGCAGCTGTGAATATCAGATTCAGATATTTATTGGATTTGCAAAGTAGTAATAAATGAATCAAACAATAATTCAAACTGCCATGGTGATAATAAAAGTCTATTGATTCAAAAATATATTCGTGTGTTTTCCAAGTGTAGATAGCATCAAAAAACATCTCCCTTAAATAAACCTAGAGAGGAAGAGTTCTCCAAATGAGATTATTTTTCGTAGATTGTTCCTTTTCCAAGTTTTTGTTCCGTGTCAACAAACCATCTACAAACCGGAAATGAAAAAATCTTAGAAGAGAAAAATTCAATAAAGAGTTCCCAAGAACACAAAAGCACAAATAGCTAAATAAATATGAAAAGTGCAATTCAGGGAGAAAGAAAACAGAAAAAGGTAGTTTTGGAAGTACCTACACTATAATAATAATCCAAGAAAGTGCTTCTTCAGAAGAGCATTTTCTAATGCACTTAACACTAAAACACTGACTCACTCACTACTTCAACGAAAAATTGCGGTCTTGAACTATCTATGGAATCACTTTAGTTCGTAGAAGTATTTGAAATAGAGATTGTTTGAAGTATCCAATATTTTACATTTCTGATTGTGTGTTTGGTGGAGCAAATGTTGAATTGTTCTCGAATAAGTTCTTTCTTTGTACCTAACAAACTCAGGTTTTCTTTTGAGTGCAGTACTTTGTAATATTTCTGTTATCAATGTCTGTTTGCTGATTTTATGTTGTCCTGATTCTTCAAGAATGTTACTTCGAGTTTTAAATTCAAATTGCAGATTTAAAATTGACCAATTCAAATCTCCTCACAAATTAATTGGATGGTATTTTCCCACAGTTAGGTACCTCAATATTTTGAGTTTTAATAAATGTATGTTGATTAGTCAATTTTTTATTCAATATTATTACCAGAATAACCTGACACAGCAAATGCTTCAATCAAAATTCTAATGACAAACTGCAAAGTTCTCAATCAACTTCTGTAATGCACAGGATATGATCTCAACTTGTAATATCAGCAGGACAGTTTTATGATTGTCAATATTTACATAACTTCTGATTTGTTGGAAAAATATGCCAATTTTTCGCAATGATTGTCACTTTGATTAATTTCACAACTCTTGTGTCAAAATTTGAGGGATTTGATTGATTGGCAATCTATTGTAAACTTCCTGCCCTTCACATCTTCCTCCAAAATCACTTGTCACACCACACACAATATTTCTCTTGCTTCAAATTTGTTTTGATGTTACTTCTCTCCAAAAACCTCTCTCAGCTATCAATAAATTATCGGCAATAGATCGAAAACGGCTCAGGAATCTGTCGGAACAATCTCGCGACGTTAAGTTACGTGTTTCGCGGCGTAGGACACTCTGACGTTGGGCGTCCTCGCGTTGAGCACGGCGACGGTCGACTGGCCAATCGGGGGCGGACGCCAGAAGGCTGACTCACGCAAGCGCATTGGAAAAGCGTCGGTGGCGTCGCGATGCTCGGTATAGCGAGGTGAGATGACAGTGGAGCAGTGGTGAGCTGGATGTTGGGAGGTATGGTGTAGGAGAAATGATTGGGAAATTACTATTTCATTAAGATGGGCTCATTGTACACAACCACAATTTATTTCCTACCACTTCATATATTCTGAGAACCAAAATAAAGCTAAATAAAGTACATCGAGATCAATTAGGGTTACTAGATTCCATGCATGATTTATGGATTTTAGCTCAATTTCTGAAGCAATAAACTAACGCTGGTCCAGTCCGACCACTTTTTCTATTTTCAATTTAGAAGAGTCACATATATACCCCTATACGATCACATCAAATTTGCTGTTCATTTTGTACTGTGTGATTCGCTTCAATGCACAAGTAGAATCCTAAGAGAATGGGATCGGTTTGCATTTCGCAGTTGTACGTATGAGCCCACTGGACGCGGTTCCTTTCTAAGCCACACGTTTGGATCGTTCGTGTGAAACCAGACGAGCTCGATTTGGCAACTTTCAGTATCTTTTCGCGCCCAATGAACGGGCAGCTTCAAATAAGCCTTTCGTTCCGTGGGAAGATAATTGAACGAAGTCTGGTTTTTCCTCAATATGTACAACTTAATTGAACCATAACCGACCCTTGGACGAACTAGATATAAGCCCGTGGCTTACCTCATTCTAACTCTTATCACCTGCCGTCGTGAATGTAGATTTCTGCTAAAATTACGTTTGAAAAATGGACTTAAATCTTTGAAGACTGGAATACCGATTCTGGAGAACAAGAATTCAACTCTGTGCTCAAGTTACAAAGCAAGAAATGAAAACTGTGATGGAGACACAGTGCAAAGAATCATATAAGTTCATCTTTCTATAAAAATAAGATGTAGATAATGATGACAAGAATTGATAGTACAAGACGAGATGGGAATATGTCAATGTCAATTCGATATATCTCATGTTGCGCTTGAGCTCTGCGATATTTTTTTGTCCCAAAAATAAGATATAGTGCTGTAAGGGCGACATATAGAAATTCTGGAAGATATTAATTAGGACATGAAGCTGCTTGCCAGATGAAGAAAGAGCTGAAAAAACCGTCGGAAGAAGAACTGAAGAGTTTGACGAAGGGAAAACTGTAGAGATATTTCTAGCAGTGCAAGAACATGGCGAAAATGTCTTATGTGAAAAGGAGGGAAGAGAGGGAGTACTTTGAAGAACACAAGCGACTCTAGTGCTCTGCATGTACCAAAATCTCCAACATAATACTCAAGTATCTTCTTATTTGCGATATCGAATCCTCTGCGATTTTTTTTGTCTCAAAATAAGATAGTGTTGCAAAGGTGACATTTAGAAGTTCCGGGGTATATCGAATCGGAAACGAAGTTACTGAAGAGCCTACTTAGAAAAAAAGTAAAGAGTCTGACGGAGAAAGGATTAAAAACCTGACAGGGAAAGAGCCAGACGAATGAAGAAATGAAAAGTTGGCAAAGGAAGAACTGAAGAACTGACGAAGGAAGATCTGAAAAACCGGCCAAAGAAAGGATGAAAAACATGACGGAAGAAAAACTCAAGAGCTTGGCGGAAGAGAAAATTGAAGAAATGTCTCTACTTGTGCAAAAAAGCGAGAAAAGCTCAAAAAAACAAGTAACTAATACTCTGCATGTGTCAATATCTCCAACCATCTTATTCACATAATTAAACTCTCTTCAACTCTCTCTATCTCTAAAATGTAAAACTTTGCTATAAGGGTGGCATTCAGGAAATCAGGAGAATATCAGATCTGGAACGGGATCGCTGAGGTGCCTGACAAAGAAAGAGCTGAACAGCCTGACAGAGGAAGAATTGAAAAGTCTGACGGAGAAAAGTTGAAGAGCCTGACGCAAGAAACAGTGAAAAACCAGCGAAGGAAGGATTGGAGAGCCGCCGTAGAAGAAACTGGGAAACCGGACTAAGGATGAATTCAAAAACTTGTCGGAGGGAGAGTTGAGGTATGCGAAAACAAGTTAAAAACGTATCATGTAAAAGGGAGGGAGTACTCTAAAGATAACAAATAATTATTAACCTACATATGCCAAAATCACCAAAATAATAACGGACAACTAAAAATGCAAGATAGTGCTCCGGGCACGACATTTAGGGGATCTTCAGACTATCAGAGCAAGAACAAGGTTATTGAAAAGCCTGACAGAGAATGAACTGAAGAGCCTGACGAAAGAAAAATTGAAAAGCCTGAAAGAAGAAGAATAGGGAAGCCTGATAGAAGAAGAGTTGAAGGGACTGACGAAGAATAAAATGGAAAGTCAACGAGGGAAAAACTGAAGAATCGGCCAAGAAAGAACTGAAGAACCAGACGAAGAAAAAATTGCAAACCTGATGAAGAGAAAACTGAAGAGCCTGGCGAAAGAGGGACTGGAAATATGTTTATAGCAATGCAAAAAGAAATCAAAAACGTCTCATATAGAACAAAGGAAGCACTTTGAAGATAACAAGTTATTATTAATCTACATATGCCAAAATATGCAACAGTGATTGTCAAATTGAAGCCACTGCGTCTTTTTTCGTCGTAAAAAGGCAAGATTGTGTTTGGAGGGCGGCAATCAGGAAATCTGGAGAATATTAGATCAGAAACGGCTTTGTTAAAGGGGCTTGACGGAGGAAGAACTGGAATGCCGAACAGAGAGAGAGTTAAAAAGCAGGACAAAGGAAGAAGTGAAAAATCGGCGAAGGCAGAACTGAAGAGCTGGCAAAGGAAGAACTGAAGAGCTGGCGAAGGGAGAACTCAAGAACCGGACGAAGGAGGGATATGAAAGCATGACGGAGGAAAAATTGAGAAGCCTGGTGCAGGAAAATTCGGAAAGATATTTCTACCAGTACAAAAAGGCAAGAAAATTTCAAGGGGAAAGAGAGCTTTGAAGAAAATAAGTTACCATAATTAGTATGCATGCAGCAGTATCTTCAACATAGTGACTAAGAATCATTTTATTCGTGAGTTGAAACGTGTGCGACTTTTTTTGTTCCCAAAAGTACAAGATTTTGTTCTGAGGGTGTCATTCAGGAAAACTGGGAAATATTAGATCAGAAACGAGGTTGCTAAGAAGTCTGACTAAAAAAGAACTGGAGAGCCTGCCGATGAAAAATTTGAAGAGTCTGCCGGAGGAAAAATTGGAAAGTCTGATAAAGGAAGAGTAAAAAAGCATGACAAAGTAAGAAGTAGAGAGTCAGCGAAGGAAGAACTTAAGAGCCGAAGCAAGAATAATCAAAGATCTGGACGAAGGAGAAGTTGAAGAACCCGACAAAGGAAAAATTGAAAAACTTGACGTAGGAAGAGTTGCAGAGCCTGACGGCAGAGGAATTGTAAAAATGCTCCTAACAGCATGAAAAAAGGATAAGTCTCTTATATAGAATGGAGAATGTACTGTGGAGAGAACTAGTGACTATTATTCTGCATGTCAAAATCTCAAAGTTCAAGATTGTGATTTCAAGGCGATATTCAGAAAAACTGGAAGGTGTCAGAGAAAAAACGAGGTTTGTGAGTAGCCTGATGGAAGAAGAATTGAAAATCCTGATAGACGAAGAATCAAAAAGTTTGAGAGCGGAAGAATTGAAGAGCCAGACAAGAGAAGAAATGAAAAATCGGCGAAGAAAGAACTGAAGAGCTAGTGCGGCAAGAACTGAAGAGCTGACAAAAAATTTAAGAACCGGACGAAGGAAGAAGAGTTTGATGGAGGAAGCACTCATGAGTTCGGCTGAAAAAAAACTGAAGAATCTGGCGAGGGAAGAACTGAAAAGCCTTACAGAAGAAGAGCTGAGGAGCCTGTCAGAGAAAAAACCAAAGAGCTTGCCAGAGAAAAAGATGGCGAATATGTTCAATGTAGAATTTGGGGAAAGAAGCACATTAAAAAGGACAAGTGACTTTATTATTCTGAAAATTTTGAAGACTTGAACAGTCGATGAATAATCACGTCAGCGGAACAGCAGCATGAAGCTTGTGAATTAAACTTGAAACACTAGAAACGTTAACAAACTTTATGACAGACTATGAAAACTGAGTGAGAGTTATGTAACTCTCCATCTACTTACAAATTAGTTAGAAACAGAGCAACAAGGAACATTAAAAAAAATCAGTGGTATCGAATTATTGAAACGATTCTATGGCTTCTTACAAGTTTCAAGTTCGAACAGTGATATATCGACGAGCGGCAACTTGGTGAACATTTGCCTCAGCTATAGCTCTGAAATTGTATAATCAATAACTATTGTATAAAAAAACTGCTTCATGGAAATCTAATCACAAAAGTCTCTCCTGGTCTCATTACACTCTTGCAACTTTAAGTAACTCGAATCCGATTTGAACTTGTGCTTTGATAGATCGCCTAGCTTTGAAACTTTAATTTCAATATACTCTAATTAGATAGTTAATTGTCACATAAATTTTTTATTTTTGTCATTATAAGATTATTATAAGTTTCTCTGCTCTTCCTCTAGTTTCCTCATCGCTTACTAATCTTCGACATGGCTGCTTAACGCTTACCGTGTTAATTGGTACAACCTCGCTCTTTCCTCACCACTACCAACACCCTGACTAATTAGGTTCTGTCGATCTGAGAACTTTACATAGGTCCATCGGATTGATCCACCTCGCCAACACCACTGTCACGATAAAGTGACGGACACGTGAGCAGGGACTCGAGGACAGAATTAGCAAGGGCGATAAAGGTGGGAATTTTGAGTGGATTTTATGATAAAAGTTTTTAGTGGGGTTTTATGTTGGTACTTAAATTGGTCGCCACATGTACGATGAAAATACATCAATAAAGCAATATGAGCGGTGGTGTTGAGTTTATTGGCGGATAAGGCACAGAATTATTTTGTATTAATCACAAGAGACTTATTTTATAATAATGTAGTACGAGATATTTAATATATTCATTATTTCAGAAACCAAGTAAGTAATTATTTTTGTCTTCAAATATAAGTTCCCTGTCTCTTTGATATAAATGCATTCTGCTCTTATTCTTTCTATCTCTTTCTCTTCCTATTATTGCATTGTATTCTGCAACAGGCATCCCGACGTCTCTCGCGTCCGCCTGCTTGGCGTCTTGGCTTGTTGCTTTTGCTTCTCGTCCTGGCCGCCAGGTGGCACAGCTGTCTCCCTAGCCTCCCACTACAAAGTGATGGATGATGCTATGGTTTAGATTCGCGCATCAACTCCGTGATGTAAATGCGCAGTTTTGGCTAGGATTTTGATCATGGGAATATAGATGCAGAGTAGAGAGAGCTCTAAACGAATAAAGGTGCTTTGGAGCAGAACAGAATCTCAGACTAAGTGAAAACTATTATTCAGTTTCTACCGAAGGAACACTCCTTGTTCTCAGCAAACATTTCAGAATACATTTCTAAAATTGAGAGCTGGTAACATTTTTCCTTTATTGATGGAGAAGTGATATTTCTGTTTCTAGACTTTTCAACTAGAGTTCCAAGGTTTATAGAACTCTCTGAATTATGTGAATTCAACTGCAGATACCTTGATTAATGAAACATACTCTATTTATATGGTCAAAGCATTTACCCATCACATGCATTAATACCACGGGAGCTTCTAAACTCAAAGTGAATCTGTTGGTGTAAGTTGGGCTTTAGGATGACCAGAATGGTGCAAATGGACTGAAGGGACTGTGGATGAAATAGGGATGATTTGATTTTGAATTGTAGAATTTCAACAAGAGGATATTATAATGTAGTTAGTGTAAATCAAAGGATTATTACGTTAGGGACAAATGCATTTAGTCTGAATCTAAAGGGAAATGCTGTTACTTATTGTAAGAATCTAACCAAATATTGATAATCTAATAGCTAATATTATAGAACTGGACTAGTTTCGCAGTGATTTCATGTTTGGTGCCTGTATTTAAACAAATTATAGGTAAATTTGTTTAATTATTTTCGGGTGTGAGCTCCATCTCTTCACAGTCGATCACGCCTCCAGCCCGTTTGGAAGATTGGCTTTTTTATATCCTTCACGGCCTGCACCAAACACTCAACGCACAGGACCCGCGAAATTGGAAAGTTTTCAATGGAGAGGAGTGTGGAACCGCTAGTCCTAGCAATGCGACCGTCTCGACGCCGCAGATCGAATATTGAAAAGACGCGACGCAGTCTCTAGAATGCGAACACGCTCGAGTTAATGACCCGACTGTGTTTTGTCGCACGGTGAATGTTGATATAGGTACGAGGGGACCACGGAGAGTTTTATTATAGGGAAATCTAACGAAATCGGGAAATGGGGTGATATACTGGAAGAGGGATTAATTGACTTTTGTTCTGTTCCCGTATTGAGGGAAGCAAAATCAAATGATGCTCCTTCTTGAATTTCTGTATAGACTCAGGTTTGATGTTTTCCGTACTAAAATATGTCCATGACCAATATATTTTCAGTAATTTCCTTTTACTGCTCTTGTGCAATCATTCTCAATTCGCTCTCAATTCCTCCCTTCGAGCAAACTCTTAAATCTCTTCGCACAAACACATCACTAACTACGGGCAAATACCAACAGCCAACAAGGAAGTTTTTCAACTGTACCCACACACCAATTGATCTCTATTTATCTTTCACGGGGCAATCTTTCTAGGTTTGGTTGGCCAGCAGAGCAGTACGCACCCTTATATCTAAATCTCTAGGGTCTAATTAACAAGGCGGGAAGTAATTCCACTAACTTTAACGCGCCCCAAACAAAAATATTGAGCTAAGTTTTAAATTTTCAAACGTTGAAACCTAAATATTCAAGAAATTGTTGGAAATCAGCTTTGCTGTCGTTCATGTCCATGGTCAGAAACACGCGTTGTCCATAGAAATAGATGCGTCGCTCACCGGCGCCGCGCCGGCCAACGAACTTTTGTGTTAAATGACTAGACTAGTATTATTAGAAGTTGAGTGACACTGACGTTTCTGAGACAGTGTTTATTTTCATCCCTTTTATATGACTTGACCTTTGGAATTATGATATGTTAGTGAGGTTATTGATAATAAACGCGTAATCGAGGCGATTGCGTGCGCTTTAAAAGCGTAACGCGAACCCAGTAAAGCGTTTAGTATGTGTTAAATAACAAATTATCTCTTTGATTATCCAGTCCGCCTTCAATACGCCCTGTGCTGGGAGGGTATTGGAGTATGGCAAAGAACACATGAACAGACTGCTGGCAATTCACAGACAAATGAAATCTATCTGAATTTTTCCTTCAATTAAATTCAAATAAAGCGCTTTCGACTCAAGTTCCTCAGAAACTTACAACCTAGATAATTCGAAGCGGATCAAATTTGGATGACATAAAGATACACCTATACACACTCAAGCCCAGTTACACGGTTTTATCTTAAGCGGATCTAAATTACCGAAGTAATGGTTGTAGACACAAACGTAACTAAGATAATTAAACTACATTTAGGATAAACCAAAGATTGTGTAACTGGGCTTTAATTTCAAAAAGATCAATTTGTTAGCTGCCTTCAATTTGTTTCTATGTTGTTTGGTTTATGGGTTACTGCTATTTAAAAGCAAATAGTCGGAGAGCTGGAAACAAGAATCTGCAAGAGTTTTGTAATAGCTCATAATCCTATATGGTGTAGTACTAAAAGTATACACAGGTAATGGGACATCTGGTGATGGCGCGCTTTGAAGTATGGTCAATTATAACATGCACTATAAGTGTTTTGTAAAATCTGATAACTAGCGCCAAGCTTGTTTGTAGTCTAAAAAAAACTTAAGAAAGGGGTCAGACGCCATAGTTGAGGGATGCAGCGAGTTAGCACGTCGCTTGAGTTGGCGTAATAATGATGTTGGTACAAGAGTTTAGAAATGGCTGAAAATTCGTTGTCTAAACATATATTACACATGATTGAAGAAAATATATGATCAAACACAACATCTCATCATTCCACGGCTAGTCGGTTGCTATGGAAACAGTATGTCATCATTCTTATGTCACAACATTCCTTAATACTGATTTCCAGGATTCTACGGCTAACAGTTCTGAATTTATGCGCAAAGCTCCAAGATCTTCAAGTATAGTGCACTTTCGACTCAGTCGATCTCAATGAAAATAAGATATGAGCATCTGGGCAGTATTATCATCTTGAATACTGTATTCTAATATTCTACGTTCAATTGTTTTGGATTTATGAGGAAAATTAAAAAATGTTTCGAGTAAACTGCACTCCCAGCTTAGCCGATCACAATCATAATGCTAGGTGTACAACTAGATGCTATAAAAGTGCTTAATACAGAATCTTAATATTCTGCGTCTGATTATTTTAAATTTATGAGAAAAAATCGAACAGTCTTGAGATAGGAGATGATCATTTGGATGCTACAAGAATATCAAATACTAAATTTTAGTATCCTACGACTAATCATTCCAGAATCATGCGGAGAATTAAAAAAAAGTATCAGGTGAATTGCACTTCCAGTACAGACGATTGCAACCATAATGCGAGGTGCACATCAAGACCCTAGATCTTATACCAGTCTTTTATACTCAATTTCAGCATTATACGTTTGACGAATTCTGAGATTTGCGAGCTATGCACATACGTTCAAATGTACCGACATCAAGCCAAAAATAGTCAAAATGGATTCAGGGATGCTCAAAACGGATATATCCATTAAAATCCCAATATGTGAGTTTTGTTGGTTTCACAATATTTCCTTGTACTTTTAGACCGTCAGATAGTCGTAGATTTTAGTGCCTCCTTTTGTTTTTCATGCCTTCAAGAGATTTGATATGTATATTTGGAGTAATGCTGAAATTGAAGCTGGACCATGTGACCAACATAATGAAAATTAATTAAAATTGTATGAAAAAGCATGTTTTGATCTAATTTTGTCGCTTTTGTCTGTTATATTTATAAACTGCACTTCCGGCTTGGCCGATTGATACAAAAGTAGTAGATAACTATTTTGATGCTACAACAAGCTCAAACACTAAATTTCAATATGCTATGGCTGATCATTCTAGATTTATGCAAGAAAAAATTCAAGTGAAGTGCACTTTCGGCTTGACCGATTCATACAAAAATAGCGGGTAACTATTCGGATATTAAATCAAGTTCAAATACTGAATTTCAGTATCTTACGGCTGATCATTGTGGATTTATGCGAAAAATTCAAAAAAAGTTCAATGTAAAGTGCACTTCTGTTACAGGCGATTGCAACCATAATGCGAGGTACAAACCAGTCTTAAATATGAAATTTCAACATTATACAGTTAACCAGCTTTGAGATTTGCCTGTTACGCACGCACGCACGAACCCATGAACATACGTACCGAAATCAAGCCAGAAATAGTCAAAATGGATTCAGGGATGCTCAAAATCTCGATAGGTGAATTTTGTCGGTTTCACAATACTTACTTGTTACTTTGTACAAGTAAGTAAAAAACAGTAAGATCTCAATTTAATGGGACAGATGCAGTCAGCAGTCGCTCGAACTACAAATTGAAATTACGGATAAGAAACACGAAACTCCTCCTGTGAAATCTTCGCGCATCCGGAAAGAGATAGCACTTTGTGGTTGAACCGTGAACACAACCATGGTTCGTTTTCGGAATACTACTATTCGTATGCAGAGTTGGGCAATACTTAAGTATTTTTGTACTTAAATACCAATTTCTGAGTTTAACTAGTACTGAAGTCTGATATTGAAGTAGAAATATTTATTTTGTACCTAATACTTGAGAATTATAAGTACTAAAATTATAGCATATACTTCTCGACACCCGAAAGGGTATTAAGAGATATAAAAAGATTATATATTATATATATATTATTATATACTTAAGACTTATTTTTCTCGTAATAATCGCAAATAATATTGAAGTAGTTTACAAATAATTAAGTATTTGAAAAATACTTGAGTAATGTAAAAATACGTAAGTATCAGTATTGAAGTAAGAATAAAATTAAAATATTATTATATAGACTCAAGTTTGAGGGACTTTCGTGGGCAGTGGTGTTGTCGAGCCGGAACGCTCCGGAACGTCGTTCCGGTACTTCCTTTTTGGACAGGAACGCGTTCCGGAACTAGAGATGATTTGTGATGAACAGAATTGGCTGACGTATTCAAAAATGAGACCGCACAGAGCGGCCGCCTACCCAGAATCGGCCCTGTCTATATAATTATATATACGCATTCCGGTAAAAAAAAATTAGCACAACACCACTGTTCATAGGTAAAGTATCGTAAACAGGTAGGTGTTAGTCTTTGTGGGTGTGCGTGAGTGCAAAAAATATCACGAAAATGTAGGGTTGTCATGGTTCAAATCATGATTTAAATCGAGTAAAAAAATTACGATTTAAATCAATCAAAATTTCTTATTCAAATACCTATCGGATAAAGTCAAATAAAATTAATAGAATAATCATCAAGTTATAACCTAACTCAAACTTTTTCATAGGCAAATTAGTTTGGCCGCTTTCTGTGCCCAAGTGGATTCTAGACCAAATAATACAAATAATTTGTATACAAGTGATTAAATACTACATACCAGTAATTGAAATTGGATCATAATAATGAAAAGTATAATGAAATAATAACATAAAAATTGTAGAGTAGTAAAATAAAAAATCGAAGTTTTTTGTTCAAATGAAAAAATGTGATTTAAACCAAAACAAAATCAGATTTAAATAAAAAACATCAACTTCTTTCCAATCCTATAAAAAAGTACTTATACTTGAAAAATACTTATTTTGAAGTATTTTTGTCGTGAAAAACTGGTACTTTGTACAAGTACTTTCAAGCTAAACTTGGGAAAGTACTTAGTAACAAGTATTATCACAGTTAAAACTGGTACTTATACTTAATGACTTTGGGTCTGGTACTTGCCCAGCTCTGTTCGTATGTGCTTGACTCAAACTTCACCTGAGTCTGCTGAAAACATGACTTGAGACGTACCTATTTCAAAATTTTTTTACTCTTCCTGTCCTCTTTGAAATAGAAGAACTAATTAAGTGCAAATCGAGTATGACAGAATGAGAATTGATGAACTATTGACCATAGGCTACGTGCATGAAGTCTACTAGTGCCTCCAGCGGGCAATGGAGAACGATTGAACTCCTATTTTATCATTGTTTCATACCTATAATTTTTTAAATGTACTAATATTATTTAATTTAGCTGTGTGCGTATAATATAACTTACATAGCATAAAAGGTACGTTAAAATTATTCATTTTGAGTATTTTTTTCTTCAATTATAACGTATCTATTGAAGAAACCGTCTTAATTCGTTCCAATTGACAAGATAACCTCAAATTATGACGCCGATGATCTTGCGGATCGGGTTTGTATGTATATCAAACACTGTATCCATTTTACCGAGGAGGCATTGAAGAAAAACGTGAAATTAGTTTTGCCTTATTAAACATATTGAAGAATATGTTGCTGACAATATTAACAACAAAATTATCGCTAAGTTCATCCGACAAGCTTCTATTACTGAAACACCTTACAAATTAGAGAGAGGTGAATTCATAAATCCAAATCGATGATGAATTTTTCTAATTTCACAATTGAATTACAAACATCTTTGCTATATAGATTAATAATGAAAGACAAATAATACTCTATTCACCGCTTTGATCCACTTCAGTCGTTTTTTCATGTTATAACTGAGTACATGGAATCTATGAAACTATATTTTACTTGAATCATCCTTTACAGACCAGCCTGAAACAGAACGATCGTTCTTCTATGTTTTATATGCAATTATTTTCACTTTTAAACTACAGTGTTCAATGACAGCTCAATGACGTATTCTGAGAAATGGAGTTCGATGCTTACAATGGTGCTCACCATGAGCGCTCGCATCGATATTTGTTCAAACTCCGCCCCCTTGCATATAGCCTATAGAAGGCATCATCAAATAAGTATGCATGGTGACTTCGCCCCAACTTGGCCAAGCATTACTCAAGAACGAGATTGAAAATCGACTTGATAATTTAAGCAAGGCTCGAGTTCCGGTAGCCGTGATACAACGTATAATTTTGAGGCAAGCATTCACGGAAACGCAAAAAAACATCAGTTTTGGCAAGATACTTTCATCATGACAATGTGCCTGGCCCATTTAGCCTTACCAATTTGCAAGTGTTGTGCCAAAAGTCAGATAAATGTCTTTTATCAGCCTCCCTTCCAGATCTTGCCTCCTTCAACTTTTCGCTGTTTTGATACTACGGTTGCTATTGAGGAGACCTCGTGACAGGCATTGTAGGATATTCCAAAAGAAGCTTTCTGGAACTGTATGGCAAACAAGTGTGTTAATAGAGGAAATGAGAATTTTGAAGAAAAAACGATGAACGAATGGAAATGATTGTAGGGTAGGTCAGGTTGAATTTATCCACAGGGCGAATCGGAACGAAATAAGAAATTCGTTGATATTGGATACATTGCAAGGAGGTATAGGCTTATAAGTAACGTGGGAATCCTGCACTTTTCATCATAGAAAGTATTTTGTTACGACTAATTGGTTGGCGCAGACGAAAATCTTGTCCGTATCTTCGGCGCGCATTTAACTGCTGCATCTACAATTTGGTCGTCTTATTTCAGAGAGGAGTGTACGTTGACCGTAGGTATTATTGTCTGTTCAACTCCCTTGGTGCCTTCAATGTTTAATGTCCGACTTTTGTTGTATTTCAATCAAAATTTCTAGCAATGTATGTCCTGTCATTGTTATTTATGTCAGAGAAATTATTCTAGTTACTTGATGTAACTAGGAAATTTATTTGTTATTCTTCAAAATTATGCCTTCGAGCATTATTTTGGAACATAATTCCCTCGGGTATTATTTGTTACGTAATCACCTTGAAATCAATGTTATTATGACAACAATAATGAACTAGTCGGACAATTAAATAATTACCAGACTGTCAGTTCACAGCCTGTTAACTCGATTCTTTATTGACGTCTATCTAGACTTGTTTCTAACGTTCAAATGATGATTTTAAATTGAATTTGCTGCAAAATTATACAGGAGAATATTATAGCTTTTATTTAGATGTCAAAAAAAACATGTTAGAAATACGTGATCTAATATTTGACTTAGTGATTAAAGTTAACAATGCTTTATGCAACTGGGCCAATCAATCATACAATAATATGAAGGTCGTTTGATACGATGCATCAAATGCTGCATTATTCTATGTATTTCAATAGTGCATCTTGTTGTGAAGAAAATTTTGTGATTGACACAGTGTATTTCTCTCCGCGTCAGAATACAGCATTAAAATGCAAAACAAAATGTAGCATTAAAAAGTAAAAGCAGAATGCAGCATTGAATGCTGTCAAATGGCCCTAAAGTATGAAGTGAGATTTTACCTATTGTTCTAAGTAATTTGTTTATCCACCGTCATAGAATTGGATTCGATGAAATGTGTGCCAGATAAAAAGCTACGAGGGGTGTGATCTTAGGAAACGAGGCAAAAACATGTTCCAATCATAATTTTATGTTGATTAGTTTTCTTTGGAAAAAACGTGCACGGCCACAATTTCAGAATTGCATTCTACAGATGTTTTTATTGTCTAGCATTCATATTGATTCAGTCAAATTGAAAGTGAACGCCCGATCTAATAGATCACAGAGTATTGTAGCCAAATTATACGCTATGATTTTCGACGAAAAATCTGAATCCGAAGAGGTCAAACTACAATCATGTGGTGCGGAGAATAAACCAGAGGACCGGCTACAGAAAAACAGACTACAGCGAGCAGGGAACGTGGTATGGAGCACAGACCACGGGGTAAACACAGCTATTACCCAACCGCACCGCTATCAAATTGCACGTATCTGTCACACAAACACCAGAAGACAGACAAAGTATTAGGAAGAAACGAAAAAAAGAGTCTGAGACTGATTTATTGGTGAAGACATTATTGATTCATTTCGAAATGACTGATATTTGCTGCATGAGCTGACGTAGATCATAATAAATTTGCTTGCGTAGCATTGCTACGAATTGACGTCAGGAGTACTTGCAATTCATTCTTTATTTTGAGTTTCAAAAGATACAGCATTTATCCTGATCCTTCGCTTGATAGTTATGTAAAAGTGGGGAGTCGTCACAAAATTGTATTCAATCTTATAATGTGAGTGACTGCGAGCTGACATATATATAATCATTTTTCCATACTGATAAAGCTCCATTGAAATATTCGCAGCACATGATGTTCTGTTCTGATTTAAATGTGTCAATCTTATGATCTTCCACGTTCAGATTTCATCAAACATATTGCATCACCCCTTGTAATTTAATTCTTCTGCCCCTCTGCAACCCTACTACAACACTTTGCATAATTCTATCCATCTTTCTCTTCTCTACTAGCATTTAAGTTTCTATCCTTGTCAATCACACGTCTGTTACACACATGGTTGTTGACCTAAATGAAGCTTGAACGAGGCTACAAGAAAAGACTTCTGAGTATTGTGAAAATACGATGTACTGCATCATCGTCTAATAAATAGGAGTTGCTGGGAAGCTTTCGGAGAATGCTAATTCAAGCTTCAAAATGAAGATAGGTTCTTAACTTAAACTCGGCTGTACATTCTTATTTCAATTACCTCAGCAATATTTGTTTCGGCAAACGTTACCTTAGTGATTTAACCAGATTTAGGGCAAACCTGTACAATCCGGCCTTAGATGTGTAACAGGAAAATTTCACAGTAATAACAAGTGAACTACATCTGAATGAATTCAGATCAATTCCATTTGATATGGATATCAAAAGATTGTAGTGAGTGTGGTAAAATATGCCTTTAAAATATAGAGCGCACTTCATGACGGTAGACTTCTAAGCTTTAGGAATCAACTTATTCAATCTGCCGCTTTTTTCAATTCCTTGAATACTATTGAAATTGGCCTTCCTTAAACTAACTGTTCGTAGCCTTCATATTTTTTTATACAACCAAAATCATCAACTAGCAATGAATGTCCCAAGTTCTAATGATGCATTCAGGATTTCATGGTTTTGTTCAATGAAGATGTTATTATTATTAGCATATTTTTTTCTATAGTCCAAAAGCCGACCACACCTCATCTGTGTGGTGGTGGTCAATAGGATGCCAAGCTTTATAAATGCAGGATCAATGCAGGGTCAATTCTGATCAAGAACTTCTGGTCATTCAAGCATGTTGTTATCAAAAGGCCATTCTGTTTAATGCAATCCAGGACTTTATCTGGATTAAACTCTTTTAAGGTCCTGCGGTACAGTTTTTCTGCTCTTAGTAGACAATTATAAGACTTTTTGATAGTTTGATGCTCTGCCTATTCATTCTAGATAGCTTATCCAGAGGACAAGCTTTACTTGCCTTAGACTTGAGGATTGTGCCCAATATATCTCAAATCTCCTGTTCATCTTTTCAATATATCGTTAGAAGGCTCTATACCAAATAATGCCTTTTCTGATATCTTCAGGTAGGCGTTCAGCTTACTGGTTTTCTCCAATCACCTAGTATCTAGGTACCAATATCAGACTGAGCCAATGTCTTCTAGCCTGCAGTGTGCAAGCTTCAATTGAAACTTCTCGATAGTCAACGCGATATCTTCAAGACTCAATCTTTCAATTTCCGAATATCGAAGAACCGATATCAAACGGTTTGAATGATTGGGGCTGCATCCCTTCCAACGGTGTTTCTAGTTGCAACAATCTGCTGAACCAGTGCCTTGGAGCCTCCGATGAGCGAACCTTAAATGAATCGTTTCGATAGTTCACGCGACAATCATCTTTGAGATCCAATCCTTTAACCACCATATACCCAAGTATCAATATAAAACTGTTGGAATGATTGAAGCTGCATCTCTTCCAGAGATGTTTCTATTTGCAACAGTTTGCTGAGCCAATGCCTTGAAGCCTGCAGTGTGCGAGCCTTAAATAAATCTTTTCGATAGTTAACGCGACAATCTTCTTTAGGATTCAGTCCTTTGATCACCCATATCAAACGCTTGGAATGATTGGAGCTGCATCCCTCCCAACGGTGTTTCTATTTGCAACAACCTGCTGAGCCAACGCCTTGTATCCTGCAGTGTGCGAACCTTGAATGAATCTCTTCGATAGTCAACGCAACAATCTCCTTCAAGATTCAGTCCTTTAATCACCGAGTACCCAAGTACCAATATTAAACGGTTTGAATGATTAGAGCTGTATCCCTTTCATCGATGTTTCTATTTGCAGTAACTTACTGAATCGGTCCCTTGTAGCCCGCAGTGTACGAATCTCGAATGAATTTCTCTAAAAGTCAATGTGACAATCTTCACCAAGATTCAGTCCTTTGATCACTGAATACTCAAGTACCAATTTAAGAAGGCTTATGTTATTTCCAACGTGCTTCTATTAGCAGCAACTTACAGTACCAGTCTCTTGTACCCTGTAGTTTGCAAGCCTTGAATGAATCTCTTCGGTTATCATCACGACAAAATTCTCCAAAGTCCAGTCCTTCCTATTCATAGTCAGGTGCGCGATTCAGGCTCCACCATCAAATTCTTGAAGGAAAAGGTTTTCGAGGCAGTTCTTTTGAGTAAGAAAACTGAATGGCAATAATAGCAAATTAAATGGTACGGGTGGCAATCAGAGCGGTCTCTCTTACTACTCAAATCATGAGGTATATCGCTTGAAAATAATATCTGAATTTTGAGACCCGATCCAATTGGGTTTGCAAAGTTTGATGGCTCGGTCCAACCCGGTTCACTGTGTTCGAAATTGAGACTTGAAAATCAGATAGATTTTAAGAGTGACTGCCGCTCTCCCGGACCGGGTGGGAGGCAGCACTTCGATATTCTCATGTCCAGGAAATAATTGTACATTCGATAAAAGAGGTACAGCAATACAAAAATAAGTCACACTCAGGGATGAATGTCCCCCTCCTGGACCAGACATGAAGCGACAACCTGGTTTTTCATTGAAGTAGTTGACCTTCGCTATCGATTAGCACTAGTTTCAATCAGGGAAGCTGCGCGGAAAAACTTGACCAGAATTGATCTTACTAGTAGGACTGGGCTTCGAAATTCAGTGAACTGGGTTGGACCGGGCCATCAAACTTTGCGAACCTAATTAGATCGGACTTCAAAACTCTTGGTGTTGAGTCAGTTTTTCACTTTGGAAATTGAACCGGTTCAGAAAGGTCGACGGGATTGAAAGGCCAGGGCTAAAAAAGTCTCGCTTGGCAGAGCTGAGCTTCAAAATTTCGACCTATGCAGACCACTTCTTCCTCGTATAAATCGAACATCGCGAGCAGATCGTTCAGTAAGGCTCACGACTTATCAACAATCCCATCTATATATTCGTTTGCCAGGACCGAAAAATGATAGCCCATTCTTTGCCTGCCAAAACGTCAAATGGATAATGATAACTTTAAAGAACAAACGATGATTTTGGAGGCTGTTCTATTCACAGTCGTGGTAAGAAAAACAATTGAAATCTCATTTCCAAATTTTTTATTGAAAGTCAATCAATTCTGTAGTGGTTGTCTGATAGATAACAATGCAGTGCATTTTGTATTCACAGACACAATACCCTACATCTACTGACTAGAAATCAAAATAACAACTATTCCAAGGCCTGAATTCGAGTTTTACTACAAAAAAATGAAGCAAAGCGGAACGTGACAAAGCAGAACATTGCAGTGCACAAGTAATGAGCATTCAGAATCAACCCCATGCTTCGAAGCTTGTGTCTAGTGCCCCTGTCCCTCGTACGAACGCTGATCGATACGCGTGTCTGCTCACGAGCGCACAGAGGACGAAAAGGACGACAAGAAGGAGGAATAGATTGAAGGAGGGAATTGTGGCGGAAAGAATGGGGAACAGAGAAAAAATGGAAACGAATGGACTAAAAAAAGATAGGAAAGAAATGAGCATTGAAATGAGAACAAGTATGTGTTTCATTTGGATACAAACAATTGTACAGGTACAGAATGCATTCTAGCAGAACAAGATGTTCCTGGAAACTGTCGAATATATAAAGGAGTAAATATGTAGACTCCATTATTCGCAGATCAAACTTAATGAAATGTTTGCAGCAACTGGAATTATTACTTCAAAACATTTCAATGAGGATCCTATTGAATCTTCAAAGGAGTCATTCCAGTCGATGCTCATATATTGTCAGACGTACACTTACCCCAACCGTCTGTTCGCGTGCACAACTGTAACGTGTTTTTCGATCGTTAACGACAAATGTACATTACATATACACAAATCGACATTTCTCGTCGATTCTTCGAATACTCGTTATTATATTATGAGCCAACCAGGCAGCTGGTGATTCACAAGGATGCCTTTAGATTGGTTACAAGTAGAATGCGTGCAAGGAATCATGTTAATATTTATTGCTTCATGTCAATTTATTTCGACTTCACTTTAGTTAGTAAAGAGAATTTTGAAGTTGATGGATTCGAATAGGGAGAGCCAAATTATAAGTTTGTATCATTATTGTAATAACTCAAATCTTCAGACAATTTTTATCAATTATACATTAACAAGTTTTATTCCAACTTGAATAAAGAATATTTCGATATTCCAAATCTGTTCATAAATAATAATGAGAATATAAATTACCAACTCAATATTTAAAATTAACATCCCACCTAAATACAGCATGTTTTATTATTTTTTTCCTCCCCATAAAATCACCCATAAAACCTGCCAGCCACACACACAAATCCAACATCCCAAACTTCATTGCGTGACTGCGTCACTTTACAGCTTCGTCCTTTCCTTGGACAACCGCAGACCAATGTATGTCTTCTTTGTCTTCCACCCCAACCCTTATGAGGTGTGAGAGGGATGGAATGATGTTATGCAATCGTCTCCTTGACCACAGCTGTCACTTGGAAGGGGACACTGCTATAACTCACTTCATGGTGGATAGGTACATTAGTTGATTGCTAATTACTGATTCAATGAGGGATGAATTGGGTAAATTAATATTGGAGGAGGAATTTTCATATGTAGATCAATATTTATAGAAAAGTATGAGATATGGAGGAACTTCGACTTTTTTGACGAGAGAACATGAGTGTATCGGTTTGAGAATATTTAGGTTTCTCGTCCATTGGGAGCTAAAAGCTACGGAAAGCTGCGAAATCGAAGTAATCCAAATTAGTACGAATGATGCAAATGCGTTGTACAGAGGACAACCATTATCGTTCAACAGTGTTCGTACATCTTGCTGCGAAGTTATCTTATTTACCCCGTAGTATAACTGCTAACCATTCTCCTGATTATTCGTCGGAGTCATCATACAAATCTTTTCAGAGTGCCAGCGTAGGCTGAAAAGCCTAAAGACTTTAGGTACAGATTCGTCGTGAGTAGACAACTGCGTGTGCTCAATGATTCATATTAGATTATATGTGTACACCTGGGTGCTCTTTAACAACTATAAACAAACATGAGTTTGAATTGAGCTCATGTTTAGAATGATGATGGCGTTGGAGATTGGTTGTTTGATACTACTTACTTCAATGTACAACCGACTTCAGGCGGACACCTGTAGCCGGAGATGACTTTGTATGGGAACTGCTGAAAGTCCGGGTCCCAGATAGACATACGACATTTCACGTCTGTGATATTAAACAAGATCTGACGTAGCTCTCAATACCAGTTTGATATGTCATTGATTAGGATGCGAGTATTTCGAAAGAAAACCGTAGAAAAGGCCAACAGTAACACCCATTTATCAAATATTGTCCATTGGATGAACTTGACAGCATATTCACACAAATTAACAGTTTTCTTGTAAGTACTCTTTGACAAGAAAGTACTACTATCAAGCCACGGACTATTCCAGGAAGTTCTCGACCAATAATTGATTTGAAGTCGATCATAAACTGTACCTTTTCCTATTTCCAAGCTGGCAGTAGGAAATTAAAAAAGGTAATGTTTCTTTACTATTTGATAGCAAAAACTTAATGTACTTCTGATTGACACTAAATTTAAGTATTGGAATATCCTAACTTGAAAGTGAAGACCCTGGCTAGCTATCAATAAGGGCACTAGAAATATTTTACCTGAAAAATAGGAAATGGGCGCCACTCGCAGGAAATGATCAAAGGAGAAGAAGGTACTATTCTAGAAGACAATAGCGACAGCAAAAAAGAAATAAAGCATAGCCGTCGAAATCAATTATAAACAAAACATTATCAATTTAAAGCAAATAACTCCAAAAATTATAATTAAAAAAATTTGGTAGCTTACGAAAATGGTTAAAGCTATAATACAAAAAAAATCTCACTGAAACAACCAAAAAAGAACTGGAGAGCACGTTACAGACGTTCAAAATTACGTTACAAAAACTAGCTAAATATCCTCTTCAGGCGGAACTCAAGACTAGTATCGGCAGAGAAGATAGATGACGAATTGGTAGCCACAAAATCAACGTCAGACAAGAACGTTCCCTGAATTAAGTGAAGTTGATCTTGCGTCTTATAGGGCTTTGATAAATACCCAAAGGTCCTTGAAGGTTGGCCGTGCGCCTGGTAGTCAACTTCGGGAGGTATTAATGTTCTTCTCAAATTCGTAGACATGTTAATGATTTTCTTAACGTGAAGTTGGCTAGAAACTAGTCTCAAGTGGCCAAGTGCTCCTAAGATCCCTAGCAGTTTACACTGAAAACAAACAACTCAACTAGTATCCAATTCAACTGAAACAGGAGGTTCCTATGAAAAAATTGAAGAGCTCTCTTTAAACGTGAAGCGTTAAGCTTAAATAAATAAATTCAGATTTAAATTGAAAAACGAAAAAAAAAAAGCTACGCTGAGCAATCAAGAGAGGAAAAACAAAAAAAATACAAAGTCTAGCAAGACAAGAAAAAGGATTATTAGCGACGAGTCGATAAATTTACGAACGTGGTTCGTTACTAGAAAATTAGATCAATCTTCACAAACTCGTAGGATTTTACAGCTCAAAAACGGCAACTAAAGCCCACAACAAAATATTTTAAGCTTTGGAAACCAAAAACTACACAAACAACGTAAGAAACTAAACTACGATTTGTTGAATGACAAATCCGCAACGCGTTGGATCCAAAATATAGTTAAATTATGTATTATCAACCACTTTCACTAATCATTCATACATCAAACATACTTAGGTGAGTAAAGGTGAAGGGAGAAACGAAGATAGCCACAAATCTCGTAGGTTTTTTTTTTACTTCGAGTGTATATATAAAATTTAGAAAAAAAATAAATTTAGAACAAAAATAATAATCTAGTATAAAAGTTCCAAGGTAGTACAAAAATTCTGAGCACAAAGAACTAACAAAGAATAATTAAGAATGAAAGAAATTAATTTGGAAAACAAAAGGTGACCCATGTGGGTCGCTTTTAAATAAAATCACTAGCAAAAATAATACTAAATTTGGAATAACGAACAAAAATAATAGAGGAAAAATCTTTTCAGAACTCATTTTATTAATAAATATGTTTTATTGGGTATAAGTTCTGTAATTTATTAGAGACACAACGTTTCGACAGCAAAGTGCTGCCTTTTCCAAGTGAAAAGAAATATAAATATAAATAATTAAAATTGTCAAGACAACAAAGATAAAAATAGAAGTACAAATAATAACTAGATCAGTTTTAAATATATTAACTCCTAGGATCGTAGAGCTATCCCTGTGATTGATGATTCAATAGCCACAGGTCTTCAGGAGATAATAATGGAGGTCTAAATAGGGAAATTGTCAACTCCTTGTGGTTCTTGGTCAATCTGGCTCTACTCTTTTTGGTTTGGCGCATAACTGAACCATCCACAGATATTCAGGAGGTGTTGATGAGGTAACTCTTGCAAGTAGATTCGTAGATACAAATAGCTTGAAATTATGAACAAATGATTGGTAGCCATGATCGATTAAGTTCATAACCAGTATTCAAATTTAAATTATACGGTGATTTTTCAATTTCAATTGCTTCTCTTATAAGCCTCTTGAACCAATTGTTCTCTTCAGCCAGAAGCTTCGTATTCTTGAAGTCATGCCATGCAATTCTTGAATAACATGCTCAGCCACAGCAGATTTTTCTGAGTGGTTCAATCTTATATGACGAGAATGCTATTCCAATCTTGTTTCTACAGTCCTCTTGGTTTGTCCAATATATACTTTGCCACATTGACAAGGAATCTTGTAAATACCTGGATACTGCAGAGGAAATCTGTCTTTTCTAAAGACAGAAAGAGCATTCTCGTCATATAAGATTGAAACATCTAGAAAAATCTGCTGTGACTGAGCATGCTATTCAAGAATTACATGGCATTGACCGAATCACCGAATAATTTGAATTTGAATACTGGTTATGAACTTAATCGATCATGGCTACCAATCATCTGTTCATAATATCAAGTTATTTGTATCTACGAAACTACTTGCAAGAGTTACTTCATCACCACCTCCTGAAGATCTGTGGATGGTTCAGTTATGCGCCAAACCAAAAAGAGTAGAGCCAGATTGACCTAGAACCATAAGGAGTTGTCAATTTTCCCTATTTAGACCTTCATTATTATCTCCTGAAGACCTGTGGATATTGAATCATCAATCACAGGCAGAGCTCTACGATCCTAGGAGTTAATATATTTTAAACTAATCTAGTTATTATTTGTACCTTTATTTTCATTTTTGTTGTCTTGACAATTTTGTTGATTTATATTTATATTTCTTTTCACTTGAAAAAGGCAGCACTTTGCTGCCGAAACGTTGTGTTTCTAATAAATTACAGAACTTATACCCAATATAACATATTTATTTAAAAATAATAAACAAAATACTTACAAAATAGTAACACTGATTTTAGAAAAATAATTAGCGCCTTCAATCAAGAGTCATTAGCAAGTACTATTTTACAAAATTAGTGTAAATCTGTTATACAGATGGTGACATAGGTATGGAATGAGAAAAAAATTGTACAAAAAGACGTAAGACAAAATTTTTGTAACATAACTTGTACCTATATTATTTTTAGATTATCACGGCGTCCATGTAGAACATATTTGTTATTTTAACGGCTCTTGATCAGTTTTTGTGTAAGAATCAGAGAACTGAGGTTCAATTACAATCCGTGGAAACACTTTTTGATGTCATACTATAGACTCTTGGACATGTACCCTCTCTAGCAGGCAATAGGAGAAGTGATTTAAAGTCGTCATCGCTGAAGACAGTCTTCCAGAGGTAAGAGACACGATCAAGTCAGTTTTAATTTGAGTAAAGTAGGGTCTGTGGAAAATGAGAACAAATTAAGAGATAAAAGACTTATACCAAGAGCCAGGTTTGAAAACAACGGTGAAAATGAACAGACCTAGATAACTAGGTTACCTGGGAAGGATGATTGACAAAAAGCTCTTCAAGAAGATCTTTATAAAATCTAACTGAAGTAAAACCTTAAGATAGACCTAGAAGCAGATGAATACGAAAATCTTGGGAAGATAAAATTACCAACTGGAATGAAGAAGCAGAAGCTCGAAAAACTTGGTTGAATTTAGTAGAGGCGGCAGGAACTCTCAATGGATCGTAAGTCAAAATGATGATGATTTAATTGAAGTTTGAGCTGTGATAAAATACTTCTATTGAAAAAATGGAAGAATCATCTAGATGATGAAAGCGCATTTTTGACAGCTCATGAATGCTTGTTACTTCAGAGATTTCGCAAATTACTAAGCTTGAAATCAAGCAGTTTGGGCAAACTTACGAAACAGCAGCTTCCATTTAGTACTAGTTTCAAGTTGACTATTTGATAGGTACATAATTTATGCATGTGCAAACTCAAAAATACCTTTTAATCTTCATTGTTTAGTTATTGACTGACGGGAGGTCAGGTGCTGTACCTTAAAATGATAATTTGATCTTTATCAAAGCTATATAAACAAATATACCAGAGTAAACAAATTTGCATCCAATAATAATAATTCATTCTAATAAGCTTCAAATTCGCGTCAAACAAGTCATTGATTGAATCCCGGACAGATTTGACAACTGTTCATAATAATAGTGACACCCACGGCTAAAGTTGTAACAACATTTTTATTTACTTGAATGAACTTTAGTTGTCATATCCCTAATGTCATATATATCTATGGACATTGTCTCACTTGAAAAAAGTAATTGAATAATTTAATCTTCCACAATCACTGAGCTTGAATTAAAGCAATTTGTGCAGACCTACGAAGCAGCAGCTTTCATTTAGTACCAGTTTCAAGTCTGTAAATAGTATAGTTGCTGAGAACCCAGCGTCCCGCCAGCCATCCAGCCAGCCAGATAGCCAAAGTGAATATAATAGCGCTTTTTTTCCAAAAAATGCGCTAAAAATCAACTCTGATGAGCATAAGAAAAGTTGGATTTTACTTCAGGAGATTCTTTTGTTTCATTTTTGACAGTAAAGAAGAAGATCCCTGAATTTAATCGTGAATGCTTTGGACGACCTAAGACCACTATGTTAGATAAAATGCTGTCTCAAATATTCTTCGACTGAAAGTACACGAGCAGGTTTGATCACATTTTAAACAATATTTTGAGTATTAAAAGTGTCACAAACGAGTGCCACATCTATCAACTTATTTGAATGCAATTTCACTCAGATTATTTGATGATTAATAATGATATGTTGAACCTGAGTCTACTATCACAGGCAAAAGACGAGGGAACAGTCAACACATTGATTGAATATAATCGAAAGTTTGCTAGAGACAGCCAGAACGATTCCATCTGGGGAAACAGTCATAATAGAGGGTATCTGGACTTCTTGTTTGTCTCTAGAAAGGCAGGACCATCATTGAAAAGTATTACCCTTTACTATTTGATGAATTGAACAGTTAAGTTTGGGATGAACGTTCACATGATAAGAAAAGTGCTTCTTCAACACGATGATGCCCCTGCACACAAGCTTAATATTACTGCTACAAAGCCCTATGAGTTACACTTCGAAGTGCTTCCACATGCATGGTATTCATCAAATTTAAAACATAGCAATTATGATTTTTAAAGAAATGCCTCTCTGGGCGTGAATTCACTTCGAACGACAGAAAGAGGGCTCCTACATTAGCTTATTTCGCGGTTTTCGACAAACCTTATCATACAGAGTTTATTGAAAATAAGAAAAGTCAATGGTACAAGTGTATCCACTTACAAGGTACATTGGAAGATGAACATCGAAGATCTATGAATTCTGGTATTGTTTTCCTGAACGACTCTTGTATCAATTATTGATAACAAATGTTTGTCCGTTGGAATGACCATTGAATCTTACGATTTGAGTATAATATTCTATAACTACAACAGATCGCTTATCAAAACACCCTCTGGTCATTTGGAGCTATTATTACCCAAATCTAATACAATTACTGCTTTCTCCATGTTATCACTTAAAGTTCTGTACATTATTGATAGGGGAAGTTTTTATGAGCATATATCATGAAGTTAACATAGACAGGGGAAAGATATGAGTAATATTAAATTGAAATTATGAATTAGAGTTGTTCGGCGTTTCAGGAACACATGTGGCGTGCAAGCTTATCTGCATTGGAGAAATGGATCGTGCTTCGCTTCAGTACTTTCATGACAGTATCTACTGTCTCTTCAGATCACCTATTGAAAGCCTTGAAAAAGTTCAGCTACGTCACGTCTACAAGCATGAAAAAGCACCTTGCTTGAGGAAATATTAAGAAATTGTAGGATCTTGACCTGAAGAAAGTGTGATTACATGTAGATGTTGGAACTACCTTTGTCGATCCAATTTGAAGACAATACCTTCAATGTAATAGAAGTTTGACAGAAAACCAATGGATTATTGTGGTACTTGAAGGTCTTCTGATGAACTATTCTAAATTACAATTTCATGGAAGACTTCAAGCATACAGATTAACAGACCAAATCAGTTTGTCAATCACCTTAGATGATCTCAGGAAGGAGGTAGTCGTCATTTCCAGCAGAAGACAAAAATTGAATGATCATAATAAGCCTCCTCCATGGCAGCCTAGATGAGACTGCCTAAGGGAGGAATTGTCTCATCACAAAGATTGTAATATGAAATAACGACCCCTTCTGGAATATCTAGACCTAACTCGTACATTGGAGTACAGTTCTTACGTGCATCCTAGTCTATTCAATATGGAAAAATAATACAATAATTATTAATACAACTTGTATCTAAAGGTCTTTCAAGGAATACAATATGACTTATTTCAACATAAAGAGAGGAGGTCGTTTTCACATTTCCATTCTGAAGGCTACTACATATATTGTCACCACTGACCATCATGCGGACTTTCTCCACATAGTTGAGTAGTCGAAACTTCTTCCCATATAGATATCAACTTCAAGACAAGCACCCTTACCGCAAGATCGTACACACGCGTCCCATAGATAATAAATAAGGATGAACTCCAAACGCTTGAACATTCTGAAGCCAAGCGGCGTTGGACTATTTACGGCCGGGTCTGGGTATTCTAATACCCCGGATATCGCGACGTTATCGCCAGCGCAATATAACTGCAGGAAGGGCACATTCTAACCGCACCAGGGGTAGGATAGAACAAGCTACGGAATTGAAAGATTGTGACTGTGTCGGAATTAGCATCCTGTCCAGACAAGTCGAGCATATTCTAATGGGTACGAACTGATAGTGCGAGTGGACATCGTGCTTAAGAGAAAGGCAAAAAATAATCAACTCTATCGCTGGGAGCATCACATTGGGGAGATAAAATGAGAAATATGGAGGGAGCAATATTCAATTTTAATATTTCAGGGATGAAACGATGTCATTG
Organism: Dromius quadrimaculatus; assembly: GCA_963989225.1. Classification (NCBI taxonomy): domain Eukaryota; kingdom Metazoa; phylum Arthropoda; class Insecta; order Coleoptera; family Carabidae; genus Dromius; species Dromius quadrimaculatus. The sequence continues at coordinate 47,678,937 of OZ022331.1, read as the reverse complement.
TATGGATCATATCCTGGAGATAGGACCACTAAGGAGATTCTTTTTTGTTTCAATTGCACAACATAGCCCTCCAAAAGCTCGCTTGGGACATCACTACACGACATTTGGATGAGAATATTTACCTATTAGGTTTATTCGTCCGCAGGTAATATGTTTATGCCAACCAACTTTTTATACTGAGATTATTAGGCTTAAGGACATATTCACGAAAAAATAAATCTGCCTCGATATAAAAATATGAATAACAAGATGTTTACTGACTCTATAAATTATTTTTTTATCCCAATTTGATACTACTGATGCAGCCGATTGTTGTCATGACACATAGAAACAGGAAACAAAATAATTCCCTCATTAATAACAGAAACAATATTGTTCAGGGTTTGCCTTTCCGAATAGACGTACTTAATGTAGGATAATCAATCAAGATCATTGTCTGGGATATTTTTGTTGTTATTTACATATATTTGTACAATACGATCAAATACGATAACGGAATCAATACTTGTCAAAGTATTTGAAAATTCCAATTGTTTTTCAGGAAACATATTATGTATCACGTGAAGCCTTCGAGTGGTTGGAGATGAGATACTTCAAATTTTCATATTTTAACATATTTTCAGGTTACTTTGAGGCTGAGAAATTACAGGTCATTGACTAGGTCTTCTATGGCCCGGTGACACTGTATGTGATGTATGAATCACGATGCTCCATTCTAATTCGTAGAGGCTGCTTCGAGACACGCTCCAGTTTTCATGTCAATGTCGTCATGACATTTTAACATTTATGGGGACTTGAATATTGTATGTTTTTGTAAACAATATTGGTAACAAGTAAGAACGATGCTTGAAATAAAATTCAATTCATGGTTATTCATTTATCCAAATTATTATCAATCATATAAGTTATAAATTGTTCTATTTCTATTAGATGGTTGTCAAAAGTGGCATCAAGGCAAAGAAACTGACTTCATCCTGTCACTTACTTCTGAAAGACTGTATTCAACGATGACGACATTGAGCTATTTCTTAAGTTGCTCACTGGGTGGTACATGTGTCAAGAATCTCTAAAATGACGTCAAGAAACTGTCTCTTCGGATTAGAATTGAATCCCAGGAGAATGTTGAGAGCTACGTCAGACCTTGTTCAATATTACGGACGTGAAGTGTAGCATGTCTGTCTGACATTGGGACTTTTACAAGGTCATTTCTGGCTCCAGGTGCTCATCTGAATCTCCTTGTAAATTGTGATAAGTACTCAACTATCAAACAAAAAAATCTAATGCCATCATCGATTCAATTCAAATTCATGTTTATCTACAAATGAAGAGGCACAACAGAACACTGGCTAAGAAAATAATACAAGATCAAGTATTTGAATTATACTCGTAATGGGTACTATGGATTCATCACCTGTATGTCTTGAAGGTAGATATGGTAGTACACAGAATATCAGAAACCACCAGCATTTTGATTCTATTCTACACTTCACTCGGGGGCGTTCAGTTTCTCAAATAGAGAGCCAATCATGTCGCATTTACTTCATAATTGATTTATTTTGATAAGACTCTATCTCCATTCAAATACGGAGGTATACAGCAAAAAATGGAGGGATATTTGAGTCCGAGTAGTTTGTTACACCCTGATTATCCGTATGCATGTTTTCGAAGTGTTGACTATTATAGCTGCGGCAGAAGAGTAAGAAGAACAATTCGTCTTTGATGCCTATTCAACTATTTCAATGATAAGTAAAGTTTGAGATTGAGGCAGTTTTAAGCTCCCACCTCCTACCATGCTAGTACACCGTGACAGAGAGTCGTGATTATCTGTTAGCTGCCTTTGAGTGAATAGTATTTATGTTTATAATTAATCCAAATGGGTCATTTTCAAGCTGGAACTGGAAACAATTTAAATTATGATATAAGTCTATTAAAAAGAAGGAGACTGAAAACTTATCTTCATATTACTTGATGATTTCGAATTAATTACAAGTTGATTGCGTGAATATGGCAATGTGTAAACGTGTGCAACTTTCCCTCACTTTTCTTTATGAGTCTTGTTTGCAGACGGTAAGTAATAATTTTGCTTCTCATCCTTATACCTCCAAACCTTGAGAGATGATTGATCGATTATGATTTTTTGTCGATATCTATTAGCCTACATATGGAAAGAAACAAAATTGTCTAAAAAGAGATCTTCAAAGCGATTTACAGTGCAAATAATTTGTTTTTTGAGATTGTTTGATTATTCCAATTACAAATAAGATTTGGGTCTTATAATACTTGGAGCAACCTGAAAAAACAGTTTCATGATTCTATCTGACTACTGGAAGATGTCAAAAAAGAATAGGTATTGCTTGGTAATTTAAAGATCATTAAATTTATTTCTGATGCCATTTCAAATATTCCACCAGTAAGTAAAGTTTGAGATTTGAGAAATTTGAAATGATTCCAAGAGATTTGCAATGTTTTAACTTAGCCCAGATGAGCAAAATATAGGTTGAAAATCTATACATTTTTCAGAATTTTATTGAATAAAAACGACTATTGATTGTAAATTCTGTATGTTTATTTGAAACTTTGACTTGAAGTGTCCTCCAAGCTTCTTTCAATAATCCAGCAAGAAAACTAATAGAATCTATGGACAAAAAAATACCTGTTGGCAATTTATAGTTTGTTGAATTAATCTCTGATTCTAATAACAAGAAAGATTTGAGGTCTGGAAAACTTGAAGTGACAACGAAATTTGTCTCAATGCTCTAATCCAACAAATAATAGAGCTCACAGAAAATGGATTCTTTCAAACAATAGGGTCTTCCTGGTAAAAATTAAAATGATCTTTTTGTGTCTCGACGTGAAGTTCACAACTTGTAATTGACAATCCTGTGCATAAAACTATTCTCTTTCCATTGCGTTATCTCAACAAACCAAATACAAAATTGCAAAATTTTCAAATTTTGTCACGTTATCGACGAAACGCTATTATTGACCAAGCGCCGCTGTGACGTCATTACGCAGTACGACGATCAGCAGTTGGTACTTGACAGATAGGGACAGTGGATTAATTCAACTTGGGCCCGAGATATCCAACTCCTAATAAACCTATTTGGTGAATAATAACTATGACAATAATTGTCTGCATAATTGTTACCATAGTTATTATTCACCAGATAAATTTATTAGGAGGTGGATATCTTGGGCCTTAGAATAGAATCAGACACAAAATAGGTTCTGATGTGTTCATAAAGGGACAGTCAGATAATTTACCAGAGGTTCACGAGTTAATTGTTGCCGACTTTTTCTCGAAAAGTATATTTTTTAACGCAGCTGACATGAGTGTTGTCAAAGCTCAGGGATAAGTTTTTATTATGGCTTCTTCTTTTGACAGTACAACGTCTATTTTTGTGTGCGAAGTGTAGTAAAATACTGTTTTAGTTATTTATTAATTTTAGCACGTTTTATTGAGCATCAGAAACGTCTTAGTCAATGTCCAGTGTTAACCTATAAAATTTAGTTGACACAGCATTTGATTATGTCATGTCACGTCAAAGACATAATCAATAATAACTCAATATTCATTTATAGTCCAGTCAAGTTAGCCTTAGAAATAGGGGTACCCTTGCATAAATTCCCAAGAAGCTGAAAATTGACATGAACGTTAGGGATACCATTATAACCAAGTTTTTGAAAGTCCCTATCGATCCCAAGCTCGCAAAAATGGGTTTTCTGAGTTTTTAAGCGGAACGGCTGATTAAATGATAGAAATAGTGAAGACAAAAATTGTAGATCCTTTAATTCTCTATAAAAATGGTTCTAACTCCTTTTTCCCTAAGACTCACCATTTCGGAGAAAAAGCCATTCTAGAATTATTTTCTTAATAATATGCGTGACTACGCTGCCTATGTTCATTATGGACGTATAATATAGGTACAACTATTAGTCTGCGTAACTAGTACTCGTACATTAATATTGAATGATAATTCTAAGAATATGAAACGAAAAGAAACCCAGTCCCTCATTTTATGTGACCATGCGGCCTTGAGCAAAATCTGTCTAATGTTCAATTGTCAACGTAGCAGTGTCCGTCAGTAGTATAACAGGGAGTGTTCTGAGCCACTTTCAAGGTCATCCGGCCTGTCGCGTATCTAAACACCGGAAGTCTTATCACTTGTGGCTAGCTTCAAGGTTATCTCAACCGCATTTCACCGGACGTCTAATCTAGACGGATGTGTGTGGTTTCCGGCCGTCCGGTCTACTTGCAGGAAATGCTTATCACTTGTGGCTAGCTTCAAGGTGATCTTAACCGCCGGACGTCTAATCTAGACGTGTGAGCCGTCCGGTCACGTGCTTGCAGTGGGCGGCTTGCGCTTGGGCGACCTTTGGAAGCGGGGCCGGGGGCGGTATCGTTATCGTTGTTCGGTTGGGGGGCGGTGCCGGGAACTATAGTTTTGTATAAATCAGTGGTTTTATTTTGAATTTTTCATTGTTAAATGAAATTTTTCACTGTGTGTGTGTATAGAAATACAGTTTGTCTTAATTATGTCTTCATCATCGTCATTGGATGAAGTAATTGTCGATATGACAATACCCTTAGATTACATATTCCTTTTCATGTTACTGTTTACCCTTTTGATGAAGGTAATAGGCTTCAATTACATATTTCTTTTTATTATACTGTTTTTCCTATTCATGAAAGTATTAGGCTTTTGCTCATAATTGATCAGGAGACACCTACTAACTGTGGTGGGGAGAGCTGCGCCGTTGTGCGTTTGCGCAGTTGGTGTTAATTGTTAATATAAATTGCTTGTGTACATATATGCTCTTGTTTAGTAGCTGCTTCAATTTAGATTGGTAAGTATGTCACAGTCAGTATCAGAGAATTGCTTTTCGTTAGCCGTACATCATTGTTTAAAATTGAATAAATCTGATGATGAACTGTTTGATTCAGATTATGGAATTGAGCCTAGAGTGAGTGGGAAAAATATTGATATTTTCATTAATGATGAGTTGTGTCATCATATAGACATTGAAGATTTTTTTGATTATAATATAATTAAAGTATATGATATTGATGATAAGACTATAAGTAGTATTATAGTTCATGGTTCAAGAATATATTATGAGGATTGGAGAAATTTAGTACCACTCACTGGGGTTCTTCATCAATTCACGCAAGTAAAAACTATTATTTTGTAAAAAGTACACCCCCACCCACACACACACACACACACACACACACACAATTCATTTGTTGCAGTTGAGTAACAGGTGAAAACGTTTCAGAAACAAAAAATGGCCTCAAGCGATATATTAGCTAACGATCTATTGGATAATGTTTATAAGGCTGGCTTAATAAAATATGAAGAATTCAATGAGCATAGGAAAAATTTAAAGAAAAATTGTCATGCGGTAATTGCTAAACTACTACCAGAAGCATTCATTTGTGAAGCTATAGGAGAGACAAAATTTCTATTGTGTTTAGAATTATTTGATGGATGGACTTTAGCACAAATTTGGCCAAAGCTTCCACTCAAATATAAATTGCAACCTCAGGTTTTGAGACGTTTACCCTGTGTAGAACACTGGAATTTACCCACACAAACGCTTCATATGGATGGACCTGCACCGTGCATGGGGAGATGTGACGTGTGTAAGAAAATATTGAAAGAATATGATGAGAAATATAATAAATTGCATAGTAATAGCTGTTGAAGTTATATATATAATATTTTCAGTAGTTATAATTTTTATTGTATAATTTTACTAATATGAAATCTGTAACGTTTGATGATAAAGTACTTGTACATTATATGATAGCGTGGAAATTTGCATATGAATCAAGTCGTAAAGGAATCTGGGAGCAATATGCAAGAGATCGCAATCGATTCCAATGCAGAATTGAACAATATGCAATATTTTTAACACCTATGTTGAAGCATAAAATAAGTGATATGAACAAATCTGTACATATTCTTTAGTTTGAAATAAATTTATTCCTAAAATATGTGAATATTTTTTTAAGGAATCTAAAACCTATCAGAATACTTATAATTGTGTGCAATAGAGTTGAATGTTTCAATTGAATCATGAGTGTCAATAAGTTCGGACATTACTCTTCCAAAGTGAATACTACCGAGGCATTTGCAGCAGCAGCTTCACATGTATTCACCAATGTAGGGTTTAGTCGTACTAATGAAAATGATTACGATTTTCATTCAAAACGCTTAGTAAATATAAACGATCCTGTAGACTTGAATGATGCTTGTATCAAAAAGTATGTGGATGTTTTGGTTGAAAATATGGATAAAAAGTTCAGGGCATTGTTGAAAGGTTTGAATGTTGAGCTCTTCAACATCACCAATCTAATAAGTGATAATAAAAATAGTCTAATGAGAAACTGTGACGAAATAAATTTGAAAATTAATCAAATAGAAAGAGATAATTTGAAACTGGAAACAAGCTTGAAGTATAAAATAGATAACTCCACTAAAGAACTGAAACAAATTACAGGCAATTCATCGACGGATATGCTACGTTTGAAGAATGAAGTCGACAATAGTAAGGAAAAATTGTTGAGTGTTGAAAATAAGACTGTTTTGAATAGAAATAGTATTGTGCAATTAGGTGAAATACAGAATCTATCTAAATGTATTACAATAATTGATATAAAATTATTCTTAGTTGGGCAAGTGTACCAGGTAATGAATTCAAATATTGATGATTATATTGTTCCTTGTGATGGACTTATTGTGGATATAAAATATAGCCATAATACTTCTGCTACTGCATATTTGAACTATGAAAATTTAGTTTTAAGAAACACAAATGTTAAAGAACATGATAAAATTCAATTTTATCCTAAAGATAAACAGTTTACACCAAATAAATTATACGCTCAAATAGTTATGCACACAAATATTGTAAGACCACTTGATATTGAATAAAGCGACTTTTTTTCCAATTTGCATATTGTTTTATTTTCCTACTTTACACATTTTTCAGGATGAATAAGGATTTGGGTATAATAAAAAAAGCTAAAATATATTGATATAATTTATTACAATTTTTTTTATTTACATAACATATCACTTAAAGACTAATTTTTTCGATATTTTTTGTTATATGAACTACATTACTATATAATTCAATGTTTTGTTTTAACAATTTAATTTTTTCAATATACATATTAATTCTATATTTTAAATTATCGTTCAAGTATTTTATAGACTCTTTGTTTGCAGCTGAGCGATGCTTATTATATCTTGACATGCTTACACATTGGTTTCAAATGATGATGAATTGTTACATTTCAAAGTGTATTTTGAAGACTCCATTCACATGTCCATCATAAACAAGTGATGCTGATGACGTATTTATATCGTCATTTATCTGCTTGAGCTGTTCATCAGTGAGCTTGTTGAATCGAGTTGGTAGGAATACAACGCAATCTTCAAGCTCAACCAAAATAGCAGTTGTTCCAAATTTAGTGCTCACTCGTTTGACATGTTTCATTTTCAAACTTATATTCACCGGTAGATCCTTTAAACTTTTAGATTCTTTGGTCACAGCCAGTTCGTTCAAAGTTTTCAAAATATTTGATGACATGATTGAAGTAGCTAGTTACAAAATGTTCACTGTGTAACAAACAAATATATTATGATTAAAATATGAAAAATCCCAAGTTTATATATTACTCGGCTTATCAGTATGATAAGAAGCTCACTTCCTTCCATTGTTTGATATCTCTTAGCCACCAAAACCAAAGACAGGATATGTTTCCTCTCACTTTTAATCATTTTATTATCAGTTGAAACCGACACACATTTCCTTTCTATATGATTATATTTTGTAACTAGTTGGACCAATACAGGATGTATTTCCTTCAGAAAAATTATATTGAAACTGAGAATAATAAATGCCAACTCAAAAATTTCAAAAATTATTTTCTAATCAAATCAGTTTTGCTTATCCAAGAATTATGTGAACTATCGAAACCTAACCATTTCACATATACTTTTGAGCCTTTTGTACGTAATATTTTTTGTACAAGATAAATATTGGGATATTTAGTTTTTTGTAGTTCGAATTCATAAAACCCTCCACTTATAGCATTATTTTGTAAGTCTTTTATTTTATATGTAACAGGATTTGTGTACTGAATTTTCTCAATTTGAAATATTTCGGTTGACCAATTAGGTTCATAACCTTTTTGAAATATACTTTTGAATTTACTTATTCTCACAAAGTCTCCCACTTTGAATTTAGCTTTATGAGTTATTTTAACATTATTGTATACAGTTTTCAATAATTTGTTTTCATTTTTGCGAGAAACATCTATGGGCCTCATTTTTATAGTTCTATGTTTGGTTTTATTGTAGTTTGTTATTAATTCTGGCAGCATGTGCAACCATTTATGTGAGCCTTGATAGTTGAATTGACGCCACATATTTGTTTTTAATGTCCTATTGAACCTCTCACAAACAGATGCTTTGAGATGACTGAATGTTGAATAATGATTAATGCTATATGTTTTCATTAATTGCTTGAAACTATTATTATAGAACTCTTTACCATTGTCTGATTGCAAGTTTTTAGGAGTACGGCCCTTATTGAATATATTCTCTATAGCTACTGAAACATTTTTAGCAGACTTTACTTTAACTGGTTCGGCCCACGCGTATTTGGAAAAAACATCTATAACAGTCAATATATATTTGAATCCTTTATTTTCTCGGGCGTATGGTATCATTTCAACAAGATCACATTGCCATAAATCATCAATTCCCTTTGTTATTACTTTCCTACGTGGAAAATTTTTACGTGCATTCCTATGTAATTCATTAACAACATGTAATTTATCCATTACTGTACAAAGTTTGAACAAAACTGAATACGCGTAGGACAATTTTACGTTTAAGTAATGAAAATTTGAATATTTATTCTACTCGACCTCATTCTCTTTTATTATATTCTCAATTTTATATACATTATTGAGAGAACAAACTTTATTTTTAGAATGAAACATACATCTGTGAGGAACTTCCTCACAGTTTTGTAATGCTGGTTGCTCACATATATCGATAATAGTAGTATTCAAGTTCAATGATAGAAGGAATTGCTCTTTCTGTTTACCTTTAACATAAATAACTGTTGCACATTTTAATATATTTGGTAGATCAATTTCAAGAAATTCTCTATAGTTCATTGTTCCATCAGACCATTTTAGGCCATGATGATTTTTATATAGCCACATTGCGTTCTGTCTTGACTTATTATCTAACATAGACCATGAAAATGGCGGTTTCAAAATAAAATGCCCAATTTGATTACTGTTTAGTGTCAAAATTGCAATTTCTTTCAATACAAATTTCTGAGCGTGAAATCCTTGTAAGTCTACTATATATTTCATTTTAAGTAATAGTTCAAAGTACACTGCATGGAGTTTAAACAAAAACTGAGTCAAATTTTCAAACTTATTCTATAATATTAGCTTCACGTAGTTCTTCTTCTATTTTTAAAATTTCATTATCGTGACCAGTGTGGCCAACACTCTTAGAAGCAATCAATAATTGTAATCTATCCACCAGCTCATTCACATCATTCCAGTATACCAATTCTTTATTTTTATCAGTAAGATCTAAAAATTTTGTTTTAAATATAGTTGAGTTTTCAGAAGGTTTATCTTTGATATTATTGAGCCTGATTTGCTCTAATGAAACTCCAAGTCCATCAAATGAATGAATTCCATCTCTGATGATGTTTCTATATTTTGGATTTGTTGATCCATTTATTTGTTGATCAGCTTTGTAGTATCTTTTATGGGCATTTGTCTTAAGTACAATTTCAATATAAGTTTTTTGTTCACATTCTGTGAAATTCTTAGGTATTTTCTTAAATAATAGTTCATATAAGCCTTGTGTTCCTCTATACCATTTATCTTTTACGTAAATATTATTATTTTTAATTTGTATCACGGTATCTCCAATTAGCCATTCACCCTTCGAGTTTCTATGAACTCCGTATATCATATCCTTATCTGCTTTATCACCTGTTGCATAAAAATTCAAATATTCTAAAGCAATATCTCCTACTGAATTATCAGAATTAGATTGATTCTCTATAGATATTTCAAGTGGGTTATTCATTGTTCCAATTGGCAAGCTGTCATTAGCATCATTTTGATTATGATCAAAATCAACATTATCATCAGTTACTGGCATATTACGAGGAATTTTTTTCTTTTTTGATACAGCGAAAGAAGGTGTAGGCGTTTCAAACCTTTTTCTTTTCCTCGTTTTGAATATAGATGGTGTTACTTGGAGTGTATCCAAAAGAGATTGTGTTTCTTGAAATGTGTCCAACAATTCATCTTTTAATGCTCTTGGTTCAGATTTTACGGTATTTAAGGTCTGGGATTCGATTAGTTGTTTCAATGGTTTTGTAATGGGTTTGAATATTTGCTCTGTATGTTGTGTAGACTCAGTTTGACCACGTTTAAAGCTTTTATACTTCTGCCGTATAATTTTGCTGATTTCTACAATACGTTTGAGGGTTTCTGGGCTATTTTCATTGGCAGCCATCGTACAAATCTGGTATGATTTGTCTGTCTGTCTGTCTGTCTGTCTGTCTGTCTGTCTGTCTGTCTGTCTGTCTGTCTGTCTGTCTGTCTGTCTGTCTGTCTGTCTGTCTGTCTGTCTGTCTGTCTGTCTGTCTGTCTGTCTGTCTGTCTGTCTGTCTGTCTGTCTGTCTGTCTGTCTGTCTGTCTGTCTACCTGTCTGTCTGTATGTCTGTCTGTCTGTCTGTCTGTCTGTCTGTCTACCTGTCTGTCTGTCTGTCTGCTTCTATACTTCATGAAAGACTAAAGGTGGCTCATTGAACTTTCAATATTTTATAATACATTACTAGGAAAATATTACAGAGTATTGAGACCATTTTTGTTCAGAAACTTATTGAATTCTTCACGATATCTTCCATTATGCATATCACTATCTTTATCTATAACGGTAAAGCCATACTTACATTTCCAACAATTTGAGCAGAAATTTTTGAAATCTGTAAAACTCATATCTGTATTAACATGATCATTATATATGTGGCGTAAATTCATATCATCTTGTTTGAAAAGTATAAGAAAATTTGCATTGTCTCTGATCAAATGTTTTGGTATTCGAGCATATGTCTGGCATAAATAGAAACAATCTATATAGTTATGTCGCCCCATACTGAAATATTCTCTAATACAGTCTTGTTTATCACAAGCAATATCATCAAATATGAAAACCGAGTTTGGTTTTGCATTTTGCGGCTTTACTATTATTGTGTTATCAGTATATGGGAAATACCCCATTCCTTTGACATGTGATATACATTTTTCCAAGAATTTGTATTTTGGTTGACTTAGAGATTTAGAGTATAAATATATATTTTCATATTTTAAACCATTTATATGTGTGAGTAAGCTCAATAGAACATTTGTTTTGCCGCAATTTGAAGGACCACAGATAATACATCGTATTGTATCTGGTAGTAATTCACTATGTTTTTTATTTAGTTTCTCTGGTGTTGTGTCAAAATTTTCCACTTCCAAACTTTTTTGCTGGCATTTTAAATACATGCTCTTCGAATTCATCTTCAAAAATGGCATAAATATGAATAATTGCATCAATATATATTCAGTTGTTGACCAACCTTTAATGATTGAGCATCAAGCTGAGGGAACAGGTCTACTCAATTCTGCTATAAACTCTTTACCATTTGAGCTTCATATTCCTGGCTACCAGTACTGTGGGCCTGGTACAAAATTACAACAGCGATTAGCACGAGGTGATCCAGGAATAAATCCTTTGGATGCGGCTTGTAAACAACACGATATTGCATATTCCAAGAGTAATAATTTAGAAGATCGCCATAAAGCAGATAAAATTTTACAAGAGAAAGCGTGGTCTAGAGTAAAAGCGTCAGACTCGTCACTAGCTGAGAAATCTGCAGCCTTATTTGTTTCGACTGCTATGAAAACAAAGACCAAATTCGGAATGGGGAAAAAAACAAATAAAAATAAATGCACGAAGCGCAAAACAAAGAAAGGTGGTTTTCTTCCATCAGCAATTTTACCTTTTGTTACACCTCTTATAACTAAAGCGCTTTCAAGAGGCAATAGTCCAGTGAAGAAAGGCGGTTTTTTACCTGCCCTCATACCTATTGTTGCTCCAATTATTGCTAAAGCATTATTAGCAGGAGCTGTAAGTGGAGCTGCGTCTTATGGTGTTAATAAAGCTTTATCATCATCAGGCAAAGGCTTATATTTACGCCCATACAAAAAAGGAGCTGGTCGTAAAAAAAAAAAAACATAAATTTTAGGAAATTACCGAATAGGCCGTTGAGTAATTTTGATTTACTCAAATATGCTAAGGATATATCATATTTTCGAGGTGTATATATGCGCGATAATTTACCATACAAACCCTTCAAAAATGAATGTGCTATAATAAATTTAGACGATCAAAATGGTCCAGGAACTCATTGGGTGGCCTATAGAAAATGTGGGAACTCAGCAATTTACTATGACAGCTTTGGAGAATTACCTCCTCCCATTGAGCTAATTAATTATTTAAGTTCAAACACAAGTATAAAATATAATTATAATAAAGATCAAAGTTATAATTCCATTAAATGTGGACATTTGTGCTTAAAATTTTTATATAATACACAAGCTTAGCCTTAAATAGTCAGTCTATACAAAATGTCTAGAACAGTAACATTGAGCGGTAAATATAATGAGCTGAGTGCAGATTTTTTTCCTGCAATTGAATTGAAAAATAACGATGAATATGTTATGGGCTTAGTGAATTTTTACACATATTATTCAATACCAAACGTAGATGAAAAAAATAATAAATTTTATTATGATAATAAGGTATTAGAGCTACCTATAGGGTGCTACGAAATAGAAGATATAAACAATTATTTACGTTTAGCACTGAATGATTATAGAGCTCACGATGGGTTTGATAACAAAACAAATATAAAAAATAACAATATTAATAATAAAAATAATGAGGATATAATAACTTTATATGCCAATAATGTTACATTAAAATGCGAGCTAAAATGCAAATATGAAATTAATTTTGAAAAAGAAGATTCCATTGGATCACTATTAGGATTCAATAGGAGAAAATTAGAGCCAAATATGAAACATATTTCTGATTGCCCTGTTAATATTATAAACGTAAATTCAATTCAAATAGAAAGTAATATTACAACAGGTGCGTATAGAAACAATGAGCTAGTTCATATTATACACGAGTGTTTTCCTTCAGTACCACCTGGGTATAAAATAATAGAGACACCTAAGAATGTAATTTATTTGCCTGTGAACGTTCGAAAGATAAACAACATAACAATAAGAATTAATGATCAGAACGGAAATTTAATTAATTTCAGAGACGAGCATATAGTTATCAGACTTCACTTGAAACCAGATAAATAATGGGAATCAACTTCAATAATACTACAAATTTTATAAATACACAGAATTTCTCAAAACATCTCAATTCACATTCAACTGTTCGTGAGTTAAGACCTGAGAATATTCAATTTCTCATTGCTCAAGGTTATAAAATTAAACAAAATGGCCAATACAGAGGTTCTAAGAGTAAATGAGAATATAGTCTTCAATAATGATATTAGACGTGAAGAGTGGCATACATATGATCCTTATGCTTCAACAAGATTTGAGAACAGCGATGAAATAAGAATACCTATTCATCACCAGGATATATTTACAACACCACATGACAGTTACATTATATTGGAGGGTAAATTTAATAAAAAAGATGGTACTGATTTAGCTCCTCAAACTAAAATAACAATAGCAAATAATGGATTTGCATTTCTTTTCGATGAAATACGCTACGAACTTTTTGGTATTGAACTGGATAAAGTGAAAAATGTTGGTATAACAAGTACAATAAAAGGATATATTTCTATTCCATCAAATGAACAACATTTATATGAAACTGCTGGATGGAATAATGCTAATATTATACATTCAACAGGAGAATTCACTGTTTTTCTTCCGCTTAAACTATTACTAGGATTTGCAGAAGATTTTAAACGTATCATAATGAATGCTAAACAAGAACTTGTTTTAGTACGAGCCAGAAGTGATAATAATGTATATATTAATAAGGATGAATTGAAAATTCAACTGTTCAAAGTACAATGGCGCGTGAAACATATTTATCCCAACGATGAAGAAAAATTGAACTTTTTAAAAATAATAAATAGTACTCAACCTCTATCTGTACCATTTAGAAGTTGGGATTTGTATGAATACCCCGTATTACCTATAACAACTAAGCAAGTGTGGTCTTTAAAATCATCCAGTCAACTGGAAACACCTAGGTTTGTAGTTCTCACTTTTCAAACAAATGTTAGAAATCAAACTGAGAAAGATGCTAGTAAATTTAATCACTGTAATATCGCAAACGTCAAACTTTACCTCAACTCTGAATGTTTCCCTTATGAAAATTTGAATATAAACTTCACTAAAAATCAGTATGCTTTATTGTATGAAATGTATAGTAAATTTCAAAACTCTTATTATAATAAAAGCAATAGTCCTATATTAAACTGGTCAACCTTCAAAAATACATTACCCTGTATTTTGTTAGATTGTAGCAAACAGTCTGAAAGAATAAAAAATGCCCCTGTAGACATTCGAATAGAGTTCGAAGCTTCGGAGAATTTCCCAAATTCAACCACAGCTTATTGCCTCATATTACATGACCGTATTACTGAATATATACCTTTGACAGGTATGGTAAATATTCTGTAAATATTATATTTTGTTCAGTTTCATAGAAGCCATTGACTTATCAACATGTATTATTTATTATTGCTCTCTTTTCTCTGCAATACTTTAGTCCAAAGTGGCGCTACTAATTTTGAAAATGTTCTCACACACTTAATCACATATGGGTATTTGAATTTGAGTGAGAGTAACAATTTTGGAACAATAAATGAAACAAGTGACAGTTTTATGAATGCTTTGAAAGCATTTCAACTTCATTATAATTTAAGCGCTGATGGTACATTAAATAATGAAACTTTGGACTTAATTAAGCGACCTAGATGTGGTGTTATTGACAATTATAGCTACGTAACAAATCCTAATAATAAGTGGTTCAATAAAACAATTATATATAATTTATATAGAATCACTAATACAACAATTATAAATTTGATTGAAGAAGCTTTTACAACATGGTCAAAATATGCAAATATAAATTTCATACAAAGCTCAGTGAATGTTAATATATTAATAACTGCTGGAAAATTGAGGCATATAAATGCAGAATATACAAAATTTTGCTCAGAGATGTTTGATGGAAAGGGAGGTACATTAGCACATGCAAATGTACCAGATATTCTGCAAACACCTGTAGAAATACATTTTGATTTAGATGAAAATTGGGCTTACAGTAAAAATTATAATGCTCATGTCGGTCAAATAAGTTTTCTAGAAGTTGCCATACACGAAATAGGTCACGCATTGGGAATTTACCATTCAAATGTAGGAAAGTCAATTATGTATCCATATTATTTCTCAAAGAACGATAATAATTCAATTGATTTGTATGAGGACGATATACATGCTATCCAAAATTTATATGGTGTAGCTTTGAACAGTACAACAACAACAACAAGAAAACCTTTGGGTACTCCTTCTGCTACTGAAACTACAACTATTGAAAATCCACAGCCACCCAATATTTGTGACATAAATGATGATTTGAACAAGTTTTTAGTAATAAATGAACATTTGTATATCATACATAAGGAATGGCTGTGGGTGAAACATTTAGCACATGACAGTTTTGATCATAAACCTAAACCACTATCAACATGGCTGCCATTCATAAAAAATATTGGAAGTATATCTGCTGTTTACAAGCGACCAAATGGAAATCTTGTCATATTTGCTGATCATGTTTACAATGTTAAATTTCCCACATTGGAATTGGAAAACTATATCAATTTCAAGTATAATAACGTGTCAGCTGCATTTTCCTCTTATACAGGTCAAACTTATATATTTTATAGTGATACTTACTGTGTAGAGATAGATGAATGTAACTTTGCTGTAAAAGAACATTCATATATTTATAAAAAGTTTCCAGAACTACCACTAGGTGTCACTAGTGCATTCAGGTTTACTGATGGCCTGATATATTTTTTCAAAAATAATAATTACTATGCTTACAATGAATTTACAAATAAATTAGAAAAAGCGGCAAAATTTGATTTATCTATATTTAATATAGAATGTTCTAATATAAGTATATTCAAAGAGTTAAGGAATATTGTAAGTAAAATTTCATCATATTATAACATAATGTAATACTTTATTATCTTACAACTTGTAATACAATTTATTTTTCAATAAATACATATATAAATGATTTATTTTTTGTTCAATTTGAGGTTTAGAAGTCAACATCTGTCCTGAATGTCCTGTCTTCCATATCCACCATTACTCCGCACTTTTGATATTCTCCAACTCTTCTTTCAAAGAAGTTTGTTTTCCCTTCAGGAGAAATCATTTCCATGAAGGAAAATGGATTTTTGGTATTAAAAAATTTTATTACAATTTAATTCTGATTGTGACATTAAATCACAGTTAATAAATTATATCCCCATGGTACAGTATCAGTATTTGAATTATTAATTATTCTTTTATCGTCGTGAGGACTTAAAACTAGTTTTTTTTGTTTTATAGTATGAACCTCATGATTTTTAGACTGTATCATAGACTGCTGTCTAATAAGGTTTGTATTATCAAACAAACAATTATAATAATCTTCAAATTCAATTGATTTCAACGTGGTTGAAGTGATACCTTTTGCTTTCTTACTAGTTTTCTCGTTTTTATCTACATGTTGCACTTTATAGCAATACATCTTGGATCGTAAACCAATGAATTCAGTCATAATGTTGCCATTATTCTCATCTTTCATAAGTGCAATTACTTTCTTGTTGACGCGAGGTATGTTAAAAATATTATCGATAGGGTAGTCTGATGTGTCAAATTTATGAATATCATTTCTTATCATTTCATATGGATTGATATTGAAAAAGTGATAGATTAAACTGTCTGTATCTGTGTACAATAATTTAGCTTGATTTCCAAAATTCAATTTCATGTATTTATAGTGAAAATCATATATATATGTCTTTGAAAGGTCTAATATTGAAAATCCCACGTAAATTGGCTTATTAAACCAAACAACTTTTTTATTCATTTCAATTAATAAAATTTCATCATCCAGTATAACACAGCTGTGGAAATTTGGTTGTGAAATGTACGCTTTAGCACCATATCTGCCTTCCCATTGTGTAACCAGCTTTATATCCTTATATTTTCGAACATTTTCCATAGTCTTACCAAAAACTGCATTATTCATTAATTTATAGAAATTTTTTTCAAACTCATTACTTGACTTTTTTCGCATCTCAGTATTCAAATCTATATACTTCTTTAGCCATGGACTTTGTTTGAATTCTAGTACCCGATGAATTTTTTCAATTTTCAAGCCCAGTGAAATGCATTGTTTTAAATTCTTATAATGAATAATATACTTTTTTTTGTCATATAGATTTGTGATCAATTTGGATGTTTTTGAAATTGGTGGTATAAAATGTTCTGGACATAATGGTAAGTCCTTATGAATATCATGCAAATCTACTGGATATTTCAAATCAACTTCAAAAATGTATCCCACGTCAGATTCATCACTCACATTCATCAAATCAATCTTGCTACAATCATCAACCCATTCGAAATTTGCATACGGTAGATATTCTCTCATAGCAGCCCCGTACAAGTTATTTATGTCAAAATACATCAAATATGATACAGAGTGCGTTGAATCATACGTGTCCATAAATTCATTATTTGCTTTTCCATATCTATTTGAACATTGTGATACGCCTCCACGTATGCCACGTTCAATGAACATGATTTTATCCACATCTGTTAGTAACTCAAGATTGACTTTTGTACTTTTCAACATTGCATCAAATGCTAGTCCGGGCGCTGTAAAATAATGTAAAGCATCTAGTTCATATGTGTTCAAACAATTCTTTCGAAAGTTCTCAAAAACATCTGCTAATAATAATACATCAGTCTTCAAGTATAAATCTGCATATTCCCCCAAAGATTTTATCCCAAAAGTATTCCATACTTTTTGAGCAAATTTATACTCTTCCTCTGAGACGCTATCGCCTCTTAGTGAACTATAGAAATCATCTCTTGCCGGCAATTTCAACTCATCCAATTTTGCCCATGAATCTATGTATTCGTACGGGAAGATTCCTTTCTTTGTTAGTAAATCGAATTCTATTTCTGAATTGCACGAAGACTTTGTGATTGCTTTTTCAGAGCTATCCAAATATGATGATAATTTGTCCAAACTACTCGCCATAAATCTGAATGAATCGATAAATCTGAAAGATATTTTAGTATTTTGTACATACTTAGTGAAGGATATATATCTTTCTTTATTTATTGGCAGGAGTGAGGTTGAGCCTGGAATGTCTCTTGCTATTCTTTTAATTATGAAGTGGGCATCATAGTTACTTAAATTATGGAAGACCACTGGAATCATTCGAGAATTTTGGTACTTCAGATTGCATGAATTATGAGAAGCTCCACGATAATTGCCCGTCAAATGACAATGATCACGTACCTTCCTGTCATTCAAACAAAATTTGCCCTGGCATATATGACACACTGTAGCATGATTGAATCGATTTGTTTCTTCTAAAGTGAGAGACATTGGTTTCATATTGCTCATGATTTCATTCACTTCAAGAGCTCTATCTTTTAGTTGTTCTATAAACCATTCGATACAGTTTTCACCACGACACTGTCTGTATTCAGATAATGAATTGTCATACGAACATTTAATATAGTAAGCTATACTGAACGGTATATGTTTCTCACAAAGCTGTGTATTTTTTCCTTGTTCGTCATTTACTTTCTCCAGAATAGATTCAATGTCTGCATAGATAACAAATGGAACTTTTTCCTGATATTTGTAGTTTTTGAAGTTTAAAATTTTATTATCTTCACTGGGAACTTCTATTCTACAATTGTTCACCCTACTACAATTGAGTGCATGTTTTTGGAGTGTATTCTCACTTTTAAAATGGTTCAAACATCTTTCACACATGTAATTTTTATGTTTTCTATTTAATTGTGATCTTAGTAATCCTGACAAATTCTTAATCCACATGAAATGATAATTTTTAGCAGACTTAATCGCATCTATATGGCTTCTTCCCACCATATCAGATTCTCCAGAATCAATTTCCATCAACATGCCATCGTCATCTTCATTACTATTTTCAGTTCTTTCATTTCCAGACTTTTCGCCCGAATACATCATAAGTAGATGAATTGTTTTCTCAAACGATTTTGTCGTAAGTCTTACTGGCACGACTTCATTTTTACTTTTGCCAATTCTCTCCAAAGTATAAACGTTGATATTTAAACTATTCAAATCTTCAAATTTGGGAATATCTTTGAGTTTTACCGGAAGTGCTAGGTCAGAATAATTTAATACTGTAGAATAATGTGGATAAGATGATGTTCTGTATGCATGTTGTGATGCAGGATATAATGCTGATGTAACAGCCCATAAGAAACAATTATTATCATACATATTCTTAACATTTATAATAACATGTTTTCGTGCTATATCTTTCGGTAACTCAATATAGCTTCCAATGTTGATTGGTGTGAAGTTATTTATGTTCACTTTCAAATGTAAAATCTCCCTCAGCGCCCAACCACTATCTCTCTCCTGAAACTCTTCCAGATCCGGTAAAATCTTCTCGATAACATTAGAACTATACCACTGATCAATATTTGTTGAATGATCGATAATACTATTGCTGGTATTGAAAGTTTTAATTTCCAATTTTCCTGTGCTGGGGAGGATGAATTCTCCACTGAATATCACATTCACCTTCAACAGCGACTCTTTCAGGCAACTTTTAATCTGATTTCTGAATATTGTTTTCGCTTTGCTTAAGAATATCTTAGGATCCTTGAATCCTGCTTTATTGATGATAGCTCCTGTTCTGACACGTCGGTTAAATATTGAGTTCACACTTTGCCATAGAAGTGCACTCGATTTTTTAGCACCACCCGAACCTGCACCTATTTTCACTTTGAAATTCTTCAATTTCTCTCGGTATACTTTCAAAATAGTCAAATTAGCTTCTAACTTGAACAAATTCTCTTTTTTGTTCCTACCAGATGTTTTCTCCTTACGAATACCCTTATATAGGATTAATATTATTTTATTTACATGCTTACGCCATAATTCAACTTCCTCTATTGTTTTTAACAAAGAAAAAGCTCCTCTTATGTTTTCAACCACTCTATCACTCAGCTCTGACAATGTTTCTACATTAGACGCCATATGCAAACAACGATTGAAACACCCAGTGAAAAATCTTAATTAACAATAAAAATTTCAAAGTAAAACCGCGCAATTTATACAAACTATAATTCCAACCGCCCAAAGATAACGATACCGCCCCCGGCCCCGCTTCCAAAGGTCGCCCAAGCGCAAGCCGCCCACTGCAAGCACGTGACCGGACGGCCCACACGTCTAGATTAGACGTCCGGCGGTTAAGATCACCTTGAAGCTAGCCACAAGTGATAAGCATTTCCTGCAAGTAGACCGGACGGCCGGAAACCACACACATCCGTCTAGATTAGACGTCCGGTGAAATGCGGTTGAGATAACCTTGAAGCTAGCCACAAGTGATAAGACTTCCGGTGTTTAGATACGCGACAGGCCGGATGACCTTGAAAGTGGCTCAGAACACTCCCTGTTATACTACTTCCGTCTTTTACTTACTTTAAATTACTTGCATAGATAAGTTACGTTTCGTATCTTTTGCAAAACATACACCTAATAAAAAACGTGTTCAATTAGCTTGTCTTCTTCCAACCTCGGATTCTGCTCATCAACGTTTTTATCAAGTATATTAGCAGGTTCAACTGGACCCAGAAGAATGGGGCTGGAAGCTAATTAATAATGTATTGGAATCAATCCACACTCTACTTCCACCTGCACTAGAAAAGCTCCTTAATACTTTTTTTATAGCAACAGAAAGGAGTGTAATTCGAAATGCGGCTGCAAGAAAGTAAGATGACTTCGTTCACAAGCATGCACCACTGCACCAGCTGTCAAAGTTTGTTGTGTTCAAATACTAAATCTTCAACAGAAGATAATCCTTATATCAACGATGAAACAACTGTTGTATCGTTATTTGAGCAATTTACGTTAACGCAGGAAGATGAAGATGAAGAAGAAGTTGAATAAGAAGACCTAATATTATATTGAACTTCAACAAGAAGACCATAGAGTAGGCCTACCGAGCAAGCCACATTGAAAAATACGCGCCAAGTACACTTCCTCATAGGTGGCGTGGCAAAGTGTGCATAAATGGAGAATATAACTTTGGAATGGCTTTTTCTCAGAAATAGTGGATCTCAGGAATAAAGAGGTGGACACTATTTTTGTAGAGAATTGAAAGATCTACAATTTGTATCTGAGCTATTTATATCATAAAACTGACCGTTCCGCTAAAAAAATCAAAAAACCCATTTTTGCGAACTTTGACCTCGCATAAAATTTTTTGCACACACGGGATTGTTGGGGACTTTTCACAACTTCATTATAATGGTATCCCTAACATTCATGTCAATTTTCAGCTTCTTGGGAATTTATGCAAGGGTGAATGTCTATTTTGACTGGACTATTAATGAAATTTGATATAAACCATTTTGATAGAGTAAATTTACAATTGTCATGTTACAAGAAACTCACCTAATATTTCAAATGCTTACAAAATAATAAATGGAAATATATCTTGATGGATGCCATGTTCGTTACCTGTCACTTCTTTCGAGAGTTTCATATAGTTGGACGTTTTTTGGAGTCTCATAGTACTTTAAAAACGTGATAATTACATGATAGGTATTTTGTTCCAGTCTGGAGCCCTGACTAGAACTCTTGAGGCTATTTTGAGGTTATCGTATTGATTTCGATGACAGCTAATTATGCATATCGATTTTTGTTGATAGAGAATTGAAAATTTATATTTACATCAGAATGGTCTCCAGGTCCTCACAGCAAGATAAGTAAGAAGTGAAACACGACACGCGGTATCACGCCTCGGATTTGTTGTAACCTCTTTTTTCCGTATCTCCTCTGTTGAGACATCTATAAACAACTTACTTGGTTCGCGATGACTGCTGCTATCACACTCAGGTACAATTCAATACTATTTTGACGGTTTTTTTTAGAACTGAGGTTTTATTTTGCTGACTTTATTGAAAGTGATACTACAGCTGAGCGTCAGAAGTGCGGAGTGACGTCACAACAATATGGCGGTTTTCAAACGTCGTTGACTTTGGAATCGTGTTTACTAATCACAGCGATTCCCCTTAACGAAAAAATTGGTGTCAATAATTTTTTTAATGTGCCGAAAGCTCATTTTCGACATTTTTGAAAAATCGTGGAAGACCCTATTTACAGGACATTGAATTTATCTCTGATTTTTCAGTGAGTATTTTAATAACAAGTGAGATTTGACGTTTAGAAAACTTGAAATGAAATCAAAATTTCTTTTATTGCTTCAACCTAACAACTAACTGTGTTTAGGAAGAAGTAGATATTTCGTAACGATTTGGGTACAGGTTATTCTCTCGATGCCCCTATCTAAAAAATACTGTAGTTTACGAAACAAAAAATAGATACTGAGTTATTAACAAGTCACTTAATTTATTTCTGAAGTCTCAACAAGTAATGTTCAATACAAACTTGGAGTAACCTCAAGAACTTTTCAATGCTTCAACATTAGAACCAAATCGATTCGACCAAAATATACATTATTCAAGTTAGTGATATACAGGTAAATAAATATGCCTTTAATGTCTCTTAGATTATTTCAATCACAAGTAAGATTTGAGGCTTAGGAATCCTGAAGCTTCTATTCTCAACTTAGGCAACAAAAATTTAGATACTCTTAAGCAATTTGAAGATCGTTGAACCTATCTCCGATGACATTTCAACTTTTTGAGTTGCAAGTCCTTCGAGGTCTAGAAAACTTAAGGTGTCTAGAAAACTTAAGGCAACCTCAAGAACTCTTTTATACTTCAACTTGAGAGCTTAACAGAGTTGACCAGCACATTAATTATTGTGACTATTCCATTCGTAGTACGCATGCGGTGCATATCAGTGGGTATTTGGACGTGTAGAAATACCATCGGGTATTACACTAGTGGTCAGAGTGAGTATTTTACTCAAAGATGTGGATACCTCCAATTTGTGCTTCCTTCGTATTCAATGGAATATTTTTCAGAATATCTTCATCAATTTTATCTTCTGATCTATCACCAAACCTTTCTAAACTAGATTCCATATCAAGACGCATTATACACTGAAAAAAAATATTGATACTTATAGATAAAACGAATTATCTGGAGGCGAATTAACTCACAGAGATGACATATTCATTGAAATAATAAAATTATGTTCTGATTTACTTGTATATAAAATAATTTATATTTCTAATCATGTATTATTTATGTTAGTTAATATTTTCTACTGGTAATCAAGTAGATAATTTTTTTATGTGTTGTACAATATTATACTTTTTATCATAGAATTTATAATCACTGTTGCAGAAAATAAATCTATTCGCTACTATAGCTAATATAGTTGTACAATACAGTTCAGGATCTTGTGTCCCGGAGTTAAAATTTTTGGTGTTTAACGAATTTGTTGGCTCTTTTCAACTACTTGCTCTGTTGTTATACGCAGACTGACAAAGTTGATGCAGTCCGTAGTTAGTCCTTCCTTGCTCGGTTCCTTGTTTAAGTTGTGATATTTTTAGAAAGTGAATTATAAAAATAAGATAAATAATACGCAGAGTTATAATACTCACAAATTAAAATTGACTATAACATCTCTCCAATTTTACAGCGAAGATCAAATTAATAATAATGGCGGATATCTTTGTAGTTGGTGTGGAAGTGTTGCAAGCATCGTGAATTCGAAATGACTGCTGGATGTTACATTTTCAAGAAGAAACATTGTTTATTTACTATCTCTAACACACCAATTAAGAGTATGCTATCGACTGTTATCTAATAATAGTCTAACTCAAAAAAATGTGTGCGGCTCTGGCGAAATTATACAATCACGTATGCTGGAAAATTATGATTCTTCATCAGATGATTATAAAAATAATATGGTACAATATAATTATTATCCCAAATGGATTGGTATCAAAAAGACATATTGTAACGTGCGAGAGTGTGGAGGTTCGTAGGAGTGGGGTGGGCTTGGGCCTAAACTTATCTGGACGGGGTCTTCCGTCTTCGTTGTATTGTATCGCGCCGCACCGCACCACATCACTCCGTCCGATGGAAGCCTCTAACAATATTCCAGAAATGTGGTGGAACATTCAAGAAATGGATTTTTCTATATATAAAGGCAAGCAAACGACTTGAGAGTAATAGTGTAATGGTGAATCTAGAGCAGTGAATATCAAACAGTGAAGTGATCAGTGTGAATTAATAGTTGAAGATAAATATCCGCGGCTTTGTTTGAGATAGAAGTAAGTCCTTAATAAATATTTAGTGATATTCGAAAGAATGGAACTCATTTCATTTTCAATTATAAAAAAGTGACTTTTATTTAATTATGAACTATTTCCTTTTGAGCAATAAACATTACAATATTATCATCATAATAATACAGTCATTATTAATATCAAAAATATGAATCCAGTTTCTGGTACCGTTGTTCATATTTTAGTAAGCTACAACAATAGTATTTTTTTCATTTGTAATGTTTCGAATACATTATACTTTAATCAACATGTTCACGCGTACTGTGTTGAAAGCTCGCAAACTTTCATGAGAATATCCTGAGACAATATAATTGGGTGTGATAGATTGGTTAAAACTCAATATTTACATAATGTGTATGTTTCTTTAAAATTTAAATTATTATCTGCAGTTTGTTAATTTGAGAATATTTTGTTGTAATAATCTTATATTCAATAAAAATATACATGTTTGAACGAATAAAGACTATTTGCTATCCCACAAATAATAATAGCTATTCCAAAAGTAATATTTACTATCCCTCAAATACTATTACCTATCCTACAATTAATATTTGCTATTCTAGAAATAATATTCAATATTTCAGAAATAATATCCTCTGGTTCGGAAAATAATTTTCACTACTTCAAAATTTATTTTGAGCCACATAGTAATTTCTTTATCTAATTTAGCTTATTATATTTGTAGCTTGACATATTATATTGGCTTACTACAGAAATATATTGATTAGTACAAATAATATCTTCACTATAATTGTTAAACTTAATGTCTGCGATAGAAGTATTCTACAACTATTTGAAACATAAGTTTCACTAAGATGACAAATGATATTATCGGTGGTAGATATTTACATTAACTAGGGCAGATAATTTCTTACTACCATTTCTAGAATTGTTATTATCTGCAGTAGGCATAATATAATAGCAATATATTTTAGTTCATCTAGCGAATGTTCTAGCCTGTCACGATTTTAAGCAATGTTTTTAACTATAGTATCTAAGATTTTTCTTTCAGTGTATTTCTCTATTATTCGTCAAAGAAAATGCAAGAAATTCTAATTTTTCAGTTTGACAGAAGTTTGTTTACTCGTTCCTATGAAAATTACGTGAGTTGTTACTAGATTCATAGAAAACCAATTTGAAAAAATGATTTGACTCCTGGAATAGTCCTCCATATACCATTTGTAGTTAAAGTATTATAGACTATTTTTGTGGTGCAATCACTCATGTTTATTGTGCTGCACACTCGTGGTATTCAAACGCAAGCACAATAAACATTCGTGATAGCACCACAAAAATAATCGATAATATTTCAATTACTTATGGTTAGTGTTGCCACGAGACGAGACGAGACGAGACTTTAGTGAGTCTCGTCTCGGTCTCGTGATGGTCTCGCCTAGCTCAGTCTCGTCTCGGTCTCGCCTTGGTCTCGAGTAGGTCAGTCTCGTCTCGGTCTCGAGTCTCGACGAGAGTCTCGCCATGATTTTTCAAAATTACATATTCTTACACGTGGGAATCAATTCGTTCTACCTGATTATTATTTGCTACGAATTCTACCGAAAAAATGTATTTGCGTGTTTGGTGCGCAAAATTATGTTTCATAGCTTGGTCATAAATCTCCAGACGTGAGTTTCTGGCTCACTTTACTACCGCTAAGAACCACAAAAACACTACTCTACAAATAATGTGTCTTTTGAATTTCTTGCATTACACAATTATTCCTACATTGCTAAGCAGCTTTGGAAATTGTGATCACGTGATCACGTATAACGCGCTTGCGTATTGGATAATCTCAGCCTACGTCGAATTTGCAATTAGAGATGTGATTTTATGACATCATCGTTGAGAGACAGGGTCATGTTATTTTCCTTAGTTCTATGACAGATTTGACATTCGTACGTTATATAATAGTATCAATAGAATAAAATTTTACCATTATAATTAATAATAAATCTGGAGAATGATTAAAAATAAATTGAATCTGATTTCAAACATACAGTTCTTAACTAAATGACGGCATAAAGTTATCGATCATATTGTTTGCACCAACATACAATATTCAAGTTCCTATAAATGTAACTAGGACATATCAACATTGACATATAGAGACTGTGATCTGTCTCCAAGCAGTCTCTATGAATTAGAATGGAACCACTGGAGCCACGAGGATTCGAGATAATAAAGAGGCAATAGTTTTATGCAACAAATGTGTAAACTAAAGCATTATGACAAGGTTGAGGCCACATATTTCTAGTCAAGAATCGCTGAGTTATAAAACATATTCTCCGAATTTCATAATGTTAGTTCGCCACACGATATTTCTCCTACGATTTTCTAGATAAATTCATATAAACTAAATTCAGGCTACGAAAGCGTTCATTTGAATTGATAGTAGATCTAAGATGCCTACATGCTCACTTAACGCATTATTTGCGACGTATGAACCATCAAATTCGGAAGTAGATGAGGAAAAACCAAATTTTCAAATGAGGTTATGTTATTGACTGTGAATAACGGGCTATATGGTTCAAATTACTTAAATTTATGGGAGAATAGTATTGATTTTCTCTTCCTATGGCCCAGTCCAGCCTAATCTGATTCAATTTTATATGAAATTAGATGAGACAGAGGAATATAACCAGGAATCTTATAGGAGTCGAT
Organism: Dromius quadrimaculatus; assembly: GCA_963989225.1. Lineage (NCBI taxonomy): Eukaryota > Metazoa > Arthropoda > Insecta > Coleoptera > Carabidae > Dromius > Dromius quadrimaculatus. The sequence continues at coordinate 47,651,556 of OZ022331.1, read as the reverse complement.
TTATGTAACATATTTCCAGTCAAAATCAGTTATAGTATGATAATATATTCTTCCATTATGTCGATAATTTTTTGTGCAATTAAAAGTGTTGTGCTAGTATTGGGGCTCGTCCTGTTGTACAATCTTATCATATAAAATCTGCTGCGGCCACACAGTACTTCCCTAACCAAAAGTTTCATGGCCGGTTTCATCGCTGTTTCATAGATTTAGAGTGTCGCATCAATCAATTGCATATTTCAAAATGACAGCTGTCATTGTCAAAGTGACAGCTGTTATTGTCAAAGTGACGGCTGTCATTATTAAAGTGACGGATGGCGGTTATATTTAAGTCCCTACATAAAATAGGTATTTTTGAAAATCAAGAATTCTTTTCTAAATTTTCAGGGTCTTTAATTTGGAACATACAGTTTTGACATTTGGTCACCGGAAGTATAATTTTATAACGTGGATTTCACTTATTATCTTTTTTATATTCCTGCTAAGCCTATCTCCCCAAATGCTTGAGATTGATATTAAACTAGACATCATTCAAATAAAAATTAAGAATCGTTTGAATATCCTTTTTTAGACTTCTACTAGAATTATTCCTGCAGAAGCTTTAGGTAATCTGATACCAAACATGATAGAACCAAATGACACTTTAAAAAAACAATCGACAAAAAAATATTGTCATGTAGGCTAAATATGAAGTAAATATTCTGAAAGAGCGGTAGAAAAAATGATTGTCTCAATCAAAAACTTATCCATCAGTAACCATCTTAAATCAATTATTATTACTATAGTTTGTCGGTATTAACCTACTTGCTCTATAAAATTGCTTTCAGAAGAAATAAAAATGAAATTTAAGTGATTATGATATAAGTCTCGTCGAGAGTCTCGCGAGACTCTCGCCGAGACTCGACTCTGGTCTCGTCTCGGTCTCGACTTTTGACTCGAGACCCATTCTATGGTCTCGTCTCGACTTTTTGAAGCGAGACGAGACGAGACCGAGACTGGTCTCGAGTCTCGTGGCAACACTACTTATGGTATAATAAATGAGTATTTTTATCTTAACAAGGTTAGATAGTAAAGTGAAAATATTAATAATGAGTTAAAATTTTGCAGAGATATCCCAAATATTAAAATTTGGAATATCTCACAGTCCTCTTCCAAAGAGAATTAATGTCTTAGTAAGTATTTAAAGCGTTAGATGAGGAAGTACTTGAACAGTATTTGTCAAACGGAAAAGCTCATATAAAAGTAGTAAAATCCAAATGGCAAATGTACTTTTTGATTGAAAGAACGTTCCTGGAATAACTTTAAAATTTTCACCACATTGTATGCAGCATGGAAGAAAACGTGCATTCTTAACCAATAATAGGTTCCACATAAATTGAATATGGCAGTATCAATTCTATCTTGCACACTGAATTATAATAATAGTCTCAAATCTATGTCATAGACTTATGTGGAATACCTCAGATTGTAGTTTCTATTGTGGATTTATCCATGACATGCCATTCGTCATGACCATGTTTTGTCATGCTACGCCATTCGCTTTTTGAGCCTCTAATCAATCTTGTAGTACGTGGAATCATGTGACGATTATGTTGCTGCCATTGTTTATAATTATATTTATCTGAGTTTGTTTCCAGTTATTCATTTACCTCAATTTGTCTTAACACTTACTGTTGAAGTGAGTATTGATCTCCTTATTCTCGTTGTTCAATTGATTGAAATATCGCGAGTGAAAGACTAGAAAATCTCTAAAGTTCAAGTTTCGTTAGTCGTTGAGAAGAAGAAAGCAAAAGAGGAAACATTCCCGGAAAAACGTCCCTGATTTAACAACGTTGATAAATGTCTCTCTCCAAGGCCATCGTTTAACCTCTCTCATCTCTAAATTATCCTTTCTCTCATCTCTGAAAGATTTTCCAGCATGCGCATTTCCCAAAACTTAAACGAGCGTAGATTATGATTATGACACACTAAAAACTTTTCTTTTCAACAGAAATAAAAGAAAGCGCGGAGATATCCTTCCCTAAGGCGACTTTGTTTTCCCGCTGGTGACACTAGTGTAAGTAGAGGGGCTAGTGGTGCAGAGAGAACGAGGTGACGCCAGGAATTTTCTGCGTCATTGCTTATTGGGAGCTACTAACACTGCAGGATTTGTTAATTGGGTGCTTGTTATTTTGTTCAGCTTATTTTCACTGAAGACAATTAAGTGAGCTCTAAATAACGAGATAATGGTGTAACTTATAGATATATACAGGGTGCTTTAAGTTGACTTTCAGGAATCTGAGAGTATGATGCAGCATCGTTCCAATGTTGAACGGAGCACAAAAAGTGCAATATTCTAATGTTAAGATATCGAATCAACCTTCTGGCTTTTGCAGCTTTGGTTGTTTACAACACAGTCACCTTGATCCAGTGATAGATCTACCACCATCTCCCTTCACCTAGTTTTCGTCATCCATCACCCTAACATCTTCGTCTCGCGCTGTTTTGGCGTTAGATTAAGTACGTAGTTAATGCAGCGCGCGCGTTAATTGTCTTAAACCGCTAATCTAGCATCTGGCGCGTTAAGCCCCTCAGCCACCAGCCCCAGTGCAGCGCCAGCTGACAGCGCTTCAAGCCGCAGAGAAGAACATCTCTGCGATGCACCTCCCTCGAGAAAACTTAAAACTTACACACCACTGAGAGACGATGATCACATAGCGAAATATTAACGAATGAAAGTCTTAGATATTGAGAAGAGAATACAGACAATACTACAATGTAATCAGACATTCGTGATGCAATCAGGATGTCTTTTACGACAAGACAATCTCAAGATGCTCAGTCTGCATCAACTAGGATCCAAACAAAATACAAATCGAGTGCTGAGAGTGCTCGAAATAAAATAGTAGGATATAAAATCTTTTCTCGTATAAACTATGCAAACTTCTCCAAATTTAAATCTAAACTTTCAAATCGATCTTTAAACTAACAATGCAGTGTAAACTCCTCCACTTTCCTGAGTGTGGAAGATTTACACTAGCGCGTCAGATTTATAGCCTAGCAGACAATGGCTTCGTCCTCTGTTCACCGCGACGCCAGACCAGAAAACGAAAATCTCTCTTCCGTTCGAGCGAAATGATGGGTACAGAGTCATACTACAAGCATAGAATCCAAGCTGGGATTCCAGTTGGAAACAGAGTTAGAACTAGGGATAGGATCCTCCCTACGAGTACTGAGAACACTACGGGAACATGGAATGGGATACTGGGTGCTTGGCTGCTGGATGTGTGAAGTTATAGCAACTGGCTGTGGTGCCATGCTTTAATTAAACAAGTTCCTGGATGCGGGATGACTTCCTTAAAACAAGACGAATTGAAGGAAGGAGATAGATTTTATGTACAAGAATGTCTGTATTTGATTTTGCACTGACAATTACCTTTTCTTTTCAGATTGAGTCACTTCACATAATGTAAGTTATCAGTTGAGTATCGAACAGTTCATGATTTGGAATCGAAAGCTTGGTATTTACAAACTCAATTGAACCGTGTTTAATTCTCAGTATGCTGAAACAATGAATGATTCAAAAAATATTCCACAAGAGAGAACCAGATCTTGCTCTCTCCTCTTGATCCAAAATAATCAATGGAGACTCCTAAAGCAAGTATATGAGGTAAATTTAAGTATAGTTGGATTACTTCCCAAGTTGCAGATGTCTTAACCGCGTTAAACCAGTGGACCGAAAAATGAATCGTACACCACTGTCACATTATTTTCTTTTTTATTTTATATGTCTCGGAGAAACAGTACAGATGCGGAAAAATAAGATTAGTCTTGATTTAAAAGGAAATCGTAATGTCCTGTAATGCTTAGGACAAAGACATATGATGTAATAAACTGTACCAGCCATTGTAAACTTGATTCTTACGAGAGGAATCAGACGTTGGTTTATCTGCTTGAATCGAAATATTGACGTTTATTCCCATCAAGACCCGACTGTACAATCTTGGCTCATCGACAATTATAGTTAACCCAAGTTTATTTTCTATGGTTACAATAATTTCAGCAATTGTATATATAGTAAACTGGACTGTAGATGAGTTCAGATTGTAAAAACGAGCCTAAGTCGTATTACCGATGTTATTACCAATGTCGACATTCAGAAAGAAGATTCTTAATTAATGTTAGTAATGTCACGAATGTGAAGAGTCTTAAGAAATTAGTTCATACTGATGTTTATTTGAATTTATTCAATAATTTATTGTGTTTTTGACTATTATGAGACCTAGTTAGCATTGACCACCAATCTAGTCGATGTTCAATGGTCAGACATATGAATGCTAGTCACGGTCTTATACACAGGTCTTGACACTCGTCAGTAGTGGGGGTACCCCTTATTGGAGCAGTTTACTAGTTATTTAAACTAACACATACGGCGTAACGATCGAGAAGATAATTGTGCGAGAGAAATAGAGAATGTACATTAGAAAGAGGAGAAACAGTGACGTCAAACGTCAATAAATATAAATCAATATACAGAATTTATTGCAAAAAAAACCTTTCGATTGAGAATTTCAACTTGGAATACATAAATGTTTCCCTAAATTTTCATTGAATTATTATTGTTAGTAAATTTATAGTTATTGACTACAAAATATAGCATTTTCCCATCTTTTCAGTATTCTTTATTATCATTATTATATAAACTGAACGCTTTAGTCCAAGGTATTTCGCCTTGTTTTACATCATGATACAAGGCAACAATCAGGCATATTTAACGAGTTGTACTTAATATGAATCATTATGAAGCACGATGAGGTTAATTAGGTTGAATTTAGTCGTATTTTCAATCGGGTAGTATCTGTCTTCCTTTTTTACCCTGTTAAATACACACTCTCCATCTTTATATTTTGCATACTCTTCTCTATCGTAGCACTTCTTTTGGAGCAAATAACTAAAAACAGCTTCAATAAAAGTTAACTCGCAACAATGGTAATGGATGCTAGTGTCAAGACCTGTGTATATGACCGTGATGCTAGTCCATAGTTGCTAGATGTTCGGTTGTCGGTCATTTGAATGTTAGTTTATTGTTGTACAACTGTCAAACATTTGAATGTTGATCCATTGTTGGAATAGAGTGTATAAAGTGCGAGAGCTAGCGGAAGAGTTGTCATTCAGTAAGAGTACCTGTAAATTGGTGTCAGAAGTGGGATCCTGGAAAATTGACTGAAAATAATATTGGATCCAGATGACGAAAAGTAAAATTTGATTGCATTGCTGTGAAATGCTCAAAATTGTATTGTGACTGCTGTAAATGCACACGTCAAGAAGCATGGCTACCAGTGAGATGCAGAAACAGCTGAAAATGTTGATGGAACCAGTGAAAACGAAATGTCTGAATATACAGGAACTTTGAAGAAGGAAATGACCAAGTCTACGGGAGGTATGAAATTGATGGAAAAAAGAACAACAGAATCTACGGAAGATATGAAGATGGCAGTGGCTAATGAGATGCAAGCTGTGAAAGCGACAGTAGCTGAAGAGATGAAGACAGTGAAAGAAGAAATGACTCTAGAGTTGAAGAATATTACGGAATAGAATTAAATTGTGACAGGGAAATTCCAGGAGATTGAAGGAAACTTTTATGGAAGACTTACTGAAGTCAATCATCATTTCGTGCAAGTCGGGCTTCAGGCTAAGAAAATTGAACATCAAGCCTTGCTGGTTGAACATGATTTGGAAGTTAAATTAGACTCGATTGTGCCCGAAAAACTGCAGGGCCTTAGTCTCAATATTGATGGTGCAGCCCTACGGAAAGTGCCCCAACATCTATTCCAGAGAATAATGGCTGGAGCATAGAACAAGGAGCTATTGTACTGGCTAGAATGCTCCGAGATACAGCATCAGTGGTATTCTCAGGACTGTCTGAACAAAAACGCCTGGATTATGGAAAACTGACATCTGAATTGAAGCTGCGCTTCGGGAAGGAGCACATAAAATAATTGCTGTACGGAAAGCTACGGAATTGTACGCAACTACACAAGGAGGATCTGACTACGTTTGCATATGCTGTGCAGAGTCTGCCAAGGAAAGCTTCTGCAGTTGGTCCTAGCTCAACGCAGGAATTTGTGGCAGTGAAATAATCCATGTATTGCATCGGTGATGACAAGATTGAGTGATTTGTGCGGCTGGCGAATTCGAAGACAATTAAAGAAGCGCTAATAAAAGCTCTCAAAAAATTGCGAAGAAAGTGGGGTGGTTGAAACATGAAGAAAAGGAAGAGCATAAGGTAAGGAGGATCACGACTATCACTGGAATTGACGACAAAAGAAAATTTCTTCACTTTGTACACCAACATCTCCAAGAGTAAGCAGAAAAGTTAGATGCTGGCAGTATGGCAAGGAGAGACATCTTCAAGCAGATTGTCGCACTAAGTCCACCATTGATTGCAATGTGCACGTTTCGTTCGTTTCAAGTGCGAAAAATAGGAATGGTGGATTCTGTTCCAAGAGATTCCCAGATATTATCTTGTTCGAAGGAGGTGATTCCGAATGAACCAATTAACGTCCCAGAAGATAGCACAAAGGAAGTTCACGGCAAGAAGGATCCGTGTTGTCACTGAAAGTAGTACAGGGCACACAGCAGGATGACTTCGTCCCTAAGTCGCTCATAGAATGAAAGAAAACCAGCCAGAAGCCTAGTTACCAAGAAACATCAGCTTTGGACACTATTATCAAGGCCTACTTAGTACAATGGAACTTTCGGAAAATGAGAAACGGTTTATGGGAGATCCTGATGGAAACAAAGCTGATAGTGCCGAGAAAATTCAGAAGACAGATGCATGACTGTAACAGTGGACACTTAGGCATTAGGAAGATCCTGAAAAAAGTTCAAGGGCACTTCTACAGGGTTGGCTGTCGAGAAGACGTCGAACGGTACTGCAGGGCTTGTAGGCACTGTAAATTAAGCAAGGGACTCAATACTTGACAGCATTTCAAGGTGCAGCGGTACGAGAAAGGATACCCGATCGTGAAGATGGCTGTGAATGTATGTGAGTCTTCGCCTATCACTGAACAAGAGAATATTAAAGCGACCAGCAGCAGAAAGAGGGGTTCCAGCAAGACGATTTGGTGTGGCTCTCCAGCTCCCAGAGAGAAAAGAAGCAATAGTCCAAAGTTTTGTGAGGTGCTTGAATGACGAATACCGGATACATAGAGATTGAACTGGAAGACCGAACGTCATTCGCGGCGATAGATTGTGGTCCTACCAAGAGCAATATTGTGTTCGCCGAGAACGACGAACCATAAGGAGGCAGCAATGCCACGAATGTGAAGCCTTGAGAAACTAGTTCACAATAATGTTTATTTGAATTTATTCAATAATTTATTGGGATTATGGATCCCAGTTAGCATTTACAAACAATCTAGTCGGTGTTCAATAGTCAGACTAGTGGTTGCTAGATGTTCGACTGTCGGACATTTAAATGTTAGTTCATTGTTGTTCAACTGTCAGACATTTGAATATTGACCCAATGTTGGAGTGAGAAGTATATGAAGTGCGTGAGCTAGCGGAAGAGTAACCATTCAGTAAGAGTAACTGTGAGGGATTTCGTGATCGTACGAGTTTGTAAAAAAAATATTTGCACTGCAACCTGTTATAATCATTGGATCACAATAAAATTTGTGATAGTATATTAACTTATTGGCCGACAGATATATCCCACAAAAAAAAAATGTTGATCGTATTTTATCATTAATAACAAAAATCTAGTAACGACAGTTTTAACATTGATTGAAAATAGATCTTCTCTATTTCTTGTCTTGTCTTTCATACATAATACATGATTGTGGTTGAGGAACTATCAAAAATATCCTATTAAGACTCCTTCAAACTTTTCGTGAATTCTAAGTAAGAATGTATTAAATTCCTTTTATAATCAAGGTATGCTGTGGTTTGAAATCTGGAGGCAAAGAACTGAACTCCACAAGTCGAGCTAATTGATTGTCAGATAGTCGTAGATTCCAGTGCCTCATTTTGTTTTTTCTGCCTTCAAGAGGTTTGATAAGTATGTATATTTAAAGTATACTAATGCTGAAATTAGAGCTGGACCGCGTGACCAATATGATGTAAATCAATTTGTTTAAAAAAATAAATTCTGATCCAATTTTGTCGCTTCTGCCATGGTTACGAAATGAAATTCAGGGAAAAATAAGTCAGCGGAAAATAATACGCCAAAACTTCAAGGTGCTTCTATCAGACACACTAGTTTCAAATTTTTTTTTTCAAACACTTAAAATAGATTGAGTAATCCAATATTATAATTATTGAGGTATCAGAGGACAAAAGTGCCTGAGGTCAACAATGTATTTTTCAGGGGCTTCCGGCCCGATGAGTGTACGTTGATCGTAGACATTATCGTCTGTTCAACTCCCGTGGTGCATTCAATGATTAATGTCCGGCTAATGTACTATTTCAAAATGAAAGATTGGCAATGTATGTTCTGTCATTGTGATTTCTGTCAAAGAAATTACTCTAGCTACTCACTGTGACCAGGGAACGTGATATTCTTGTTTGTAATTTTTCAAAATAATGCTTTTGGGTATTATGTTATTATGACAATAATCGGAGATTTATTTATTATTAATCTGAGAATATATTTCCATGCACTATGTAGCTGTTTGTGCTGTGCGATTGATAAGTCACTATATTTATTTTAGAAATAAATATGTCTAATATCCATTATTATAGTAACTAAATATTGGTAAGTAACAGATTATGAGGCAATTGAGAAGTTGTTGAAAAGGTGCTTTCATACGAAATAAAATAACTGACTTGTCTTCACATGAGGTCTCATAACTACATAATTACGCTGGAAGGAATGCTTTGTGAGACATGATTTCTTGTTTTTGCTAGGTTTACCTATTCCTCTACCTTAGCCAATATCTCTGATGCCTTAATCGGATTAAGTAGGTCACTAAAGCGGTGACGGAAGTTCATTAGCTCATCCAGGGCTTTCTAAATAATGCAGAAGGAGTGGAGAAGGCCAGGATTAGTAGGATACTGGCGATCACAGCGTTTACTGTTATTAAGACATAGTGAATGCTGGTTCGAGGTACAAGGATTTGATTGATGCGAATAGAGGTGATAATAAAAATAGTACGGAAGATATGTGCTCGAGAATGAGGGTAGGAATTAGTGTTCCACATCATCTGAGATTAACATGATTTTCAAGATGATGAAATAAGTATGAGTGCTCCGAAATTTTTTTTTGTGTATAACCCATTGAAAAATGTCAATTCTGTGCTTCCATACCTTAAAAAATAAAGTAAGAGAAGTTGTTCTGCAATCATCTTTCCCTCGTAATCAAGCTTTGAGCAATACTCCCAGAGCTCAAAATACATAATTGAAATAGACCGTCAGATAGTCGTAGATTTGAGTGCCCCATTTTGTTTTCTCTGCCTTCAAGAGTTTTGATAAGTATGTATATTTAGAGTATAATAATGCCAAAATTAAAGCTGGACCGTGTGGCCAACATAATAATAATTAATTTTAAATTTTTATAAAAAATCCTGTTTTGATCCAGTTTTCTCGTTTCTGCCATGCTTACGAAATGAAATTTAGGGAAAAAAGAGTCAGCGAAAAACGATAGGCAGAAGTGATCCACTTGGCCAAGGGTTTGAAATGAGGGCTCGATTATGCAAAAAAATATATAAATTTTTCACGTTTTTCTCGTTTCTGCCGTTTGGCCATATGAAAGTTGATATCATAAGTATCTCGTAAAAACGAATGGCATAAGTTTTTCGGATGGCCAAGTCAAGATATGCACGAAAACATTCAGACTTTCGCAAGATGTTTTTGTACATATCTTGACTTGGCCATTCGAAAAACTTATGCCATTCGTTTTTACGAGATACTTATGATATCAACTTTCATATGGCCAAACGGCAGAAATGAGAAAAACGTGAAAAATTTATATATTTTTTTGCATAATCGAGCCCTCATTCCAAACTCTTGGCCAAGTGGATCACTTCTGCCTATCGTTTTTCGCTGACTCTTTTTTCCTTAAATTTCATTCCGTAAGCATGGCAGAAACGAGAAAATTGGATCAAAACAGGATTTTTCATGAAAATTTAAAATTAATTATTATTATGTTGGCCACACGGTCCAGCTTTAATTTTGGCATTATTATGCTCTAAATATACATACTTATCAAAACTCTTGAAGGCAGAGAAAACAAAATGGGGCACTCAAATCTTCGACTATCTGACGGTCTAAAATTGTATTTTTAATAATCTGGATCTTGTTTTTAAAAATGCCGGTCATATTTTCTCCAATTTCATTAAATTTTTATCGTCAAATAACGCTTACAATGTTCATTAAACACAAAGGCTATGAAAGGAGGACAATTACGTTTGGCAATAATCAAAACGATTTTTAGTTGTTTTCAGCGTTATTCGGGTCAAAACTGAACAAAAAAAAGCGTGGACTTACCTAGCGTGGGCACAGCAAACTCCGATTCCCGGGCCTGGGCCGTCTTGCAGCTCTGGAACCTAAAATAAGAGAAAAAGTGATAACTTTTTACATAGAGAATAGATTATCTATAGATCCAAATAAAACGTCCGTTTTTTTCCCATTTAAAAAATCTGATATTTAACTATGAGTACTATCTTATAATACAAAGTTGTCTTTTCAATTTTACAGACAGAAACGAAAGAAAACGGCAGATCGATTTCAATGGATTTATTGTTTCTCAAAGTATTTTAGTCGTTTGCTGATATTGACATAATTGCATTCATGAAGGTGTCGACTGCTTCTTCCGGCAACTGAACCCATTGACTACGCATCTCGTTTTTGATTTTGGAAGAGTAAAAAAACGGTTGTTAACTAATCGGCAGTAACTGTTCTTCAATCTTCAAGTATATTTTTATACGAAAATGAAATATCTGATAGAGGGATGCCTTGACAATAACAAAAAATTATCAATGAGTCTATGAAATTCAGAAAGCCGCCTTTATTACATGAAAAAAATGATTTGAAACAGCAATCCCAGTTTTTTTCCTGGCAAATTCTCCAATATCACCCCTCGATATATTCCTCGTGGAAATAAAGGAAAATGAGAGGAGGAATCTAAAATTGCTCACGGAAAACGCTTCGCGGCATCAGCAATATTACACGCACACATATTCGAGATCATTCGTGGCACACTTAATTAAAATATTCCCTGTGTAGATGTGCATTGCTCTAAATTGAAGAAATACCAACAGAAGGAATAAATATTGAGAATTTTGGGTATTATTTCCCAATAAGAGCAGCGAATATTATTGGCGACGGATCCAATTGCATCGTGATGAGGAAATAATGAGATTTAGGAGAGAGATTGATTCTGTTCTGTAATAAGTATGATGTCGAAGCCGTCAGCAAGGTAGTTTATAATTGATCAAATAATAATGCATAAAGACATGAGGTCAATTCTCTCAAATAAATTATCAAGAAACATGTTTTCGAACACTATTTGAATTATTTCATAATAATCAATGATCTGTGGAAATAACAGTTGATAATTTCATGGAATCAACCTAAAAGATGTTGCTGGTTCAAATAAAAACTAAAACAATAACTGAGTTACAGGTATTGATTCGAGATATGAGTTTAACGAAGTTATGGAGTATATATTCTTATCCAATTTCTTCACAGAGAAACTCTGCTTTTTTTTTCTAGTAGTTGTACGAGTATACGTACGTTGGACATATCGCGTTATTTGAAACGGACCGTTAAAATTGAATACGTATTCCGATCGATGTTATTTCTTATTGCAAGTGGACGAAAATCTGTTTGAAGACTTATTGGGAACAGATAGAAAATTGAAAATAAATAATAACATTGAATAAAATGCATAGTAATTTTCAACGGTCTGTTTCATTGAATATTGGAATATATTTTTTATTTGCAGAGCAAAGCCTAGAAAAGTGATTTGCTTCGAGTTTTTTTGACTACAGTTAATTGTCTCGGGAACACCACATGAATATGATGAATACTATTAAATAATCTTTTGATTTTGGTGATTCCAAATACCCAAGCCTATTTATGGTACTCATCTTTTACATTTCCGAAAAAAATGCCTTCAAAATTATTGTACGGATTTAATTCTTCCTGTATTATTTCAGAGAATATTGGATGTACGAAATTGTCAATAACATCAATCACATTTCAGAACTCGCCATTTACAAATACGAGTTTCATGAAAGAAAATATGAGAAAGTGAGAATAGCTAAGATCTAAAAAATTCTGACGTGAACATCACGTGACTTACTTGTATATCATTGGATATATATAATACGATGTGATTTTGTGTTTGATTATATATATCATTGGATATATATAATCAAACACAAAATTTCATCGTTCCACAGTTAATCGTTTTGGATTTACCCAAGAGATTCTAAGAATCTGTCAAGTAAAATGCGCTTTCAGCCAAGTCGGTTGCTATGAAAACAGTAGGCCATTATTCTTATACTAAAACATTCTTAAATACTGATTTCCAAAATTTCTATGACCACCAACAGATCTGTGTTAATGTGCAAAATTAACGAATAAATTTCTACTGAAGTGCACTTCCGGTTCAGTCTATTGTTAAAAAAATAGTAGGCAATCATTTAGATGCTACAGCAGACTGAAATATCAAATTCAAATATTTTACACCTGATCGTTTCGAATTTCAAAGGACTGTCAAGTAAAGTGCACTTCCAGCTTGGTGGATCTCAATAAAAATAGGATATGAGCATCTAGACGGTATAATCGTCCTACATACTGAATTCTAACAATCTACGTACGATCGTTTTGGATTGACGCGGAAAATTCAAAAAATGTTTCGAATAAAGTGCTCTTCCGGTTCAGTCGATAGCAATCATAATGTAGGGTGTACAACTAGATATTATAAAAGTGCCTATTATAAAATTTGAATATTCTACGACTGATTGTTTGGAATTTATGCGATAAATTCGAAAAGTCTGTCATATAAAATGCACTTCCGGCTCAGCCGATTGTTTTAAAAATAGAAGATGATCATCTAGATGCTACAGCAATTTCTAATACTTAATTCCAGTGGCTGACCATTCTGAATTTATGCGGAAATTTAAAAAAAAAGTTTCAAGAAAAGTGCACTTCCGGCTTAGCCGATAGCAATCATAATGCAAGATGTACAATAAGATGTTGTAGGAGTTCTTCATACGAAATTTCAATATGCTATGGCGGATCATACTATATTCAAGCGAAAAATTCAAAAAAATTTCAAGTACAGTGCACTTCTGGCTTGGCTGACTCTTACAAAAATAGTAGATAACCATTTTGATACATCAAGTTCAAATACTGAATTTCAACATCCTACGGTTGATCATTCTGAATTTATTAGAAAAAAAATTTTGGATTTTCACTTGTAAAGTGCACTTTCGGTACAGACGCTTGAAACCATAATGTGAGGTGCCCAACTAGACCCTATACCAGTGTGAAATACAAAATTTTAACATTATACGTTCAACCGGTTTTGAGATTTGTGAGTTTCGAACGCACGTACGTATCGACATCAAGCCAAAAATAGTCAAAATTGTGTCAAAATATGTGAATTTTGTCGGTTTCACAATACTTCCTTGTACTTTGTACAAGTAAGTAAAAATAGCATGGAGTGAATGTAATTTCTGAGGTATCAACAATTTTATTATGTCAAAATTAGGAACGAAATCACTTTTTTTAACAATAACTTCTAAAATGCCCCTATGCTGTAAATTTTCATTTGATTCTAAAATCCCATAATATTTTTAACATATGTGTACTGAATTTCGCGATAATCAATCTGAAATAATTTTTTTGTAACATGTGTTCCGAAAGAACTCTATTACTGAACTGAATTCTGTTTCAGAAGTTCTCAATTCCAAACCATGAAACATAGAGCAATAATTCCCGGTTGACAGTGAATTAATGAATATTAATCTCCTACGGAGAGGCAAAAAAAATAACTGTGGATGCCATTGGAATTTTTACACTGATATAATGTAAAATTGACATTTGGAAAAAGCGCTGAGTGCAGCCAACTTCATTCTGAACAATAATAACGGTCATTCGGTCTTTGTAGCATGATAATAGTTATTTGTGTATCAAGGCCGTAAAGTTTACTTTTTTTGGTCGAATCTGTCGTTTGATTTTAATTCAGGTGAGACCAAAAAAGAACTGTGGGCCGAGGTGCACACAACGTTTTTTAGGCGATCATTACAAAATAATTCAAAACCACATAATTTCATCTATTTATTTCTAAAAAATTGCAATTGTAAATCTTAGTTGCCGTTGAAATTGTTTTGTTTTATTGCCTTCTATAAAGTTAACATTTATGAAAAATGCGTATTTATTTCTTGAATCGCAAGAACTACAGAACTTGACGAAAGAATATAATATTTCGGCGAAAACTGTTTTTTAAAAGTTCATCAAGCTGCCCATATAGGTAGATATGAAGTTTTTATGAATTATTTTTTGACAGATCAGTTCCAAAAAAGTAATATTTGACAGATCAGTCCCAAAAAGTAAAATTTGACTGATCAGTCCCAAAAAGTGAAACTTCACGGCCGCAAAAGGGGCCATAAAATCACCTTTTTTGTTACCATCGCCTAAAAACTATTCTCTAGCTATTTTTAAACAATAATTTATATTTCGTATCTTCAATTACGAAAAATATCAATATTTGAGGACTTGTGAATTTTGATTGAAGGCAGATATACAATTTTTTTATATTGTATTCGCTTAATCAATTGAATTTCAACTCAATATCTGGAAAAATGCGCTAGCTATGAGCACAATACTGAAAAATGATGGAATGAGATCACAAATTTCCAAAAATAAATAGAAAATTATAATGAGATATATTATACAAACATCTTTCGATATTGGTGATTCTGAATATCCGAGCCAATTTTCACTATCTCGTTACATTACCGAGGAAAGTGCATTCAAAAAGATATCACGATTATCTATTTTTTCCTTATTATTCCAATAAATATTGAAGATACCAAGTTCTCAATAATATCAATCGATTATTTTTGCCTGAGATGAATAAAATGTATCTAAGATTTTAGAGCAATCTAATAACATATTCAGTATCCATAAGGGAAAATCTGAACATTATTAAGGGCTATTTGTCGCGATGCATGAAATGCTGCATTTTTCTTTGCATTTTGATTCTTCATTTTGATGCGAAGAAAAATGGACTCTGATTTTATATATGACGGTGCATTCCACCAAATGGAGAATCAAAATGCAAAGAAAATTCCAGCATTTAATGCACCATGTCAAAAAACCTTAAAAACTTTTTGAAATTTTCAATCAAGAATACTTTGAGTAAGGCATGAGATTATGTAGTCTCATGACTGTTGATTTCAAATCAATGATGTCTGGAATGTAGTTCTCCAAATATCAACAATTTTATAATGTCAAAATCAAGAACAAAATTAACTTTTTGAACAATAAATTCAAAAATCTGAAGTGGACATCACGTATCCAACTCACTTGTACATTATTGGATTCATTTTTTGCATAACAATAATACGATAATCAAACACAAAATTCTGCCGTTCCACGGCTAATCGTTTCGGATTTATCCAAAAAATTCTAAGAATCTATCGAGTAAAGTGCTTTCGGCCCAGTTGGTTGCTTTGAAAACAGTAGGTCATCATTCTTATGCTACAACATTCCTAAATATTGATTTACAAGATTCAGCGGCTAGCAGTTTTGAATTCATGCCCTAAATTAGAAAAAAATTACAATTGAAGTGCATTTCCGGTTCAATCGATTATTTTGAGAAGAGTTGGCAATCATTAGGATGCTACAGCAGACTGAAATACCAAATTTCAATACTCTACAGCCGATCATTCCTTTATGCGAGAAATTCCAAAAGACTGTCAAGTAAAGTGCACTTCTGGCTCAATCGATCTCAATGAAAATAAGATATGAGCATTTAGACAGTATGATCGTTTCAAATACTTAATTCTACATTCTACGTTCAACCGTTTTGGTTTCATGCGGAGAATTTAATAAATGGTTTGAGTAAAGTGCACTTCCGGTACAGATGATTGCAATCATAATCCAAGGTGTACAACTAGATGTTATAAGAGTGCTTAATACAGAATTTTAATATTCTACGACTGATTGTTTCGAATTTGTGTGGAAAATTCAAGAAGCCTGTTGCATAGAATGCACTTCCGGCTCTGCCGATTTGTACAAAAATAGATGGTAACCATTTGGATGCTACACCAATCTCAAATACTGCATTTCAGTATCCTATGGCTGATCATTCTGGATTTATGCAGAGAATTGGAGAAAAGTTTCAAGTAAAGTGCACTTCTGGTACAGAATATTGGAACCATTATGCGAGATGTACAACCAGACCTCAGACCAGTCTTAAGTACAAAATTTAAACATTACACGTTCGAAAGGCTTATTCCACAGTGATTTATACATCTGTACCCACATTAAGGATTCAAATCAATATTTGAAGGGCTGTAACTTTTGATTGAAAGCTGAGATTAAACTTTATGATACAGTTTGTTATTAGGTAAAGATCTAGTAGCTTATCTATTGAATTCCAGCTCAATATCAACAAAATTGCACTATTTATGGTTGAAATACTGAAAAATGGTGGAATGAAAAACAATTCTTCACCACTTCACATTGCCGAGAAAAGTAAGTTGAAAAATATTCTATGACTCACCATTCTCCCTTCATTATCTCAAAAAATATTGATTGAACATGAAATGTTTCAAATTTCAGGATAATTCATCAAAAAGTACGAGTTTTATTAGAGAAAATCTGAAAATAGCTAGATTCTGAAAAAATGACAATGGCTACGTCATAATTAGGAACGAAATCAACTTTTTTACCAATTATTTATATGGATATTCATATATACATCTGTACTTTCGACAAGAAAAAATATCAATATTTGAAACACTGTAACTTTTGTTTGAAAGCAAGTACAAAATTTTATTCTTCTGTATTCAATTGATTGGTGACGTAGAAATCGATGATTCAATATTCAGAAAATTTCATTTTTTAGGATGTTAAGAAGAGGAGTGGGGTCAAGCTGTGGTGGGAGCCCTGCTCTATACTAAATACATATGGTAAATATTCATTGCCAACTTCAAATAAACAAAATTTCAATGAATAAAACTAATGGAAATGTTTGTTTTCGGTTGAAAATACATGATTTTGAACAATTTGGTTCCTTATTCTATTCTTTTAAAGAGCTTCCATCCGTTGAAATATTCTTTTTTCATATTTCAACAAAGCTACAATATGAAATGTATAGTGCGCAACGCTGTAGACTTTCGGAAATATTTTTGACATCTGACGTTTAGTAGTGGTACTGCGTTTCATAACCAAACAAACTTATTGATGATAAATCTACATCAAAAAAATAATATCGATGAAAGAATAAATGGGTTACTCAATCGGTGTACCGTCAAGTCAGGGAAATGATGAAAAATCTTGTTTATTCTAATCACACACACTCTTCCCATTTCATCTCACGCGACGACGTTGCCAAGCGTATGATAACTTGCTAAATTTTAGTAGCTTTTGTACAATTTTTTTGAGTAATAATTCAATTTTCTTTGAAACTATAAACAAGAATTTTGTTGAAACTTGGTACACATCTTTATAAGACATTCGTAGATATTTTGAAGATTTTTTGTAATGTTGTCATTTCAGATAGTCGAGATAATGACGTATAAATCAATATGAAACATTTTGCGTGCATTAACACAATGTAATAACATGTCACCGAACAGCAACTTTGACATTTCTTATCTCGATAACTAGAAACAAGATTGAGTTCAAACTTTGCCAGAATATCTTTCACTGAACAAATAATATACTGTAAAAGTTTAAATAAACTCTCATATACTTTGATTTCCTTCTCAACAACCTTAATGAGCAAAATGGTGAAATGATGCTCAAAATTGAGATAAATTCGATTCAATGATCTTTTGATATTGATAGATACATTTCAAAATCATCATTCAGAAAATAAAGTGTTAATAATAACCTGTTCATGATGTCCCAGCTCAGAAACATCCTCCTCAGCAACATAGAAATTTCTAAAAAAGAAATTAGGATTCTCTCCATTACCACCTGTGAGTCTGTAGTCCTGATTAGGTTGCCACATTTTTGACAGTCACACGAACAAATTTTATCCCGCAAAATACAATTATGAATTAAAAAACACAAGAATTTAAATAGCATTCCCTCTTGGACGAAACTTTTGGGACACCCGTGTATATCACATATTAAGAGAGAGTTAAACGGAAAATTACAGAAAAACACAAAAGGAGGATTTTGGAAATGTCTAAATCATTACTGAAAATTTTGTTTACAATACAAAGAGAACTTGATACTGTTAATCGATAATTGAAGGATTTTTATATTGAAATTCTTGAATATAGATTCACACTACTCTGAAGCACTAACATACACTGACTGTCTACAAAGAACTGAATCTGAACTAAGCAAGTCATAACAACGTTTGTCTCAACATGTTCATAATTAATTGATTTGTACTCCAAGTTATAATATGAATTTAAATTTATTTTTGTAGTGAAAACTGGGAATAGAAGTAACATTTTTTACAATAAAATAATTAAATTGAAAGCATCCAATAGTTACCCTTAAAAGATTTTATTCACGATTCAAGAATTCTATTTCATTATTAACTTTATTTTCTTCAAATACTCGACACTCTGTCCACCTCTTTAATTTCTGTTATATTTTAGACCATCATCAAGGGTATTACAATAATTTCTACATAAAGTTACTTTGAAATATAATCATTTCGGACGTTTAGGTGCCATCATCAAAAAAATTTGATATATGTATAAAAAAACGGAACATTTTGTCCATTGAGATTATTATTTATTCATTTCATTCATAAAATTACTTGTAGTTGTTATTCTACAACTCTTTATAGACAAGCTAAGATTCTATACCATGGCTAATCAACTTTACTATACAATATATTCCAATTTTATAGGCTACTATTTCAGTTAGATATGGAAGTTCTTGTATACATCCGAGGGACCATCCCAAAAATGATTTTCTGCCAAAAAATTAATTTTTGTCGATTACTTCATTGTTAAATGCATTCTGAGCAGCTCACAAAAATTTCACTCAAGGAAAATGCTTCGAACAAAAGGGTTTCTGCTATTAGTTGGAGAATGATTTGCAGTGATTTTTTTCCAGGGACACATTTACGAGAGACGATATTCAAGTCAAATTTCCCCAAGGGATGTCATTTTCTATTTGATCCTTTGAAATTGTGGTCTAATATTGGCTTCTTGCCAATATAAATTCTGTAAGAAATTTGTTAGGCCATCTCCGATATTTTAATATATATCTTCTCGTAATATTTCGTTTCTTATATAGGCGATGTCGATAACTGAAAAAGTATCCCAACTTTTCAAAGATAAAAATATGTAAAGTATTTATAGGGATGCAGTGAATAATAGGGTTGTCATGATTTAAATCCGTTGATTTAAATTGAGTAAAAAAATCACGATTTAAATCAAACAAAATTTCTCATTCAAATAACTTTTAGATTCACGCATGAAATAAAATCAAATAAATATAATTATCATTAAGATGAAACCTGATTCAATTTGGTTTGGCCGCTCTCTCTGTCCCCAACTGGTATTTCAATTTTGGGTGAGGAATAATTTGTTCAAAAGTGATTAAATATTACAGACCAGTTATTGAAATTTGATTGAAATAATGAAATAGCAATAACATAAAAATTAGGTAAAATTAGAATAAAAACTCACAGTCTCTTGTTTAAATGTGATTTGAAACAAAAAAATCCGATTAAATAAGAAAAATCGACTTTTTTGATTTTTATCGAAAAAATCAGATTTTTTTCAAGCCTAGTAATTAACGATAACAAAATAGATTATCTAGCTAGTGTCTGAACGTTTTGGTTCCAGTTTCGGTTTCATCTTGGATTCTAGTCAATTTTTACAAAAAACTGGAATCCAGTTGTAGTTTTAGTTTTGATGATAAGTCTGCAGAAACTGAAACTACATTCGTGAGTTTACGCATCACACTCGGCGACATTAGGCATAACGACGACCGGAATCTGTTCTTTCACTTCTATTTAAGTGTTACAAGTGAATAATATTTGGTGCTGTTTGCCAAATTTACTCGTATCAAAAATATAATTCACTTGATTTGGTAATGAAATAGATTATTCATGACAATAATAATATTATTCACGAAACATAGATGAATTATAACTTGTAGCCAACATAATTTTATTTAAATGTGTATAGTGATTCAATAACTGAAAATCTGACGTATATATATATATATATATACATAAAATACGATGTGATTTTGTGTTTGATCGTATATATCATTGGATATGAAAAATCAAACACAAAATCTCATCGTTCCACAGTTAATCGTTTTAGATTTACTCAAGAGATTCTAAGAATCTGTCAAGTGAAATGCGCTTTCAGCCAAGTCGGCTGCTATGGTAACAGTAGGCCATTACTCTTATACTACAAAATTCCTAAATACTGATTTCCAAAATTCTACAACTACCAACAGATCTCAATTTATGCACAAAATTGAAAAATAAATTCCTACTGAAGTGCACTTCCTGTTCAGTCTATTGTTATGAAAATAGTAGGCAATCATTCAGATGCTACAGCAGACTGAAATACCAGATATCAATATTCTACACCTGATCGTTTCGAATTTATGCGAAAAATTCCAGAAGACTATTAAGTAAAGTGCACTTCCGACTCGGTGGATCTCAATAAAAATAGGATATGAGCATCTAGACGGTATAATCGTCTTAAATGCTGAATTCTAACAATCTACGTTCAATTGTTTTGGATTTATGCAGAAAAATGTTTCGGATAAAGTGCTCTTTCGGCTCAGTCGATAGCAATCATAATGCAAGGTGTACAACTAGATATCAAAAAAGTACCTAATACAAAATTTGGATATTTTACGACTGATTGTTTAGAATTTATGCGGAAAAGACAAATAGTCTGTTATAAAAAGTGCACTTTCGGCTCAGCCGACTGTTACAAAAATAAAAGATGACCATTAAGATGCTACAGCAATTACAAATGCTGAATCCAAGTATCCTACGGCTGATCATTCTGAATTTATGCAGAAAATTAAAAAAAAGTCTCAAGTAAAGTGCACTTCCGGCTTAGCTGATCGCAATCCTAATGCAAGATGTACAATAAAATGTTATGAAAGTGCTTAATACGAAATTTCAATATGCTATGACTGATCATTCTAGATTTATGCAAAAAATTCAAAAAAAAACTCCTGGTAAAGTGCACTTCTGGCTAAGCCGATTCATACAAAAATAGCAGATGGCCATTCTTATACAACATCAAAATCAAATACTTAACTTCAACATCGTATGGTCAACCATTCTTGATTTATTAGAGAAATTCTAAA
Organism: Dromius quadrimaculatus; assembly: GCA_963989225.1. Classification (NCBI taxonomy): domain Eukaryota; kingdom Metazoa; phylum Arthropoda; class Insecta; order Coleoptera; family Carabidae; genus Dromius; species Dromius quadrimaculatus. The sequence goes on along the minus strand of OZ022331.1, from coordinate 47,630,076 downwards.
AAAGTTTCAAGTAAAGAGCACTTCCGGTACGGACGATTGGAACCATAATGCAAGGTGCACAACAAGGCCCTATACTTATCCTAAATACAAAATTTCAACATCATACGTTCAACCAGTTTTGAGATTTGCGAGTTACGCACGAACGAACGCACGCACGAACGCACGCGCGCGAACACACACGCAAGCACGAACATACGTACCGACATCAAGCTAAAAATAGTCAAAATGAATTTAGGGATGCCTAAAAAAACTTTGACAAGTGAGTAAAAATCTGACATGGATTCACAAATACAAAATTCCACCGTTACCCGGCTTATCATTTTGGATTTATCCAAAAAATTCTAAAAATCTGACAAGTAAAGTGCGATTTTGGCCCAGTCGGTTGCTTTGAGAACAGTGGGTAATTTTTATGCCACAACATTCCTAAATATTGATTTTCAAGATTCTACGACTAACAGTTCCAAATTTATGAGCAAAATTACAATAAAAAATCAACTGAAGTGCACTTCCGGCTCAGTCGACTGTTAAAAGAATAGTAGGCAATCATTCAGATGCTACAGCAGACTGAAATACTATTTCAATACTCTACAGCTGATCTTTTCGAATTCATGCGAAAAATTCTGAAAGACTGTCAAGTAAAGTGCACTTCCGGCTCAGTTGATTTCAATAAAAATAGTATATGAGCATCTAGATGGTACTATTGTCTTAAATACTGAATTCCAACATTCTACGCTCAATCGTTTTGGTTTTATGCGGAAAATTCAAAAAATGTTTCGAGTAAAGTGCACTTCCGGACGATTGTAATCATAGTACGAGGTGTACAACTAGATGTTATAGAACTCCCCAATGCGAGATTTCAATATTCTGCGACTGATTATTTTGAATTTAAGCGGAAAATTCGAAAAGTTTGTTATATAAAGTGCACTTCCGGCTCAGCCGATTGATACAAAAATAGGAGATAACTATTTGGTTGCTGCATCCATCCTACATCTGAATTTCAGTATACTACGGTTAATCATTATGGAGTTATGCAGAAAATTCAAAAAAAGTTTCAAGTAAAGTGCACTTTCGGTACAGACGTTTGCAACCATAATGCGAGGTGCATAACTAAATCTTGAGCCAGTCCTAAATACAAAATTACAACATTTTTGAGATTTGCGTGCTACGAACGCACACATACATACGGACCGATGTCAAATATTGAAAATGTTCTGCCTTTGAAAACATGTTCTGATCAACATTCCTCCCAGCAGCATCTGACGAGTGCGTTAAATTTACATTTGCTACTATAATTAGCCATTTTTTTGATTATATCATGGAAGTCGTGCTACTTTTCGTCTGAGTTTACCATATTTCTATGAGATTTTGGAAATTCCTCAATTTTTTTAATTCAGTTCTCAATTTAATTATTCGTAGACCTCCACAAAGTTTTTCCCTATTCTGAATGAATCTAATGTGTACACAATATTTTTTGAATATATCGTACATCGTGCGTCTAGCAAGTAGCAATTGAATTTATTGATAAACTGTCTATTTTCATTGAATTAATTTGTTTTTATGAATGACATCCTTGAAAATGAAGATATACATAGTCTAAGAAACTGTCGTCTATCATTTACCTGACGATTGTTCCAGTTTACCTCAAATTTCATTTTATTCGCTCATACAACGTCTTTTATACCGTTGTCTCTTTCCAACGGCAATATGGCATAAAATATCAATGAGGAAATAAAACAAAGTGTCATTTAATCAATACCATTACTCCCTTGATACGTTTGTTCTCAAGTATCGAAACTATATGTGTTCTTGGAAACATGGATGCACAATAAAGTACTGTAACAGCATCTAAATATTTAAAGAGTCCAGTCGATAGCTATAGAGCACCTGCGTATTTTCTCAAACTTATGCCCTTGCGTGATCAGAACGGAAGCCCTATTTTGCGCAGTAAGAGACTCAAATAAGAGAGACGATGTTTTTTTATTCTAGGAAGATTGTTTTTGCTGCATGCTGTTGTAAGAATGAATATTGCTAAAAGGGTTGAGGTTCCCTGTTATATAAATTTTCACATCCACCCAGCAATATATGAAGACGATTAATGTCCCAAAAATCTTCCGTGTTAACTTCTTTTTCAAGCTTGAATGAGGATCCTTGAAAAAATTACATCAGATTATTGAATGTCCGAATTTTGAATGAACCGAATGGATGAAAAATTGTTCGTATTGCTGGACTCAAAGACGACGAATATAAATGAATTTCAGCAGTTCTTTCTCCTTTGCACATATCTAAAATCTGTTCTATCAAACATTGGTTTCACCACACAAGAGCCCCTTTTTCCTTCTAAAAGTCTTTGTCCTCTTGTAGTAATTTAAAAGGACTCCCGACATGTGTCTGGGCTTGGTGGGTTTGTCCATACAAAACGAAGGTCCGTCCTGCGCCGGAAACTGCGTGACGTAGGCAATATCCGCTGGAATCTAATCAAGACGGGGCATCGGGATCATGGGGTGCCGACAGCTTTGTTAGGAATTTGTTCGAAGGAGTTGAAAATAGACTATTGTGGAGAGAGTAGCAGCAAAGATTAGATTTTTGACTAAAAGAATTCACAGGCAAGATATAAAACAAAAATGTGAAATTTCATTCTGGAAAAGATGAATATAAAAGTTTATTTGAATATATTAAGATGAAAAAATCATCTTTGCTACTTGCACAACTGCGGCTTATTTGCTCTCCATCTGAAGCGCTTTTCTTTCTTAGCGCTCAGTATCACGAAGTGCCAATACAAGATTCATGTCGGCGTATTTGCTCGAATTAAATGATCAATTATTCACACGAGGTTCTCGCCTGCGCCCGACCGGAGGATGACGTTCGTAAAATCGCGCTGTTTTACGACCGAAACACCCTCCAAGTTGCAGGGAAGGGGTGATGTACATGTACGAGTTGTAATAACTACTCGTAGGCTATGAAAGATGTTACATATGATGTAGATATAATATAGGGGAGTAAGAAGATACCATCAAAACAGAGAAATAAAAAGCAACACAAAATGTTGGTTTGAGCTTCCGAGAGTGCATTGAAAACTGTTATAAATTCGATTTGATGTCATATTTCTGTCGTCATAGCGCGATTTAGAGTAGGAGCTTTAATTCCTGCAACTTCAGGTTCGTGTCAAATCACATCTTTGCCTTTTCTTATCTCCAATCTCACTTCAATGAGATTCTGACAATCACCCCCTGAAGGACAAGCGTAATGTGAAGTTTGGTGAGGGAAAATCTCGTAGACCCATGGCTCAGCATTCTTGTGGACACGTAGTAATTTAATTACATCAAGATGTAGGGGTATCAGCAAAGAGCCATATGGAGTTTAATAGATTCATGAACTAGTTTGTTTCTGATGGATCGTATTCCCTAATGGATAGTCAATCGTTACTTAGGCTATTTTAGAACGGAGCCATTTTTGAAGTATCACATTTTGTTTGTCATACTTTGCAAGTCTTAATGTTGAAAATATTTCTCAGTCTGCTACTTATTTCCGGTATAATCAAATAAAGCCTCAATATGGAAGCGGAATGATCTGACTTATATTCTTCCAACAGCAGCTGCTCAAATTAACTTCAACCAAAGTACCAAAGTACTAATATTTACTATTTAGAATCAAATTAACTCTTCAAAAGTGGAATCTCTTTATGACCACTTAATCTCCTCTGACTTCCCCTCCAGCGCCTCGGAGGTCTTCCTGCAGGAACAGGAGTTCCGGGGCCTGTGGTCGCCGGCTATTTCCTGCTCCTGCTACCACTTCCGCTTCCTGTAGGAACAAAGCTAAGAAGCCGCGGCTTGTGATGTTACTAACTGGACAGCAAATCCGACATTACGAAAGAGAAACAGTACATTGAACACTGGCCAAATATTCTGCCTTAAATAATCGATAACTTGAATTGTGCTCATTTTTAATACATTTTATTGATAGTTGCTGTGATAATCATATAAAATGGTGCTTCATCTTCGCTAGTAAAGATTTCGATTAAACTGAATGAATTGCACTCGATAAATCTGTTCTCGCTTAAACGATGTGAACGTATGCCAAAAGCAACAGTGTATACCGTTCTTTATTGACCCTGTATTCTTTGGCATAATAGCAAAGTCAGCCATTTTTAACCTTCTAAGCCTGTTGCATATACGTATATCGAGTTGCCAGTCCATAATTCTTCGTCTGTAACTCCCTCTATTATACTATTTATTTTTATCTATTTTGCGAGGATATATTGCACAAATACTCGTTTTATGTTTATCGAGAAATGCTGCAATATTTCCAGAATGTGGTGTTAATACCATGATGTTAAATAAGATGTATTCATTAAAATGTAGACAATAAAAAACAAAATTGAATTTTTGAAACAACCCACGACAGATGTAAGCCTTGCAATCGAAAAAGGATTGAATAAAAAATTTTAGGTCGGACTTACAGCCAAATTGTATGTGAATTGATCAAGTATTTAATGATTAATAGGATACCAGACTTCATAAATGTAGGATCCTGTCCTATCCTGATAGAACGTACGATTGAAACTAAAACCAATCGATAGCGAAGATCAAGTATTTACTCTGGGTACCACGCCCTGGCCGTTCAGGAGGGCAGCCACCCCTAAGCGTAATTCATTTTCTTATTGAATTGTTCTGATAATTATTTTTTTTTTAAATTGAGGCTTGGACCTTCCTGACTGAGTTAATGAAATAATAGTCAATTTGAGCTCAGTACAGCGCAAGATAATCATGCTGGTCTGGTAGACAATTAAAAAATAAAATTAAAAGCTCCCTACAAAATTTTCGATAGAATGAGCCGTTTAGCCAAAAAATTTGGAGGATCATATTGATGATAAAAGCGCATTTTTGACAGCTCATGAATGCTTGTTACTCGCAAATCACCATCTCCCACAATCATGCACTGAGTTTGAAATCAAGCAGTTTGAGCAAACCTACGAAACAGCAGCTTTCATTTAGTACCAGTTTCAAGTTGTGACTATTTGATAGGTACATAATTTGTGTTGTACATATTATGCATGTACAAACTCACAAATACCTTAATTTCATCTTCATCAAAGCTATACAAAAATAATCCCTGAAAATTACCTCCGAAACTACAGATTCAAGTGAATAAGTATCGGGTGGTTATGTACTGGCTTAAATTGATTGTAAAAACAAAAGTTGTGCTCATTCTGATACTAACATCAGAAACCGCATATCAATATCTTGTGATCTCGCGAGATATTGAAATTAATGGTTTCTACCCTGAAATGGATACTAATTCATATTGGTTCGAAATTTAGGGTATAAAATTCAATTAATTCAATTTTTTACCAGAAACTGGATGTATCAATAAGAAAATCTAATAGTTTGTGCAAACCTATAAAACAGCAGCTTTCATTTGGTATCTGTTTTAAGTCTGTAAGTGCTGTAGTTGCTGATCTCAGCGTCACACCATTCAGCCAGCCAGCCAGACAGCCGAAGATATAATTGCTTTTTTTTTTTGTAAACATGCGCCAAAAATATATCTAGTTTTGATTTATTTCAAACAAGCTACATAGTGCCACCTGTGTAGTGCAATGTTAACTAATAGCTAATCTCATGAAAAGTTCGTATACTGTTAGCTTAGAAAAGAAGGCCCCGATCAAAAAAATGTTTGAAATTAGCTCATATTATTTTTTGAAATAATGTTGAGTGTTTTATATACATTTTTGCGATTAAGGTTCTGGTTTTATAGATAATCGTTAATGCATAAGATAGTCAATAACTTTGGAATTATAAACCATATTGGCAAAAAAATCATGAAATAATATCCAATTTGGAAAATTTATGTGACTTTATTTGGAACATTCATTGATTCAGGCCTCAGTTGAGCCAAAAAAAAGGAGTGTAAAAATCTATTCATTTAGGAACATATGCAATATTGCAAAATACAAGCAGCCGTTTAGCCAGACAAAATTATACTTAGTTTTCACCATGGAGGTAAGAATATAAAGGAGAGAGCTAGTGGATGCACAAGTGAAGCCACTTCCCCCACTCCAACCAGAGCCCAAATCATCGCTAATCTGTTAAGGACAATTGTACTTTTGTTTGAAAACTGAAGTCTATCCCTTCCTAAATCGGAACCAAAAGTGGTGCTCGTCCGTTCTCACTAGGCTTCACTTCCTTCACCTGAACTATAACCTCATGCTCCCTCCTTTCTATTCTTACCTCCTTGGTTTTCACCTATTCCAAACGAGCGTCGTGGTGCCACCTGTATAGTAAAATGTCAATTATTAGCTGAACTTTGCCAAATTATCTAATGGAAAGATTTGTATACTATTATCTCAAAAACGTGGGCTCCAATCAAAAAATGTTTCATAACAACTCGTATTATTTTTTCAAATAATGTTGAATATATCAAATATATTTCTGTGATTAGAGCTCTGGTTTTATTGATAATCATTAATTCATGGAATAATCAATAACTCCAGAATTATAAGCCTTATATGCAAGAAAGTTATTACGTAATATCCGATTTAAAAAATAGATTTTACTCTATTTGAGACATTTTTTGATTTGGTCTTTACTTCTCGTAATTCCCTGATTGTCTTATTTCTGGTTGTGTCTAGTTTTGCACTCCTTTAATTCTTCTCAATCATCTCATTTTGAAGGCTTATATCTTGCTTTTCTGTCACTTTTGTGTTTAAGTTTTGCTTTCGTATAGTAAAATAGGTGTTTATATGAATTCTTATGTCTTCAGCTAAGATCTTCTAGATATGCTTTGGTTATTAGATATTGTTACTCTCAAGATATGCTCCAGAGATTTCATGCACTCTGTGATTTATTTCATCTTCGTTTCTCTTTTGTTCCGAATTACGTGTTTGATTGTGTGTGCGTTTATTTTGATATTTGATATTGCCATTACTTTCGTCTTAATTGTATTAATTACTTACTTGTACAAAGTAACAAGTATTGTGAAACCGACAAAATTCACCTATCGAGATTTTTATGGAAATATCCGTTTTGAGCATCCCTGAATCCATTTTGACTATTTTTGGCTTTATGTCGGTACGTACGTTCGTGCGTGCGTGCGTGCGTAACTCGCAAATCTCAAAACTGGTTGAACGTATAATGTTGAAATTTTGTATTTAGACTGGTATAGGGTCTAGTTGTGCACATCGCATTATGGTTTCAATCGTCTGTACCGGAAGTGCACTTTACTTGAAACTTTTTTCGAATTTCTCTGATAAATCCAGAATGGATCAACCGTAGGATGCTGAAATTCAGTATTTGAACTTGATGTTGTATCAGAATGGTTATCTGCTATTTTTATATGAATCGGCCAAGCCAGAAGTGCACTTTACCTGGAACTTTTTTTGAATTTCTTGCATAAATATAGAATAATCCGCCAAAGCATATTGAAATTTCGTATAAATAACTTCTATCACATCTTATTGTACATCTTGCATTATAATTGCGATCGGCTAAACCGGGGGTGTACTTTAATTGAAACTTTTTTTTAATTTTCCGCATAAATCCAGAATGATCAGCCGTAGGATACTGGAATTTAGCACTTGGAATTGCTGTACCAGCTCAATGGTCATCTTCTATTTTTGTAACAATCGGCTGAGCTGGAAGTGCACTTTATATGACAGACTTTTTGAATTTTCCGCATAAATTCTGAAAAATCAGTCGTAAAATATTCAAATTTTGTATTAGGCACTTTTATAATATCTAGTTGTACATCCTGCATTAGGATTGCTATCGATTAAACCGGAAGAGCAGTTTATTCGAAACATTTTTTGAATTTTCTGCATAAATCCAAAACAATTGAACGTAGATAGTTAGAATTTAGTATTTAGGACGATTATACCGTCTAGATGCTCATGTCCTATTTTTATTAAGATCTACCAAGGCGGAAGTGCACTTTACTTGACAGTCTTTTGGAATTTTTCGCATAAATTCGAAACGATCAGGTGTAGAATATTGAAATTTGGTATTTCAGTCTGCTGTAGCATCTGAATGATTGCCTTCTATCTCCATCACAATGGATTGAACCAGAAGTCCACTTAGCAAGTAGAAATTAATTTTTTTATCTTGCGCATAAAATCAGATCTGTAGCTAGTCGTAGAATTTTGGGAATCAGTACTTAGGAATGTTGTAGTATGAGAATAAAGGCCTACTGTTTCCATAGCAACCGACTTGGCTGGAAGCGCATTTCACTTGACAGATTCTTAGAATCTCTTGGGTAAATCCAAAACGATTAACTGCGGAACGATGAGATTTTGTGTTTGATTATATATATCCAATGATATATATGATCAAACACAAAATCACATCGTATTATATATATTCATATCCAATGATGTACAAGTAAGTCACGTGATGTTAACGTCAGATTTTTTCTACTTGTACTAAGTACAAGTAAGTATTATGAAACCAAAAAAATTCAAGAATCGAGATTTTCATGGGAATATTCGTTTGGAGTATCCGTGAATCCATTTTAACTATTTTTGGCTTGATGTCGGTAAGTATGTGCGTTCGTACGTGCGTGCGTTCGTGCGTAACTCGCCAATCTCAAAACTGGTTGAACGTATAATGTTGAAATTTTGTATTTAAGACTGTTATAGGGTCTAGTTGTGCACCTCGCATTATGGTTACAAGCGTCTGTACCCGAAGTGCACTTTACCTCAAACATTTCTCGATTTTTTTTAATAAATCCAGAATGATTAACCGTAGGATGTTGAAATTCAGTATTTGAACTTGATGTTGTATCAGAATAGTTATCTGCTATTTTTGTATGAATTGGTCAAGCCAGAAGTGCATTTTTTTTTTAATTTTTTGCATAAATCTAGAATAATCAGCCGTAGCATATTGAAATTTAATATTTAAACTTGTTGTAGCATCAAAATAGTTATCTACTATTTTTGTACCAATCGAATGAGCCAGAAGTGCAGTTTATAAGTGAAACAGACATTCAGAATTTGCCGTATGAAACAATCAGTTCAATTAAAATGAAAAAGTGGGCAATGATCTGTTGTCAATTTTCTGATTTTGTTTGACATTTTACATGTCAAAATATTATTAAAATTATATTAATCATAATCTGGAGTGACAGAAAACTCTATTGAATAAATTTGTGTATATATCAAATGATGTACAAGTAAGTCACGTGATGTTTGCTTCAAATAATAATTGGTGATTAAATGAATCAAGGTTTTTATCGGAAGAAGAGCTCCTCTACCAGGTCAGCTTGCTGTTGAGTCTCACATTCCAACTCGATATTCTCATTCTTTCAAGACAGATTTTCAAATTATCATTTAATGGAATTCTGCACGAAATTGATCTATTCTTGTTAAGTATCCATGCTATAATGCTTTAATTTATAGACATTTATTGTATGGGCAGTAATTATTGAATTATTCGACTACTGAAAATGATGCTACATTTGTCATTCATATAATAATCTGTTAGAAGAAAACTCTCCAACCCTCTTCAAGCATATTGCATACACGAAGAAATGTGGGATCAGGCATACTTGAAGTTTATATGGAGAAGGAGTGCAGAAAGCTGGAATTATATACAAGCTGTCCCATTTCAATTTACCGCTGAATACGATATTGTTCTTCGCTGGAATATGCACCGAATGGTAGAATGTCAGAAATAAAAGTTGCATGATTTCTCCATCCCCTCCAGATGGGGAGGATAGAAAGTTACTCAAAAATCTTAAATTTTTATTCCAGATTTGGATAGAGCATCAAAGTCTAGTTAATCGTACCTAAAGCTCTCGAAAATAGAAGGTTGAATTCAATAACGTTCAAACTTAGCAATATAATAAATCACGGTTGAATTCCGACCACTGGGTGACCACTAGTTCAATATTATTACTTAAACTTCTACCTTCAAGAAATCTATACACTATTTATCGACTGATGATTTACCGCATTCTGAGATTGTAAGGCAGGTAAAATAGCAACTGCTTCATATAATATTCAAATGTACGTGACACGCAAGTGGTTGTTGCCGTGACAACCGTTGATAGAAATTATTAAAATCTAAAGTGCTCAGGTGTGTAGTAAGATGGCTGCGGTTTGATGTTGTCTAGTGCCTAAATGGTAATAGACAGAAGAGAATATGAAATGGAGATATTGAGGACAAAAATATGTCTATTATGGCTTAGTCTGAGTTGCCGGATTAAACCTATATTGAACCTGATTGAAATATTGCAGATAATTTTTAGCAACATTGAAAAATGAGTTAAGCAAGAGGACAACTAGTTTGAAAATCAAATACATTGCCGTAACATCAGGTGGCAACATAAACGCAGGAAATTAATTTCTACTAGCTTAGTATCGATGGAAATATTAGGTCTAATCAGACGCCACCTACATATGACATTTTGATATTTCCACATAAAAAATTTAGTTTTCATGACTTATGCGAGTCATTCAGACGTGGGCCCGCTGATTTCTCAACGAAATTTTGTTTACATTACCACAAGGTTACATTTGCATTTTGTGATAAAAATTGACGGTCTTAAACAACGTATTGTACTTAAAAAGAAAGAAAGTTATGATTGTTTTGGAAAATTAATCTGAAGCTAGAGGCTTATGACCAAAGGCTACATATATAAGTTCCTGAAAAGGACAAGTACTGTTGAAGGGGAGAACCAATGATATCATTCCTATGATTTCATTTTAAATATTTGTTTTTTCCTTTCTACAACTAAATCGAGCTCTGTAACAAGCAATACATCTTCCAACGTTATTTACTTATTTACTCAGCAAATATTGATCGAAAAACCTTTCTTTGTCGAATACATCCCTCCATAAGACTCCAATCAATACTGACCACCCTCCTAAGCGGGACATGGAGTTCATATGGATATACGGCCACGGGGCTGCAACAAGAGAAGGGATGAATTCCCCTCTTGGGGAGGATGGCAGAAGCGGGCCGCGTAATGGGCCCCCAGGGACCTGCTTTGCGGCTGCTGCGTGTTTTTAATTTGGCAAAAGGGGACGCCAAACAGAAACGAAAAATAGTGGGAATGGAAAGGTAACAAAAAATGGAGTACTGGATTAAAAACGTAAATTAAAAAAGTGGAAGTGATATCACGTAAAATATTTGCGGGCTGCACTCTCAGAGTCTTCTTTTTGTAATTGAATTATTGAACCTTTGCGCCTTAACTTGTCATTTCCTTCAATCCATTTATCTCTTCCTGTCAGAAGTCAAGCTTCCACGTAGTTCCTGAAGGACCGAAAGGACTGAAGTGCTCTAAGATTTTGCGGACCGCAGGCGTCATCTTATTCATCTTGAGATGTCCGCAGTGTCCGGGAGGTTGTAATGGCTTGTCGAATTTAAAAGTAATTTTCCACCTCACTGTCTACAGAATACCGGAGGCAAGAAGTAAAAAAAATACAGTATACGAGGAGCAAAGCTCAATATAAAACGATACTGATATTCACGTTCTCATCACATCTCACATCATTGTGTCATTCAAAAATAGATAAGAGGCGTGATTTATATTTTTATTCAATTTTTATGTTTTCGTCAACATTAAAAAATATGAATAATATTGAAAACTCTCATCGGCAAACATGGAATAAAAACTAATGAGGCAATACTGAAAAAAATATTGGCAACAAACAAACTACCTGTTCATAAACAAATATCTATGTTTGTGAAGGCCCAATTATTTTTTGATACATCAATTAATTCAACAATTTTGATGCACTAGTTAACGAATTTTTTATTTAGGTTGACGTCAATGCTTGTATTGTTTTATTCTACTGCATATTAGCTCCACGACGATTTTTCAAGAAGTTTCAGTGAAAAGCATAGTACAGCCATAATGCTATCATATTAATTAAATAAAAACTGTCAAACGGCGCTGTGCAAAGTTTCAGGCTTGTGTGCTCAGTAAATTAAGTGACTAAGTACTCAATTTTGAAAGGCTTAAGACCGACAGAGATAAAAAATTAATTAGATTCTACACTAGAAGTAAGTACTTCTTCATTTTCGATGGTCAAAAAGTGAGCGGCTGAATTTGAACATGGCCGTACTGTGACGCTAAAAAGTGTGAATTTCCAGAAACCCGAACATTCATAATATTTCTGTATAACATTTCTTGTGCTCTCGCTGTGATCATAACCTGCAAACAATAATGGGTTAAAACAGTTAGTGGAAGAAGAAAAACTCACGTGATACATTTTACTGAGTGTCAAAGTATCAATTGAGTATTAGAATAACTATTAATGCCATAATAAAGAATTCTAAAAGAGTTATAGCTGTGATTATTGAACATCTGTCAAATTTTATACTTTTCATGTACAGAGGCGTCACTGCGCCAAAGTTTTTGTATCAAAGATGGCGCTTATGCTTGTGAGTTATACTTTTGTAATAAGAGATGGACATATTTTGATCCCATCAATATTCTCCCTCCTCTAACGTGAAGAAATTGCTAGGGAGCCAAGATTCACTTCGAATGAAGAGGTTGAAGCTGAGACGAACGCTTTTTTTGCGGACTTGAATGCATCTTATTAGTCTGATGGTATTAAAAAGTTGGACTTAATGTATTGTTTTGCAAGAAGATTATGTACAAAAAAAATTGTTCGGAAAACTTAAGTGCTCTTCATCAGGCCGAGAACTTTTCAAATAACAGTAGATTCTAGCTTATCCAGACCCTGGTTATCTGGATATCTGGTTGATCCAGACAAGGGATGAAAATAATTTATTTTTGAATAAGAAAATAGATACCATTGTAAGAGAATGGACTAATAACAAAAGAATACTGTAAATAATTAGTAGGTAGAGAACTGTGAAAATTTGATTTATCGAACGGTAAGTACGAAAATAGATTCAAAGAGAGGGTTTGATTTACAACTCATTTGGCTACTGTGGATTCTTTTGTAGTTTTGTCTTGCTAATCTTATCTCCTAAAGTATATTTATGAGATTATATCACTCATGTCAATTATACTGACAAATTTTGCATAGTAACAATGACATTTATAGTAAAAAATCGCTTGTCAACTGAAATTTACCGCGATAAAATCCCTTTGGCAAGCGGCTTATCGCGATAAATTGCCTTTGCCATGGAGAAACAATTCACAGTTTTAATATAAACAAACAATCGGTTCACAAAAATGTCAAGATTTAACCGTTTCGAAAACGTCAAAATTCAACCGTTTCGAAAATGCACTTTTCGCGGAAAGTAATGAAATTAAAAACAAGAAGTCTGAGAATACAAAAAAAAATATGTCAAAAGAGTTATGGAGACAATTTTATGCATTTTGTAATTAAAAAAGGTTAGTAGTTGCAGCCAGTATCATTTAATAGACACTTATATAATAGCAATTCAATTCTAGAAATATTCTCTACAAATACCACTCGCGACTTTAATTTTAACATAATTTTTTCTTTCAAGCATCGTTTACCTTCAAGCAACATCCTCTGCTCAGATGGAATCTCTTGAGCTACGCTCTCGGACAGATGACTCCCACGATGCTGCTAGGTAAACGAAGCTCTTAAGAAAAATGTATTGATAAAATTACAGTCCTTTGTGATATTATAGACGAAAGAAATCGATTAAATATTTCACATGTGCATATCACAGCAAATTCCGTTTAATCCGGGCTTTCAGTGGTCCGAACAAGGTCCGGTTCCATCTAGTCCAGATTAGCGGAACTCTACTGTACCTCGTAATTATGCCATCCACCCAATGGTTTGGCATGACATGAGCATAAATTGATGGCATATTCATATCATATTGGTCCAATTCTACTGTTCAATATTTATGTAGGATTTGGGGGCACTTTCGTGTCCACGCGAAGCTTAACGATTTCCATCTTTCTTTGAAGCGATTCGACGTACTAATTAGTATCTGCAGTAGCTGATGGACCTTCAGATTTCAAATTCCAAGCATAAGATGAAAGCACCAAGCCTATATACTGTACCAAGTACCGTTCGAATAGCCATGGTAGTCTAGGATTTATTATTATGCAAATCTTATTAATTTCATCACCAATTGATAGTGTTTCATCAAGGCAAGATTTCTTGTCTCGATGATCATTTCTTGTCTTGTCTTGATTTACAAGACAAGAAAATAAAAATTTCTTGTCTTGCCCATTTTGGCGACGCATTTCTCGTCTTGTTTTAAGAATTCATGATATTTCTTGATCTTGACATTTTGAGGGAGTCCCCTTTCACTATCGCTTCATCCAATCCGAACGCTCAAGTTCAGCGTTGGTGTTTAGCCTTTACCCTTTCTGTCAGTTTCGTTATGGAACTATTCTAGCAATGTTTTCCAAGATTGTCACCAATAAAATAAATAGAAAGTCTGTCATTCTCATGTTTTGATCAGTATTTGCAATTATTATTTGTTATTTGATATAGCAATGTTGCTAAGAGTTAACAGCTTTCTTAGAGTATTGAGGAATCAACCAAAATATTTCTACTCTACATGAACGATGCACCCACCGAAAGCTGAAGACTTATGCTTTCGTTATGTAAAATATTTGTTCTGAAAATCATAGTCGCACATACTTTTGACTTTCTTGGCCAATATATAAAAAAGAAGGTATTGAAATCGTGATTTTTTGACAGTTCGAGATTCTGATGAATTTTTACTTTCTAGACCCTACTGAGACCAAAAAACATAAGTTCAAATGAAATCGGACAGCCTATCTGTCTGAAAGTATAATTATTTGAGAGCTCGTACGAATTTTTGAATAAAATTTCATATTTGAGTTTTTTATCAAAAAGCTAGGTCACTTCGACAATGACAGCTGTCACTTTGAAAATGACACTGTCACTTTGATGATGCCAACTGTCAGTTTGACAATGATAAATGTCACTTTGATAGTTGATGTGACACTCTAAATTCATGAAACAGTTATGAAACTGGCCATAAGATTCATAGTCGGAGAAAAACTGTGATGGCCACAGCAGATTTCAATATTTTGATAATATATTAATAAATATGCAGATTTGAAAGATCAATTATCAAGATATCAAGATTTCTTGACAAGAAGTTTTGAGTCTTGATGGTACTTTCTTGTCTTATCTTGGGAAATGAAAATTACTTCTTATCATGGTCTTGTTTTGATTTCAAGACAAGATCAAGATCATTTCTTGATTCTTGTGAAACACTACCAATTGATTCTCTACAATGTCCTAGAACGTTCAAATCCCAGATGAGAGCTTAGTTTTTTCTACAGGGAATGAGGACATCATGATGCTAATTGATGGTGGAGTGGAAAAAAATATGATTCGGGCAGCAGAACGGTATCCTGCAAGACGCCTGTCTGATCACATGATATCTGTCACAGTCACACAAAGTCTACGCGGAACACGAAATTTGGGATTTAGTCCTAAATTCCTAGATGAAATGACGAGCGTCGTGGATTTTACCACATCAAAGATGAAGTCCCAGGTATGGTGCAAAATGATGTGAAAATTAGTGTAGGAGGAATATTACGTTTTGTAGGAGAAAAATGTCTCTTAGCTGTTTGGAAATATTTTACGTAGGAATGATCCTCATTCTTCCATTTTCAGCGAACTAGAGGATTAATAATTGCTGATAACTGGGATGAAATGATATTTTGACAATGAATTCAGAGACAAAATGCTGCAAATTTCAATTCTACCTTGCGCAAAATATTTAGTGATAATAAATTTCCACACGTGACGATATCCATGATTCCTAGAGCTCACATAATTGGACTGAAGAAAATCCATATGTTGTTGTAAGAAGTAACTCGCAACACATATTTTCATTAAATTCTTTGGCTTGTATTTTGAATATCAATCCACTTGGACCATATATAGGTACTTCCCAGTAGGTTGACCGGTATAAAATAATTCGCTAGAATTATAAGAACACGTCCGTAAACATGTAAAATTCCAGCATGATGATGCTCCACCTCATTTTTCAAGGAATGCGCAGTAGCAATCAAATAACACTTTTCAGAATAAGTGAGTTTTTGATGGTAATATCCGTTTTGAGCAACCCTTAATCCATTTTGACTCTTTTCGGATAGAATTTTTTGGATAAATCCAAAACGATTAGCCGTGGAACGATGAGATTTTGTGTTTGATAATCGTATTATTATATCCAAGAAATATATTCAAATTCAATAATGCACAAATAAGTCACGTGATGTTGAGGTGATGAAAAGTACCGGTAGATTAGGTTTGACAACAGAAAATATGAACTTTTGTTATTATAATTGAAACAATGACAGATTCACTATATTTATCATTCACACTTCTTGTCATGTCTAATTCATTATTATATATTTACTCCCTCTTGAATAGAAATTCGCTGTAGTAATTTCAAACAATACAAATGTAAAAACTCAGTATGCAGTTCCTTCACAAACAATGCCATTTTCTTTAGATCTACGAGGCACTAAGTAATTAATATTAATGACACAGGTGAAAACAGTTTCTAGACATCTGCTCCATTCTCACTCGGGATTCTTCGAGTGAAATTGAGAAGGAGGTGATGAAAAACTTGGGGGTGTGAAAAATGGAAGTAGGAATCTGATGAGCTCAATCTCAGGGGACATAGGCGGTAGTGTAATTACAAAAAATAAAATACAGGGTGTGAAAAAGATTCAGGTCGTAGAGATCAAACAACAGAAATATGAATGAACCATACAAGCTCCATCAAAATAGTTAAATTAGTACGAAGAATGTTTCAGGACCATTGAAACTGTCAGACTATTTTTCTCTATCTTTCACTCGTCCCGAAATCAGACATTTTTTGTGTTAATGGAAAAAATCTCTCTGTTCTATATTCCAAGATGTTAACAATGTGTCACAAATTTTTTAAAAGTTCAAACTGTATGAATATGTTCCTTAACTCTATTCCACTCTTGATAGATACAAAACTACATCTATTATATGCGAGTCTGGGAGAAATGTTAGAAGTTCCAACTTTAGGTAGTAAATTTTATAAAAATTCTGCACTTTTCTTATAAGTTTTCACATTTTAACTTGGATATTATTCGCAGGTACATATGAAACTATAATGTAATCGAACTCGATCAGAAGTAAGAAGTTCGAAACTGAGTTTATTGCTACTTTAAGAAAAGATTTTCACAACTACAACACAAATTTCATGTAAAATAATATTCTAATGGATGGATAATGGTATGTAATATCAAACATCATTATGGTGATTACTGAGAACTAAAAGCTATAAGTGCTGAAGTCTCAAACTTTTGAGAACTGTCGTGGAACAAATATACAAAAAAAATCTCTAGAAAATTAATAATTTCTCACTAACGTTGAGAATTTTGATGAAGCTTGATACATGTAGCGATTTTTCTCTCGAAAATTAATTAAAAATTTGTACACGAGTAATAATATGTGAAAATTACTTTTTTCATTAATAATTGGAATTAATCCAAACATTATAGTGGAGTCATGATTAGAATTTTGATTATAATTATTTTCCATTTCAATGCATTATCAATAAAATCATTGAGTCCATGTCTCGCATATTTTCTTTTTATTATTATTACTTCAAGATGTAATGGAATGCCTTTTTCTCAAGGTATATGAGCTATCTCATTTGGAATGTCACAATAAATTGTATATATTAGATCTATATAGCGACCATGTCACCCTTTTCAGAATGGTGTGTAAAAACCGACAAAATAAACGATTTAGTTTGCAATCATTCCTACTAAGCTGGATTTTTGTATAGGTCTCGAATACGTTATTACAAATGCTACGTCAAAAGTCTCCATCGACCCCGATAATGCGTTGTTTTTTAAGTGAGGTCAAAAGTCACAAATTTCTGTTTTTTGCATATATCTTTTAAATGATGAGATTTACCGGTAAAATGAAAGAAGACAAGTTTGTAGATCGTGGAATTTTCTATAAAACAAGTGTCAATACTTTTTTCTCTACGAAGCACCGTTCTCGAGTTATCGCGATTTCAGACCGTGGGTATGCACACATTACCGCACCACCCCTGAGGTAGTGTACTCGGTCCTTTTTCTACACGTGGTTTCTCCAGTAAGAATACTTCACGATATATTTTGATTGAGGAAATTCAATAAGACAATATTTATCAATATAATGAAAATTGTATCAGCAAGTAAATTACATTATTCATCATCAAATTCTAAATGATCACTTATTTCTTTCTCTTCGCTCTCTTCTTCTAATTCTTGCTTAATTTGTGTTGACTGCTCTAATAAGAGAGATATATCAGTTAAATCCTCATTAATTTCGAAAGAATCTTCCTCTATTCCATTAGTGCAATTGACACAAACTGGTAAACAGAACATGATGTCACAAATATGAAATATTTGTAGTAATCAGGTCGCTTAATTATTTATTTGAATTCGTTGTGACTGTAATCCGTGTTAGTATTGACATGGTCGATGTTCAATTGTTGGACATGATTGACAGGCTATGCTCACTAGATGTTTGGTGGTTGCCAGGCAACAACTGTTAGACAATTGAATGTTGGTCCATTGTCGGTTTAGATATATAAGAGCGTAAGCTGAGGGAGGAATTGATTCAGTCAGTGATTCAGTACAAGTAACTGTGAGCGATATTGTGAACATACGAATTTGTAACGTAAAGATTCGCACGGTAACCTGTGTTAATAAATTATTCTCAGTAACATTTGTGACAATACTTTTCTGCACCAACAATTGTTCGTGCAGCCTTTCTTCAATTGTATTCAGCAGTTTCTCTGGAGCAGGTGGAAGTAAAGTCTGGATTAGTTTCAAACTCAGTCTTCAGGATTTAGTTCATTGCTAAGTCATGCAATGCTGGTCTGTGATTACTTATTCATGAATATGATAAGTGATCTTTTTTTAGAGAGGATTTGTGTCCAAATAGACTTTATCTCAACACTTGGTTGACTGGAGACAATATCCCAATTTTTTTTTCATTATGATGGCTGCCTCTTCAAGTCTCCGTTTAAAGATGTTGTCTTCTTTTCGGAGGATTTTGATCTGGTCCCATTGGATGATTTCCCAGGCGTGCTTTGCTACCTACAATTTGGTTGTTTCACTTTTCTCCGTATGCCTTTTTGTGTTCTTTTACTCTAAGTTCCAGAGGTAGGCTCTACCACAATTGCAGTTGTTTTGATAGATTCCAGTCTTTGTTGTTGTTTGAGATTTGATTATCAAAAATATATTCTTTATCGTGCTTGTATTTTGGAATCTTGTTTGTACATTGAAATTCCCGCATACTCTTCTGATTTTGTCAGAGTCCCCTTTGATATATTGGATGTAAAACGTGTTTTCTGCCTCGGGGGTTACCCTGGAGGAACGTTCTTCTCCTAAATGTTCAATGGTCTTCTTTATGGAATCTTCTAGATAGTCTAGAAACGATCGTAATTTTTCATCTCCTTCATTCCAAATGATGAAGGAATCATCTACATATCTTAACAAAGCCTTGGGCTTTGCTTGAATTGATTGCAGGGCCAAACTCTTAAAGAACTCCATGTAGAGATTAGCGATGACTGATGGTTATGACGATCCCATGGGTAGACCGTCTTCTTGTCGATAGTAATGATTGTTCACTTGAAACTAGGGAGTTTGTTGACAACATTTCAGAAGTTTCATTATAACAGGAATGTACGCTCTAAAAGTTCTTCGTCTTCTACTAGTCTCTTTTCGATGACTTACATGGTTTTATTTATTGAAGCATTGGTGAGCAGACTTTCAACGTCGTAACACAAAAAATGATCTTCTGGTTCTAGTTTGATGGTCTTTTTCAGATTCAGGAAGTGTTTGGAATCCTGAACGAAACTTGAATTCTTCCCCAAAATAAGTGATAAGATAATAAAAGCTTGGTTAAATTATAGCACGGTGAGTTTCTGGAGCTAATGATCTTGTGTATCACAATGTGTTGTTGCCCTAGTGAGCAGTGTTCTTGCCACACCTATTTTTGTACTTTCAGCATGCTTTGATACAAAATTCGAATAACGGCCTGTATGAATAGGTTTCCGATATACTGTTACCTTTTTTCTCTGCCAAGACATCTAGAAACGGAAGACAGTTGTTGGTTTCGACTTCCATCGTAAGACTGATATTTCCTCGGAAGCTGTTGAGATAGTCTTGAAACAATCGAAACTCCTCATCTCCTTGATTTCAAATGATGAAGGGATTATCTACATATCTTAACCAAGCCTTGGGCTTTGCTTTAATTGATTGCAGACCCAAACACTCATGGAGCTCCATGTAGAGATTAGCGATGACTGGTGATAATGGCGATCTCATGGAAAGACCATCTTCTTGTCGAAAGAAATGATTATTTACTTGGAAGTAAGAAATTTTGGGACAACTTCTCAAAAGTTCCATTATAACAGGAACTAAAATGTCTATGCGTTACATAAGCTTTCCGTTCTCTACTAGTCTCTTCTCAATGACTTCTATGACTCCATTTATTGGAACATTGGCAAACAGACTTTCATCGTCGAAACTCACATAGTGATCTTCAGGCTCTAGCTTGATAGTCTCCATTAATTCCAGGTAGTGTTTGGACTCTTTTACAAAGCTTGAATTCTTCTTCATCAATGGTCATAAGATTGGTAGAAGAAACTTGGCTGAATTATTGCACGGTGAGTGTGAAGGATTTTCTTGATTCATGAATTTTAGGTACTTTATGGAGATGTGCTGACTTACTATGATGTGGAGTGAACCAGGTTCTAGTGTATTTGCTTAAGTATTCTCCTTGTTAGACTTTTCTTCCAATCTCTCTTGTTGGGTCCTTTTGTAGTTTGGATTTAGATCCTTTTTGTAGAGCCTCATCAATTTTCTGGTGCTAGTTGGAGCAATCCATGATCACCGTTGCATTTCTCTTATCAGCTTGTAGGGTTTTGATGATCTGGTCTTGTTTCAAACTTTTTATAGCTGTTAGCTCGCCTTTTGAGAAATTGACGACTGGTTTTTGCGTTCTCTAGGGTCTTCTCAACGTCACATTGTAGCTCATTGCCTTCTTCTAGAGTAAGTTTGACTGCAACTGCTTCAACGTATGCGATGATGTCGATGGCTTGTATAGTGTCCTGGGTGTAATAGCATGGTTGAGTCCTTTAGCTAGTTACGACGTCTTCTGGATAGATAGAGTTACAGACTAGCATCACATGACAGAAACTCTTCGAGAACAATTTACCAGCCAATCTCAAGAACACCTAAGCAAAGACCAGAATCGTGACCTGAGTAGCCAAGATCAGGCTAAGATCAATGAACAGAGGAATTCGAGATCAGCAATAATCTTGAATAATACGCAACGGAATTTTGAGTGTGTAACTTACATGCGCATCAAAATTGCATATACTACGACGTCCTAGCTCCTAAGAAATACATTATTTGCATACTGATAGTTTTTCACGGTATCTCCGGATTCAGCAATTTTATTTTGAGCCTGTTCGTGGTTTGATTCGCTCCCCTGTCTGATCTATCTTCGATAAATCAAAAAATTTGGCTACACCTGATATTCATTGAAGTCTTTTTGATTTTAAATACTCCGTTTGTCTTTTATCATCAGAGGACTGATAACAGAAATAGCTTTAAAATACTTATCTCAACAAAAAATTCAATTAACTAAAATATGCCCACGGAAATGTTATAGGAATGATTTTAATTGCAGTTACCATTGATAGGACCACATTTTTAATATTCAATTATTTTTTGAAACTAGTAGCTATAAAACAATAGTTTAATTTTACATGTAATAGTAACAAAATGGATTGGGTGGAAGTGTTGGTGGTAATATCGTTCGTTGTTACAGGTATTTGTGTGTTTTTTTTTTCTACATACAGTAATTGAGGCTTTTTCCTTTTTTAGGAATACAATCGACTGCTGTAGAATTGTGAGTATAATAATAGACAAGTTTTTACTATCATACTTTATGTCTACTTGGTGCCCTTGTCATAGAAATCATCAAGTGAAATCTTTCGAATAGCGAAGCTTTTTCAACCATCGATATCAGAACAAAAAATTTGACGTGGACATCACGTGACTCACTTGTACATCATTGGATATATTTTTTGCATAATATAATAATAATAACGACTATTCCATTCGTAGTATTTATAACAAGGTTAACAATGCTAAATCACCATAGAAACGGTGCATATCAGTGGGTATTTGGACGTGTAGAAATACCATCGGGTATTACACTAGTGGTCAGAGTGAGTATTTTACTCAAAGATGTGGATACCTCCAATTTGTGCTTTCTTCGTATTTAATGGAATATTTTTCTGAATATCTTCATCAATTTTATCTTCTGATCTATCACCAAACCTTTCTGAACAAGATTCCATATCAAGACGCAATATATTTCTTTATTATTCGTCAAATAAAATGCAAGAAATTCTAATTTTTCAGTGTGACAGAAGTTTGTTTACTCGTTTCTATGAAAATTGCGTGACTTGTAACTAGATTCATAGAAAACTAATTTGAAAAAATGGGTAGACTCCTGGAATAGTCCTCCATATACCAATTGTAGTTAAAGTATTATAGACTATTTTGTGGTGCAATCACTCATGTTTATTGTGCTTGTGAATACCACTCGTGCTACACACTCATGGTATTCAAACACAAGCATAATAAACATTCGTGATAGCACCACAAAAATAATCGATAATATTTTAACTACTTATGGTATAATAAATGATAATCCAACACAAAATTCCATTGTTCCATAGCTAATCGTTATGGATTTATCCAAAAAATTCTAAAATTCTGTCAAATAAAGTGCGTTTCCATGGAAGAACTTGTGGAAATTATTGATACTTATCAATGTATTCTGATTGCTAACTGCTAATTGTTACTCACTGGACTGACACAGGATCCCTTTTTTGATTCTAACGCAATAAAATTAGCTTGAACTTGAATAAAAGACTAACGTTAGAAATGTTGTATATATAACAGGACAAATACAATAATAATAGGAAGACTGATACTATAACGTTTAGTGCAACAATATTCTCCAAGATTAAGCCTTGAATTACCTTTGCGTGGAGTAAATATTTATTCTATTGATTATTTTATATATGTGCCAATTAGTCAAAATCTTTCATAGCAGTCGGTTGTGGCAATTGAGAAATTAAAACTACTCTTTTCCCACATATCATGCGGCAATCAGCAATTCAGATACATTTTCAAATATTACAAATTTTGACAAATTTTTATTTTGTACAAGTTTATTTTGAAATTCGAAGCGTTTTTCAAAATGGTTGAGGTAGGGTCTAGTTGGAGCAGAAAAAAATATGTAATTGACTGAAATCACTTATTCCCACCCCAAAAATTCAGTAAAAATATTGTTACAATATGTTCTATCATTGAAAGTTAGAATTTATGTGTAAGCTCATCAGAATATCTACCAGAAGCGACAGTCAGACGAAGAAAAATCCGATTGTAGAGAGAGATGATTCATCGAACAGATTTACATGCACAGTAAGTTACTCTCGCGATACTTCGTTGATGTTCATTGCAAAATGCTTTGTATCAGAGTGTTTGGAACGTTCTTTGCACACCACGTGCATAAGATGTGTTTAATTTTCAATGAATACCTCCATTTATTTCATGATGGATTGATGAATACATTTATTTTTAATAATTATCTTATAAATATTTATTCGATAACCGCTTCTCGCTTCAGTCTGCAAGCAGATTTGAATGTCCAAGTTCAACAGAACAGACTGCTGTAAGCTGTAAATCAAAAACGCCGACAAGGAGTGCCGCTTCTGATAGGTTTTCTTTAGTATAAGCATAATTTTTTTTTATGTTTCTCTGCAAAATTCGGAGGTAATAGACTGCACGAGGAGTAGTAGGGGTTGAAATGATTTTTTTCTTCTACAAATCCTCAACTTTGAAATACAGACATTAAATCTTGTAAGAACGAATGAATTTCAAGCAAAAGTTTTATCAGAACTTTTTCCTTAGTAAATCTTATCGGACTCTAGTCAACAAGCTAAAAAACGTCTTAATTCTTGCTACTGCAAATTAGAATACGTACAATAGCTCGTTGAACTCGTTATGACGTCTAGAAAAATGTGCAAAGATTTCAGCTTTGCAAAAGTTATGAACAATTGGAGATACCGAAAAAAAGGAGTTCACTTTTTTGAAATTTCTCAAAAACTATTGGTGTTCGAGGAATTTTATAAACAGATTTTTAGAGAAGAGGAAATTTCCAAGAGAAAATCTTGACTCCCAGAACTATATTTTTATGATTTATACTTTTTATTTGATGTTGAAAACATTGTTCCGCGCGGTGAGCGCGGTGTAGTTACGCTGCCTTGGAACTGACCGTCATTCACAAAAACTATTTTTACATGTATTATATATCAATTTGAGAATTAAAAAAAACTACTATGTCATCTAAAAGCTTGGATTTGTCATCGAATGAAGCTACATATTGTTGGGAAATAAACTTTTTGTAAACTTTCATTTACATTTCAAGTTTGATAACTGTTAAGCAAAAGGTCTTGAAAATATTCCGCTTCGTGTAGATCATTTGGTATTTATATTAAATGAAGAAATCAGCATGTGTATTTTGATTGTTATCATCTATCAGTTATGAGTAATTAAGGCAACAAATAATCCAAAAAGATAGAAAAAAGCCTACAATTTTTTTTAAATTTAAACCCTATTTCCAACGTCGGATAAAAAGTATTAACAATGGAGGTCTAGCTCTAAGAGTCATCTTGGAAATCTTCTCCTCTTTAGGAATCTGTTTGTGAAATTTCTCTAGCACAAATAGTTTTCGAGAAATTTTCAAGAAAGTAGACCCTTTTTCGGATTCTTCAATTGTTTTTAGCTTTTGAAATTGTTTATGTGCGGGTCTGAAATCTTTGCACATTTTTCTAGACGTCATAGCGAATCCAACGAGCTATCGCACGTATTTTAACTCGCAGTAGCAAGAGGTAACTCGTTTTTTAACTTGTTGACTAGACTAAACTAATACAAAACAAAATTTGACAAGTATTATTAGCAAGAAAGGCAGCTTGTGACGATGCAATTATGTGATCAAATAACATATTCTACATAACTACATTCCGATACGTAATGTCAGCAATAAAAAGTTAATGTATGGTATATTCAAAAAGATTGTGTTTCTGTTTTCAGAGCTACTTCAAATGAACTTTCTAGTCAAAGTGAGAATGAAAATAATAAAGATAGAGCATTCGGTGCAGATGCAGAGGCCGAGTACGAAGAAATTAAGAAAATACTTGATGAGAATAATAATGAATTGGAGATTTTAAATGCTGCCACAGAACAATACGATCTCTCTACTAGCCCTGATACTATTAACATAAAGATAGACAAAGTTTTGGCACAAAGACTATATAATTCCTTCAGCAGATTTGTCGAACAATTTAATGATATATTCGGAAAACTTGGTGATCGGAATTGGCTCCAAAAACAAAGTAGTACTTCTTATACCGAAAATAAAAGGCTAAATATTGCAAGAGAGCAGTATGATTCTTCCACAAACGATTGTGCACAACGAAATCTCTTAGGAAGTGTGAAAAGAGAGGTTTCAAGAAAATCAGATAAATCCATCCAAGCACAAACCCAATTCGATTCCAAAACTGAAGAAGGCAACGAAGAATACCTAGGTGAGCAGGACGTTATCTCAAAAAGCCATAATGGTGATATTAAAAATGAAGAGTATGGATACAATAACTCAAATTTAAAAGATTGGATGGAAAAGAACACTTCTAATCATGAATTCAACAATGTTTCTTCAAGCAATGGATCTCATATTCCTAAAGAGAGTTCCGTTGATATCAGTACCTCTTTGAATGAAAGTGAAGATCAATATGCTTCAGAGGGGCAGTTAAAAGACAAAATACCACATTCCCCAAAGAAACCATTGGACATTGATCTATCAAGAAAAACAGGTAAGTCCAACAAGACGCAGAGCCAATTCGATTTCAATGCTGAACCAGAAGATGGACAGTACGTGGATGAACAGGATGTTATCTCAAGGAACCACAGTGACCCAAATTTAGATGATTGGGTGGATGAGTACACTTCAGAGCCCGAATTTAACAATGTTTCTCCGTGGAAGAGAGCTCAGCTTCCTGAAGAAATCAGTAGCTCTTTTGAAGAAAGTGAAGATGATAATGTGAACTATCATTATTTCCCAGAGTGGCAGTATCCGTCGAAGCCAGAAGACAAAAGTGCCAATCCTGGGCGAAGACCACTGGACGTTGATCAATCAAAAAGTTCAGATGAATCCAGCAAGACACGAGGCCAATTTGATTTTAAAGCTGAAGAAGGAGACGGTGAGTTCATGAATGAGGAAGATGTTATCTCAGGAAACAGAAATAGTGGTACCAAAGGTATTTATGAGGAGTATGATCACAATTACCCAAATTCAGATCATTGGGTGGACGAGTATATTTCAGAGCCCAAATTGGATAGACCTCAGTTTCCTGAAAAAAGTTTCAATAAAATCAGTAGCTTTTTTGATGAAAGTGAAGATGAGGATGTGGACTATCAATATTTCCCAGAGTGGCACTATCCGCCGAAGTCAAAATATAGCAATGCTCCTCCTAGTACACCATTGAACGCTCCTGCCAGATCTTTTGATCAAAGTGAAAATACAGATTTGAATAAGGACGATCGAGAGGATCAGAATTCTCTTGAGACAGAATACAATGATGTTCGTAGTCAGCCAAGACCATATGCAAATATGGATGATCGAAAAGGTCGGCATCCTTCCAAAAGAGAACACAACAATATTCGTAACAGGCCGAAACCAAATACTTTGAAGAGACCAGATATTGATAAAAGTGAGGATGAAAATTCGAAGAACCAATATTCCAATCCAAGTATGGGAAAGCAAAGAGGACAGAATTCTTTTAGAATAAAATACAACGAGCCCCGTCCAATGCAAAGACCCGAATTCCCAAGGAAACCGTTGGACGTTTCTGCCAGTTCTTCTGATCGAACTGAAGATAGATATAATCAATATGCGAACACAAATATGAATGGACAAAAAAATCAATATCCTTCCAAGACAAAATATAACAATGTTCGTGAATGGAAAAAACCACCTTTTTCTCCAGGTATTAACAAGAGTGAGAATCGAGCGAGGGGACATCAACCAAACTACCCAAGAAAACCATGGAACGTCCCTGTCAGGTTTTTTGATCAAAGTAGAAATAGATATAATCAATATTTGGATTCAGATATCAATCATCCAGGAAATCAGTATCCTTCTAAGACAAAATACGACAGTGTTCGTAATTGGAAAAGACCAACTTTTTGGAAAAGACCATCTGTTCTTCCAGGCAGATATATTCATAAAAGCACGACTAGGGATGAGAAATATCAATACTCCAATCAGGGTATAAAAAAACAGAAGGAGCAGCTACCTTCGGAACCAGAATACAATAATTTCCGTCTCCAGCAAAAAGCACATCCTTCAAGAGAACCATTTGATGATCTTGGTGACTTTATTGAACCAATTGATAAAACGGTTAAAGAATATGAATATCCTGATCTAGTTATCGATGAGCAAATAAGACCTTATACTAGTCCATGGAAAGGACGATATTCTCCGGGAGGTCCACTAGATGTTCCTATCGATTTCTCAAAGCAAAAAACAATCAATTACAAGAAGGATCAATATAGTACCTCCAAGGAACAGCCTTTCTCAATGATTCAACCAAATAAAGCTCAACAATGGCAAGGACCTCAGGTTCCAGGTGAACTATTTGATGTTCCAAGTACGGATGACATAAAAGAAAGACCATATCTTCCCGAAAAACTGTTTGATGTCCCAGGATACTCCTTTGAAGAAAGTGGATATGAAAATAATATTAGTCCATGGCAAAGGCCATATCCCCAAGAAGAATTGGTTGATGATTCCAGTAGCTTCTTTGATCAAATTCAAAAGGACGAAAGCTTATTGCGAGCTTCATTGAGCTCATCCAGTCAAATAAAAAATGATGATCAAGCAAGATATGACAGAAATATTCGTCTTCCGCAAAGGTCACCCAGTTCGAAGAAACCATTCGATGTTCCCCAAAGAGTGTTCCAAGATTTTGATACGAATAAACATAGACAAAGACCATATTTTCCAAGAAGACCTCTTGGTCCTACTGTGAGTCTATTTGATCAAGTTAGAGATGACAATAATATCGGATCTTGGAAAAGACCAAAAGTTCCACAGAAATCGTTTGATGCTCCAAAATATAACTTCCTTGATCGAAGTCAAAACAAGAAAAATATCCATTTCTGGCACAAACTCCATCGCAGTTCCAGCAAGTCGATTAAAAATGGCAGCAATGTTTTTCCGGAACAAGGACCAGGTTTCCCAAGAAAACAGAACAATGGTACTACAGGCATTTTTGACCAAAAAACATCCAATCAAAAAGATATTGGAGTACTGAATATAAATGCAAAAAAAAGGAATCATTCTTCCGGAACCAGAAAAGTGAGTTCCCAGTTGGACCAATATTTTCCAAAGGAAGTTCCTGATGATTTCTTTGACCGTAGTACAAATACCAACAAAGCACGTTCAAAGATAAGATCAAATTCTCCAGCAAAATTGCTTGGAACGCATAGTAGTAATAACAACATCATTGGTCTAGGACAGGGACCAGATTTTTTGAGACGGCCATTCGAAATTTCTAATATTTTTCCTCTAAAAAACAAAGTTAGAGATAACTTGAAGCTAGATCTGGATGGTTCAGGAAGACAATATCTTTCGGACTCATTGTACAACAATAGGCATCCAGGACAAAGACCCAAGCTCCCAAAGATATTGTTCTACATTTCCAGCAACGTTTTTGATCGAGGCACGACCAGTGAAAAAGCAAATCATCAAAATTTAGGCATGGTTGCGCAAAGAGAACAACATTCCACAAAGTCTCAGTTGAAGGAACCTCAATATTCAGGAAAACCACAATATATTTCTGGTGGTTCATCTAAGCATTTTAGAGATAATGATGATGAAAATCAATATTGGGATTTGGATGAAAATTCGCAAATGGGGCAACGTTTCTTGGAGACTGAATGGCAAAGACCATCTCTTGGAGTAGAACCAGTTGGAGCTCCAGGAGAATTGTTCATTCAAGATAGGAACTACAAGAAGAAGAATCAACATTCAAGACATTTTAATAAGAAGCAGATAAGTGTTCTTGATGGCTCATTTGGGCGAGATAGGATCTACGATAAAAAGAAGCATCCATGGCAAAGACCACGTTCCCAAAGAAAACCATTTGATGTCTCTGGTACATTATTTGATCAAAATAATCGATATCTGAAGCTAAATACACAGGCACAAGGAGGAAAGTACTTCTTAGAGCCCAAATACAATATTCGACCCTGGCAAACATCATATCTCAAAAATAATCCAAGAAGTCTTTCAAATCGATATGAAGAACAATATATGGATGAACCAAGAGGACAACACTTCTTGGAGGAAGACTTCAACGATATTAATCCTTCAAAAAAACCATTTGATGCTCACAACAGCTTCTTTGATTCAAGTAGAAACTACAATAAAAAGTATTCACATTCAAATTCTGATGTTAACAGGGCAGAAAGAAAGCAGCAACTGAAAGCTGGAAATAAAAATTCTGGACTAAAACAGAAGTCTTCCTTGTTATGGAAGCCGTTTATAATTTCTGGTGGTAGACACAAAGCCAATAAAATCAATCCATGGTATGATTTACTTCACAAGTCTTCAAGTACACGAAATATTCCAACTGGATTTACCAGATTAGATGAAAATAGTGCCAAAAAAGTATCGTATCGACCAGAACTTGATTATTCGTTGAATATATTCTCTCCTCTGAAAGAAAAATTCGATTCTTCCCGGAATTTCTTTGATGTTGTTAATAGCTTCTTCAAGCAACATGAGAATAAGAAAAGGAATAATCAAAACTTTGATTCAATGAAGAATACTGATATAGGATTTATTGATGATGGTCATGCTTTTGACGTTTCTCAGAAACCTGGGTCTTCAATAAGAAACTCATGGTATGATATGCTGAAAGGAGATACTGTAGGATCAAGGATGAGACAGAATCAAAAAGTAAATTCTATTGATCCCGATATGTTACTAGGATTAGAGAATCTTCGTGGACTATCAGATATGTTGACAAATGGCTTCCATAATTATCTGAACAGTCGAAACAATCGTTTTAATCATAACGAAGGATATAAGAAGCATGGGACGGCCACGATTACTATTCAAATACATATAGGTGATGATCGGAGGTAGTATAATAGTCATAGGTAGCTATAAGTATAAATGTTTCATTTATATTGTAATAATTGTCTGTTATGCACCTTAGCCGGGAGATTGATATTATTGATCTACAACCAGAGCAATATTGCAAAAGGCGAAGCGACCGAGGGACACAAGAAGCTAGTCAATCATCATCTACTCAGCTGTGGTGCATTAACTATTTTATTCACTACTAGACTAATGACCTATTATTATTGACGCTTTTTATATATGAGAATCATCTATTCCTGCTGAGATATCTACAAAGGACCGATATCCATTAGGATTCTACCAGATTTAAAACTGATGATTCTCATCAACAACGCTAGTATCATATTTGACTGTTGATCAATTACAGGTAATATAAAACCATTTCTAGTAGTGAATAAGACATATTTCTTTTATAATCATGTACATACTTACTGAAAATTTTGAATAAATTATCTCCCATCTACATGAATTATTATTTTTCACCTGGAATATCTGGTGTTACTGAAGTACAAGACTAGGCAGTATGATGTTGATTTTCGATTAGTTCGTTAGTTTTCCAGCTCAACCACCAAATGAACTGACAGTCAAGTTTCGTTAGGTAATTTGAATGAGTAAAAAGTCTTGGGAATTCAGTCAATATTTCTGTTTTAATTTCTTTCCTACTTTACTTTACAGTTTCGGCTGTACCTCAGCCATCTTCAGAAGCGCTACAATTTAATTATTTTTTATCACCAATTATTTATGCTTATTTTATCGGCAATACTTACAAAAGAACTCATATTGTGAAAAATTAAAAATGTACATTAAAATGTAATGTCGATTAATATAATAGCGGAAAAAAAAAATTTTAATTATTTTTTTCCATTTGTCAAATGCCACAACCTGCATCTGTGGAAGACGTTGGCCAAGTGCGAGTAAAAAATCGTGCGTCCACGCATTGTCAAAGAATTAGAAATTATCACAGGTAGGATTAAGTTAGTTATAGTGTCAAACAATTAAAACTAGATGCAAGCTTGTGCATCACGCAAGGTGTCAAAAATATGAACAAAAATTAGGAAAAGTACCATAGATTTTAGAGAATATTGTTGTATATAGTGCTATAGTATCTGTTTTTTCATTAATATTTTGTTTGTCTTGTTTTATATACAACATTTCTAATGTAAGTCTTTTGTTTGAGTTGATTTCGTTATGGATAATACTAGTTTCTTCAAAATTGAAAATATGTCCTGAATCTATGCAATGAGTGACTAGAGCACATTTTGGCGTATCTTTATTCAATTTTTTACTGTTCCGTTTATGTTCATCAAGCCTTGTTCTTAAATATCTCTTGGTTTGTCCTGTGTACTGTGCTCCACAATCATTGCATGGGATTTTACAAATTAAATTAGATTTTGAGTTTTTATCTGTTTTATCTTTTATTTTGGAGAATAAATTACCTACTGTCTTGTACTGTTTGAAACAAATTTCAATTCCCTCTTTATTCCTGAATACTTGTTCAATTTTGTAGCTAACGCTGTCTATGTACGGAATTGTGAAGTACTTATCGGTCAAAGATTTTTTATTATTCATGTCATTGTCATTCAAATTAGATAAAATATTCATAATTTGATTCTTGATACCATTTATGATGCCCAGTGGGTATTTATTTGAACGAAGTGAGTCAGTTACTGTGCTGCTAACTTCGTTATGATACTTTTTGGACGTCAATTTAAGTGCTGTGCTAAAATTATTTCTAGCAACATTGAGAAGTTGACTTTTTGGATGATTCGACTGAAAATTTAAATACCTCGTACTTGCTGAAGGCTTTTTGTACCATTTGGTAGTATTGTTGCCACATTCTTCTTTAATCAATAACATATCAAGGAAAGGTAGGATGTTATTAACCTCTGTGAATTGAATATGGGCATTGAAGCTATTGAAAATTGTTACTATCTCATTTATTTTAGATTCTTGCACTGCTGTAATCAAATCATCCACGTACTTTTTTATGAACGGAACCTTAAATGACAACTTTGCAACAACTTCTTACAGAACCAAATCCATAACCAAATTTGCCACTACTGGATACATTGAATTCCCCATTGCTGCACCAAACACTTGTCGATAGAGCTCACCATTAAATTTGAAGAAACAACTTTAAAAACAAAATGTAATTAAATTTAGTAACTCATCGAGTGGTATGTCTGTCCGTTTCGATATGATATTATATTTTTGTTCGACAGCTTGAAGCACTAGGTCTATTGAAATATTAGTGTATAAAGAGACCACATCTAATGAAATAAGAACATAATCATCTTAAGTTATTTGAGTGACAAACTCTTGAAATTTGAATGAATTTCTGATATAATACTCATCTTCATATAAGTCCCTTAGTACTTGAGTTAAATACTTTGATAGTTTATCAGTTGGTGAATTAATTCCAGATACGGACATACTTTCAATTTTGAAGAAACTAGTATCATCCATAACGAAATCAACTTGAACAAAAGACTTACATTAGAAATGTTGTATATAAAACAAGACAAAGAAAATATTAATGAAAAAACAGATACTATTGCACTTAGCACTATATACAACAATATTCTTTAATATCTATGGTACTTTTCCTAGTTTTTGTTTATATTTTTGACACCTTGCGTGATGCACAAGCTTGCATCTATTTTTAATTGTTTGACACTATAACTAACTTAATCCTACCTGTGATAATTTGTAATTTTTTGACAATGCGTGCACGCACGATTTTTTACTCGCACTTGGTCAACATCTTCTACAGATGCAGGTTGTGGCATTTGACAAATGGGAAAAAATAATTTCAATTTTTTTTTTCCGCTATTTTATTAAACTCGACATTACATTTTAATGTACATTTTTAATTTTTCACAATATGAGTTCTTTTGTAAGTATTGCCGATAAAATTAGCATGAATAATTAGTGATAAAAAATAATTAAATTGTAGCGCTTCTGAAGATGGCTGAGGTACAGCCGAAACTGTAAAGTAAAGTAGGAAAGGAATTAAAACAAAATATTGACTGAATTCCCAAGACTTTTTACTCACTCAAATTCATCCAGTCAGCTTCATCTATTCGTTAGGTAAGTTTAATTTTTCAGTGGATTCAGTGAGTATCATCTGTCACCGAATCATTCGTTCGATTATTTGTTGGATCAACTAGCTCTTTTGCTATGTGCTGAATAACTGTCAAAATATTGGACTGGAGAGTCGTGGAAAGTTCAAACAAATATTATAACATTTGAACAGTTAAAGTGTCCCGTAATATTTAACCTTGAGTGCTGATATTTGAGTTTACACTACTGGTAATAATAATTACTTATTACCTAATAACTGCCATTTTCTTGTTTACATGTAGTCTTCAATCTAACTGTCTGCTGTTATAGGTATTCAATGAAAATGTTCAATCAAGTTACACTTATTCTCAATCCTGTTTGTGCACTCCTTTTAATATGTCCATAACTTTCAGCTTTTTACTCCCAGGCTCGCCCAGTCCATCACGCAGTTGTTCAGCATATAGCTATGTCAACAACTATTCTTTGGAGTCTTGCAGTTACATTTGCCTGCCTTGTATACAAGGTGTAACAGAAATAAGTACATTAATTTTAACCAGTGATAGAACCTGTCAAGCATAACAATTTTTCTCAATAACTTTTTCTCGAATTCTCATCTTTTTTTAGCATTTTTTAACCCCTATAATTTAATGAGTCGTTCAGGAGCATAATTATCGGATCCAGTAGCAGTTACAACCCTGGTTACAACGAAACAATTTATTTCGACATATGTGAGCTATCAATTCCTTCAAATAAATTTTGGAAAAAATTGTCGAGTTATTATTGTCACAAAAGTTAAAACCTGTGAAAATGTCAAGCTCTTCTATCTGCGATTTCGCAGGCAGTGTAGGATTAGTTCGGCGAATTAATTTGGAACGATTTCAGAAATGTCATTTTTCACTACAAATTGAATTATTGTGGTTGTGCTCATGTATTTAATGTCAAAATATTGTACACTTATACATAATGATGATAACACTACGAGATATTGAGGGCTTATCGTTTACCTGGAACGTAAAATACCAGATGAAATGAATAAAATACATTAATTTATAAATGAAGCAGCTGTGAATTAGTTTTTTCTCATATTATTACAAACTTCACAGTCAGGTCGTTTCAATGAAGTATGCCTCGTAAATTGATCTGTTGAACAAATAGAATATTGTATCTCATATTTTGAAATATATTTAAAATCCATTACCAGACTCAGTGTGATACATTCGTAGGTTAGGTTTTCTGTTTTTCAAGAATAAGCTCTTACAATTTTTGGCGGGAATATTTTCAGTTGAATTATTCATTAAATTGATTATTTTTGAATTGCATTCCATTTCATATTTCACCGTTCACTTTAAATAAATCGTTGAATGATTTTATCTTTATGTTTGAGAGCCAACAGTAATGAAGTAAGCTGAGAGCAGCAGCTTCTTTTTAAGTTGATCGTAGATGGCCGCACAATCGGACCCATATTCTAACTGTGTTACAGGCTGTATTCAGACTATTCAAATCAGCTGATCCAAGTGTAATGAACTCGTGATGACAATCTAATGTTCAAGAAATGTACCAACTATTTGAAAATATACGTGAAATTCCTAAATAAAAATAAAATCTCTCAAAAATAACATATAAATACGACCAATATACCAAATTGTTGGTTTCAGAGATAAATTTGATCTTTCTTGCAACATATACAGAAATAGAATTATCGAGGTGAGCGAATATCAGTGTATTATTGAAATACTGTTATTCTTTTAGTTTCAAATGAATGATTGATAAGACTATGATGGTTAAAAGTTTCAAAATAATCATTTGAATCGACAGCTGTCATTCTTCCAACAAATGAGAAACATGCAGTTTCAACCACAGGCGCACTATGAAATTTTTGACCAAACTTTGATGAATTTTCACCCGATATCCAGGAGACTTACAGAAAAAAGTTAAGAAAAATTGTTAGGCTTGAAGAGATCTATTGCAGGTTAAAATTAATGTACTTATTTCTGTTACACTCTGTATATGAATCTAGTGATTTTATATAAATTCAATTATTCAATGAGACTGTCTCTTACATGGTTCTAGGTACATTCACCGCAGAGAGTTCACCGCGGAAAATTCACCTCTCA
Organism: Dromius quadrimaculatus; assembly: GCA_963989225.1. Classification (NCBI taxonomy): domain Eukaryota; kingdom Metazoa; phylum Arthropoda; class Insecta; order Coleoptera; family Carabidae; genus Dromius; species Dromius quadrimaculatus. Next base: position 47,594,682 of record OZ022331.1, on the reverse strand, counting down.
GTAAATTCACCGCACACAATTCACCGCGGAGAAGATTATTCATCTGGCATTTTCTGAGAGTAAGACTGATAAATATAAAGTAGGAATGTAATTGATAAAATATGGGAAGTCAGTTACTTATTTTAATTTTATTTCTTTTCTGTTTTACAGTTTTGGCTGCATTTCAGCCATCATAAAAAGAGCTACAATTTTATTTATTTTATTACTAGTATGTGTAATGTGAATATCGAAAATACTTACAAAAGAATTATTGTTTGTAGAATTGAGTTTGTACATCAATTCAAAATCATCTTAAACATAAAATAGCGGAAAAAGAGAAAAAAATATTCTCTTGTCAATTACCTCAACAAGATTGTAACCATTTTCAATAGGTTCCTATGCTTATACAATTCACAGTAGAAACAGAGGTTAATACAGCCTATCTTTTCTTGGTAAGCTACTGATTAGAGGAGAATGTGGCCACATCACTACCAAATGGTACAAAAAGCCCTCAGCAAGTACCAGATACCTAAGTTTTCAATCGAATCATTCCAAATATCTACTTCTCGATGTTGTAGCAAGGCACATAAATTGACCCCTGAAAAGTATCATACCGAAGTTAGCAGCACGGTAACTAATTTTCTTCGTTCCAATAAATAAACGGTGTCAAGAATCAAGTCATGAATCATTCTCCTAATGTAAATGACAATGACAGAAATAAGAAAAATTCTCTGACTGATGAATACCTCACAATTCCATATATTGATAGCGTTAGTTATATGATTAAACGAGTATTTGAAAATAAAGGAGGAATTGAAATTTGTTTCAAACAGTACAAAACAATAGGTAATTTATTATCTTCTTCTATCTATCTATATAAATAATAATCATTATTTGTATGCTTGTACCTTATGCGTTTCGAAACCATTGATCAGATTGTGGTGAGACTTTGATAGAATGCTCTGGGGACGTACGAGACGGTTCGTGGCACAGAAATCTATGTACAAATAGTAACTAGATTAGTTTGAATATCAGCTCCTAAAATCGTAAAGCTCTGCCTGTGGTTGATGATTCAATGTCCACAGGTCTTCATGAGATAATAACGAAGGTCTAAATAGAAAAATTGTCAACTCCTTGTGGTTCTAGGTCAATCTGGCTCAGGTCTTTTTGGTTTGGCGCATAGCTGAACCATCCACAGATCTTCAGGAGGTGGTGGAGAGGTAACTCTTGCAAGTAGATTCGTAGATAAAAATAACTTCAAATTATGAGCAAATGATTGGTAGCCATGATTGATTAAGTTCATAACCGGTATTCAAAATCAAATTATTTGGTGATTTTTATTTCAATTGCTTCTCTTATAAGCCTCTTGAACCAATTGTTCTTCGCATTCTTGAAGTCAATGCCATGTAATTCTTGAATAGCTTGCTCAGCCAGATTTTTCTGGATGGTTCAATCTTATATGACGAGAATGCTCTTTCAATCTTGTTTCTACAGTCCTCTTGGTTTGTGCGATATATATTTTGCCACATTGACAAGGAATCTCGTATATACCTGGATACTATAGAAGAAATCTGTCTTTAACATTACCAATAAGATTTCGAATTTTTAAACTGGATGTGTATGGAGTTTTTATGTCATATTTATGTAAAAGCCGTCCAATTTCAACTGTTAAATTAGCTACATAAGGTAACGTAACAAATATTTTCTCATTCAGATCTTGAAGAGGAGGCGTGAAATTCTTCTGTCTGCTTTCTTGATCTGTGTTCTATTATAAAAATTCTTCAAGAAAACATCATTTGAAGATTTGATTTCATCAGATAGTTTACTTGGATGACAAAATGAAGAGGCCATCTGATATAGAGTTTTAATAGTTTAAAATTCTTGAGCAGGATGGTGATTTGATGACTCATATAAATATTGATTTGTATGGGTCGGTTTCCTATATACAGAATGAATAAGATTACCATTATCTTGTTGATCCAGGTGAACGTCTAGAAGAGGAAGACAGTTATTTTTTTCAGCCCTAATACTGAATTTGATGTTCCTATGTTGCATATTTAGATGATTCAAAAACACATTCAATTCATCTCTAACATGAGGCCAAACAGCAAAAACATCATCAACGTAACGTAGCCAGGTAGTAGGTTTTTTCATAACAGTGTTTAAAGCTTTTTGTTCAAAATTCTTCATGTAAAAATTAGCGATAGAAGGAGAAAAAGGAGATCTCATGGCGACACCATAAATTTACTTGAAAAAATTACCATTGAAGATGAAGAAACAAAAAGTCAAACAATGTTCAAAGAGCTTGAAAATATCAGTTGAAAAATGATCTTCTGATAATTTCAAAATATCGATGATTCGTGAATAAAGATGAAACGTCAAAACTGACAAGTAAATCATCATCTGTCAATGTCATATCACTGAATCCACAAAATGTCAGGAATCCTTGACATATGATGAAGTATATCGGCTGTAGCAAACTATCCAAATATTTGGCTAATCCATATGTTGTGGAGCCTATTAAATTGACAATAGGTCTTAGGGGAGCATCTTTTTTATGAATTTTGGGAAGACCATTAAATTTGGAAATGACAGGATCTTGAGGAATAAGCTCTTTCTGAATATCTTGAGGTGAAGACGATTCTTTCAAAAGTTTAGTTGTTTTATATTTTGGAGAGCTAAGTGCATTACTATTAACTTGAACGTAGGCTGCATCATCTAGTAAGTCATTTGCTTTTTTAATGTAATCTTCTTTATTCATGATGACTGTAGTTGTAGTTGTAGCTAGTAAAACAACAATATCCGTATTATCTCTTATTTCTCATAGGCACTGAAGTTTACTTTTTGATAAGTTGAATCTGACAGCTAGAGCTTTCTTCGAAACCACAGGCAGATCTCTACGATCCTAGGAGTTAATATTTTAAACTAATCTAGTTACTATTTGTACTTTTATTTTTGTTGTCTTGACAATTTTGTTTATTTATTTTCACATTTCTTTACACTTGAAAAAGGCAGCAATTAGCGGCCGAAACGTTGTGTTTCAAATTAATTTATACAGAACTGATTACCTAATAGAACATATTTATTATATAATTTTTCTTGTGTTAGTATTTACTTAAACATATCTATATTGTTTAGCTGTATTATTCATATGAACAAGAAATTTTATCAAATTTAATAACACATTTTTTGTGATGCTGATAAAAATTAAATTTATATTTTAAATTGGAATAAAGCTTACCATGTAAATTATATTGTTACAGAAGAATAAAGCCCACGGGGCAAGAATATTTTAAATGAAATCAATGCCTACAATACTCTTTCAAAATACTTAAAACCTATAAAAAAAAAATATATTGGTAATAGAACAATAGTTTCAACAATGAAGTGGTCAAAATATTATTTGCTAATCACTTTGGTCGTAGTCGGCATATTTGCATTTGCCTTCTCACTGGATAAGTTCGACGATTCGTAAGTCCAGTTCAAAAAATTGTAATACCTGAAATAGTGTGATCAATGAAAATTTGAAAAACGGTGATGATAACTGAACTCAAGGCACTAGCTTTTGCAAGTCAGTAGCGTAGGAAGTCCTACTTTCGATATGAATTCAAGTGGTTGTCTCTAATCAAAGATCTCTAATAGAGTTTTTGAAATTGATTGAGTTACAATCAGTACTATCCCACCTTCAAGTTTTTTTGATCAACTCGATGGACACATACTTTCAATCTGCAAAATTACCAGATAGACAAATTAGAAATTATTGAAATACATGGATTTGTAGTCATTACTTATTGAAAGAATAGAAAAATTGGGTAAATTGAAGTTGATTGTGTTTTGTGTTGAAATAGTTTCGGTGGTTCTTATATCGATCCGATATATTGGAGAAAACGTATTGATGAAAATGATGACCACATCTATCAACAGAATTCAGAAAATCATTACGGTGATCTAGAGAGGTATATACAAAATTCCAGAAGGAAGCCACCGCTCCCAGACGTTAAAATTGATATACGACGAAGATGGAAGCCCAAAGGGAGTTATTGACTGAATGGAATGTGATGATGACTCTTATCATCTAAAAACTCATTGCACTGTAATATATATATTAAAAACAGAGTATCAAACATTGAAATAAAGTAAAGCTAAAAAAGTTTATGTCTCACTCATTCAAGTTATATATAGATGTATCAATAAAGACAGAACTATTATTAGAAAACATAAATCCGAGAAAGTAAGAGTTCAGGGGAAAAAAAATTTGAAAAACTTATTTTCATGTTCCTAACCGATAATATTCAGAAATGAATACATCAGTTAAAGAGGCAAGTGTCAGTAATATGTGTCTAAAGAATTCAACTACAAGTTGTCAGTTCATTTGGCATTAACAAGACACTTGTATCGTTTCACTTGGAACACCAATCAGCGCAATCCTATGTTAGTTGAATGGCAGAAACTGTAGTCGTGAGTGAATCGTAGCGATCGCCAAGTGGAACGTACTTTCTCTAGATGGAATACAAAATTATTGTAAAATTCATTCAAAATATAATGGAATGATGAATTCTTGCGTCACTCTATGCTTGTCTTAGTTGCTCAACCAGAACCAATATTGGATTTTGTTACAAAAATTTCGTCTCACCTCGTTTTTTATACAATTTTTTTCTCATTCCATACCTATGTCGCCCTCTGTATAACAAATTTGCACTAATTTTTTAAATTAGTACTTGCTAATAACCCTTGATTGAAGGGCGCTAATTTTGGGAGCATGCGCGTCTTGTTCGCGCTCTTTCGTTCCTGAGCTGTGATTGCAGACGTACTTGTTTTGAGCAATCTTGCAATTTCTCTGGTTGTTTTAAATTTGAATTATCAATCAGTGTTATGATTTTCTAAATATATTGTTTATTATTTTTGTTTACGTTATTCCAAATTTAGTATAATAGACCGCGGTACAGAACCCCTTTCTCCGGATTATTAGCACTCTTTTGAAACTTTGTGAGTGGCTTCATTTTGATGAGTCCGACAACTTTTTTATCTACGGAAATCTTTCAAATCGCTGCATTTTCCATCAAACAGCCTAAAAAAACGTCGATTTTATGATTTATTCTTGACCAATAACATCACTCTCTTTTATAGTTTCATCGTAAGATAATAATAGTAAAAACACACACAATATTTTGTCCGACCAAAATATTGCGGCATTCGGCGTAACCCCCATCTCCAACATGTCAAAATTACAAGTTTCGATAGATTATTAACATTCTGTTGGAATTCTCAGTACTATCAAATAAACATTAGTGAAGTTGAGTGGTGATATTGTCCGATAAAATTTCTGCTACATATTTTCAGTCCGAAGCTCTGAAAATGTCAATTCTATGAGTTTGGTTTGCTGATTAACACTTGTCGGACAAGAATCATACATATAGTTGAGTATATTTCTTGATCAAACAATATATTATCTGACAAAAATAGTGCGCCGTTTTGCCAGTCCGAAAATAAAAAGATAAGAAGTAGCATTTTCTGTGTTTGTATGCGCACAATATTGAATCTACCTTTGAACCAAATTTTGTACATCTATTTGTGAGATCAAAAATAATATCCTCTGAATTTCCACGTCTTTATTTCCATAACATGATTCATAGCGATTTTTCATTCGCAGAATTTTTTTTAATGTCTTCTCCACAATATAGTGCAATATGTAAAAAAAAGAATTCAAGAAATATATTGATGTAAAACTGAACATACAATTTGAAAATATTATTATTATAGAGAAAATTTTCAAAGGAAAGCGAAAAATTGGAAGCAGATGTGAAACAAGAAACATAAAAACATGCTTCGAAAAAATTGTTTCAACATTAGAAAACCTATTGGAATGATATTCTCCATACGATTCTAAAATATTGATATCTCAAAAATTTCTAAGAATAATGGAAAAATTTGAAATCAAGTTTTCATAATTTATATGAAAGAATACATTCTTCGGAAGAAAATCGTTTTTGGAGCAAATATTCAATTTAATCAGTATCAGATTCATCCGTTGATGAATTTTCACCATCTGCACGAGAGCCATATTCATTGTCTTCAGTAGTGCTACTGCCATCCTCATCCTCATTATTATCTGAGTCTGTAATAAAATCTAAAATATATATTCAAATGAAGTGAAGTATATTCATGAACTAATAACAAGATCACATAGGGTCCGAATCACCAATCTCGATGACACTTGCCGATATGTTTCAAATATGAAAAGATTTTCTTAAAATCAGTGTTATGATTTTGTAAGTATTATGTTTATTATTCTTGTTCACGTTATTCCAAATTTCGTATAGTTCTTGCTAGTGATTTCGTTCGAAGGCGACCCACGTGGTTAGCCTTTTGACTTCCAAATTTATCTCTCCAATCCTTAATTCTCTGTTGGTTATTTGTGTTCAGAACATTTTCACAACCTTGAAACTTTTATACTAAATTAATACTTTTGTTCTAAATTTTTTATTTCTTTTTTTTTCTTATAAATTTTACTGTGGCGTAAGCAATAGCCGTTCCGGTCGAAGGAGCTGACCTTTTACTCTTTGGGAGGTAATTATTATTTGTTGCCCTTCCTTGGGAAGATACGTTTGATTATTTCTGATGTTTTTTATTCAGATTCGTATTGATAATCATTACTATTGAGAGTGTTTCGTACACATGCTCTTGTTGCTACCTGCCCTAGTTTATCATTCTATTCCGTCTACAAAAGTAAACATTCATTTTTTGTTATTTACTACCAAATGCGATCAGGCGGATATCGATTTGGTGATACGCGATTTTTTTTATATTTACAGTCGAAGTAAGAAACCTACGAGATTTGTGGCTATCTTCGTTCCTCCCTTTACCTTTCTTCACCTAAGTATGTTTGATGTATGAATGATTAGTGGAAGTGGTTGATAATACATAATTTAACTATATTTTGGATCCAACGCGTTGCGGATTTGTCATTCAACAACTCGTAGTTTAGTTTCTTACGTTGTTTGTGTAGTTTTTGGTTTCCAAAGCTTGAAATATTATGTTGTGGTCTTTAGTTCCCGTTTTTAAGCTGGAAAATCCTACGAGTTTGTGAAGATTGATCCAATTTTTTTAGTAACGAACCACGTTCGTAAATTTATCGACTCGTCGCTAATAATCCTTATTCTTGTCTTGCTAGACTTTTTATTTTCTTAGTTTTTCTTCTCTTTAATGCTCAGCGTAGTTTTTTTACACTTTGTAAATTTTTAGTGCACTATTTAAAATCAGGCAAATAGATAGCTTACAGATTATTTTATTTATTCGTTTTTCAATTTGTATCTAAATTTATTTATTCAAGTTTAACGCTTCACGTTTAAAGAGAGCTCTCCAATTTTTTTATAGGAACCTCCTGTTTCAGTTGAATTGGATACTGGTTGGGTTGTTTGTTTCCAGTTTAAACTGCTAGGGATCTTAGGAACCCGTGGCCACTTAAGACTAGTTTCTGGCCAACTTTTCGTTAAGACGAAGATTAACACGTCCACGAAATTAGGAAAAACATAAATACCTCCCGAAGTTGACTACCAGGCGCATGGCCAACCATAACACCTTCAAAGATCGTTGACTATTTATCAAAGCCCTATAAGACGCAAGATCAACTTTACTTAATTCAAGGAACGTTCTTGTCTGACGTTGTTTTCGTGGCTACCAATTCGTCATCTATCTTCTCTGCCGATGCTAGTCTTGAGTTCCGCCTGAAAAGGATATATAGCAAGTTTTTGTAACGTAATTTTGAACGTCTGTGACGTGCTCTCCAGTTCCCTTTTGGCTGTTGCAGTGAGATTTTTTTGTAGTATTGCTTTAACCATTTTCGTAAGTTACCAAATTTTTTTAATTATGATTTTTGGAATTATTTGTTTTGAATCAATAATAATTTTGTTTGTAATTGATTTCGACGTCTATGCTGTATTTCTTTTTTCTACAGTCACTATGGAATGATACCCATTCCACACGCTGTAGAGTGCGGAATAGGGTTCATTCCGCACGCTCAGGGATTCCTAAGAAAGCCGCGTGGCGTCGTGAAAAAACTGGTTCATTGCTGTCATAATTTTAATTCTCCTTGATTTTCTTTTCATTCCTCTACAAAATGAAGTCAATATTAGTAATTTTATCAACATTTCATGAATTGGAATGAGATCAATGAAGAAATTTTTTTCTCAGAAAACGGTATATTTTGATCATAGATATTCACGCGGACATCTTTGACTGTAGAAAAAATAGCATCCGTCACTCGTGCGAATCGATCATACCATGCTCATGTGAATTCTGCCACTCGACTTCGTCTCGTGGCTGAATTATTCACATTCGCATGGAATGATCTCCATTCCGCACTTGTATCGGAATATACTATTTTGCTGTCGCTATTGTCTCCCAGAATAGTACCTTTTTCTCCTTTGATCATTTCCTGGGAGTGGCGCCCATTCCCTATTTTTCAGATAGATTATTGCCAGTGCCCTTATTAATAGCTAGCCTGGGTCTTCACTTTTAAGGTAGGATATTCCAATACTTGAATTTGGTGTCAATCAGAAGTACATTAAGTTTTTGCTACCAAATAGTGAAGAAACATTACCTTTTTTAATTTCCTACTGCCACCTTGGAAATAGGAAAAGGTACAATTTTCAAGTCGTCTACATTTCTCAGAGAGCTGAATCTCTGCAGAAAGCTTTTTTGTATATCATATATTGATATCCAATAAATGGTTTTGCAAAACACTGCACTTCATAATCCAGCATCTGCAAAAGGAAGGTAGGTATGGATTTTTGCTAGGTAAACATAATAAAAAATGACGAAAAATCCTAATTTCTCACTCTATCATCATTTTGTGTAACATTTCTTGATCTCCTAGAAAAATAATTGAGCAATTTCGGATGCCTTGAAAATCTGGCATCTGTAAAATGTGGCTTAATATTGCTGCTTCTGAGTGACTTCTTCAGTATGTCCAAATCGTATACCAGTAATTGTTTACCTGTCTGCTCCATAGCGAAAATACCTAGTAATAATATTCACAAAATATGATTGTTTCTGATAAAATTTGATGATTAATTACAGCTAGGCAATAAATTCCACAGGATATTATTGATTTCTGATATTTTTACTGCAACACTCATTGAAAAATAATTGAATACAATATTGAAAAACTCAGTCTCAAATATGCAGTTCACAATGCTTATTGCTTTCATATTAATTGCAGCAGGTATGTTTGTATATTAGGAAGTTTTTGCATTAACTTTTAACATTTACGTAAATATATGCTTTTGCGCATGCTCACTGATGGTGTCCACATCCTTCAGTAAACATGCGCAAAGGAACTTGTTTCTTACGTTAGCAGTATCGTATTATTAGCGGAAGTTTGCGAGAGCGCCCTATCATAAAAATAAGATAGTTAGCCAAATAAAATACTCCAGTCAATGTGGGATATTAGAGCTATAATAAACAAAATGTTTTTCAGAGATTCATTCTTGTCTCTGTGTACCTTTGGGTATGATGACAACAGCTGAAGATACTGAAGAAATTGATAATGCAAGGTTGAATTCGCTAGGATTGTACAACGACTTGAGAATATTTGGGAACAATGATTTGGACCTTAAATATCAGGGAGATATCAGAAAGCAAATTAATTGGGATCCCAAACGATTTTTTGAAGTCATATCGCAGATAATGATAGGGTAAATACATTATCTGTCATTGAAAGTGTACATGAACAATAATGTGATAATTATTATAAATAAATGATTATCCTCTTACATAGACAGATTAAAGATTGGTCACCGTCTCTACGTCAATAACGTCGTGACATATAGTATTGAAATTTAGTGTTTCAGTCTGCTGTAGCATATAAATAATTGCCTATCATTATCACTAACGACTGAACCTGAAGTGCACTTCAGTTTTTTTTTGACCTACTGTTTCCATAGCAACCGATTGGACCAAAATATTTTTAGAATTTTTAGTGCATTTTTTAGAAAAAAGCGCTATTATATTCACTTTGGCTGTCTGGCTGGCTGGCTGGCTAGCTGGCTGGCTTGCTGGCTGGCTGGAGTGACGCTGAGTTCTCAGCAACTATACTATTTACAGACTTGAAACCGGTACTAAATAAAAACTGCTGTTCCGTAGGTTTGCACAAATTGCTTAAATTCAAGCTCAGTAATTGTGGAAGATTAAATTATTCAATTACTTGTTTCAAGTGAAACAATTCCCATAGATATATATGACATGAGGGATATGGCAACTAAAGTTTATTCAAGTAGAAAGAATTTAGTTACAACTTTAGCCGTGTGTGTCACTATTATTATATACAGTTGTCAAATCTGTTCGGGATTCATTCAATGTCTTGTTTGACGCGAATTTGAAGCTTATTAGAATGAATTATTATTATTGGATAGAAATTTGTTTACTTTTGGTGTATTTTTCTTATATAGCTTTGATAAGGATCAAATTATCATTTTAAGGTACAGCACTTGACTTCCCGTTAGTCAATAATTAAACAATGAAGATTAAAAGTTATTTTTGAGTTTGTACATGCATAAATTATGTACCTATCAAATAGTCAACTTGGAACTAGTACTAAATGGAAGCTGCAGTTTCGTAAATTTGCTCAAACTGCTTGATTTTAAGCTCAGTAACTGTGGGAGATAGTAATTTGCGAAATCTCTGAAGTGCCAAGCATTCATGAGCTGTCAAAAATGCGCTTTCATCATCTAGATGATTCTTCAATTTTTTGAGTAAATCCTGAAGTATTAGCCTAACGATAAGATTTTGTGTTTGATTATCGCATTATTATATGTAAAAAATATATCTAATGATGTACAAGTAGGTCATAGGATGTCCACGGCAGATTTTTGAATGAAAATGTCGTGTCATTTTGAATCCTAAAGGCTGGTTTATGTAAGTTGTAACTTCACGCATTTGCATTAACCATAAAATTATACTTTTCATTAAACTTGGTACGATTCATGTATTTCTTAACGTGAGCTGATAAAGAGTAGGCCGATTAGAATACATTTCACGACATCGACATGTCAATATCTGTCAAATCATATTAGTTGTACATCTTTTTCTGTAATCATATTAATTTTAAATTTAATTGTCAATTTATATTTCAACTTTCAACACTTTGAATACAATTACGCCTATGCAATTCCCTATCCTAATTGTATTGCAAAAGTGAAGCCAAAAATGTAATATTGTTAGAGAGAGAAGGTCATTGAGAGATAGGTAGGGGCGGGCCCATGTTTGTATGGAACTCAGGATGGAAGTATTTGGTATTTTAATGAGGAAATATATTGTAAAATAGGAAGAGAAACTTTGTCTTTTTTCTGCACCAAAAAAATGATATTTTATTAAATAAGTGGCGCAAGAACCTAATACGACAGAATAGAATATTGGAAATTACAGATTAGGAGGATATTATAAAAGAATGGTCGTCTAGAGATGTAAAAGTGAGTAGAAATTATTTTAAAATTATAATAGCAGATCTACTAACAATTCTATGTTATAAATTGAAAGGTTATATTGATGTTTCAAATTAATAAACGTATCTAACCTAGACTTTCAGTGAAAAATTCAACTTCGAGGAAACTTCTTGTCAATAAATTTATTAATTCATAAAACTCATAGATTTATACAGAATTGCAACAATAATTACTTCATTTTTCATCAATATATGAAAGTGATTGAGAATACAATTGTCAAAAGTGAGCGAAGCAAGTGTTATTGGTAGCCCTGTGGCATATTAGAATTATTCTTTTATTTCTCTCGTGCTACTTTCGAAAAATAGAAATTAACAATAGTAAATTATGCAACAAGTGCAATAAGTTCTCGATATCCCACGAGAGCTCAAGTTGGCAACATGGCAACTGACAACACCGCACAAATTGCAGATACTATTTTCTATTACGATTGCAACTAAATACTATTTTGTGCTCGTTTTTTCCGGGCGGTAAATTATACTTTGCGCACGCGAAAGCTGAAGAGCCATTTACCGCCCTGAGCAATATGTGCAAAATAGTACTTATCCCGCATGAATAGTAAAAACTATGTTTAAAGTGTTTACTGATAGAATAGAGTCAAGTAATAAAACTTTTATTGCGCAGTTTAATTTGATAACTCTTTTTTACATCAGAAATTATGTCAAAAACTGTTACTTTTTGTGAGATCGTAGATGTATATTATATTTTTGTTAAATTTTTCGTTCATGTTCAACAAACAAAAAATTTTTGCAGAGCAGCATTTTCTATTTCTACCCTTCTTCTAGTGAATAAGAAATTGTTTGTGAGTATTCTCTCAATTCTATCATGCCCATTGTAATATAAAATATTCATCAAATTATTTATGTGTCTATTATAATCAATAATCAGAAAACTTGCGTTTAAAGAAACGTTTGTAGAACATGTTTAATCATAATTGCAGGTTTTAATGAATAGAAATTTTTTAGTTTTGCCTTTAAATTAATTAATAATGTTGTATTCAATGTAATAAAAGTAAGAAATTTATCTGGCCATTGTATTTTATTGAAAATAATTGGAGTATCATCTTATTTCTGCATATAACGCACGCAAAGCTGGGCCCGCTCTTGCTATCTCTCTCACAGCTGCCGCAATACATTTTAGGCTTCACGTTTTTCAACTGAGTGTCCGCTCCTCTATTATTCTCCTTCGTGAATTGGCGACTGAAATTCCGATGGTGGCGCTGCTGTAATACAAACATGGCGGCTCTAAACGGTAATGTGTTTGACGTTGCATTCGATTTGTATGTATTGTATGTTATATTTGAAAGGATTTTGAGACTTTGTTTGAATGTGAAGGGGGTTGTAATTCATCATTCTGGAAAATTTCAAGATTATATTTCAACGTTATGTACTCTATTTTATGGATTTTTCTTTCATGATCCATATATTTGCAGAAAAAGATAGATGTGTTTGGGAGTTGTGTTCTCCGACTAATATCAAGAGAACTCTTCAGTTACTTGAATGCAACAAATGTAAACTGCATATTCTCATGTGTTTTGTAACTGGTTTGCCAGTTCGTATTTCCAAGATCCATGCTTTCCTTTTATCCTCAAGTTCTTAATCGATCCTAGATTATTGTTAATATAAACTTTCCTTTCGCCTTCTCGCGGAAAGCCATGAAAACATAAATTTCGATTCCTAGCCGCCCTCAAATGACAACCGTACACACAACAGCTCACATTGCTTATTTTTGGCTTAGCAGAATCCATGATGGTAGATATTTGAGAGTATCAGAGAGAATGAGAGGTTAGGAATAAAGCTTAAAAAGGGAAATTAGTCTTGAAAAAGTCTGATTTTATCAGGAATATTAGATCTAGGAAAATTAAGGAACGGAACGAACAATTGAAAAAGAATCAAAAACATAAGATATGACACAAACAAAGCAAAACATTACTACTACGTCCACACCTATGCAATTCCCCATCTTAACTGTGTCGCAAAAGTAAAGCCAAAAATGAAATATTGTTAGAGAGAGAAAGTAACTGAGATATAGGTTGAAGCGGGCCCATGTTCGTATGGAAGTAAATGGCGAGTTTGGCTCTATTTAGTATTTTCATGTGGAAATATATTGTAAAATAAGAAGAAAATGTTTTGTACCAAATTGTGATAGTAGGTACAGAACTTTTAAAGAGAAATATTGTTTTTTTTTTGTGCATCCAAAAATGATATTTTATCAAATAAGTGGCGCAAGAATATAACACGACAGAATAGAACATTAGAAATTACAGATTATGTTTGTGAAAAACATTTCAGAGAGGAAGATATTATAGAAGAATGGTCGTCTAGAGATGTAAAAGTGAATAGAAATTATTTTAAAATTATAATGGCAGATCTACTGACAATTCTATGTTAGAAATTGAAAGGTTATATCAGTGTTTCAAATTATTAAACGTATCTAACCTAGACTTTAGTGAAAAATTGAACTTCAAGGAGACTTCTTGTCAATAAATTTATCAATTCATGAAACTTATAGATTTACACAGAATTGCCACATTAATTTTTCCACTTTTCATCAATATATAAAAGATACTGAGAATACAATAATTGTCAAAAGTGAGCGAAGCAAGTGTTCTTGTCAGCCCTGTACGATATTAGAATAGTTTTTTCATTTCTCCTGTGTTACTTTCAGAAAATTGAGATTAACAATAGTATATTGTGCAACAAGTGTAATAAGTTCTCGATTGCCCGCGAGAGCTCAAGTGGGCAACTGACAACACCGCACGAGTTGCAGTTACTATTTTTCATTACGAATGCGAGTAAACACTATTTTGCGCTTGTTTTTTTTCGGGTGGTAAATTATGCTTGGCGCACGCAAAAGCCAAAGAGCCATTTACCGCCCGGAGAAATTTGTACAAAATAGTACTTATTCTACATAAGTAATAAAAACTATGTTTGAATTATTTACTGATAGAATAGAGTCAAGTAATAAAACTCTTATTGCGCAGTTTAATTCAATAACTTTTTTTACACCAGTAATTATGTCAAAAACTGCTACTTCTTGTGAGATCGTGGATGTATATTATATTTTTGTTGAAGTTTTCGTTCATGTTCAACAAACAAAAAATTTTAGCAGAGCAGCATTCTCTATTTGTATCACGCCCATTGTAATATAAAATATTCATCAAATTATTTATGTGCTCATTATAATTCATAATCAGAAAACTTGCGTTCAATGAAACGTTTATAAAACAAGTTTCATCATGATGTACTAACTCATTGCCGGTTTTAATGAATAGAAATGCTAATTTTCTTTCACTTTTGCCTTCCATTTAATAAATAATGTAGTATTCAACGTAATGAAAATAAGAAATCCATCTGGCAATTGTATTCTATTGAAAATAATAATCTTATTTTTGCATATGACGTACGCAAAGCTGGGCCCGCTCTCGCTATCTCTCTCTCAGCTGCCGCATTACATTTTAGGCTTCACGTTTCCCAACTAAGTGTCCGCTCCTCTATTATTCTCCTCCGTGACTACGTCTTATGATGCTTCATACATATTACCGCTTTGGAAGGCTACAAGTTAATTTTAGTCGCCAATACAACTGACATACACAAAGGTTATAATGAGTGACACTAATCGCGAAGATAGTCGATGTGAACCGATCGTATACGAACATAAGCACGTCTGATTGGTCAGAATTAGCATTATGCCTCAGAAATTGAAAAATTTCTATATTTTACGGTTATAGCTGCGTGTCAGCACCAGAACCGTAACACGTGATTCCCTATGTTTGAAAACCTAATAATGCTAATGTTAAAGTAAAAGCATGAAGTTACAGCCTACATAAATCAGCCTTAAGTACATTACAGTTGAATAAAAAAACTTTGAAGGTCTTAGTATTATTCAAAGATTCGTCACAATAGCCCAAGGACAATCAATATCAAATTCTAATTTTCTTTCAATGATTATCAACATCAAACAATACAAAATGGTTATATTCAAATCACAATTCAAAATTAATGCTGGAACTAAACAAAGAATATAAATGACTGATAGAAAAAAAAATTCAAACGCAAAAATGAGATTCGCAGTATTTCTTGCATTCATTTTTATTATAGCAGGTAGGTTTTGAGAATACTACTTCATATTTTTAATACTACGATCAATTGATCACGTCCTTGACAAATTGGAGCAATTATTATATTAAGTTATTCAGATTTTGTGTCAATAAATTGACTTCATAGGATGAAATTATGGATGATCGATTGATTTGTTACACTTCACTGCTTTCAATTACAAGCTGATGTGACTAACAAACTGATCAAGAAACTATTTTCAGATATACATTATTCTATTTGTTATCATTTGGATTCAAGGGAGAGTCGACTGGGCACCAGATATGGCATCTTCAGAGAACCAAATAGGAAGATTTTAGGCATGACTTTGGGAGATATATTAGCTATGTTGGGGTAGCGAGCGACATTATTGACTATTACTTAAATTAAGGGTACTTTGTTCATATTGATGTATCGAACAAACGGTTGAAAAAAGAAAAATTGAATGTATCTGATTTTCACTAAATATAATCAATCAGTAAGCATGAGATATTTGATATTTTATTTCATTTGGCAGTTTATAACATTTTCAAAGGTCAGCGGAACCAATGAATCTGAACATCAGTTCCATAAACTTTCATCTTTTATCATCTAAATCTACTATCAGTTGCAGATTTGTGTTCCATGCTTACCCCAGATCGAACTCTAGAAGCTCTCAGACATTTCATCTAACAGCACCACGTACAGATGTACTAACAAGAGCACCCTTTTGGACAATTTTGAAGAAATTTTCCATGATATTTTCAATTAACACTTCTGTACCACATAATAAAAATCTTTTGTATAACTTTTATTCATTCTCTATTCCTTTGGAATATTAAAATTTTGTTTATCCATATAATAACGGGGGTCGCGATAATAGTAATAATAATAATAAGTCAGCACTGCAGGCCAAGCTGGCCAATGGCTTGTTGTGTGATCGCTTTCCATTGTAAGCGATCCTTCGCTCTCCTCTCCCAGTCCTTAGTGTTGATTTGACTTAAATCCTGTTGTACCATGTCAAACCATCTTCCCTTCGGACGGCCCCTTCTTCGTCTAGCTACCGTTCCTCCCTTAAGCACTTTTTTGGTCACTCTATGATCTGGCAATCGTGTTACATGCCCTAACCATCTGAGTCTCTGAGACCTAATTACACTAGTGATATCCGGATCCCCGTACAGTTCCATTATGTCATTGTTTGTCCTGCGTAAATTTTACCCCCGTAAATTTTTCCTAATACTTTTCTCTCCCAAATTCCAACTATTTTTTTATTGTTATTATTTAATACCCAAAGTTCACTACCGTATGTCACTGTAGGCCGAATAACTGTTTTATATATACGCATCTTTGTTGACCTACTCACTTTTTTGGATTTGAGGAGTTTAAACAACGAACCGTCGCACCTACTTCCCTTAGATAGTCTCATATCTATTTCACTTTCTTCACTATTGTTATTAGATATTATTACACATAAATAACTGAAATTTGTGACCGCTTCGAAGTCATATTTTTTCCCATTCTCCGATTTTGGCTTAAGGTTAACTAGTACATCTTCTTGTTTATTTCTCACAGGCATATATTTTGTTTTCATTTCATTTACCTTTAATCCTATTTCGTTTGCCGATTTTTCTAGTTTCAGAAAAACATTTTCCAATTCCTCTCTAGACCTACTCATAATTGCTATATCGTCCGCATAAGCTAGACATTGATGTTTCTGATGAAAAATTGTTCTTCTAGTGTACAGTTGACCCTACCTCATGACCCACTCCATAATTAGGTTAAACAGTATTGGAGCCAGTGGATCCCCTTTCCTCAAACCTTTTTTCACCTCGAAGCTTTCTGATAAATTGCCATTAATAGTTACTCTACATTTGTTGTTTGTTAATGTCATTTTTACTAGCATCATTAATTTTTCTGGAATTTTTAGGGATCTCAGAACTTCAACTAATTTTTCTGGTTTAATCAAGTCATAGGCCTGTTTAAAATCTATGAACAAGATATGTAGAGGTAGATTGAATTCATAGCTATTGGCAACAATCTGTTTTAGCGTGAACACTTGATCCGTTGTTGATCTATTGTTTCTAAATCCAGCTTGATATTCGCCCAAGAGCTTACCCGCTATTTCATTCAGTCTATTTTTGATTGCAGTAGCCAGTATCTTATATGCTGTATCCAATAGGGCGATACCTCTATAATTATCACACTTGGTTGTATCGCCTTTTTTATGAATCGGATAAAGGAGTGCTGATTTCCATCTTGTAGGCATTTGTTCCTTCACCCAAACATCTGTAATTATAGAGTGTAATTCTTGTTGAAGTTTATCTCCACCTTTCTTGTATATTTCAGCGGGGATTCCATTTTCTCCTGCGCTTTTCTTGTTTTTAAGATTATTTATAATTGTGTTAACTTCTTCTTCACTTGGTGGTTCCCCACTTGTGTTATCTCCTTGGTGTACTTGTGTCTGAATGGCTATCTCTTCAACATAATCTTCATCATTGTTAAGCAGCTCATTAAAGTATTCAGCTCAGCGATTCATTTTTTCGTTTTCGGTAACTAATGGTGGGATTCTAAACGTTTCTATAGCGTCTATAAGAAAGTCTATAACAACTTACAGATTCGATAGGCAAAATGATATTCTGAAAGAATCTGTAGCTTATAGATTTCTTTAAACATGTAATAGATATCTATAACGTTAAGATTAGATGAACTCTAACCATAAGACATTTGAAATATCAAAATAAATAATAATTTGGGTGTTTTGTGTACCATGTACTTTATTCTGGTAAAGGATTTCGAAAGATTAGCATTTATTTTAAATAATTGTATTGAGAATTCATTCAAAAATTGTGTGAGATTGATAAAAAAAATATAAGTAATGCAATAAACTCATTTGCAGCTCCAAATAAACATTTTAAACAATTGTTCCATTAGAATAATACAATTGCCCATGATTTAATAAGAACTTTATTAATTCCAAAATGGCAATTTCAAAATACATCAATAAGAAATATTCATGCTCAAGAATAGAATTTCAGGATCTTGCCACTCAAAGTTTTCTTCAATACAATAATCATCATTCAATGTTGTATTTATAGTATTACTCTTAAATACATAATTATATTCTTCATAACCCATGCACACTTATTGCTCTCTAGCAATATTTCTGATTCTCTTCCGAGGACACACAATGTTTATTCATTCCATCGAACACTTTTGTAATGTCAATAATCACTAAAAAGTCTTTATGCTTTGAACTTTTTGCAAAATTCTTCAAATCTCGATCCAAATATGTCAAAATAATCTGACACATGACAGCTTGACTGAGAACAGATATGAATTAAAATTAGAAGGCATCATTATATTTGATGACTTTATTCACGTCGTTATATGATTTACTCACTTGAAAGCTTCAGAAGCTTGATTAAAATATATTAATCTGTATTTTTAAACAAAAAATCCAAAAGTAAAAATTATTTCCTAACCTATTTGCAACATTGAACTGTAAGTTCCAATGAACGGAAGTATCATGACGTCATAACTTGTAGAAAATTGTTTAGAATACCATTTTAATAGAATCTATAAGAACTTCACTTATGGATTCTGATAAGCTTATAGATCTGTAAAGTTATAGAAATTTAAGATAATGCTTAGAATCCCACCATAAATGGTTGTTCTCATCTGTTATGAAAATTGTTTTCTGTGTATATCCTTCTTTTTGCTTTTTGACTTCTTGATAGAAATTTCGGATGCACTTATTTCTGTAGCTATTTTCCATGTCTATTAGTTTTTGTTCCATGCACTTTCGTTTCTTTTGTCTACATATTTTCTTAAATTGTTGACTATCTTCTTCATATTTTCTTTTTATCTGTTCGCTTGGATTCTGAAGCAGTTTTATTCTGATTCTGTTTTTCTTCATCATTGCTTGGGTACAGTCTTTGTCAAACCATTCTTTGTTTTTCGACCCACTGGTTCTTCCTGAATGTTTTTCAGCTATACATAATATGCTTTCTTCTAGTTTTTCCCATTTCTCCTCTAAATCTCTTTCAGCCGTGAATCCATCTACTTTTGCATTTATTTCCTCTGTTACAATTTTCCTTATATCTTCATTTCTTAGCTGTTCTATGTTAAGCCTTTTTACTGTTTTATTCTGGTTCCTGTTCATTCGAGGCATTTGCTGTTTTACTACAACCTTTACCATAAAGTGATCCGATTCTACCACCGCTCCTCTTTTGCGTTTCACATCCTTAATCAAGTTAGTGTGCTTCTTTTCTATCAGGACGTGGTCAACCTGATTGCACACTTTCCCGTTCGGAGCTACCCAATTCTATTAATTTTCTTCCGTTTTCATTGCTTTCCATATGTTTGCTTTGACCTCCGGTTACATGTTGTACAAATCTTCTCTTCCAACTTTCGCATTGAAATCGCCGATTATGATTTTGACGACATATTTTGGCTTTTTTTCAATATTTTTTACTATTTCTTCATAGAATTGATCCTCCTCTTCTTCGTCCGTGACATTTGTTGCCGCATGAACATTGAGGATTTTAATTTTTCTGTATGATCCTCTGATCCTTATTCTGCTCAGCCTTTCTGATATTATTTCGAACTCGATAACTACGTGCATGATAGTTTTATGTATTATAAAGCCTGTTCCTAAATAGCCCGATTCGCTGCCACTATTGGAAACAACATAATTGTCCAGTTCGAAAATTGATTTTTCTTTTTGTTTTATTTCTTGTAGAGCCGCTATATCGATGCGATAGTTCTTAAGAGCCTGGATTAAATTTTTGAAAGATCCTACTGCATTTGTTCCTCTAATATTCCAAGTTACTAAATTAAGTTCCTTTCTCTTTTTAAGGTTGCTAGTCCGTTTGCTTTGCCAAATTGTGCCTAATTTCATTCCGTCATTATTGAAATATTCCAGTTTTTTTACTGAAACTGTTGCTCAGAATTATTACGTTCTTCCAAATTCTTACTAAGCACATTCCAGACCAGACATTTGTTGGTAACTATCAATTTGTTGTGTAATATTTTTACCGCATTACCTTTGGATTCTTCCTCTTTAGCTTTCTCTCTTATAAATAATCGCATCTTCCTCTCTTCAGGCGTGTAATCATTATCAACGTATATTTGTTTGCCTTTAAGTTTACTTTTGTTTTTCATAACCTGTTCTTTATCTTCATAGTTGTCTATTTCTACTTTAATTATGGATGTGTTTCCAAATTTCTTTGAAACGTCGACTGATCTAGGACAACAATTAACTTCCAATTCATTTTCTATGAAATCTTTGACTAGCTGCTTTGGCTTTCTTCCATCAATGTTTAAACCCTTAATTATTATATTATTGGTTCTTTTTCTTTTATCTTGGTCCTCAAGTCGTTTTTCCAAATGTTCTAGTTTCTTATTCAGTTCGTCTTCTTCTATTTCCCACTTCACTTGCTTTTCTTGAAATTCCTTTTGCATTTTTCTCATTTCGGTCATCGTCTCTCTATTTCTCTCCATTTCTTGTCTTATTTCCTTCAGTTCTACTTTTATCTCATAACTGCTATTTTTCATTTCCTGTGTAAATTCTTTCATCATCCATCTGAGCATATTCTTCATTTCCTTCATTTCTTTTGGTTTGGTATCTTTGTCCGTGAGTGTATTATCAGTTTTAGCGGGTGATCGTGGCGTTTTTTTACTTCTCTTGAATACTATCTCGAACTATTTTATTATTTCTCCTCTTTTACGTTCATTGATTTCTGTTATACTTGTAATAGAGTTACTTCTTTCTCCAAGATTTCTATTCATCTGTCCCTGCGTAACTCACCGCCCGTAGTGTGTCTATGTCCAGCACTCACCTGTTGTGAGGTTTGACTGTTGGCTCTGTGTGTCCTTCACACTCTTAGCTGATACTATTCACTTATTTTAAATACTGTATGATAGTAATAATCGATAATAGATATAGTAAAATATAAGAAGAAGATATAAAAAACTTGGCTGTTGAGCTGTTGGTGGCTTTGCCATCAGAAGTAAGGGGCTGGTCAGGTGTTAGGGCGTAATTAAGCCGAGTTCTCCAGAAAGAAATATAAGTTTGAGCCACAATGTTTTGTGAGGTGTCATCAATTCCTCGCCATCGAGGTATTTCAGACTTAGTTTAGGTAACTACACCTGCCATGAAGGTTGGATAGGATATCTGGCTAACAGATAGGCCTTTGAGTTCACCAAATAGATGATTACTAGTACAGTGGTGAGCATTGAGACCCACGACACAAACGAGTTGGTCGATTTACCCACTCTTGAAACAACCCCATTGCCCGCAATAACACACAGTACATGCGGTTGGCATACACACATTCCCGCGCAACACTGACAGAGTAATGTAGCACCGGTGGTACTAGCTTACAGATAACTAAGTCACTAGCACTGTTTATCTCACGTTGGATGACACCTACGGATATCTAGCAGTACCGTGATGCCGTACCGATGCCTGCGACACACGCAGGTTGGTTGATTTATCCACTCTTGAAACAGCCCAAGTACATGCGGTTGGCAACAATCAAGCTATGAGTTACGATCTTTCGAGAAAATAATAAACATATATACATGTGAATGATGACGACTTTTGATTTGATGAATTGATCGGTGTAGTGAAATGTAAATATGTATATATGACGAGTTTTCAATAAAATGAATTATCTTTGTTGTGAGAAATTGGGAATATTGGTGAATATGTTATATTTTTTCTACCTATAGAGTCGCTATGGAGTTTTTATCAGCCGTTATTTGTTTATGATATAATAGAATGAATTGTTATCCAAGTTCCTTTAAAATATTAACTCACAATTTTTGGCTTTTAGAGAAGATTCATTTATTTGGGATTAGAATATTGAAGTAATAAACTTGACTCAAACGGTAGATAGGGATTAGGAGAAAAATGCTCAAATGGTCTATAGGATTAGGACAAAACTGACCGCCGTGCTCAAACGGTATATCCTCTTCTGCGACTGGTGTACTGAACAAATGTGGAAGCCATTACGGAAAATATTATACTAGACATCCACAATATGGTCATGGTAATCCATGCTCCGAACTTCTTTCACTCCACAGAGATATTGACATTTCGAAATATATCAAAGTAACTGCATTTTTGAAACGATGTTCTCAAAACTATCAGCCAAAAAAGTCCAAAATACTAGGGTCCGTGGACATCATTAAATTTATCAATGATGCTGATAATGATACCTTTTAGTCAATGCAGGTAGGCTCATTGTTGTAATTTCAATGTAAAAGTCTATCTTCATATCTGTATCATATCAGGTTATATTAATTATAGGATACTGTGGGGCCTGTAGAAAAGACGAATTAACACGTATGAATGTGACCGATATTGAAATTAAATCTGACATAATAACAGTAAATGTACCTAATACCAAAAATAAAACTTCACGGATGTTTGTCGTGATAGAAAATTCATGGATAATTCTTATTAAGAATTACGTCAAACTTCGGCCAGCTCATGTTACACACAACCAATTTTTCTTACGTATCGCAGAGACAGATGCACAACATCTCCAATTGGTATTAATAAAATCGGAAAGGTACCTAAAACTATTGCAAAATATCTAAAGTTGGACAATCAAGTGTGACGAAGCTACTGCCTACCGTTCGTCCCTAAGAAGGATTAATTCCCAGAAACCCGAACATTTATAGTATTTCTGTTAGACAATTCTAGTGCTCGCGTCGTGAACATAACCTACAAACAATAGTGGATTGAAACATTTTGTAAATGAATATAAACTCACTTACGTGATACCATTCACTGAATTGAACAGTGTGAATTAAGTGTTCGACTAACTATTAATACCATAATTAAGTGTTTGAATAAGTTAAAGTTATAATTGTTGGACATCTGTCAGATTTGACCGATAAAAGCACCATTGCGCAGGAATGCGTGTAACCAAGATGGCGGCGATACGAATATGTTTCAACTTTGTGATAAGAGATGGCGCTGACGACACTTGATGGTTCTACTGTCACGAAGGCACGATGGATTTAATAGGACAGGCTTGCATTTTAAATGTAGTCCAAGAGTTACTGAATACTCTAAGTATGCACTCAGCATATCTGTGGGATCAGATAATAGAAGCACCTTTTTTGTGAAGCGCTACGCTATCTAATTCCCATAAGACAATTTAATTTAGATTAGATTTTCAGATTAAGTTCATTTCTTATAAATGTGGGCTGGTTGGTAGCATTGTTGGGTTTGAATTAGCACCTTCTTCGCGAAGCGCTTGTTCAACAATGAAATCACCCAAGGCCTAGAATAGGTTGTTCTATTCATTTTCTGAATTATTTCTTGAAATGTTCTAATTCTTTTAAAAACGCCATCTCTTTTAAAACTAATTTCTATTTGTTAAATAATTGTTTACAATAAATCAATCCGATGTGATTATTGTTTGATTCATGATTTATTCCTTTGCATTTGTTTTAATTAGATTGATGGGTCAATCTGTTGTAATTATTGTTTCGTTTATTTCATTTATATTGCTTTGATCAAATTGAATTCTTTAAACTCATTCTGTTGTTTCATTTTGGGGAAAATATTTTTACATTTCAGAACCGGACTTCCTTTGATGAAAGTTCCAGTGTTTTGTTTCTTTCAAAATAGAAAGATCCTGGCGCCCGAGCATATAGCTCCTTATGTGAGTAAGTAAGGTGGTAAAAATTGAGTAATGTATAAATTGTAATTACAACTGTCATTGTGGTTGTAATGTTTTTATAAGTCAAGTTAAAATCTTGCATTGATTGCCTTTTTGTTTAGTACATTACAAATTGGCTTTTATATTACATTATACCAGAATTATATACGGGTCACTGTTTTCGAAGATCGTCGGCTTCACATTTTCACAATCAGGGAAGTGATTTGTTAACAGTTAAGAAACATGGAGGCTGGAAATCCTCAACTGTAGCAGAAGGATACGTTGATGCGTCAATAAAAAATAAAATTGAAGTAGCACAAGTGTTCTCAAATTCATCACAACCTTCTACTCTTGCTGCTGTGCATTCAGAAGAATCATCCCAAAACCAGGTGTTTCAGAAGTGTAATTCAACAAATCCCTCCCTTCACACTGCTGTAAAAAAAAAAGCTAAATGTAATTGGAACAAAACAGGATGAAACGTAGTAACTCACAATGAAACTCTCCTTTTCGAGCAATCACATCCGGCAATTTCTATTTCTGCAAGTGACAATGCTACTGTAACTGTCAAAATATTTAGTCACTGCACTGTACGAAATGATTAATAATTATATTTATTAGATAAAATTGATGAATCTGACTGAATGAGTGAATTTGAGTAAGTGAAAAGTTTTGGGAAATCAGTCAATATTTTGTTTCAATTTCTTTCCTTCTTTTCAGTTTTGGCTGTACCTCAGCCATCTTCAGAAGCAGAAAGAATTAAATTGTGTGAAATTAAAAATTAATGTGTGATATCGAGCTTAATAAAACAGCGGAAAAAATTTTTTCTTCCATTTGTCAAATGTCACAGCCGACATCTGTGGAAGACGTTGACTGAGCACTTAGTCTACGGCTGACAGATTTGAATTTATGCGCAAAATAAGAAAAAAAATTCAGCTGAAGTGCGCTTCCGGTGGATTAGATTGTTATGAGAATAGTAGGCAATCATTCAGATGCTACAGCAGATTGAAACACTAAATTTCAATACTCTACGGCTGATCATTTCGAATTTATACGAGGAATTCTAAAAGGCTGTCAGGTAAAGCGCATTTCTGGCTTAGTCGATCCCAATGAAAATAGGATATGAGCATTCAGATGGTGAAACTGCCTTAAATACTGAGCTCCAACATTCTACGTTCTGGATTTATGCGGAAAATTCAAAAAAGAATTCAAGCAAAGTGCTGCATTTCTGGTACAGACGATTGCAATCATAATATGAAGTGCATAACTAAATGTTATAGAAGTCCTAGAACGGAATTTTAATATTCTACGACTGATTGTTTTAAATTTATGCGGAGAATTCGAAAAGTCTGTTATATAAAGTGCACTCCCGGCTTAGCCGATTAGTATAAAAATAGAAGATGACTATTGAAATGCTACAGCAATTGCAAATACTGAATTTCAGTATCCTACGACCAACCATTCTGGATTTATGCAGAGAGTTCAAAAAAAGCTTCAAGTAAAGTTAAGATACAAAAAATTTTAACTGAAAAGTCTTCTTTTCCAAAAGATTCTTATGATACATTTTCATTGGAAAAATGATTCCTAATTTATTCTATATTTGTTGATTTTTCTGAAAAATTTCACAGCTCCAATAGTATATTGTACAACAAGTATAGAAAATTACCTATTTCACACTTGTATGAAATAGGTGATTCTATACGTGTTGTACACTATACTTTTTCTACGATCACAATTCTTAATGAAACATGTAGGTGAATCATTCGTATAACTGAGATTTTAAATCTATTTTCACAAATATAAGATAATTTAGGCATTTTAATTGTTTGCTCTGATTTTTTATTGTGATATTAATTTTAGTTATGATTTGGAACATTATTGATATATTTTCTATCAGTTGATTGACATTTCATTGATGTGTAATCTAATTGTTGCAAACTACGGAAAGATTGTATCTGATTGGCTCACTTTAACCAGGCGACCTTCTGATTGGTTCATTAGTTAGTTTTCTGTGATCTGGGGTAGCGTGATTTCCAAATTTTCGTCACTAACCATTTTCAAACTGCAGTAATGATATTTGTGGATATCTAATTTTGGTTATGATACAATAATTACATACATAATTTCTCGATTTCAACAGAATGTGATGGAACGTGTTTTGTCTTCTTCAATTTGATAGTTGTGATTCGTAGTGTTGCCAACCTTCGGAATATATATTACAAGAATAAGAAAATAATTCCAACAGAACTTAGTGCAATTTTGTTATTTAAATGTGGCTTATAGAAGAGCAAACAGAGATTTATATCAAGTCCGTGATATTTATCAATAATCTTGCTAAATATATCACCTAAAGAATATTCAGAATGAATTATTGATATATAAGTTGGTCAAACTGGTGTAAGAAATGATTTCTCACCACTTTTCGCACAGTTGTGTGAAATTGTAAGTTTTCTAGTTGTGTTTTGTATGAGAAATATGTTGTTTTCTATAGTGATCGTAAAAAAAATACTTCATCGTATAGGTTGAGTCCGATCTATACAGTAAACTCGAGTCACATGGTCTCTTAGCAACCAATCACAGCCCGAGGAGCCAGGCCCTTGTCAGCTTTCGGTAGCTCTTGTTAAACTATATCTCTCGAACTCATGGCTACGCATGAGACTTTTTCCTCGCACTCATTTTAAATCTTCATTCGCGTCAGGGAATCATCAAAAACTGTTTAATTCGTCTGGCGATTTACACATAATTTTTAATATTACCTAATAAACATGCTATGAAAATTTCAGAATGCTTGAAGTATATTTTTGAGATATGATCATTGTATATATTCGGGGGAATCAGGTTGTACTTTGAAACCCTCAGAATAGTCTAGGCTTCTTATTTTTGGGTTAAATAGATTCTAAAGTTTCAGATTAAATAAATTTCAAGTAACCTAGAACATATTTCTTTGATTCATTTTTTTGCAAATGTCATAAGTTGCACGGTAGCGAAATAACCGCCAAACCTCTGCCTAACGCGAGATTCTAGATTTACCAATTAATAAAATATCATTTTTTTGTTGTTTCAACTTGTTGTTTCAATTTGCCTAAAATACGTTCCCTATGAATTCGTCGTCAGCTCTTGGACTATATTGGAATATACTATTATTTATTTGCAGTCCAATGCTATTATTTTATTGTGGGAAAATACCAGGTGCATGTAAAGTGACAGCCAAAATGACAGATTTATGTTTGACAACTAGACAACTTCACGAATAAGAAAGTCACTAAGAACAGTTGCACAAAATTGAATTTTGTACAACTGTTTTTGAGAAAAACAGTGGCACAAAGTTCTTTTTGTATACGTGGAATAGGAAAAAATATTTGTAAAATTGTATTTAGAAATTGTCGTAACACATATTTCTTCTGGTATTGTCCTGTAACTGGATCATGCTGTTGAGCAACAAATATATTTTTATTATCACTCCCATTGTCCCATACAAGTTCCACTTCAATGAAAATATATTGAATAATTCGAATTCACAAATCAATACAATTATTTTTTATATTAACAGTTGATCCTACACATGCAAGAGAAAATAAGAAATTTCAATTATCGATTTCAAAACATACACAATCAAACATTTGAGAAAATAATCATTGAAATTGATCAGAACTCATGTTATACAAAAGAATTAATTTATTCCTGCTATGTAATGCATGAGAAAACTTACGCCTTTAGGTGCCATTCAAAAATTGTTTTTAAAACTAGAGAAACAGAAATAAAATAAATCAGTTTGAAACTTATATCATAGCATAACGTATTGAAAATGAAGATAGTCATAGTTCTAATTTTCATTTATAATTTCCAAGTACTTTTAGCATCTGCAAAGCCAAGGTGATATTTAATTTTTCTTCAAGCGATTAGAAATATAATAACACATAGAAAGCGAATTATATTTTATAGTAATAGCAATTTTATTACGTTTTATATAGTAAGATGTGATACAAGATTCAAGTAATTTTCACGTATTTCAGCAACTTCGGCATATTTTGGAGAATTATGCACATGACCATATAATTATATATTTGTCTCAATTTTCAGCACGAGTTATGCTGAAGCCACGCGTGCTTTAGAAGATATATTGTCAGACTTAGCACGTTCTGGGTAAGATCTTAAATTACTGTAGTCTCTCATTTGTTGTCCACGACTTACATGTATTTTATCACTGAAATCGCGAGTTTTTCAAAGACTCCTACTTTTGTTTCTGCTGAAACCTCTTTTTTGTCAAAATCTCACTTTATAAAGCATCAAATAATCTTCCTTCCCTGTTTACTCTTCCTAGAATTTCTTGCTCTGAGCTCCCACTTTTTCCCAACTATTTAAATACTCTCACTTTCTGCATGCGTAGTCCTTCGATAGTTATTTCATGTTTACTTTGGTTCCTGCTGATGATCATAGCCTTTGCCTTGTCTTTCTTAATTTTCATGTTCCGATTTTTCCAATTCTTCGTTTGGTATGGTTATGTAGAATTGTAAGTCTTGTTCATTTTCGGCTACCATTCCAAGTCTGTAGTTATATCCATTTCCCTGTACCCAACCTTGTACTTTCTCATTTCAATTTTGCTCTTTCTAATAATTTTATCCAAATATTTTGTGAAAAGTAGAGGACTTAAAACATTCTTGTTTTGATCCTGTATTACTTGTGAACAGAGGTGACACATTGTTTCTAAACCTCACATAGTTTTTGTTCTTGTTGTACAAAGCTCTACCTTTGTTTATTGTTTTTTTACCAAAGGCAAAACATTTCCACAATGTGTCTTGCTTTTTCCAAGTCGATGAAGCACAAATGTATTTCTGTATTTCTATGTTCTGATTTCTCCATCAACTGTACACATCTGTTTGGTTTGAAATTACTCTGAGATTCCTCAATGATGTTTCTATTTGGTCTCATATTCTTCTCTCCATTATTCTTGCAAGCAACTTTTGTTGGACACTCAACAGGGTAGTACTTCTATAATTATTGCAATCTTTGTTGTCTCCCTTATTAAATATTATGGTAATGATTCCTATCTACCTATTCGCTATGTGCAACATCAAAGTAGTGACAACTAGCGGCATTGATCGGCGAACCCACTGCCACTTTTATATGTTCTGTCAAATGTGACAACTAGTTAGAAGTGAATTGAAATCAAAATTAATCATGAACGTAATAAGTATGGATCCTATAGGCTCTTTGCGAATAGATTGCAGCGCCACTAGTGGTTAATTTTGACAGTACTAGCAGGAAAACAAAACGTTATCATGATTTCAGAATATATGTATCAAATTAAAATTATAAAGCAATTTATAAGTGTTTAACATGGAAATTGAAAAAACGAGTGTTGATTATACAAATTTTTGCGTTCCAAACTGTAAAACAGTCACGGAAACATAAAAAAACATAAACATTCCTACAAGCTCCCATCCAGAGAACATGAAATAGGAATAAGAAAAAAATGGATTCAGGCTATTAGACGAGTAAAAAATTGAAAAAGAAGTCAATAATAATTATAGAATATGTATTAAATGGAGAATTCACTTGACGAAACTAGAAAATTTATGTAAGAAATTAGGTTAAACGATTGCAAGCTATAGCAATTTTGTATGTATTATTTTTGTGCATCGGATAAGTTTTTAAAAATGGATGCAAAATATCTCGCGTTTTATCAACCTAAAGCAATGTGAAAAAATGTACTTTTACATGACATGTTTTGATTCGTTTGATGGACATGTAACAACCTATAATTAATTACTTTGAAATAACAAACTTTATACGGACAAAAATCAATTGACTTTTTCTCTACAACATGCGCGGAAATCAAATTATTTTCCAAAAACAGTTTTTCTTCAACATTTCCCTTTTTCTAATATTGTACTCCGGATACAACCAAGTTATATGGATTGGATTCCTATTGCTATTATAACTCCATTAGTCATCATTCACTTGTGTTTTTAAACTTATTTCAAGCTTCAATATAAACTTTTTAGTTTTTATTCACTTATTCCACGTAATGACAGTTCAAATTTTTTCCTGCAGCTACTTAAAAAATTAAACACTCCGAGCGCTAGTGTCGCTCTCCAACGTTTGCGCAAAGAGCCTATATTAAGAACAAGTTTTAAAAAAAATGAGTCATACTATAAGCTTTCAACCTCAAACTGTACCAAGGGATAATACTCACAAGTAATAAAACCTTTTTCAATAATGTTATTACAGAACAGTATTTTTTCAACACTATCACAATAAGCAAGAACATCAGCTTGGCATTCTACATCACTTGTGCTTTTGGTACTCGAATCAACTATCATTAAATTGTCATGTGCTCTGTCACAGTAATTTTCATATATTAAACTTATATTCTTTATTGAACTTATATTCATTGAGACTTCTGTATAGGCAGCCTTTTTTGAATTAAAACTTTAGTTTTTAATATTTTTTGGACTTGAAGCCATTAATGAAGTATTCTGTAGCCTACGCTTAATTAAACATTGGTGTCTTGTCAAAACTGTTTCGTCATTCAATTTTGGCTTCCAATGAGGAGAAGAAAATTGGCTATGTATGAAATTAGGACTCAGCTTCTCTTCTCCCTTTTTATTCTCAATGAAATGTGCACTGCAAATTAGATATCTTGATGTAGGATTTCAACTTTATGTATATTCACTGAAAAATTAAAAAATATATCCTATTTTATCAATTTAATAACAAAATTCGAGTTGTAATACCATAAAAATTATTGAATTTCATTGTTCTCATATTTATTTTATACTAAAACTATATTCACATATTGCGTTCGCACTAATTTTTTGAAACATCTTTATAAATGTACAATTAAGGTTGTGATACTTACTTTTGGTTTCTTACGACGGAAATCCACTTTTCTCTTTGAATTAACTCATGCTTATATATATTTTGGTAAACAATAAAAGCTAGCATCAATATTTTTCGATGTATTATTACAAATGATGATGTAGCATTCACGAATTGTCATTTCTGATTTTTGATTTTATATCAGTACATGTGCACTAAAAATGCCAACTTTCGCCGCTAAGCGCGCACGGTCGTTCAGTGTTTTCTTTCCAAGCAGCTGCACATAGCGAATATTTGGGTATGCTCTCTTTCCCTACATCATTGAAAATGTTTAGCAAGCTTTATTGTCCTCTACAACCCATAGTCTCTAGCATTTCTGCTGTTATTTTGTCATGTCCGGGTGCCTTTCCCGCTTTGTGAATTTACAAGTAAGGAATAAAAAAGATTCCAGTCAATTTCAAAGTTTGTAATAGGTGATCCTAAGAAGAAAACTAGATGTAGACTTCCTACTCAGCTAATTTTATGACTTACAGTTTTATCTATGTGTAGAAAGATTCATGATGTATCTCAAGTTGAATAGTTGTAGATTGATACATTTGTTTCTTTTCTGTCATGCAATTGTAGACACAGTACTTCATTCAAGTTTTATTTTATAGAAAAGAAGATGTAGCTGCTCGCATCGGAGCTGCAGTCAGAGCAGTGATATTAGCTCACTGTAAATTTGAGTAAGTGATTGCACATTAATTTTAGTAAATGGTCTTTCTATAATACTTAACTCTAATAGTTTTGCCAAATCTTTTCTTGTGAAAAAGGAGATGCACGTTGTGCTGACTGAAAAAATTTTAGGTTGAGCCTATTATACATAAAACCTTGAATAAATAATCTATTTTGTCCTTGACAGATATTGCAGATCATTCAATTCAGAGAAGGTTCTTTCCTTCGACTTTATCCAAGAAAAGGATGGTTCACACGATTGTTCCAAATATTGAATAAATTGTTGATATACCTATGTTAGAATCAAAACAAAAACTTAAAAAGGTAAAATACAACGAGCCAAATTTTTTCCGTATATCTTTAAACTCAAAACTAATCAAAAGAAAATAGAAACAAATGTGAAATCAGTGTTGAGGAGACAGGCATAACAAGAAAAAAGTACACAAAATCAACTCATATTAAAAATTGATCAGAGATAATGGAAATTGAATATTCACCATTTCAAATACAGAAACTAAACAACAAAATACTTACAGATAAGAATAAAAACCAAATATAGAAAATGAATTTTGAAACGTGTCTACAAGGTTTTCGTATATCATTTGGATTGTTTATATTCTGATTTTTATCTCTCCAAATTTTCTAAAGACTTTGATTCAAATTTTTGTTTTCAGCTGAGCTTTGAAATCTATTTTCTTCTTTCAGCCCAGTTGTCAGAGACAAATTAAAACCAAAATCTCTCATAAAATGTGATATCGATGAAACCAGGTTTCTAGATATAGTCCGTGAGACGAGGCATAAATTTTTCGTTGATTACCGCTCACTTGTAACTTCGAGAGTGACTTCATTGTGATGAGTCCGACAGTTTTCACATTTGACAAAATTCTTGATTTGGGGGCGTTTTTCAGCGAGAGCTAATTGAACATGTCAATTTCATGAAGTCTTGAAAATGTATTACCGTCATATTGATGTTCACACTGATCGAAAGATTTTTTGATTAAAAAATGAAAAATAATATTGTTCGACATAAATATTGGGGGCCAGTGGTGAGTCCGACAAGCCGCACTTATCGAAAGTACGATAGTATGAAAACGGATTACTGCTAGTCCGAGACTTTGAGGACGTGTTCAATAATTTTTTCACTAGGTTTGGTCATTTTGTCCGACAAATTTTCGGGGGCGTTTTTTCAGTCCGACACTGGAAACGTGTCAGGATTATAACAGTTCCTTCATTGATCGCTTATCTCTATGTTCCTTATTTTTCATTCAAATAGTGTCTAGAACATTACATTTTACATGTCCGACAATTTAAGTGGAGCAATACTTCAGAAAATCAAAAATATGTTGTATGAATGCGGCTGCGTTCATTGACATATACATATATGGAATGCATATCAAGTCAGTATGATTATTGATTATGAATAATGAGAAAAAGGCTTGTTCACCAATATAATAATATTATTTTGGAATCAAATGTGTGATATAAAGTCAGTATACTGTGATAATCACCTCAAATATCATTTAAATTTATCTTTAACTCATTAACTGTGATATCTATATAATACGTCAAGACAAACTTTCGACCTCTTTTTAAGCATATTGCATGCACAGAGGAGTCTGAGATTTGGCATACTCAAAATTTATATGATGTGCAGAAAGTGAGAATTATATACATGTGTCCCATTCTGATCCATATATCAATACGTGAAGAGGAAGCTTTGTATCTCTTACCAGGCATATTGCACGCACAAAAAAATTTGATATTTGGCATACTTGAAGTTTATATGATCTAGCGCAGAAAGCTGGGAATATATACAGGTGTCCTACTTTAGTTTTACGACGTGAAGAGAAAACATTGTACCGCGCACACGAGATGATGTGAAACTTTGGCTTAGTTGAAGCCTGTGTGGGGAATGTGAGATATGGCATATTTGAAGTATATCTGGAGAAATATGCACCAAATGGGAGATTGGCTGAAGGAAAATTTCAAAGATTTCTCTTCCCTTCCTATAGTCGGAGGAGAAATTCACTTCGAAATCTTGAATGGGAACCACTAATCCTAATTTTAGATTCGAATGGAGCATCGAATACCAATTTAATTCTACTAGGAACCCTCGTAGATAGAAGATTGAAGTAAGTAACGTTCCATCTTAGCGACATGATAATATCTTTCTTTTTCTATTTTCTACTTTACTTTTTTTCAATTATTTTATTGATGAATTATTCATTACTGGCTTATAAACAACGTCCATTACTTTTCTCTTGATATTAAATACGTCAAAAACTGAGTTATATATATGCGAGCGTTTTCTTGTCGGACTGACGATAAGAACCAATATTTCTGTCGGACAATATCTTTTTTGGTCAGATAATATTTCTTCAAATTATGACTGTCTTGGTCCGACAAGCGGTCATTGATAAAGGAGCTGTTATAATCCTGACTCGTTTTCAGTGTCGGACTATAAAAACGCCCCCGAAAATTTGTCAGACAAAATGACCAAATTTCAGAAGAAAAAAATTGAACACGCCCTCAATGTCTCAGACTAGCGGTAATCCGTTTTCATATCAGCGTACTTGTGACAAGTGTGGCTTGTCGGACTCACCGCTGGCCCCCAATATTCATGTCGGACAATATTATTTTTCATTTTATAACCAAAAAATCTTTCGATTAGTGTAAACATCAATATGACGGTAATACATTTTCAAGACTTTATGAAATTGACATGTTCAATTAGCTCTCTCTGAAAAACGCCCCCAAATCAAGAATTTCGTCAAATGTGAAAGCTGTCGGACTCATCACAATGAAGTCACTCACGAAGTTTCAAGTGAGCGGTAATCAACGAAAAATGTATGCCTTGTCCCATGAACTAATAGTATTTTGGGTGTAGAAAACGATTGAAAAATCTTTGCTGCTCTTAACTGTATGTTCATAATCTCAAAAACAAAATCGGAAATTTTTATATTGGAAAAAATAACAAAGTTTGATAAAAACAATATGAATATACTCTGAGAATGAATACTCAAGGCTTCTTTGGGATGTTGATTGATTATTTGATATAAGATTTTCAAATTTTGAAATGGCGGATACAATATCTCGTCAATTTAGATCGTACCAAAAATTTTTAATCTCTATATTTTAAAATTCAATTTATATATTTTGAAAGTGTGAACAGGTGATATGAACATGGTTTTTTTGCTGACTATGATCATTTTATATTGATGGAGTGAAAATTAAAATGGTGTATTCAATATGGAGTATTTTAAAATGAGTGAAAATTTGTAAATAAATGAACAAAAGAATGAGATTATTACACATTATTAACTGTATTTTCAACTTCATTTAAAAAAATAGATGTTTTAATTCCAGATCTATATAAATTAATAGAAACCGTTTTGAAAACGAAAGAAAATGATTATTTTAAAACATGAGTTTTATTAAACCGAAACACTGTTTATCATTTTAATTATTTTTATAATTAAAGTGAAAGTAAAGTCATGATAAATGAACAAGGATACAATTTATTTATGCCTCTATTAATATATATCTTCAATTTTATAAAAGTCAGTGAGAAATTTAGAAATTTTAACTTCCAGTTGAATTTTCTTTGAGGGAAAACAAAAATTATTGAAAAGTAATATCTTCCTCAGAAAGCTTAGAGTCTCCACTTCAAAATGCTCTTTGTTTTTTTGTTTTTGCATATATTTTAGATAACGACACTACAGTTTTTCCTCGAACGCCTTGCTTGAATATTTGTAATAATTTTTTATATTGATGCACCTTTTTTTTATATAACTTCTAATATAACTTTGAGTGAAATTTTCTGATCTTTAAGGTGGCACTATCAGTTTCTCGATTTCTCTATTTTATTTTTCGAGATATAAGGCAAAAACAATTTTTGATTTTGTTTTCGAGATTATGAACTAAGCATATACTTTAGAGCTGCAAAGATTTCTTTATCTTCTTTTACACCCAAAAAACTACCAACGAGCCCAGTTTCAGCTATATCACATTTTATGAGAGGTCAAAATCTCTGACAACTGGACTATTTTGATATGGTTTTTATTCTTGTCTGTAATTTGTTCTTTAGTTTCGTGTTTCAATTCATTTCCTATTATTTTTGATTGATTTTTTGTTATGAATTGATTTTGTCTAGCTTTTTTTTATCTTGTTCTACTTGTTTTCTCAACACTAGTTTAACTTTCTTTTTGTAGTAGTCTGTTCTATGTTCTATCATCTTTTGATTGAGTTCACAGTTTTACAGAGAGAAGATCTTGACTCGTTGATTTTGTATCATCTTGAGGTTTTTGTTTTGATTCCGACAGGAAAGTGACTGTAGAGATTTGTACCCATTAGAATATTTTGTTTGTATTACGTACAGATTCACATAGACAATGCAACGAGCATCTACCATTCTTCCATAAGATTGATGTGTTCAACCGTGAATAGGCAAGTAATCTGATGGAATGAAGAAATAAGTAATATTATTTTATCTGTCAAGTTCTAGCTTTCCCGTCCCAGATACTGGAAAATCTGACGGCGAGGATACTCTTTTGAACGATCTGCGTGATTTGAATACGGCTGGGTATGATTATATTTCACAATCACAACTTTTCACAACAATTACTAACAAAACCATATTTATTCATCTAAGTTTTTCTTCTTAAAGGGAAGGAGATAGAGTGGGTCGAATTGTGAAGGCGGCTGTTGATATAATAATTTCATGTGACAAACCGGGAGGGTAAGTTAAGCAAGCATATGATTTTGTACCAATTAATGTCAATGCAAGCAGAACGCAAACTATCAATTCTAAAATAAGATGGTAGAGGATCTTTTTGAAGAGTTATTTTTGAGCTTTGGAATGATGTGCTGAACGAGTCAATCGTATAAAGGGAAGCAAGAAGAGACTGCAGAAATAAATTTGTAGCTTTGGTTGTGTACTATGTACCATTTACCGTGTACGAGCTCGAAGTGATGGAACGATCATCTTTCACCTGTTCGAGATTGTTTTATTGGAACTGGCTCGCTTATTCTAATAGATTCCGACTGTCTATAAGTAGCGCGAAAAGTGTTCTGTATCATGATTTAAAAAATTGAATGATTAAAACAAAAATTGAGCATTATAGCAAAATTTTTTTCAGACGAAGATTGGGCCTGATTCCTGGTACTGCTGCCTACCTCGTCAATAAACTCCGCGAACTCATTACTGATCCTGCAGGTAAGTGTGTTTTAATCTTTGTTTTACTACATACATTCCACCTAGCTCCGAGACAATGAAGGATCCTCCTCACACCAATCAAATATCAAACAATAAAACCAAACTCCATATTCAATTGAGCTAAATCCAAAGTTTTAGTGAGATACGTGAAGTATTTGAGCTGTAGCGAGCTCTCAAAATCTACAAATTAACTCCAGAAAATTCTCGCGCAACAATTTTTCAGAGAATAGGGTCTTCCTGAAAAAAATCAAAATGATCTTTCTGTGTCTCAACGTAAAGTTTATAATTTGTAATTGACAATCCTGTGGATGAAACTTTTTCTTCCATTGCGTTATCTCAGCAAATCTCATACAAAATTGTAAAATTGTCAAATTTTGTCACGTGATCGATGAAATGCTGCTAATGGCCAAGCGCCGCTGTGACGTCATTACGCAGTGCGGCGATCAGCAGTTAGTGCTTGACAGATAGGGACAGTAGATTAATTCGACTTATAAAAGAATCAGACACAAAATTAGTTCTGATGTGTTCATAGCGGGACAGTCAGATAATTTACCAGTGGTTCACAAGTTAATTGTTGCCGAATCTTTCTCGAAAAGTTTATTTTTTAACGCAGCTGAAATGAGTGTTGTCAAAGTTCAGAGATAAGTCTTCATTATGGTTTCTTCTTTTGACAGTACAACGTCTATTTTTGTGTGCTAAGTGTAGTAAAATACTGTTTTAGTTATTTATTGATTTCAGCACGTTATATTGAGCAACTGAAACGTCTTAGTTGATATCCAGTGTTAAGCTATAGAATTTTGTCAACACAGCATTTGATTATGTCACGTCAAAGACATTATTAATAATAATTCAATATTCAATTGATGAAATTTGATTAATACCATTCTGATTGAGTAAATTTACAATGAATGGTAATATATCCTAATGGATGCCAAGTTCGTTACCTGTCACTTCTTTCGAGAGTTTCATATAGTTAAACGGTTTCACTAACTTGTACTGAGTACAAGAGAGTATTGTGAAACCGACAAAATTCACATATCGAGATTTTGATGGATATATCCGTTTTGAGCATCCCTGAATCCATTTAGACTATTTTTGGCTTGATGTTGGTACTTATGTACATATGTATGAGTGTATGTGCGTAACTCACAAATTTTAAAATTCGTCAAACGTATAATGCTGAAATTTTGTATAAAAGGCTGGTATAGGATCTAGGATCTTGATGTGCACTTCGCATTATGGTTGCAATCGTCTGTACTGGAAGTGCACTTCACCTGATACGTTTATTGAATTCTTCGCATGAATCTAAAATGATCAGGCGTAAGATACTGGAATTCAGTATTTGAAATTGCTGTAGCATCCCAATGATCATCTTCTATTTTCGTCCCAATCGACTAAGCCGGAATTGCACTTCATATTACTGACTTTTCGAATTTTTCTCATGAATTTGAAATAATCAGTCGCAGAATATTGAGATTCCGTATTTGGCACTTTTATAGCATCTAGTTGTACACCTTGCATTATGACTGTGATCGGCTAAGCCAGAAGTGCAGTTTACTCGAAAAAATTTCCAATTTTCCACATAAATCCAAAATGATTAAACGTAGAATGTTAGAATACAGTATTCAAGATGACAGTACTGTCTATATGCTCGTATCCTATTCTCATTGAGATTAACTGAGTCGAAAGTGCACTATACTCCACGATCTTGGAATTTTGCCGTTTGACTGTTAGCCGTAGAATCCTGGGAATCAGTATTTAGGAATGTTGCAGCATAAGAATGATGACCAACCGTTTCCGACTACCGTGAAATGATGAGATGTTGTGTTTGATTATATATATTCAGTGATGTCCACGTCAGATTTTTTGGAATCTCATAATACTTCAAAAACGTGATAACTACATAAGGGGTATTTTGTTTCAGCCTGGAGCCCTGACTAGAACTCTCAAAGCTATTTTGAGGTTATCGTATCAATTCCGCATGCATATTAATTTTTGTTAATAGGGAATTGAAAATTTATATTCACATTAGAATAATCTCAAGGTCCTCACAACAAGATAAGTAAGAAGTCAAACACGACACGCGGTATTACGCCTCGGATTTGTTGTAACCTCTTTTATCCGTATCTTCTCTGTTAAGACATCTATAAACAACTTACTTGGCTCGCGATTACTGTTGCTATCACACTTAGGTACAATACAATACTATTTTGACGGTTTTTTTTTAGAACTGAGGTTTTCTTTTACTAACTTTATTGAGAGCGATACTGCAGCTGAGCGCTAGAAGTGCGGAGTGATGTCACAACAAAATGGCAGTTTTTCGTGACCGATTCAAACGTCGTTGACTTTGGAATCGTGTTTACTGATCACAGTGATTTTCCTTATACGAAAATTAGTGTCAGTAGTTTTTTTGATGTGCTTAGAATTCATTTTGAATTTTTTTTAAATCGTGGAAGACCCTATTTGAAGTGGACAAATAAGTCTCAGCGACGAGCCAAGGACAAGTCATAGTATTGTTCATGAAATACTTTGGAAACTTAGCATGCGTTGACTTCACTATATTGTTTCGGACAGTTTCGTACAATTAACATGAAGCAATATTGTTAAACTGTATATGCAATGTTGAATACAAGTAGTTTATTGATATAAACGGATAATTGATATTATAAAAGGTTGTAACTGAGCTGAGTTAATTATAGTAGATCGGAAAGCCAGGAAAGGAGCTACAAAACGGTGTTGTCTTAGAATATGTCAAAGTGACAGTCGTTCAAAATCGTTACGAGAAGATAATATGTACTATTTACTTCACATATCGACAGAAGAAAGCATAAATTTCTGGTGAAGTACACATGAAAAATTGTTCTGAGTGTGCAAAATGTGATTAGTGGATGAAATTGTATCGACGTGAAGATTTCAAACTCTGGATCACATAACAAAGGACACATATATTTGTTCCCTTTATTTTTATGGTGGCACTGGGCCCATATAAGTTGAACTTAGCTTAATATCAATAAAAGAATTGAAAATTAAGGTATTTTCTATCATACGAAGATTGTACATTTTATACTTTGCGAATACATAATCGCTTGACATTCATGACATTTATTATATATACTATCACAGAGCTGTCATATATTCTAATTTGTAATAATTGATGACAAAATCAATAATGAGATAACTTTGAGGATAAACATAATACAAGAATGACGAATACAGAAAATAATACTAACCTCTTCACTAATTCTTCTTTGTTACCACTCTATTTCTGTCCGTGGCACTTCAGCCACCGTTTCAATTGATGGCAAGAATGTTTCTCCAATTTACCATACAACAATGTTGCCTCATCAATCATCTATTCATTCAATATGATACTGAAAAACGTCTTTGGTCCTATTATTACTGCTTATTGAGATAAAACTGTCCGAAACAATATAGTAAAGTCAACGCACGCTAACTTTCAAAAATATTTCATGAACAATGCTATTCAGGAAAATTTCAATTCTGTGTGCATGCTCGTTAATAAAGATCGACATGAGACATATCGCGAGATTGAGATATTATTGGGAGTTTGGAAGATCTCAACTCAAAAAATTTTGCATGTAGAAATTGTATATTTGCTGACTGAAGAACAAAGGGATGGAGCTAAGGTCAATTTGTGTCTGATTTAACGCAGGCAACTCTAAAAAAGTTGCAACATCTTCAGTGATGATAAATCGTGAATATATTCATATGAATCCGAAAATAAACGCTAGACATATATTTGGGTGTTCTAAGATAAAGAAAATCGGGCAATAGTTATCCGTGCCCCATTTTTGATAAGCAGAACTGGCGCAGTGGGATGAATGAAACGTTAAATTAAAGTGCCTAAATTGATGCTTATGGGATGCCATAAAAGGCGTTAGTGACTGAAGACAGCAGGACGGTGGCCGTAGTAGTCGGAATCTGCTAAGGAGTGTGTAACAACTCATCTGCCGAAATTACTAGCCCTGATAATGGATGGCGCTGGAGCATCGTACTTATAGTTAACTTGTCCGGACGAGTTGGATGGTGGTAACGGTGAGCGCAGAAGGATTGAGCGTGAACCTGTCTAGAATCGCCGTTGCTGCAGATCTTGGTGGCGACAATTGTCTTCGCAAGATCGAAGAATTGTAACTGCCGGTTGGCATACAACCATTTTTTTGCCGGTAGTAATTGCTGAGCTTCGAAAAATCAACTCTGAACGATGAGCCATCCTTAACCAAGAGAATGCAAGTTCGTATACAGCTGGCAAGACTACTGAATTTGTGAAAGAGTAATACTTCAAATTGTTAGATCGTCCTCCTCACAGTTTCGACTTAAGTCCCAAAGATTTTTCTTCTGCTTCAAAAA
This sequence comes from Dromius quadrimaculatus, assembly GCA_963989225.1. NCBI lineage: Eukaryota > Metazoa > Arthropoda > Insecta > Coleoptera > Carabidae > Dromius > Dromius quadrimaculatus. Next base: position 47,553,332 of record OZ022331.1, on the reverse strand, counting down.
TCAAAAATGGACTACGTGGTCGATAGTTTCAATTTCCGGAAGAAGCAGTCAACGTCTTCATGAATGCAATTGTATCAGAACTAACTGCCTCCAAAAGTGCATCATCGTTTGTGAAAAATACTTCAAGAAATAATTAGGTGATCCAAATCTAGTTACTGTTTCCTTCTATTTTCGCACATAAAATTGAAAAATCTGACGCGGACTTCACGTGACTTAATTATACATCATTGGATATATATAATCAAACACAACATCTCATCATTTCACGGCTATTCGGTTGCTATGAAAACAGTATGTCATCATTCTTATGCTACAACATTCCTAAATACTGATTTCCAGGATTATACGGCTAACAGTTCTGAATTTATGCGCGAAATTCCAAGATCGTCAATTATAGTGCACTTTCGACTCAGTCGATCTCAATGGAAATAGCATATAAGCATCTAGACAGTACTATCATCTTGAATACTGCATTCTAATATTCTACGTACAATCGTTTTAGATTTATGCGGAAAATTAAAAAATGTTCCGAGTAAACTGCACTCCTGGCTTAGCCGATCATAGTCATAATGCAAGGTGTACAACTAGCTGCTATAAAAGTGTTTAATACGAAATCTCAATATTCTGCGACTGATTATTTCAAATTTATGAGAAAAATTCGAAAAGTCTGTAATATAAAGTGCACTTGCGGCTTGGTCGATTGGGACGAAAATAGAAGGTGATCTTTAAGATGCTACAGCTATTTCAAATACTGAATTCCAGTATTTTACGGCTAATAATTCTAGATTTATGCACAAAATTCAAAAAAAGTATCAGGTGAAGTGCACTTCCAGTACAGACGATTGCAACCATAATGCAAGGTGCACATCAAGATCCTAAATCCTATACCAGTCTTTCATACAAAATTTAGCATTATAAGTTTGACGAATTTTGCATGAGATTTGCGACTTACGCACATACACACATACATACGTACATATGTACCGGCATCAAGCCAAAAATAGTCAAAATGGATTCAGGAATGCTCAAAACGGATATATCCATCAAAAACTCGATATGTGAATTTTGTCGGTTTCACAATATTTCCTTGTACTTTCAGACCGTCAAATAGTCGTAGATTTCAGTACCTCATTTTGCTTTTACATGCCTTCAAGAGGTTTGATGAGTATGCATATTTGGAGTTCAATACTGCTGAAATTAAAGCTGGACTATGTGACCAGCATAATAAAAATTAATTTTAAACTTGTATGAAAAAGCATGTTCTGATCCAATTTTGTCGCTTTTGTCATGCTTACGAAATAAAATTTGGGGAAAAATATTTTGACATGTAAAATGTCAAACAGAATCAAAAAATTGTCAACAGATTATCATTGCCTACTTTATCATTTTAATTAAACTGATTGTTTTATACGGCAAATTCTGAATGTCTGTTATACATATAAACTGCACCTCCAGCTCAGCCGATTGATACAAAAATAGTAGATAACTATTTTGATGCTACAAGTTCAAACACTAAATTTCAATATGCTGTGGCTGATCATTCTAGATTTATGCACAAAATTGAGAGAAGTTTCAAGTAAAGTGCACTTCTGGCTTAGCCGATAGCAGATAACCATTCCGATACAACATCAAGCTCAAATACTGAGCTTTAATATCCTACAGTTAATCATTCTGGATTTATTAGACAAAGTCGAAAAAAGTTTCAAGTAGAGTGCACTGCCAGTACAAACGATTGGAACCATAATGCGAGGTACACAACAAGACCCTATACTAGTTCTAAATACAAAATTTCAACATTATACGCTCAGCCAGTTTTGAGATTTGCGAGTTACGCACGAACGCACGAACGAACGAACGCACGAACATACATACCGACATCAAGCCGAAAATAGTCAAAATAGATTCAGGGATGCTCGAAACGGATATTTCTATCAAAATTTTGATAGCTGAATTTTTTCGGTTTGACAATACCTTCTTGTACTTAGTACAAGTAAGTAGAAAACGGTCCTTGTACACCACTAGCTGACGTTTTGGGCATGCATGCATTCAAACATTTTGGTTACCTGAAGATAACATATGACTGGGCAGATTTTTTTTCTCCGTAAATCAACTTGATTGGCAAATTTCGAAACCAATGAATGCTTCAATAAGAACGACTATCAAGCTGAGACTAAATGTCTCTGCAAGCTGAAAATGATTTTGTTGAGAATGGGAAAGAGCAAAAAAGAAGGCAATGCGGTCGAGAGCCACACAAAAAAATTCCCTGCAGCCCCAGCACTTTTGGGATTATCATGGTATCATAGATCATTATCGTTGAGATAAAGTTGATACATACTTTCCAGTTGGAAGAATATCAATCTTATACAAAAGTCACCAAATCGGTTTTTCCAGTCAATACTTTCACCTTGATAATTCAATTTTCTTTTTTCAGCCAAACATCCAGGAATTGTGTATCCACCTCCAGTGTATCCACCTCCAGTGTATCCACCTCCAGTATATCCACCTCATGGATACCCACCTTTGCCATATCTGTAAGTTGAGCCAAACATTGAACCTAAAATCATATTTCGACAACTGTATACTAAAAATACAGCTCCAGTAAATTAATATCGTACTCCCAATAGTTTCTCGAGTTTATAACTCAAGCACTTGAACTGTTTTCATATTTCACAGCTATTAATCAACACTATGAAATCAATGGAAGTAGGATCTGAGTTTAACTTTCATTTTTGTTTTCTATTAGGAGAAGAAATGACGATGAAATGGAACTGGAAGATGAAGCTCCAGAAATCAGTTCACATTCCTCTTCAGTCATTGGATCAAGAAGGGGTATGGGTGGGAATGTATTGCAGAATTTGCTGGACAGTATAACGAAGGGACTTATCGGTGTTGCTCAAGTCCTTGATTCCAGTTATCCAGGACCATTGACCTATCCTCAACTTTATCCTCCCCACCTTTACCATTAAGACTATTTTGTACACAGAAAAATGATTGTACTTCATGCATTAGTAAAATTTGTCAAATTCATAATCGCACCTTCAGTATTATCAAAAGCCCTGTTGGTATTAATTAGAATCACAATATATCTGTAAAGGAATTGTCCTGTTATCATTTAAATGGAATCTAGATGAAATTTTTGTACTCTTTACACAATTGAAAAAATTGTTACCAGAAATAATCAGATTTGAAAACAAATCAAATTGGATTTAGACATTTGAGTATTGACATTGTATACATTTGGAATTCAGAACTCAATTTCCATAGCTTTCTAAGTACTTCGCTTGAAGAGATTTGAGAGGTACTTCTCCAGAAGTCAATATGTACAAATAGAGTACACCACGACTACACTTCTCAGCTTACAATAATTGAATAAAATTAAGTCAGCTTTCAGTGGCAATCTTGATGAATAATAATCTACGAGGATGATCTCAGAAGTATGGCAGTGTTTTAGGAATATGGAAATGTATATATCTCCAGGAATTAGGAATTTGACATTCATGCATGACTTCCTACAAACATTTATATCAAATTACGATAACTTTCAATTGGATCAACGTTTTTTGCTCCAAAAACCAAATTATAGTGCAAATATCGCACCTTGCAGTAGCGGCAAGTGAGTAATCGACTACGAATGACCATCGAACTAAACTAAACGCCCTCGCAGACTGAAAATGATTTGGAAGAGAATGGAAGGAGCAAGAAAGAAGGCAATTTGGTCAGGAGCCATACAGAAAAATTGCCTGCGATACTTTGGAGACCTTACTTTTGGGATCAACCTCTGTACATAGATAAATTGTTGTTGGGTATTAGTATATTACTTGAGCTATTAGGAGATGAACTCAACAAAATTATTATTTAAATAATGACAACAAATATCAAAACTTTCCCCTAAATCGCAAATTTTTTTCTTTCCAGAATTCACCCGAAATGATTTATATCCCCTTGTACAATATCCACCAATGATTTTTCGGTAAGTAAAACCCAACATATACCACATACATACGTCTTGAGCTATTTCTATATTTCACAGCTTCTTTTAATCAATAGAATTAAATTAGTATGAGTAGGTCTTGGATTGAACTCTTATTTTTTGTATTCTATCAGGAGGACAGATGAGGATCAAATGAGGTTGGGCGATAACTGGGATTCTGAATCTCCAGAGAACAGTCCACATTCCTCTTTAGTCATGGGATCAAGAAGGGGTATGGCTCTGAATGTATTGCAGAATCTTCTGGACGGTGTCACGAAAGGTCTTAACGGTGTAGCCAATATCCTTGATGGTGGTTATAAAGGTCCAGGAGCCTACCCTTATCACCCCCACCCATAGACATTAAGACCATGAATTTGTATACAGAAAATTTATTGTACCTAATTGAAGAGTGAACTTTTGTGAAATTTACTATTGAAACCTCAGTAAATAAATATGATAGCCTCTGATGGCAGAAACCCTATCACCGCCAATTGACATCATATATATATATATATATATATATATATATATATATATATATATATATATATATATATATATATATATATATATATATATATATATATATATATATATATATATATATATATATATATATATATATATATATATATATATATAGTGGCTTAGACACCTTAGATGGGGTTGCGCCGCTCTATTAAAGCTCCCTAGATCCTTATTTGAGGCGGATCAGTCCTCATAGCCTTGTTCTAAATTTTCTGATATATTTTTTTCTATGTCTTTCTATCTCCTGTTTTTTTTTCCATTTCTTTATTCCTGCTTTACTCAGATCTGCATCTACTTCTTGTAGCTATTTAGACCTGGATCTGCCTCTTCTTCTCTTTCCGCCTGGTTTTCATTGTAGAAATACCCTCACAATGTCCCCTTCTCTTTTTCTTCATATGTGTCCCAACCATTTCATCCTTTGTTGTTTTATTTTTCTTACTATATCTTCTCCTTGCAGTTCTTGTTCTGTTTTATGGTTTACTAGTATTCTATATTCATTTTCTATCGTTTTCTTTTTACTTTTTGCAGATCTTCTTGATCTTTTTCTGTCATTGTCATTGTTTCTGCGGTGTACATTATTATCGGTCTGTTTTATATACTTCTATTTTTGTTTTCTTTGTTAGGTTTCTGTCTTTGAGTAATTTTTTATTCACGTGGAAGGCTCTGTTCGCTGCTAATATCTTCTTTTGAATTCCGATTTTCCTGTTTCTTTTATTGGATAGCATGGTGTCTCAGTATTTGAATTTATTAATCTCCTCAAACTGTAGGTCCCATACTTTTATATTTTTATTTCCTAATTTTTCCCTATCCTCATTACTTTCGTTTTGTTCCCATTGCTTTTCAAGCCGATTTTGCTCTCTTCTGCTATTATTTCCTCCACTATTTCTTTTAATACTTTCCTATTTTTTGTTGCGAATACTATATCGTCTGCGTATGCTATTATTTGTCCACCTTTAGTTCTAAGTGTTCCTTTGTTAAAATTCCTCATCATATATTCTGACGCTATGTGGAACATTATTACCAATAGTATACTCCTTTGTCTATTTCAAATTCCTGGGTTTCTCCTTTTTGTGTTCTAATTGTGGTTGTTGTTCCACTCAATGTCATCAGGATCAATTCTCCCAGGTCAGCTGTTATTCCAAATTCTTCTAGGGCTGTCACTAGTTTTTTTCTTTTGATCGAATCAAACGCTTGTTTAAAATCAATTGATGATGAATTTATGTTTATTTTATATTCATGTGCTTTTTTTATTATCCATTGTATAGCGTCTGTTGTTGATCTGCATTGCGTGATTCCGCACTGATGCTGCCCTATTATGATTTCTGCTTCTTCCTGGACTCTTTTTACTTACTTGTACAAAGTAACAAGTGAGTATTGTGGAACCGACAAAATTCACCTATCAAGATTTTGATGGGAATATCTGTTTTGAGCATCCCTGAATCCATTTTGAATATTTTTGGCTTGATGTCGGTACGTATGTTTGTGCGTAACTCTCAAATCTCAAAACTGGTTGAACGTATAATGTTGAAATTCTGTATTTAAGATTGGTATAGGGTCTAGTTGTGCACCTCGCATTATGATTTCAATCATCTGTACCAAAAAAGCACTTTACTTGAAACTTTTTTTGAATTTCTCTAATAAATCCAGAATTATCAACCATAGGATGTTGAAATTCAGTATTTGAACTTGATGTTGTATCAGAATGGTTATCTGCTATTTTTGTAAGAATCGGCCAGGCGGAAGTGCACTTTACTTAATACTTTCTTTTAAATTTTTTGCAATTTAGTGTTGAACTTGTTGTAGCATCAAAATAGTTATCTATTATTCTTGTATCAATCGGCCAAGCCGGAAGTGTAGTTTATGAGTATAACAAACATTCAGAATTTGCCGTATGGAACTATCAATTTAATTGAAATGATAAGGTAGGCAATGATAATCTGTTAATTTTTTAATTTTGTTTGACATTTTACATGTCAAAATATTTTTCCCTGAGTATGACAAAAGCGATCGGCAAAACCGGAAGTACACTTTACTCGAAACTTTTTTTTCAATTCTCCGCATAAATTCAGAATTATCAGCCATAGGATACTGGAATTTAGCATTTGAAATTGCTGTAGCATCTAAATGGTCATCTTCTATTTTTATAATAATCGGCTGAGCCGGAAGTGCACTTTATATAACAGACCTTATGAATTTTCTGCATGAATTCTAAACAATCAGTCGTAGAATATCTAAACTTTGTATTAGGCACTCTTATAAAATCTTGTTATACACCTTGTATTATAATTGCTATCGACCGAGCCGGAAGAGCACTTTATTCGAAACATTTTTTGAATTTTTCGCATAAATTCAAAACAATTGAACGTAGATTGTTGAAATTCCGTATTCAGGACGATTATACCGTCTAGATGCTCATATCCTATTTCTACTGAGATCCATCAAGCCGGAAGTGCACTTTACTTGACAGTCTTTTGGAATTTTTCGCATAAATTTGAAACGATCAAGTGTAGAATATTGAAATTTGGTATTTCAGTCTGCTATAGCATCTGAATGATTGCCTACTATTTTTATAACAATAGACTGAACCGGAAGTGCACTTCAGTAGGAATTCATTTTTCAATTTTGCGCATAAAATTAGATCTGTTGGTAGTCGTAGAATTTTGGAAATCAGTATTCAAGAATGTTGTTGTATGAGAATAATAGCCTATTGTTTCCATAGCAACCGACTTGGCTGAAAGCGCATTTTACTTGACAGATTCTTAGAATCTTTTGGGTAGATCAAAAACGACTAACTGCAGGACGATGAGATTTTGTGTTTGATCATATATCCAATGATATATATGATCAAACACAAAATCACATCACATTATACATATATATTCAATGACGTACAAGTAAGTCATGTGATGTTTACGTTAGATTTGTTTTCATTATTGTTGACATTATTTCATATGCTGTGTTAAGTAGTGTGAAACCTCTATAATTTTCGCATGTTTGTTGAACTCCTTTCTTGTGAAATGTGATTATTTGTCCTCCTTCCCATTCCTTTGGCATTTTTTCTGTTCGCATACCTTCATTATAAGTTTATATATATTCGTGTGGTTCATCTCCTCTATATTTTATTAGTTCTGTGTTTATTGACATGAGCAACAAGATAGCTATTTTTAATTAGCGATAACAGAAAAAGAGTTTGACAGGAGCACCAACAGAAGAATCAAATTGTCGGAATAAGTTCGGCCATATTTTTCGTCCTCAATTTTATCACAATAGGTAGGCTACAGGATTCAATATCCAATTTCATTTGAAAAACAAGGCTCAATCAATTTCTAATAAATCGGTAGAAAAATTAAATTCAATCCAAAACGAAAGAGTGTATGCCCTCAAGTATTGCTAATATATTAGCAATTCATGCAACAAGTGTGCAAACTCTTACATTGTGAAATGAGGACAAATCACGAAAATTATTATCCAAATGTTGTAATGTCTTGCATTTAATCCTACGTTAGGTGCATGGGCTTCACTCTTAGCCCAGACCTCTTTGTCTCGCTGTAACTCACACATAAATGCTTCTGGGCATGCGCATCTGCAAATAGCTACCAAAAATATATTTTTGCTCAATAGTAATAAACAATCATCAGTGAAAAGGGATGCTTTTGTGAGTTACTAATTACTAAACTGACCTGGGCTACGATTGTAGCCCATGCGCCTGAGCACACAACACGTAAGTTTTTCAAGTCCATTAGGATTTTAACATTTACACTTCATATTCACCTGAATCTTATTGGGAACTACTATAAGATGTCTCGGAAGATATAATGTGGCAAAAAGCACACGTCGATGACCGATGGTAGCTTTTAGCGCATTTTTTGGAAAAAAGCGCTATTATATTCACTTTGGCTGTCTGTCTGTCTGGCTGGCTGGCTGGCTGGCTGGCGTGACGCTGAGTTCTCAACAACTGTACTATTCACAGACTTGAAACTGGTACTAAATAAAAGTTGCTGTTTCGTAGGTTTGCACAAATTGCTTTAATTCAAGCTCAGTGATTCTGGAAGATTCAATTATTCAATTACTTGTTTCAGGCGAAACAGAGTGTCCATAGATTCATATGACATTAGGGATATGGCAACTAAAGTTTATTCAAGTGGATGCAAATTCAGTTACAACTTTAGCCGCGGGTGTCGCTACTATTATGAACATTTGTCAAGTCTGTCCGGGATTCATTCAATGACTTTTTTGACGCGAATTTGAAGCTTATTAGAATGAACTATTATTATTGGATGAAAATTTGTTTACTTTTGGTGTATTTTCTTGTCTGTAAATCAAGCAGTCAGCTCGATAATTCTAAGATCCAGCATGAGCCGTAGTTTGCAATATTTGGCTCAGCAAAAGTTACCAATACAAGTGAGTGACCCATTAAATTACACTTACCCATTTTTAATGGGGCTAAGAAGTTTGAATGCAGCAATTGTAGAATATATATATAAAAAAAAATAGAAGAATCATCTAGATGATGCAAGCACATTTTTGACAGCGCATGAATACTTGTTATTTCACAGATTTCGCAAATTACCATCTCTCACAATTACTGAGCTTGAAATCAAGCAGTTTGGGCAAACTTACGGAACAGCAGCTTCCATTTAGTACTAGTTTCAAGTTGACTATATGATAGGTACATAATTTATGCATGTACAAACTCAAAAATACCTTTAAATCTTCATTGTTTACTTATTGACTGACAGGAGATCAAGTGCTGTACCTTAAAATGATAATTTGATCTTGATCAAAGCAATATAAAAAAATACACCAAAAGTAAACAAATTTTTTTCAATAATAATAATTTATTCTAATAAGCTTCAAATTCGCGTCAAACAAGTCATTGAATGAATCCCGGACAGATTTGACAACTGTACATAATAATAGTGACACCCGCGGCGAAAGTTGTAACTAAATTTTCATCTACTATAATAAATTTTAGTTGCCATATCCCTAATGTCATATATATCTATGGGCATTGTTTCACTTGAAAAAAGTAATTGAATAATTCAATCAATTTGTGCAAGCCTACGAAAGTGCAGCTTTTATTTAGTACCAGTTTCAAGTCTGTAAATAGTATATTTGCTGAGAACTCAGCGTCACGCCAGCCAGCCAGCCAGAAAGCCAGCCTGCCAGCCAGCCAGCCAGCCAGACAGCCAAAGTGAACATAATAGCGCTGTCATTGATTTCGTTAGTGATAATTGATTGTGCTACTCGTACACAATTTATATTCTGATCTTGGGATAAATAAACTATTTATCTGAAAAAGCAATTCGTTGAAATTTCAAATAACCTATTTGTGACCGTTTTTCAATAGAAGTCGATAGAGTCGATAGAAGAGCCTGTGTCAGCTTTGATACATATTATTTTCAGATGAGGTTATCGTGCAAGTTCATAGCAAATTCATGATGAGACCTCGAACGTTCCATATACTACTTTAATAACAATTTCTCATTCCTCAATGAGCTCGCAGCATAGTGTCATTTTCTTCATCAAATAAACAATTGCAGTTTACTTGTCCTAAGGCAAAAATTTTTTTATATGGCTTTGATGAAGATCAAATTATTATTTTAAGGTACAGCACATGACCTCCCGTCAGTCAATAACTAAACAATGAAGATTAAAAGGTATTTTTGAGTTTGTACATGCATAAATTATGTACCTATATCAAATAGTCAACTTGAAACTAATACTAAATCGAAGCTGCTGTTTCGTAAGTTTGCCCAAACTGCTTGAATTCAAGCTCAGTAATTGTGGGAGATGGTAATTTGCAAAATCTCTGAAGTAACAAGCATTCATGAGCTGTCAAAAATGCGCTCTCATCATCTAGATCTGGAGTCGGCAGCCTGCGGCCCTTTGCAACTTTTTGCGCGGCCCGCCAAAGTACCAATATTTATTTTCAATAATATTTATATTCGTTTATGATATAAAAGCACTATTCAAGTTACATTTTACATTTCAATGTGCGGCCCGCATGAAAACTTCTATTGTGCAGAAGGCCCGCCGTCCAAAAAAGGTTGCCGACCCCTGATCTAGACGATTCTTCAATTTTTTTTCTTTAGTTCTTATTCCTTGATTCCTTTTTTTTTCAATTATGAGATCAGTTCTAGACTTACTCATACTATTGAACAATGAAGAAATTACAAAAGAATCATAAATTCTATAATTTACGAACTTTTGAATTGCATTGCTATATTTTATTTGAATTCTGGAGCTTGATTATTGAATACTTTTTTTTTTAACTCATGGTATTTTTTATTTTGAAATTTTTACTTTTCCTACTCGCTGAGAATGCCGTTATTTGAATCAACGCGCCTAAGGAAGAGTTAAGCTTTTTTTGTTGTCCCTATTTTCTATATTTTGACCCTAATAAGCACATAACACATGTTAACATTCATTTTTTACTGATAAATCAGTGATATTTGTTTTGCTTAGTACCACTAAGATTGATATATTATATCACTTACGGTTATCCAAGGAAGCCAAGGATGTAGAAAGCTATCTAGTCATATCTGAAATTAAATAAAAACGAATTAATTTGGCAATGTTTACTTGCACTTGAGTATTATTGAGATTCATATTGAGTTTTCAATATGCAGTTATAACTTTGTGCAAAAAAATAGATTTATAATCTGATATGTTATTATTCAAAAACTATTAATCATTTGGCCTGATTGCCAAATCAAGTTGACGTATTTTTTTCTCAAATAAAATAAGTTCACAATAATTTGCTGTCAAACTTTCCGATCTATTGCATCTAGCTTGGTTAGAGCGGGCGAAGCCCATGCGTTAGCTGAGTGCGGAGCACTGACGGTGAAAAAGCCAGGAAAAATTATTATCATTTGGATGTGACTACCTGTCAGACTTGTAAAAAACTTCAGTTCCGTCCGTAAACTACGGTTTAATCCCGATCTATTTCGCCATGTAGTAATGTATTAATAATATTCTCTTCCAGAGACTTAACTCCTTTTGTGTTAGGCAACTAAGCAATTTATTTGGTTTTGAACATTACAGAATTGTATAGCCTAGTCAAAAAAAGCAGAAAATTATGCTCGCTCTCAAATCAAAGGACTGCTTAGAATTTCAAAACGCTCGGATGATCTTTGTATCCCATTGCAAATTTTTCGTCTGAGCTTTCCTACGTAGCTAGTTTCACACGTAGCACAGTTCAATCTATAAACACCAGATTGTGCTGTCAGTTCATTGATGGTACCACACCCAGCCGACATTGACAAAAATTGACTTTAATCATGAAGTAAATGTGAACGTCAATTTCAATTCGTTGTGATTCCATCACAGGTTTATCTATTTTCTTGTAGATCTCTCTTTTCATGAATGTCAAAGAGTCAAGACAATATCAACGTTATATTTATTGAATTAGTCTCTAACCTTTCAGCCAATATTATCAATAAAAGATTAATTGAATATCACGTTGTATTTCTTGATATGAAGTTCGTTGTTATAAATTTCTTCCAATCCGTTATTCATCTATACTTATAGTTAAGATCAAAATTATCAGACAGATTTGTAGGTTGGTGAATTTCCTCCAAAAGTTTACTTTTCGATAGATCCACGGGTATGACTTTCAAAAAACAGTTTTTTTTTTTGATAATGCTTGGTCAGATCGATCAGGGAATAATCAAAAGATTGATCCTCATAGCTTCACTAAAAATATTTTCTGGAGGTCTAGACCAAAAAAATCATTTGGCCAACAAACATATTTTTTGCCTAATGAAGATAGAAATATACTAGAATATCAGAATGGCTGCAAATGTGTTCATAACTTATTAGAACGATTTCTAAAAATCAATTTTACCGACTCGCACGAACAATAATATCAAGCAATAAATCACAAAAATCAATTAAAATCGTTCAACATGAAAATAATAAGGTGCAATACAATTTAAAAGAAATTGATTCTGCCTCCTCAATTTGTTCATTGCTGGATTGTATTTAAGAACTGAAACTGTGGGAAGTTTTGAATTTGTGTTTAACGTCTTTTATCAAAGATGAAGATTCTTACTGTGTTCCTTTTTATCTGCAGTGTTCAAGTATTTGCATCTTCTCATTTAGCAGAGTAATGTATTATTATATTTTTTGAAACTCGATTAGGACCTTTTAGGAAGTACTCCCTTGATTACTAATGCATTAGTTGAAATAATTAAGAATCTCAAAACGATTCAAAGAAGGTATATTTCCTTTACATTAATTCATTTTTTGTAACATGTACACCGAAAGTACCCTATTACTGAGCTAATTTCTGCTTCGAAAGTTCTCAATTCCAAACCACGGTAACAATTTTCATTAATTCTCTGTTGACTGGGAATTATTGGATATTAATGTCCGCTGGGTAAAAATGAAATTGTAGATCATGGATGCCGTTGAATTTTTTCATTTCATTTATATGTCAAACTGATATTTGAAAGAAATTTTATCATAGAATGTGTTCGTTATAATATGTGCATTTATTGTGAACGGGATAGCACAGAGAATGTGAAAAATATCAATCAATAAAATAAATCATGAAAGTTATGTTTCATTGTATTAGTTCACTGTAATGTGATTGCATTTGCAAAAATATGTTTGTCAAATTGATAAGATAGTTTTGGTACATTCAAATTAATGAAAAAAGCCTAATAATAGGGGTATTTCGATGCTCTTGTTACAAAAAGTATCGTATGCAACACGGACACTGGCTGAACGGAGCTACGCCTTGGGCTTTGCCCTTGTCTTCACCGAATGCAGCCAAATTTATCCTGGACAAAAATGACAGCCATTAGGTCCTTGTAGCATAATATACTATTATGAATTGATTTTTCCAAATTAATGACTCTCAAACAACGACAGCAAGTTAATGCTCCCAAATTAGTGGAAGGTATTTTTCAGGCGGACCTGTACCCTATAAAACTAGGCTGAGATTTAGAATAATACTTTTATAATAAATATGTTTTATCCAATTTTGACGTTTTAAAGCTACATTATTAAATCCATAGCAACAGTCATAAGTGAATCTTTATTCACTAGTGATTTAAAATGAATTATTAGTGATTTAAAAAAAATTCAAATCACTATTGGAATCTCTTTTAATAAAAAGATATCGATTTCTAAAGAATAATTTTCTCAACTGCTGCGGTTGCTTCGTTCGAAATGGTATTGGAGACGAGAACATTGCTTTAATCACTTTCTTCCATCATTTCAGACAATACTTTTCACAATTATAACGCTTCAATTCAAAATTCACAAAACTGACAGTTTACTGACAGTCACACTCTCGAATGTTTAAAAAATAAACACTCGTCGCGATATCAACAATGCTCCCTTGCAACTGAAATTCAATTTTTTTTCAGTTCCATGTTCCAGAAATTTACGCAAAATTGAATAAAATTATGTATACAAACATGTGAATTGAACCTCTTTATTTGCTCGAAGAATTTAACCACTCGCGCTAGACGCGCTCGTGATTTTGGAATTTCTTCACGCAAATAAATAGTGGTTGAATTCACTTGTTGTATGAATAACTATTATTTGGAAAAGTTCTGTATAGTAAAATGATTAGAAACACAACATTTCATCAGTAAAGTGCTGCTCTTTTCAAGTGTAAAAGTATATTCTATTTATTACACTTTTACACTTGAAAAAGGCAGCACTTTGCTGGTAAAACGTTGTGTTTTCAATTATTTTTATATACAGAACTTTTCCAAATGAAACATGTTTATTAAAAAAATGAGCTCTGAGGAGTTTTTTCGTTCATTAATACTTTAATGTCCGACTAGTTTATTACTGTTGTCATAATAATACTGATTTCAGGGTTATTACGTAACAAATAATACCCGAGGGCATTATGTTTCAAAATAATAAACAAGTTTCCTAGTTACAGCAAGTAACTAGAGTAATTTCTCTGACAGATGTCACAATGACAGCACATACATTGCTAAAAGTTTTGATTGAAATACAACAGAAGTCGGACATTGAACATTGAAGGCACCTCGGGAGTTGAACAGACAATAATGCCTACGGCCAACGTACACACCTCGGGCCAGAGGCTCTAGGAACGTACACTGTTGACCTCAGGCATTATCGTCCTTTTAACACCCTTGATACCTCAATTACTGTTTAATTCGTCATTTGAAAATTTATATACTGTCATCTCAATCATCAAAAATTACTCAATTTTTGATACGAAATCTTGATGATTAAAGAAAAATAATTGCATGTAGTCCTATATTTGATTACATATTTGTTTTCTAGAGAAAGAATGAATCAAAAAAACATTAAATGGCCTCCAATAATCGATCCAGGTTTCTACTTAGACAAGGAACCAAGAAGGTAAATAGTTAAGAATGTAGTAAGTAGCTACGACTCTGATCACAAACATCATGAGCCTTCTGATAATTATTATAGGAGCTTGGGTCTCTGCATCTTTTCCTCCTCCATATGGTTATCATTGAGGTCATAAATTTGCTTGAAGAATGTTATAGCATTCAATACATGAATAAACTTCTGTGGAATTTGTTATCAGACCTTTGGTAATATCACTGCCTATTTAGATGAGTACCGGAAATCTTTTAATTGGACCGAAATAATTTTGAAAATGCTTCTTATATTTGACGTCCTGTGATGACGTGAAAAAATATCAAAAGATTGAAATCACAATAAAATTACTACATTATTTGCTTCATTGAAAGATTTGTTTTATTTGGACAAAATTGACAACATTGCAAAATGAATTTGATAAGTCTCTTCTTGAAATGAATTTAGAAATATTCCAAACAATAAAACTGCCAATGCATTTTAATGATGGACAAATAATAGCCTGTTTTCAGGCAGTCAAAGTCACGCAATGTTCTATGAGAAATGAACAAAAAAAATAATATAAGTATAGATAGGTTTTGAATTGAACTCTCAACTTATGTCTCCTAGTGGAATTGATAGATGGAGAGGAATCTTGATGAATAAAAAAATTATTGTATGTGTTCCTATATTCAACTACATATTTGTTTTCTAGAGAAGAAATAAATCAAAAAAACATGAAATGGCCTCCAATATTCGATCCAGGTTTCTACTTAGACAAGGAAGTAATAAGGTAAATTGTTAAGAATGTAGTAAGTAGCTACGACTCTTGATCACAAACATCATGAGCCTCCTGATAATTATTATAGGAGCTTGGGTCTCTGCATCTTTTCGTCCTCCATATGGTTATCATTGAGGTCATAAATTTGCTTAAAGTATGTTATAGCATTCAATACATGAATAAACTTCTGTGGAATTTGTTATCAGACCTTTAGTAATATCACAGCCTATTAAGATGAATACCGGAAATCTTTCAATTGGACCGAAATAATTTTGAAAATGCTTCTTATATTTGACGTCCTGTGATGACGTGAAAAAATATCAAAAGATTGAAATCACAATAAAATTACTACATTATTTGCTTCATTGAAAGATTTGTTTCATTTGGACAAAATTGACAACATTGCAGTATGAATTTGACAAGTCTCTTATGATTGACTTGATAATTGTCTCCTAGAAATGAATTTAGAAATATTCCAAACAATAAAACTGCCAATGCATCTTAATGATGGACAAATAATAGCCTGTTTCCAGGCATTCAAAGTCACGCAATGTTCTATGAGAAATGAACAAGAAAAATAATATAAGTATAAATAGGTTTTGAATTAAACTCTCAACTTATGTCTCCTAGTGGAATTGATAGATGGAGAGGAATTTTGATGAATAAAAAAAATATTGTATGTGCTCCTAGATTTAACTACATATTTGTTTTCTAGAGAAGAAATTAATCAAAGAAACATGAAATGGCCTCCAATATTCGATCCAGGTTTCTACTTAGACAAGGAAGCAATATGGCCTCCAATATTCGATCCAGGTTTCTACTTAGACAAGGAAGCAATAAGGTAAATAGTTAAGAATGTAGTAAGTAGCTACGACTCTTGATCACAAACATCATGAGCCTCCTGCTAATTATTATAGGAGCTTGAATCTCTGCATATCTTCCTCCTCCATATGGTTATAATTGAGGTCATAAATTTGCTTAAAGAATGTTATAGCATTCAATACATGAATAAACTTCTGTGGAATTTGTTATCAGACCTTTAGTAATATCACAGTCTATTTAGATGAGTACCGGAAATCTTTTAATTGGACCGAAATAATTTTGAAAATACTTCTTATATTTGACGTCCTGTGATGACGTGAAAAAATACCAAAAGATTGAAATCACAATAAAATTACTACATTATTTGCTTCATTGAAAGATTTGTTTCATTTGGACAAAATTGACAACATTGCAGTATGAATTTGACAAGTCTCTTATGATTGACTTGATAATTGTCTCCTTGAAATGAATTTAGAAATATTCCAAACAATAAAACTGCCAATGCATCTTAATGATGGACAAATAATAGCCTGTTTTCAGGCATTCAAAGTCACGCAATGTTCTATGAGAAATGAACAAGAAAAATAATATAAGTATAAATAGGTTTTGAATCAAACCCTCAACTTATGTCTCCCAGTGGAATTGATAGATGGAGAGGAATCTTGATGAATAAAAAAATTATTAAATGTGTTCCTAGATTTAACTACATATTTGTTTTCTAGAGACAAAATAGTCGATCCAGGTTTCTACTTAGACAAGGAAGCAATGAGGTAAATAGTTAAGAATGTAGTAAGTAGCTACGACTCTTGATCACAAACATCATAATTATTATAGGAGCTTGAGTCTCTGCATATTTTCCTCCTCCATATGGTTATCATTGAGGTCATAAATCTGCTTGAAGAATGTTATAGCATTCAATACATGAATAAACTTCTGTGGAATTTGTTATCAGACCTTTAGTAATATCACAGCCTATGTAGATGAGTACCGGAAATCTTTTAATTGGACCGAAATAATTTTGAGAATACTTCTCATATTTGACGTCCTGTGATGACGTGAAAAAATACCAAAAGATTGAAATCACAATAAAATTACTACATTATTCGCTTCATTTGAAGGTTTGTTTTATTTGGACAAAATTGACAACATTGCAGATTGAATTTGATAAGTCTCTTATGATTGACTTGATAATTGTCTTCTTGAAATGAATTTAGGAATATTCCAAACAATAAAACTGCCAATGCATCTTAATGATAGACAAATAATAGCCTGTTTTCAGGCAGTCAAAGTCACGCAATGTTCTATGAGAAATGAACAAAAAAAAATAATATAAGTATAAATAGGTTTTGAATCAAACTCTCAACTTATGTCTCCCAGTGGAATTGATAAATGGAGAGGAATCTTGATGAATAAAAAAATTATTAAATGTGTTCCTAGATTTAACTACATATTTGTTTTCTAGAGACAAAATAGTCGATCCAGGTTTCTACTTAGACAAGGAAGCAATGAGGTAAATAGTTAAGAATGTAGTAAGTAGCTACGACTCTTGATCACAAACATCATAATTATTATAGGAGCTTGAGTCTCTGCATATTGTCCTCCTCCATATGGTTATCATTGAGGTCATAAATCTGCTTGAAGAATGTTATAGCATTCAATACATTGAATAAACTTCTGTGGAATTTGTTATCAGACCTTTAGTAATATCACAGCCTATGTAGATGAGTACCGGAAATCTTTTAATTGGACCGAAATAATTTTGAGAATACTTCTTATATTCGACGTCCTGTGATGACGTGAAAAAATACCAAAAGATTGAGATCACAATAAAATTACTACATTATTTGCTTTATTTAGAGATTTGTTCTATTTGGACAAAATTGACAACATTGCAGAATGAATTTGATAAGTCTCTTATGATTGACTTGATAATTGTTTTCTTGAAATGAATTTAGAAATATTCCAAACAATAAAACTGCCAATGCATCTTAATGATGGACAAATAATAGCCTGTTTTCAGGCAGTCAAAGTCATGCAATGTTCTATGAGAAATGAACAAAAAAAATAATATAAGTATAAATAGGTTTTGAATCAAACTCTCAACTTATGTCTCCCAGTGGAATTGATAGATGGAGAGGAATCTTGATGAATGAAAAAATTATTAAATGTGTTCCTAGATTTAACTACATATTTGTTTTCTAGAGACAAAATAGTCGATCCAGGTTTCTACTTAGACAAGGAAGCAATGAGGTAAATAGTTAAGAATGTAGTAAGTAGCTACGACTCTTGATCACAAACATCATAATTATTATAGGAGCTTGAGTCTCTGCATATTTTCCTCCTCCATATGGTTATCATTGAGGTCATAAATCTGCTTAAAGAATGTTATAGCATTCAATACATGAATAAACTTCTGTGGAATTTGTTATCAGACCTTTAGTAATATCACAGCCTATGTAGATGAGTACCGGAAATCTTTTAATTGGACCGAAATAATTTTGAGAATACTTCTTATATTTGACGTCCTGTGATGACGTGAAAAAATACCAAAAGATTGAAATCACAATAAAATTACTACATTATTCGCTTCATTTGAAGGTTTGTTTTATTTGGACAAAATTGACAACATTGCAGATTGAATTTGATAAGTCTCTTATGATTGACTTGATAATTGTCTTCTTGAAATGAATTTAGAAATATTCCAAACAATAAAACTGCCAATGCATCTTAATGATAGACAAATAATAGCCTGTTTTCAGGCAGTCAAAGTCACGCAATGTTCTATGAGAAATGAACAAAAAAAAATAATATAAGTATAAATAGGTTTTGAATCAAACTCTCAACTTATGTCTTCCAGTGGAATTGATAAATGGAGAGGAATCTTGATGAATAAAAAAATTATTATATGTGTTCCTAGATTTAACTACATATTTGTTTTCTAGAGACAAAATAGTCGATCCAGGTTTCTATTTAGACAAGGAAGCAATGAGGTAAATAGTTAAGAATGTAGTAAGTAGCTACGACTCTTGATCACAAACATCATAATTATTATAGGAGCTTGAGTCTCTGCATATTTTCCTCCTCCATATGGTTATCATTGAGGTCATAAATCTGCTTGAAGAATGTTATAGCATTCAATACATTGAATAAACTTCTGTGGAATTTGTTATCAGACCTTTAGTAATATCACAGCCTATGTAGATGAGTACCGGAAATCTTTTAATTGGACCGAAATAATTTTGAGAATACTTCTTATATTCGACGTCCTGTGATGACGTGAAAAAATACCAAAAGATTGAGATCACAATAAAATTACTACATTATTTGCTTTATTTAGAGATTTGTTCTATTTGGACAAAATTGACAACATTGCAGAATGAATTTGATAAGTCTCTTATGATTGAGTTGACTTGACTTGATAATCGTCCCCTTGAAATGATCTTAGCAATATTCCAAGCAATCAAACTGCCAATGTATCCTAATGATGGACAAATAATAGCCTGTTTTCAGGCAGTCAAAGTCACGCAATGTTCTATGAGAAATGAACAAATAAAATAATATAAGTATAAATAGGTTCTAAATTAAACTCTCAACTTATGTCTTCTAGGGAAATTGATGGATGGAGAGGAGGATGGATATCCATGCTTGAATAAAGATTCCACTGAAGCTCTGGATCCGGACTATTGGTGATCCTAGGTTCCAATTATCTAGGACAGTGGGATCATCCTTAACCCCTCCTTGATATAGTTACCATTGAAATTATCAATTTGCTTACAGAGAAATAATTGTATTTAATACAAGAGTAAACCTTTGTAGAATCTATAATAAAGCTTTCAGTACTATAATAAACTTCACCAACATCAATTAACAATAAACGACAAGGCTTCTTCAAAAGCAAGTCAACTAGTCAAGCCTTACAGGAACTTATTATCCACGTCATTTCCGTAGGAGGCATGTACGTTGTAAGTATATTCCTGGATATAATATATGCTTTCGGTAACTTCTGGTAGCCTAGTATCATCCAGAGGTTACTAGACATTGGTGTATTCAATTCAGATATTCAGGAACAAACCAAAAAAAAGTGCGATAGTATATGTGATTGGAAACATTCGCATCACTAAGTCACTAACTAAAGAGTGCTCTTCTGAGGTCTTTTTGGCGAAGCCCCTTTAAATCTTTACTAGTATCAAATATGTGAGTTATCGCGAATGCTGACTATCTGGGTTTACTTATTGATGGTAAAAACCAAATAGATCTTGAGAACTTTGCTCAATACATGCTGAGAATTAGAAAGCTTTTCCTAACTCAGCCGGTCGATCTTGATGAGCTTCTTCTAGATAGTCATGATAGGCTCCTTTAAATGGCAATAACTAAGGCTCTTAGTATCATTTAATGTCCAACTAGTTTGTTATTGTTGTCATATTAACACTGATTTCAGAGTTATTACATAACAAATGATACCCAAGGGCATTATGTTCCAATATAATGCCCAAGGGCATTATTTTATAAAATAACAAACAAGTTTCTAAGTTACAGCAAGTAATAGAGTAATCTCTCTGACAGAAATCACAATGACAGAACATACATTGCTAAAAATTTTGATTGAAATAGAACAAAAGTCGAACATTAAACATTGAAGGCACCACAGGAGTTGAACAGACAATAATGCCCACGGTCAACGTACACACGTCGGGCTAGAGGCCCTCGGAAAGTACACTGTTGACCTCAGGACAATAATTACTGAGATCAACAGTGTACTTTCCAAGGGCCTGAGGTGTGTACATTGATCGTAACCATTATCGTCAATTCAACTCCGGTGATACCTTCAATGTTCAATGTTTGACCAATGTACTATTTCAGTCAAAATTTCTAGCAATGTTTGTCCTGTCATTATTATTTCTGTCAGAGAAATCACTCTAGTTACTTGCTGTAACTAGGGAACGTGTTATTCCTGTTTGTTGCATTTCAAAATGATGCTCTTGGGCATTATTCTGAAAAACAATGTCCTCGGGTATCATTTATCATGTAATTACTCTGGAAACAGTATTATTAAGACAACAATAATAAAGTAGTCGGACATTGAATAGCTAATAGCACTGTCATTGATTTTCAAATCGAATTAGCTTGATCATATGTACTATATTTGTGACGAAGCTAGTCCCTACCGTTCGTCCTTAGAAAGGGTTGAATTCCCAGAAACTCAGACATTTTTAATACTTCTGTGAAAAAAATTCCAGTGCTCGCGCCGTGAACATAACCTGCAAACAAGTGGATTAAAACATTATGTGAAAGAAGATTAACTTTTTTACGTAATACCATTTACTGAGTTAAACAGTGTGAATTAAGTGTTAGACTAACTATTGATACCATAATTAAGTGTTTACATAAGTTGAAATTATAATTGTTGGACATCTGTCAGATTTGACAGTTAAAAGCGCCATTGCGCAGGAATGTGTGTAACCAAGATGGCGGCGATACGAATATTTTTCAACTTTGTTATAAGAGATGGCGCTGACGACACTTAATCGTTCTACTGTCATAAAGGCGCGATGGATTTAATAAGGTAGGCTTGCATTTCAAATGTAATCCAAGAGTTGCTGAGTACTTAAAGACAATTGAATTTAAACTTTCAGATATATTTCATTTCTTCTGAATGTGGACTGGTTGGTAGCATAGTTGGGTTTGAATTTGCACCTTCTTCGCGAAGCGCTTTTTCAATAATGAAATCACCCAGGGCCTAGAATAGACTGTTCTATTAATTTTCTAAATTATTTTTGAAAAGTTTTAAATTCATTTTAAAACGCCATCTCTCTCTCTTAAGACTAATTTCTATTTATTGAATAATTGTTTATGATAAATCAGTCTGTTGTAATTATTGTTTAGCTTATGATTTTATTCCCTTTGCATTTGTTGAAATTAGATTGATGAATCAATCTGTTGTAATTGTTGTTCCGTTTGTTTCATTCATTTTTCTTTGATCAAATTAAATTCCTAAAACTCATTCTGTGGTTTCATTTTGAGGGAAAATTTTCTTACATTTCAGAACTGGACTTCTTTCGATAAAATTTCCAGTGTTTTGTGTCTTTTCAAATAAAAAGATCCTGGCGCCCGAGCATATAAAACCTCATGTGAGTAGATGAGGTGGTAAAAATTGAGTAATGTAATCATAACTGTGATTGTGGTTGTTGTGTTGTATAAGTCAAGTTGAAATCTTGCATTGTTGCCTGTTTATTACATTACATATTTTATATGGTAAATATTATTCGATAATGTAAGAGCAGAAATGTTGAAAATATACAAGGATGGTCAAAATAGCTCCATAGTATACGCTCGAATACCCGTTAAGGGTTTTAATGTACATTCATCATTGGTATTATTATTATTGGTTCCAGCTAAGTTCCTCTTTCGGTCGCAGCAAGGAAGAGGTCCCATTTTGCAATTGTGTATGTTCCTTCTGGAGACATGTTTCTGTACGCCTTACCATACTGCTTCTAAGTAGGTATTTTGAATATCTGCATTTTATAATACAGACTTTTCTTCAATTTAAGCCTTTTCAAAGATTGGAAGAGATTGATGGAAATTTTGCTCCTAGATTCGATTATAATCGGGATTATGTTGACTGTCTCCTGGTTCCATATCCTGCGAATCTCGTTTGCTTATGCCATAAAATTTTGTAGCTTTTCCACTCATTCCTTTTCTGGATTGAATGCGGATGGGCAGCGATGTCGATGATGTATGATGTTTTTCTGTCTTTCGAAGGTGAGTACAATGTCTGGTACAATGTATGTCATCTCAGAATATCCTAATCCTGTCTGCATCAATTACAGGTCTAGGGTTCATACTTGTAGTAGGGTATCTTTCCAGTTCTAGTTGCATGGTGCATGTGTAGCAGTTCTTGTTGCACGATCTTGCCAATTTTATTGTTACTTTCGATAGAAATGGTTCACAGCCGCTGACAATGTGGTCCAGTATATTCTGCAAGTATCATCCCTTACTCCTGGTAGTTGAAATTTACTTTCTTTAAAGTACAATGAAGCGGCTTCGGTTTTAGTTGAATTAAAAGCTTTTTCATTGTGATTAGCTATTTTTCAGGGACGGCAACTTCTTCGGAGATGTTAATTGATTGAATTTTTTTTTCACTATGATAGTTGTTTAGACTCATATGATTGATTTCTTTGTTTAAGATTATTTCACGTAATTTTTCCTCAAGCTTTGGGTGAATCTTGAAGAAATTTTGTCCTTTCTGTAATAAATGTGGAACTCACATTTTCACATCAGGAATTTTTTATATTCTTGAATTTTAATCATCTAGATACTTGCCCTGTTTATTTTTGTATCGTTTTAGATGAAGACTCTCGGGGAGAGAGTCGAAACGTCTAAAAAATATTGATATAGGTACATACAGAGTTTAATCAGAGCAAACCTATTTATTATTATTATAATTATCAATAACTCTTAGAGATCCACGAGAGAGAAGAAAATTGAAGAGCCCATAGGAGAGATAAATGACGACATTCATTGTTTGCATAACATTAATTTGTAGACGGAGTTCACGATCATTTCGCAATAAATATTCCATTCAATAAATATTGAAAGTCGATATTTAGCTTGTCTCCTACCAATTCCTTCATATATATATACAATATTTCACTTTTCAGGAGTCTCATTTGAGCAGATACATTTGGGAATAAATCCGCTGTGGTCACTACAGTACCTCTTCGATCACGAATCTTATGGCCAGTTCCAATTGCTGTTTTAAAAATTAATGGTGGGATTCTAAACATTTCTATAGCGTCTATAAGAAAGTCCATAAAAACTTACAGATTCGATAGGTAGAATGATATTCTGAAAGAATCTGTAATATATGTCTATAACGTTAAGATTAGATGAACTCTAACCATTAGACATTTGAAATGTGAAAATAAATAATAATTTAGGTGTTTTGTGAACTACGTACTTTTTACTGGTGAAGGATTTCGAAAGATTAGCGTTTATCTTTAATAATTGTATTGAGAATTCATTCAAAAATCATGTGAGATTCATAAGAAAAATTTAATTATGCAGTATAAGCTTATTCACAGCTCCAAATAAACATCTTCAAAAATTGTTCCGCTAAGATAATACAACTACCCATAATTTAATATGAACTTTGCATCAATTCGAAAATGGCCAATCCAAAATATATCAATAAGAAATATTCATGCTCAAGAATATAATTTCAGATTCTTGCCACTCAAAGTTTTCTCGCGAGTGGCTTTCCATTCTCCTGCATCTAAATTTGGACCGTCTCCAATTGAATTCAATGTATTCTTCTCATTTATTATTCAAATAATTAACATCTAATGTTGAATATATAGTATTATAGCGGGATTATAAACGTTTCTATAGCGTCTATAAGAAAGTCTATAACAACTTACAGATTCGATAGGCAAAATGATATTCTGAGAGAATCTGTAGCTTATAGATTCCTTTAAATATGTAATAGATGTCTATAACGTTAAGATTAGATGAAATCTGACCATAAGACATTTGAAATGTCAAAATAAATGATAACTTAGGTGTTTTGCGTACCATGTACTTTATTCTGGTGAAGGATTTCGAAAGATAAGCATTCATTTTCAATAATTATGTTGAGAATTCAGAAAAAGTCTGTCATATAAAGTGCAATTCCGGCTCAGCCGATTGTTACAAAAATAGAAGATGACCATTAAAATGCTACATCAATTTCAAATGCTAAATTGCAGTATCCTACGGCTGATCATTCTGGATTTATGCGGAAAATTAAAAAAAAGTCTTGAGTAAAGTGCACTTCCGACTTATCCGATAGCAATCATAATGCAAGATGTACGATGAGATGTTATAGAAGTGCCTAATACAAAATTTCAATATGCTATTGCTAATAATTCTAGATTTATGCAAAAAATTCGAAAAAAGTTTCAAGTAAGGTGTACTCCTGGCTTGGCCAATTCATGCAAAAATAGCAGATGACTATTCTGATACAGCATCAAGTTAAAATACTGAATTTCAACATCCTACGGTTGATCATTCTGGATTTAGGCCTGAGATATCAACCTTCTAATAAATTTATTTGGTGAATAATAACTATGGTAACAATTTTGCAGATAATTGTTGCCATAGTTATTATTCATCAAATAAATTTATTAGGAGGAGGATATCTCGGACCTTATTGGAAAAATTCGAAAAAAGTTCTAAGTTGTAGAGGAGTCGAACGAGGAAATACGAAAGTAACTTCACAGTAATGCAGGATTTATTTATTAAACACAGTGAAAATACAATAACACATCAAAATACACGAAATTGACATTTTTAAATTATTTCAAAAACAAACTTGGTTTTTATTTTATTTCATAGCTTACTTCAACACGCCCCCTCAATGAGAGCATTTTAATCTTTTAGAAAACCTATTTTTGATAGACAGTAGTAATGTTTTGGTCCAGGAAGTGCCTTAGTTAGAACATCGGCAGGCATTTCTTCTGTTGGTAGATATTCTAGTTTGATATCACCTTTAGTTAACACATCTCGAATAAAATGATGTCTGATATCGATGTGTTTCGTTCTCTGATGGAAGACATGATTTTCAGCGAGTAGCTTGGCATTACGATTATCATTATAAACAGTGATGTTTTCTAAATCTCGAAGGCCAAGTTCTTTCACGAAGTTTCTGAGATGAATAGCTTCTTTCATGGCTTCTGATATACTCATATATTCAGCTTCTGTAGAAGATAGAGCTACAGATTTCTGTTTTTGTGATTTCCAGCTGATAGCTGCATTCGAAAGGGTAAAAATAAAACCTGTATATGATGTTCTATCAATCAGGCATCTTCCCCAATCTGCGTCAACAAAACCGTTAACATTTTGATGACAAACAGAATAACGTATACCATATTCCATTGTTCCTTTAATATAACGTAGCACACGTTTAGCGGCACCCCAGTGAATATCAGTGTAGCAACTACTAAATTGAGCTAATACACTTACTACATGGGCTATATCTGGTCGAGTAGCAACAGCAGCATACATAAGTCCACCAACTAATTCTTTGTACGGACGAGACTCTTGACAAGTTGAGCTTCCATCCTTAGTTAGTCTTGTTCCAGGTTGAATTGGAATATTGACTGATTTAGCCCCTTCCATATTGAACCTTCTGAGTAAATCACGGATATATCCTCTTTGACATATGCTAATGCTTTCAGAATTTTGTTGGATTTCAATCCCAAGACAATATTTTGCTTTTCCCAGGTCTTTTACTTCAAAATCCTTTCCCAAATTTAGTTTGATTTCTTTCATCCATTCTAAATTTTCTGAAGCCATAAGCACGTCATCAACACAAATTGACAGAATCAATATTTTTCCATCTCTCCAGGCCACATATACGCAAGGATCAGCGTTTGTCGGCTTAAGACCCATTTGACGTAGCTTGTGGTCAAACCTGATATTCCACTGGCGTCCGGCTTGCTTTAAACCGTAAAGAGCCTTCTTGAGACGACACACTTGATTCCCCTTATGAAGTGAGTGAATCATAGATCGTGTCTTACGTGCTATTTCACAAGAATTCCTTCAAGTATGGGCGGTGCCTTCATGTAAAGCTCTTAATTCAAAATACCATTCAAGTACGCCGTTGTTATATCCATTTGGTGAATTTCTAAACGATACTTTGCAGCTATCGCAAACATAAGACGTATAGACTCGAGTCGAGCTACTGGAGCAAAAGTACTTGTGTAGTCAATACCAGGTTTCTGGGTGAAACCTTGAGCCACAAGACGAGCTTTTCTTCTTATTATAGTGCCATCTGGATCACGTTTATTTGTTAAAACGAATCGGCAGCCAACTATGTTTCTTTCATTAGGACGATCAACGAGTTCCCAGGTATCGTTTTTTATCAAACTTCTAATTTCGGTGAAGATAGCGTCTCTCCATTCTGGAAAATCTTGTCCTTTGATAGCTTCTTCGAAATTTACTTCAGCATTAAATGCGTATGCTACAATATCAGTCTCCACATCCCCAATTTCAATTGTTCTGGATTGATTTGGAATATGTGAATGTAAAATATCACCCGGTACATTTGAAATGACAGCCTGAGGTAAACTTTCTTTTTCAGAATCTGCAAGTGTGTCTGCAGGCGAAGAACTTCTAGTATCAGTTTTTATTTTCATATTGTACATCTTAGACGGCCGACCACGTCGTCCAGATCGAGGAATACGGGGTCTACCTTTGTCTCGTTTCATTAAATCATTTTCTTTATTACAGTCTGAGTTCTGTTGCTGATTTGCCACTTCGGCTCTATCTTCATCAGAATCATCATCTTTCTCTAGTAATTCGGTTGTACCGCACTTGGTTAGGCTCGAGATTATATCGCCATCTTGCCAAAGATCTTTGGTGGCATCTACGAATTTTACGTCCCTTGTGATTGTAACTTTCCTTTCCTTCGGCATCCAAATTCGGTAAGCTTTAGCTTCGTCTGAATAACCTACGAATACACCCTCAATAGAACGAGCCTGAAATTTATCTCTATTGTTTTCTTTGTTGAGTACAAAAACTTTGGATTCAAATATTTGAAGATGCTTCAAGTTAGGAACTCTTTTCATCCATATTTCAAATGGAGTTCTACCAGTAAGACTTCTTGATGGACAACGGTTTCTTAAATAATTGGCAGCACATACGGCTTCTGCCCAGAATGATGGCGGAAGACCAGCTTGTAAAACCATACATCTCGCCATTTCAATTAATGTACGATTCTTTCTTTCACTTACACCATTCTGCTGAGGCGTATATGGTGCAGAGAATCTTCTCTTAATTCCATTTGATCTGAGGTATTCCGTAAATGTATTTGAACAATACTCTTTCCCATTATCAGTTTGTAACGCTTTGATTTTTCGTCCTGTCTGGCTTTCAGCATAACTTTTATAATTCAAGAAAGCATGGAAGACATCACTTCTATTCTTTAGAATATACACCTCACACCAACGAGAATAATCATCGATGAAGGTAACAAAATATTTTCCATGTCCATTAGATTCGGTTCTCATGGGCCCACAAAGATCTGAATGAACTATTTCCAGTGGTTCCTCACTCATCGTAGTCCTTTTGGAGAATGGCTGTGCTGACAGTTTTTCTTTCAAGCAAACAGTACAGGAAGGCAGTTTCTCCTTTGAATTGAGCTTGATACCCATTGCCATCCTTTTATTCACCATTTCTATTATATCACGGGAATTAAGATGACCTAACCGTTCATGCCAGATCTGAATGTCAGGTTTTCTTGTCTCCGAGGATTGAACAACCTGTGCAGAATCTTTTGGTTGTCGAAGATAGTAGAGATCGCCTACTCTATCAGCTATTAATCTGACGTGGCCCCTCTTGTCGCGAACTAACGCGTTGTCATGCCTGAAGACGACTTCACAGTCCTTGTCGGTGATCTTTGCAACTGAAAGAAGATTTGTGCGCAGATCAGGTACAAACAAAGCATTTTCGAGACTTACTGACCTTGATTTGGCTCCAACTTCGGCTTGGAGCGTAACAGTTCCCATGGCTTTGACTGCTGTAGATGCATTGCTCGCCAAATTCAATTTTCCACGATCTGTTGGAGACCATGTGTCAAAAATATCTTCTTCACGGCAAAGATGAGATGTACATCCGCTGTCAAGACACCAACTACGTTGAAGATCAACAACTTCTGTTTTCATGGCCGTTTCAGAACCGTTCGACATCACATAGAATGATTCTCTGACAGCATTTGCTCGTTGTGAATGCTGACTTTTCGAATGACATTCAGCAGCCTTATGCCCAAATTTATGACATTTACTGCATCTGTATGGAAAATTTTTCTTTTTCTTCTCGTTGTTGTCAGCAGATGATTGATATCTGGTATTTGTCACCTTTTGGTGCACATTTTTGACTGCGACCATCGCTCTAGACTCAATTTCTTTAGCTTTTTGTTTTCGTGCCTCAGCTTCTTCGAGAATTTTCACCTTTAATTTCTCAGCTTCAGGTAAAACGTCTTGAATTTCAACAGCACATCGAAAATTTTCATAAGTGTCTGGAAGACTGTATAAAAGCATAATACTTAACAGATCTTTGTGGATCTTTACATTCATTGCTTCAAGCTTGTCAACAGCATCAAAGAATTTATTAATATGCTCTCGTACATCATCTCCATCAATCATTTTCTGAAGTGTTAGTTGTTTCAACAGGCTTGCTTTCCGCGCTGGTCCTGAAGATGCATAAATTGATTCCAGCTTTTTCCAAATTTCATGCGAAGTTTGACAACCACGTATTTGTTTCAGCTCTGAAGGGCTAATGGATAAAATGAGGTCGGCTTTAGCCTTTTTGTCTCCATTTATCCACGCTGTTAGTACCTTCTGCATCTTTTCTTGCTCGGACTCAGTTCCGATTGGATCTGGTGGCCTCAATATTTCGCCACTAACGTATCCCCACGTCTCATTCTTAACTAACAATGCTTCAACTTGCATGCACCATGTATCATAGTTTTCTTTTGATAGCATTTCAAGCCTCGTAGAATTCACTGTGCTCATTTGCGACATCCTTTTTAATAATATATATTTTTTTAAGTATGCAGTTATTTGCCTAGTCCTGGAGGAGTAGAACGAGGAAATACGAAAGTAACTTCGCAGTAATGCAGGATTTATTTATTAAACACAGTGAAAATACAATAACACATCAAAATACACGAAATTGACATTTTTAAATAATTTCAAAAACAAACTTGGTTTTTATTTTATTTCATAGCTTACTTCAACATAAGTAAAGTGCACTTCCGGTACAGACGATTGGAACCATAATGCAAGGTGCAATCAATCTTAAATTCAAAATTTCAACATTATACGTTCAACCAGTTTTAACATTTGCGAGTTACGCACGCGCGTACGAACGCACGCACGCACGAACAAACGTACCGACATCAAGCCAAAAATAGTCAAAATGGATTCAGGGATGCTTAAAACGGATATTGCCATCAAAATTTCGATAGGAGAATTTTGTCAGTTTCACAATACTTACAATCACAAATAAGGATAAGTTAATCTATATTTTTCTGTGAAAATCCACAATTTTTTATTTACCGCCTTTGCCCATGGGCGGTAAGTCAGCATAACCATAGTAATCACAGTTTCCCGGTAAAATCAACATACCACCTTAAATAGAGGGTCGGTAAACACATGAAAACGCCTAATCGTGCAAAAAATGTATTGCGATCGATTCCCAACTTCGATTTTTACCACTTGAGCTTCACTACGTGAGTTTTATCACTTTTTGTGTTGTGTGATTTAGTTTTCTTAGTGTGTCAGTTCTGAAGTGTCTAACATAATATGCCTGGTTTTTTGAATGTTATGATTCGATCGATCTGTTTTCTGATCTGTTTGATCATTTGTCCAATCATTTAATTCAAGATCCTATCTAACCAATTTTTGTTTGAAATTCGTCGAAATGAAATGATATATTTTTCCTTTTGTCCACATCTAAACTTGTCATTTACATATCACAAACCCAGTCACTATCGTATTGTCGTTTCTACCACCATATGATTGCGTTACCTGAAGCTCATGTTGAGACACTTTGCACAACATCAATGATCCCAAATGTTAGCTTGTGCCCTAAGCTTTCCTGCTGTGCTCGAAATTATTGTGAAGAGGTGAAAGTTGATAGTCATGAAGAGAATATTGTTCAACCTTTGTTTTGAAATACTTCATCAATTGCTATGACACTCAAGCCCAACTCTATCCTTGATCATACTTGCGTCAAATTATTAACGCAAATTGACAAAATCGTGCATCGAAGTTGTTCACACGTTGGCATAAAGGCAAAAGGCTTGACGTTCTAATAGTTATGCAATCATGATCATGGGTTTTGTTGTGGCACAAAAATCCTTTTTTCAGTGATAATCAAATAATTCAGAAAACCATGATGTGTTTCCTGATGTATATTGAGCACAATTTATAGATAAGGCCAGATTGAAAATAGCTTTTTTGAACGATTTCTGATTATGAATTCAATAAACAATAGTATCAGGCAATAAATCAGAGAAGTTAATCAAAATCCTTCAACACAAAAATAATTAACCTCCTCGATTTGTTAATGTTGGATAGTATTTAAGAGCTAAATCAGTGGAAAATTTCAATTTGCTGTCAACGTCAAACATTAAAAATGAAGTTATTCATTGTGTTTCTTTTTATTTGCAGTGTTCAAGTATTCGTAGCTTCTGCTAGAGAACCACGGTAATAAATTCATTATACTTTTTAAGGAATAATAATAGTCTAAAAGTTGTTTCAATCCTTGAATCAGCTTAGGCTTAGCTCAATTTTCATTTCAACAATTTTTAGGAGTTTATACTGAGTATTTTTATTAACATCTTGTTTTCAGATATCTTTCAATGGACGATCTTGCCATATATCTTCCAAGGGTCGATAAGGAGAGTCTAGGAAAGATTTTCTACATTATAAATTCTTTAATTGAAAAAACTACTAGGGGGCTCGGTGAAAGACGTACAAGGTACAGTTCTCCTACATTTATACGTGAAGAGGTTCCAAGTGTTCTAAGTTGCAAATCATTTTTATTTTGAAGCGTTTCTTGATTCTTGCAAATGTTTATTTTGTTCTCTGTGTCCAGTGATTTCCGAACATCTGGTTCTTCCGTTCCGTCTGGCGACATAAAAGAATCTATTTGGAGACTATTCAAGATGGCTATGAGAAGAATGATCTGTTCATAAATATTTCTTCTTTTATTTGAACCGGTCAAGTTTCTGGGTCCTGTTTAATGTTTCTTCCCGCTTCTCAATTTTCTTTTAAATAAAAAATTGTTAAAATGTAGAACAAATGAATAAACTGCTTGAAAGAAATGTATTTTTTTTTTAATTGAAGTTATAAATCTATTACATACGGGTCCTTCAAGAGAAGTGGTAGCTTACTAAGGTGAGATC
Source organism: Dromius quadrimaculatus (assembly GCA_963989225.1). Lineage (NCBI taxonomy): Eukaryota > Metazoa > Arthropoda > Insecta > Coleoptera > Carabidae > Dromius > Dromius quadrimaculatus. Next base: position 47,520,959 of record OZ022331.1, on the reverse strand, counting down.
TATTGTGTTACATGATATTTCTTTCTGACTTCATAAAAGAAGGAGGCTCTCAATTCTTCAAGTTTTCTATGTATTTTCAGCGATAATTCCTCTCCGATTCCGAAAATTTTTATTTTGTTAGAAAAAGAGTTCCTCAGGTGTGGTCCTTCATGAATTTGGAGGATAAATTTCATTTCTAAAGGTGGAATGAGGGTAAAATCAATCTGGAAGAACAATTGTATTTCTATGGGTGAAATAATAATTTGATGTGTATGTTGCGTGATATCCTTGCTGTTTTAGAGACAGTTTGGATGACTCTTTTTTCATTTGATAGGTTATACCTCGGTAGTGCTCCAATTCAAATTGTAGGAAAAAATTTCACATTCATGAATAGAATGATGCCTTTCTACTGAATAGGCTATATCTTGAAGTTGATACCATTTGGACATATCAAGGATAAAATTCTATATTGTGCTATATAACAGAGTTTCCTCGAAGAATGTGATCTTCCTCAGAGACCAGTCATGGGTTAAGGATCAATAAATAAAATCCTTATTGGAAAAAATCTGACGGGAACATCACGTGACTTATTTGTACATCATTGTAAATATATATATATATATATATATATATATATATATATATATATATATATATATATATATATATATATATATATATATATATATATATATATATATATATATATTTAAATATTTATATAATACGATGTGATTTTGTGTTCAATAATATATATTGTTGGATATATATATAATCACACACAAAATCTCAACGTTCCACAGTTAATCGTTTTGAATTTACCCAAAAGATTCTGAAAATCTGTCAAGAAAAATGCGTTTTCAGCCAAGTTGGTTGCTGTGGAAACAGTAGGCCATTATTTTTAAACTACAACATTCCTACATACCAATTTCCAAAATTCTACGACTACTAACAGACCTGAATTCACGCGCAAAATTAAAAAAATAAATTCTCACTGAAGGGCACTACCGGTTCAGTCTATTGTTATGAAAATAGTAGGCAATCATTCAGATGCTACAGCAGATTAAAATACCAAATTTCAATATTCTACACCGGATCGTTTCGAATTTATGCGAAAAATTCCAAAAGACTGACAAGTAAAGTGCACTTCCGGCTCGAGTTTTTAGTCTGGCGCATGGTACCATCCTCAGTTCTGCAGAGGATGGTGATTAAGAATCTCTCTAATAAGCATATCGGATAAAATTGGTAGACTTCACATAAATATGACTTAGAGATTTCATACACTCACAAGACTCCTTGTGGCAAAATATGTAGGTATTAGACAAACTAAGAGAACAGTAGAAACATGCCCAGTTCCTCAACCAAGAAGCAAAAAGTGTAGATCAAGATTGACTTATGATCACTAGAAGTTGACAATGAGGCCCTGTGGACACTAGAATTATAAGCCAAACTATAAATAAAGTTACACTACCTTCGATCTCACTATAATTATATATTTTTACCAAAAATACACGATGTCTCAATTGAAAAATCTGACGTGAACATCACGTGACTTACATCATTGATCATATATATCATTGGATATATATAATCAAACACAAAATCTCATCGTTCCACAGTTTATTGTTTTAAATTTACCTAAAAGATTCTAGGAATCTGTCAAGTGAAATGCGCTTTTAGCCAAGCCGGTTGCTATAGAAACAGTAGGCCATTATTCTTATACTACAACAGTCCTCAATACTGATTTCCAGATGTCTACGATTACCAATAAATCTGAATTTATGCGCAAAATTAAAAAAATGAATTCCGTCTGAAGTGCATTTTACTTGAAAATTTTTTCTAATTTCCCGCATAAATTCAAAATGATCAGCCATAGGATACTGGAATTTAGCATTTGAAATTGCTGTAGCATCTCAATGGTCATCTTTTATTTATACCAGTCTTGAATACAAAATTTCAACATTATACGTTCAACCAGTTTTGAGATTTGCAAGTTACGCACGCATCACGAACGCACGCACGCACGAACATACGTACCAACATCAAGCCAAAAATAGTCAAAATGGATTCAGGGATGCTCAAAACGGATATTTCCATCAAAATCTCGATAGCTGAATTTTGTCGGTTTCACAATACTTGTTACTTTGTACAAGTGAGTAATAATGAACGATTCCAACATACACTCCCAAATAATGAGATATAAATATTCCTGAATCTCCCATAAATTTGGAAACCTTGGGGTCATTTCTAATGTGGATAGTAATAGGGATGGTGCACCTTTCTCATATATACATGACAGATGTGAACATACAAGAGATGCACTATCTCTACTATCTACATTGGAGCTGACTACAAGTGTCGAAAGCTATAGGAAATTCAAGAATATTTATTGCCCACTTCTTGATGGTGCATGTAGGAGTCAGTTTTTTCTCCAAATTCAATTATTTACATGTTGAATACATACAATTGATTTGATTGCCTTACCAAATATCTGTGAAACAGTCTTCAACACTAGAGAATAAATTATTGTTCTATAAGATCATGATTATCCCTGTTTGGGCCTACGGTCTTCAACTGTAGATCTGTGCATAGAAATTCGACACCAGTATTATACAAAGATTTCGAAAAAAAACAATAAGATAATCACACTTAACGCAGTGACTCGAGCACCAAATACGTAATGAAAGGATTGAGAAATACGTTTCAAGCAACATTGATAACCAATAAGCACTCAATCTCCTAAGCAATAAAGCAATGCAGATGACCCCCGAAAACTGGATATAGATCACTTTTATCTCAATATTGTATCATAATATTCGAATAACCCTTCCAAAGGCACCATTTCCCATTCCAGAATTTCTATGGACAAGATGTCCACGATTTTTTTCATACGTACGTACTTTGAGTCTAGAAACTATTGACTGCAGAATACCTTCACTGGAAATTGTGTAGAATCTCTTGCAGTACAATACCAATAATAATTCACTTCAAAGAAAGAATAAGTGAAGACAAGATATTCTGCCAGAATTGTTTCGTACTCAAAGAAATGTCGTAAGAAGCTTCTTCAGGTTACTTCCTAAATACTTAAAATATTGTTCTAGTCATAAAGACGTACAAATATACCATGAGAATGAAGTCAGAATAGTATTTCAGATAAGATACAACATCAAGTTCAAATTCTGAATTTCAACCTCCTACGGTTGATCATTCTGGATTTATTAGAAAAATTTGAAATTTTTTTCAGGTAAAGTGCACTTCCGGTACAGACGATTGGAATCATAATGCGAGGTGCACAACTAGACCTTATACCAGTCTTAAATACAAAATTTCAACATCATACGTTCAACCAGTTTTAAGATTCGCGAGTCACACACGAACATACGTACCGACATCAAACCAAAAATAGTCAAAATGGATTCAGGGATGCTCAAAACGGATATTTCCATCAAAATTTCGATAGATGAATTTTGTCGATTTCACTATACTTACTTGTTACTTTGTACAAGTAAGTAATAAGTGGGCTCAGTGCCTTGAATGCCAATATAATGGTATTTTTTATTTCTCGGTGGATCTCAAATTCCTTTTCGTGGTTCCCTATTTACAACTAGTCCCTAATTTTTTCACTAGCCAACGCAGACCTGCAAGAAGTCTAAATACATAAGTGTCACAGCTTAACTTGGTATCTGTCGAAACTTACCCTGGTATTAGGAGAGCTGCGATACGATAAGTAGTTTCTGTTCTTGTAGATTTTCTGAGACATCCTGATACTCTCAATAATTCTGATTATTGTTACTTAGACAGTATGGATTAGGCTGCATTAACCCAAATAGTCCATAGATGTAGAATGTTTCTTAACTGAGATATGTTTGTTGAAGTAAAAATTGTCACAATCCTCCTTGGTCTCCCCTATGCAATTATAACTTTCAAATAATGGGAATGATTCTAGTCATATTCATGATCGCGTGACAGTCCTTTTATGGATTGATATTGATCATTTGTCTCTTCCACAGTTCCAAAAAACTTCAGCATGAATTAAAAATTTAGTAGGTTAAGTAGAATTGAGACAATTTTCCGAAAAATTTCCAATTATCATTTATTATACCATAAGTAGTTGAAGTATTATCGATTATTTTTGTGGTGCTATCACGAATGTTTATTGTGCTTGCGTTTGAATATCACGAGCGTGCAGCACGAATGGTATTCACAAGCACAATAAACATGAGTGGTTTCACCACAAAAATAGTCTACAATACTTAAACTACAAATGGTATATAGAGTACTATTCCAGGAGTCAAACTATTTTTTAATATAGTTTTCTATGAATCAAGTAACAAGTCACGTGATTTTCATAGGAACGAATAAACAGACTTCTATCAAATTGAAAAATTAGAGTTTCTTGCATTTTCTTTCACGAATAATAGAGAAATAAATTGCATTCTGATATGGAAACTAGTTCAAAAAGGTCTGGTGATAAATCAGAAGATGAAATTGATGAAGATATTCAGAAAAATATACGAAGAAAGCACGAGATTACAAATTGAAGGCATCCACATCTTTGAGTAATATACTCACTTTAATCACTAGTGTAATACCTAATGGTATTTCTACACGTCCAAATACCCACTGATATGCACCGTTTCTATGGCGATTCAGCATTGTTAACATTGTTATAAATAGTACGAATGGAATAGTCAATCTTATTTATTCGAATGAACAATAATATCAGTCAAAAAATCACAAAAACTAAAGTCAAAAACTTTTGATATGGAAATAATTGGCTCAGATACAATTGAAGAATGATTTAATGATTATTTCTGCCTCATTCATTAGTTAATGTTGGATAGTATTTAAGGACTGAATTAGTGAATGATTCAATTTTGTGTTCAACTCCAAACATCGAAGATGAAGCTATTCATTGCATTGCTTTTCATCTGCAGTGTCCAAGTTTTCGTAGTTTCTGCTCTTGAATTACCGTAATGTATTTACTATATTATTCAATAAATAATAACAGTCTGAAAAGCGGTATTCCAATCCTTGGTTTAGTTGGACTGGAGCTTGATTTTTATAGTGATTGGGCTACCCTTAAGACACTGCTGTCTCGTAACGGTCTGCTTTTTATGCTGACTTCCAATTTCTTGTTCCAAAGAGCGAAATATCTGAAGTTAACATTTATTTTGCTCAAAAACTTCTCTCGGGATGCATGGAATGCAGGAAGACGCACAAATTCTGATTTTGATCACAACGTTGTTCCATCAAATTTCATCTATGTTGCTTTGTGAATATTTTTAATTTATTTGGATAATTCAAAATGCGTTCTGTTTTCAGGAGACTTGATGCTGAGGATCTTACCAAACATTTTCCTGCAGCCAATCCGAATGTTATTGAAATGATTGTGCCTGTTGCAAATTCTATATTCGAAAAAATTGAAGGGTACTTTGGAGCACGAGAGCACTATGGGTATAGTTCTCTTATATTCATTTTATGAACTGATTTCTTCGAATCTATGGTTCTCAAACAATGGATAGCAAGTTATTTGTCCTAAAATAGTAGAAAGTATGTTTCAGGCGAACCTTAGTCATCAATGCATTGATCAAATATTGTTATTTTATTACTAAAATTCAAAAACATGTCTTAAAATTCAGATTCAATCCGCAGGTATCGAAATATGGGAGTTTTCAGTTGGTTGCTTTCAGTAGTTGTATGCTACACGTGAACAAACAGATATTATAACTCTTTATTTAGTGAAATTTTATGCTCAAGTTTACAGACCAGTTGCACACTATGAAAAAAACTGGCTTTGATCACCTAAAACATTAATCGACGAACTCAAAAATAATAAAATTGCCAGAAGCATATATGGAGAAATTCTCTCCAATCATTTTCTTTCTGGAATTAATCCTTAATCTTTGCAAATGTTTATGTTTTACTCTATTTTCAGGAAGGGTAGTATGAGACGTTATTCTGCAAGATCCGGTTTTCCTGATTTAGTTTCAAATATTTTAAGGGTGATCGAAAAGATACTCAGAATATTCGTCTAATCAGAACATCCTCTTTTATTTGGAATGGTCAACATTTGGAGTTCTCTTCATGCTTATTTACAATTTTAATCCCTTTTCAACATTCCTGTAGTGTGAATTTTATTTAAAATGAAATATTAAACTGTAGAGCTGATAAATAAAATGTGTGATGTATATACGTTTTTCTGTTATTGGAGTAATAAATATGAAAAATTTGAGGGTTCTAAGGGCCGTTTTACACTAAATAAATGTTGCATTTCACTTAGCATTTTGATTCTCCATTTTGATGCAAAAAAAACATTGTCGTACACAAAATACTTTGACAAATAAATTATTTATAGCCTTTCAAGAATTATTGGGAAACAAGCTTGTTTTAAATGGAATATTTTGCTTATTTATAGAGTAATTAGGTAAGAGATCAAGTTTATCTATTTCCCTTTGAATTGCGCAAAAGAACGAGTGTCTGCGACGATCCGGCGCGAAGCTACAAACTAAACAAAAAAATTACATCATGCGCTTTTTTGATCATAACTCGACTAGTTCTGCACGAAAATTGATGAACTTCAAAGTTTTCGCTTGAATAATATGCAAATAAATGTGTCGTCGAGCCAAATCCATCCCTTGGCACTCGCCAAAGCAAAAAAAAACAGCAATTTTGAAGAAAAATCAGCAGAGGTATAATTATTAAGCGCAGAATGTGATTTTATTTGTTTAGTTCATAACTTTCCGCCAAATCATCGCAGACAATTTATTTTTTGCACAACTTGAAGGAAAATAAATGAGCTTGACTTTCTGGAACATGAATGAATTCCACGATTTTTTTGCATCATGTATAAGTTGTTATAGTTTGACCTTTTTTGACATGAAGAACATCTTCTTTCTCAGGGGTGTGGTGGAAGTACTTTTTACTTGACGTCGGATCGTCTGGAAAAGAAGACCTAACACTTTCTAGAAATTGAAGATTCATCTATTTTAGATTAAAATCATCTAAGTTATGGCGGTTTGAAAAATTGTTATATTCAGCGCATTTTCAAGTAGTGGGCTTTTTTTTGCCGAGTGTATGTACAATGATTTTTGTTTCATTGCTGTGTGGGCTTTGATCATAGAATTTTCCAATAAGTCATTCGATATTTATCATTATTTCTGAATTGACTACAATATTCCGTATAGTTTTCCAAAATTAATCTAATTGCATGATCAAACCAAATCACGAGTACAATATTATAGAAATAATTGCAAGCATATTTGATTTGGAAATATGTGATTGTATTACCTTTATTATGAAGCACAAAAGAAAATTATCAATTTAACGGCCTCAAGATGCTGTGAAAGTAGAAGAAATAAGTTTTAATCATTACATCGGTTGGACTAAATCAGCTTACAGACTATTTTGTTCAACAATAAATATTCAAGATGAGAGCAGTTGTTGTATTCTTGCTGATTTGTAGTTCACAGATACTTCTGCCATCCACTCAAAGCTAGTAAATACTCCAAGTTTTATCTTTGGGATCATTGTGTGCTGCTTTTTCAATTGGAACATCGTGTATTTTTTAATAAAAATATATAAATATAGTGAAATCGAAGTTAGTGTTACTTTACTTATAGTTTGGCTTACAATTCCAATGTCCACAGTCCACACGTAATCAGGAGATGAAAATAGAGGTTTAAATTGGGTAATTGTCAACTCCTGGTGATTATAAATCAATCTTGATCCACTCTTTTTGCTTCTTGGTTGAGCAACTGCCAAAGTCGTTGCTAGGGGCTGACCGCAAACCACAAGAGGGTGCAATCGCAGCCCTGAACTCTGCATATTGAGAATTTACCAAAATTTGAAACACAAGTTACACGAAATCCCCACTGAGGACTTGAGAAAATCTGCAACTGATCTCGCATTGAAATTCAATGATGATTCAAATGCCAAAGAATAATGTCTAGATATTGAGATCTACAAGCCCCAAATAAAATCATTATTGCCTGATTTAAGAAATGCAGATAACATTACATGCACTTCTTAATTGCCATGATTTCTGCTAGCTGTGAAAGATCTTTCAGCAAATAATAAATAGTTATTTGAGTATTAAGGTCAGTAAGTACAGTTCACCGATTGAGAATACTAGTTTGGAGGCCGAATCTTGGCGAGGTTCCCAAATATTATGCGAAATCGGTACTGTACTTATTGACCGTGATGCTCATAAATTTTTTTGTATGATTGGAAGATCAACCCAAGATATGGATCCGAATTTTCTTTCTCAAATTGAGCTATTTCTGGTCATTGTTCATTTACTGTCAGCTATCAAGTTTGACATTTCATTGTGAATATTCAATTACAAATAAAGATGAATAAATGAATATTTTTCTGTGGAAATCCATAATTTCTTAACTGCCTTTGCCCATGAGCGGTTAGTCAGCACAAACATAGTAAACACAGTTTACACGGTCAAATCAATATACTATCTCAAATAGAGGGCCAGTAAACACATGAAAACGCCCAATCGTGCAAAAAAAATTTGCTATCACAGATTGGTTAGGAACGTTTGAATAAAATCAATATACTATCAATTGAGTATGATATTGCAGAAAGTATTGATGTAGACCAAACAATTGACAAATTGGCCACAGAAAAAGCCAGGAAAGTGAATTTTTAGAATATTCTCCCATTTCAGTGATTTCATATGTACTCAATGCCTGAATATACGAGTACGAGTATACTCGTAGCTCACATTGCTCTACAAAGTAATTGTTCTGCTTCTTTTCTCACAAGATAAATGAAACCAATTTTATATCTAATGTTTAAATGTACAACTCAAATTACACTTTGAAGTTATAGCATGTTTCATTTTTCTATTGTTGTCTTAGTTTGTCCAATACCTATATATTTTTTCACGCCGACAAGGAGTCTTGTGAGTGTATAAAGTTTAATGTCATATTTATGTAACGAAAAAAGAATAGAGCCAGATTGAATCTAGAACCAGGAGTTGAAAATTAGCCAATTTAGACCTGTATCTCCATCTCCTGAAGATATAAGTGAGGCTGCGTTAACTTTGACCCCGTTCCTAGGAGTTGATAATAATTATGTAGCTCATTATTATTATTATGCTTCGAAAATCTGCTTTATAGCCCTGTGGGTGTCGTGATTGAATTGATTTTAGTTCACATTTTTCATCAGTTTCGTCCAATCTGTTCTGTTCTCTGCTTTTCTTTTTGCATTTTGACAGCTGATACTGTTTTTCCTCAAAATCTCTCTTACATTGTCCTCCCATGTTCTCCTAGGACTTTCTGTCTTTTTCTTCTTTGTGATCTTTACGTTCCATACTTGTTCAGTTTGTTGCTCTTCTGGCTTTCTTATTAAGTGGTCGTACCATGCTACTTGCTTATTGTGTATAGTGTTATGTATGTTTTCTATTACCAGGTTAATCTTCATTTGATCATTCCTAATTTTATCTATTCTTGTCACTCTTGCTACTTATCTTGAGTATCTTATTCCCACTACATTGATTTTATTTTTGTCTCTTTGATTTAATGTCCACATCTCATTCTCATATATCAGAAATGGTCTATTATTTATTTTATAGACATTCATTTTTGTATTTTTCCTGTTTGTCATTTATTATTGTTCTGTTCATAACATGTGAGTTTCTATTGCCTACTCATATTCTTCTTTTAATTTTTTGATGCATGTTTTATTTGTTTGTTGATTGTTATTTCTAGATATGTGAATGTATTCACTTGTTCCATTTCCTTTCTGTTTATTTCTATGTTAGTTATTGTATCCTCTCTTACTATCATCATTTTTTTTTTTGTTTTGTCTTCATTTATGAACATATAATGCTCCTTTAGTTCATCGTTCCATATATTTATATTGTGTTGCATGTCTTTCTCGTTCTGAGCTGAAATTGCTATAGATTATCTGCCAGAGCACACTCACCTATTGTTGTTATTGTCAGCCGATGATAACCAATATCCATTTCTCTTGTTTTATTCTTCATTTTCTTGATAATACTATCCAAGAGTATCATGAATAGCAGCGAACTTGATGCACCTCCTTGACTTAGACCTTAATGACTTGTGGAAATTTTTTCTGATGTCTCATTTCAGGCCCTTATATGTAATTTGATGTATTTTTGTACTGTCTATTGCTTCTGTTAGTTTTTCGTTATCCATTCTTTCTTTTAATATTTTCCAAGTATGCTTTCGTGATACTCTGTCGAATGCTTTTTCTAGATCAACAAATGTTATATGTATATAATTTGCTCTTTGCTCATAGTTTTTTCTATAAGCTTTTCGATTGAGTATATTTGTTCTTGCGTAGGGTGTCCTCTCCTGAACCCGATTTATGCTCTTTCCATTGTTCAATCCACTCCTTGTTTAAGCTTGTTTTCTATTATAGATTCATATATCTTAGCTGTAGTACCAGTGATATCTCTCTGTAATAGGTACAATTTCTATTGTCTCTTTTTATGGATGGAAAATATTACCGCCTTTTCCCAGTTTTTAGGAATTTTCCATATACTATCTAGCATCTCAAACAGCATTTATTCTCCTTCTTCACTCATATATTTAAGTTGTTCTAGTCGTATTATATCATGCCCTGGCGCCTTGGCGTTTCTCAGTTTCTCAAGTATCATCTTAATAACTATGAAGAGTACAAGAAATGTCGGACAGAAGTCAAGAAATTGGTGAAAGAGGCGAAAAACAATGAATGGGTAAAGTTCGGATATAGATTATGGAATGCTGAAATGAAAAATTACTCTACGGATTTTGGAGAGAATGCGAATTGGAAAGGAACAGATACTCAAAAACATTAAGGACAGAACAGGTGGAATACCAAATAATGAGGAAGAAATTATAAGCAGATGGCGAGAATACTTCATAGAACTATTAGAGCAAGGCGATAAGACCAGCAACGGAATTTGAATAACAGACAGCACAATAAATAAAATACAAGAAGAGGAGAATATATTTACTGAGCGAGAAATGCTATAGGCAATGAAGAAACTGAAAATAGGAAGGGCACCAGGGCATGATGACATAACGACAATGATGATAGATAACATTGGTCAGACCGGACAACAATGTCTACTAAAAATATTCAACATAGTAGAACAAGTTGCACCAAGTGACTGAGAAAAAGTTGGGATCGCCCCTATTTTCAAGAAAGGAGGCAACAAGGACTGCAAGAACTATAGAGGTATTACACTCTTAAGCTTCCCAGGAAAATTGTATGCACGAATACTGGAAAGCAGAATCCGAAAACAAATAGAAATAACGTTTGAAGAAAACCAAAGCGGACTTAGATCCCAAAGAGGAGAACAATACCATATTTTTGCATCAAGACAACTCATAGAAAAAGTCAGACTTACAAAGAAAGAATTACATCTGTGTTTTATCGATCTCGAGAAAGCATTCGACAAGATAGTAAGAATGAAAGTGTAAGAACTGCTAGAACTAAGATAAGTGAACAAACATACTATTGAAAGTGAGAAGAGATTATACGAACAAAATAAAAATAATGTCAGAGTTAGGGATAATGATCATCATTTACAACAAAAACAGGTTCAAGACATGGATGTATACTGACCCCACTTCTGATCACTTTTTACGTATTAAACACAAACTAAAAACATTAAATGTGAGATATAGAAAAATGACAATGATAAAAGTAGCCGAACTATGCTATGCGGACGACATGATAATTATCGCAGAAAATGAAGAAAATCTACAGCACAACATAGATGTATGGAATGAAGAACTAGAAGAATGGAATATGATCATCAACAAAGAAAGAACTGAAACAATGATTGTCAATGGAGACAGGAGACAGATAAAATAATGATAGAGAACAGGTCGAAACATTCAAATACCTGGGAGTAACAATCAAAGAAACAGTCAGGAACAAGAGATGGCAGGAAGAGTTAACAAAGGAGAAAAACTGTTCAATGCAATAAAGAAAAACTTCCTCAACAAAAAAGAAATCCTCAAGGAAACTAAAACAGAGGTGTTGAAAAAAAGTGGCAATTCCAGTTTTAACATATGAATGCGAGTTTCGGACAACGACGGAAAGACACAAAAGTAAAATAAGAAGTATCGAAATGAGATTCCTCTAAAAGATAGAAGGAAAATCTAAATTGGTCAGAATGAGTTGCGAACAAAGTCAGTTGAGAATATAATAGAAGAAGGTCAGCTTAGATAGGGAGGACATGTTCAAAGAATAGGAGAAGAAAGACTCGCGGAACAGATCTACGAAGCTAAATCAGCGCAGAAAAAAGGAAAGATAGGCTGAATAAAACTTGGGACACAGAAGTACACAAGGCGATGAATCGTAAAGAAATAGAAATGAATGCAAGTAGGTCTTTGATAAAAGATGAAGCAGCATGGAAGAAAGCCCCAATGAAATAACGCCTTACACCGCAAGGTAGAAAGGCAAGCGGATTAAGTAAGTGGGTGAATTTGAATATCCTCATCTGTTATGTCACATGTCTCTTCCTCATCAGTGCTTCTTTCTTGCTGGTTTTCTTCTTCTCCATTTTTATTCATAGTTTGTCTTTTTTCAAGCCAATCTGTGACGTATTTTTTCATCTCTTCATAATTCCTTCATTTTCTTTCAATATATTTTCATGTTCATCTCAGAGTTGTTTTAGTACTCTTTGGTTTTCCTTTATGGAGAAGTTCTTTATTCTCTTTGCAGTTATCTTTCCGTACTCCTCCCAAGCTCTTGCTTTTGAGTTTCCAATAACTTATTACATTTTTCTTTTTGCGTTCTATACTTTTCAAAATCTTTTTCCCTCTTTGTTTTTGGGATTTCCTTTTATTTTTGCTTCCCATTTTCAACTTCTACTTTGACTTCTTCGTTCCACCAATGGGTTTGTTTGTTGTTTTTTGTGTTTATATACACTCCACGAGCTTGATTAGTTGTCTTCTTCATTATATGCTTTAAAGTTTTTAATATATTTTCTATATCGTTCATGTCTTGTTTTAGTGTATTATTCACTAGATCTCTAACATTTTCCTGAAATATTATCCCCCCTTTCATGTCTTTTAATCTATATACTCTTAACTTTCAAATTTTAATAAAAATTTTGAATTCATCTTGTCCTGTTTCAAGTTTTGTTTTCCCTTCATTTCTTGCTATTACTAGGTCTAGGTCGTTACTCTCTCATCATTGACATTTTACTTTTGGGTGTTATTAGCTATGAAATGAACTATAAGTGACTTTTCATTCCTGCTTGTCACTTCTCGGGTGTATTTATGTATTTTATTATGTTTGAATGAAGTGTTTGGAGTTATGAGTACATTTATTATTTGGAAGTTTATAAATCTGTATCCATTATTATTTTTGCACGGTTCTCCATGTGTTTCCATTACTTCTTCCAGTCGATAATGGTTTTAAAGCTGAAAATGGACTCTTGCGTACGTCATATTCTAAAACCAAGACTTTCATAATTGAATCAGGATTCGACTTTCAATTTTATTTCATACTTGTTTTTGGCTTCTGTGTTGTCAGCTTTCATTATTGTATTTCTCTCTTATAGCTGATACTGAGCATGGTTAAATATCAAAATAGTGCAGAAAATAGATCTTTGTGGTCGAAAATTTATCAGGAATATGACCCAATACGTCAATAATAAGTAGTTATCCAAGAAAACATATTGTCAGTTTTTTTTTGTTGTTTTCAGTGGAAGAAGGCAGTTTGTTACTCCAAAGCCTCTCATGGCTAGGGTACCAGAATTAATTGAAGTAGCTGTGTTGTTTTCTCGGTATTTTGCGCATAAGCTGAATATATCTCTCCCAGCACGGTATGTTTATTTATTGTTTAAAACAAACTAGCTATGGAGTTCAATTCTTGTTCGATAACAGCAAATAGAAAGTTCTTATGTGCAATGATTTTATATTCCAGCTACCCGAATTACAAAGGAGATGATGATTTCGAGAGCATAATGGAGGACATAAAGGCTAAGTGAGATATATGTATCATAATAAGCCCTGTCAAGTTAGCCCTCCCTTTCAAAATCTATAGAAAAATCAATATGGTGTTCGGATGCGCTCTTGATGCGCTCTTATGCGCCACAAATATTTTTTTTGCGATTGTCATATTGAGCAGTAATTACGTCGATAAGTTGGGAGGGGCCAACTTGACGCTGGCCCCACATTTCGAAAAATATTGTAATATTCATTATTATTTCAATAGTATTTCATATGCGCTCTTATGCGCTGCTAAAATATAATTTTGCGCTTGAATGCAATTTGTTCAATTAATATCCAAAGTTGGAGCGGTCAACTTGACGATAAACTTTTTTTTTAAGTATTCAATATTTTTTTATTGCAATTAAATCTGAACTCGATGCGCTCTTAGGCGCCCCAAATATTTTGTATACGCTAGTCATACTGAACACTAATTACATTAACAAGTAAGGGGAGGCCAGCTTGACGGTAGTCCCCACTTTTGGAAATATCATAATTTTTATTATTATCGCAATAGAACTCCTCATGCGCTCTTATGCCCTGCTGAAATAAATTTTGCGCTCGCATGCAATCTGTTTGATTAATAATCAAAGTTGGTGAGGTCAACATGACAAAAATTTCGTCTCCACTATTCCATATGTTTTATATTGCAATCAAATTTAAATTCAATGTGCTCTTATGCGCCACAAATATTTTTCATGTGCTACTCTGCTTTAGCGAAAATCAACTAATAATTTTTGGTGCGGGAAATTTAAATCCGTTTCACTACTCTCAGTACTACCAGCTGAAATTCGATGAGAATATTTTATATAATTACTCCAAACAACTTGAATATCGATATTGAATTTACAAGTTGCCCCATATCACAATAAATATGACTTAATATTAATTGTCTAATTCGGTGCTTATTTCACAAATTTCAAAATGATTCAATTCAAACGTGTAGTGTCAAATGAGGCATTATATCAATGTTGATTGGTTGAAAATAATATATGTATAGAATAATGATTCAAATTTCAATTCATACTCGTACATTTAGTCTCTATTCTTTATCAAATGAACATTTTGTCTCGTGCTTAAAAAATATGTATTTATTTCTACGTATATAGTTTCAATAAACTTTACATATAGATATAATATAGTCCGTGAGACAGCGCATAAATTTTTTGTTGATTACCGCTCACTTGAAACTTTGTGAGTGGCTTCATTGTGATGAGTCCGACAACTTTTTCATTTGGCAAAATTCTAGATTTGGGGGCGTTTACCCGCGAGGGCTTATTAATTGAAAGAATATTACCGTAATACTGATCTTTACACTAATCGAGAGATTTTTTGATAATAAAATGAAGGAAAAATATTGTCCGACATGAATATTGAGGCTACCGGTGAGTCCGACTTGTCATGAGTACCAACATACTTACAATTAGTACCAACATACTTATGACAAGTGCGGCTTGTCGGTTTCACCGGTAGCCTCAATATTCATGTCGGAAAATATTTTTCCTTGATTTTATTATCAAAAAATCTTTCGATTAGTGTACAGATCAGCATTACGGCAATATTCTTTCAATTAATTAGCCCTCGCTGAAAAACGCCCCCAAATCTAGAATTTTGCTAGATGAAAAAGTTGTCGGACTCATCACAATGAAGCCACTCACAAAGTTTCGAATGAGCGGTAATCAACAAAAAATTTAGGCGCTGTCTCACGGACTAATACGTCTCGTGTTCAAAAGTAAATACTCATTTCTATATATGAATCAAAAAAATTACAGAATCAGATATAATAGGTATTACACATAAGTATATAGGGAATACAATATTATAATAGTTATTTCTCTACCTAGGATTTGAGACCGAAGCGCAAGTCGAGGATTAAGCAATTCTCAGAACGCTAAACACATTTGGCAACCGGGGTCTACACATGTTTTTTGCGCAAAATATTTTTGAAGGGACGTATTTACGAAGCCATGATATTTGTTTTAAATGACCTCTACAGTAGAATATATGGTTAAAGTGAGTGACGGTCAGAATCCCGACAGGTTAAAATTCCGACAGTCAAAATATCAACAGATTACAAGAACTGGAAAACAATTGGTGAAAGTGATATCTGAAAAAGTTTTCAACCTCGGTTAGGTTCTTGAAAAGGTCAGGTGAAGTTGAAATGAAGATAGTAGAGTAAGGTTTCACAAGGAGAATCGTAGGTTCAGCTATTTGAATAGGTAAGTTTCTTTCGTTTCAGATCCGGTGGACATTTTCCACATAGATAATTCAGAATTATTAGTCGGGCATTCGAGATTCGGACTAGGCGGGATTTTAATGTTCGGGATATTGACCCTAATCCGGTTAAAGTGTATCGGCTACCTCGCGAAGCACACAAAATTTATCTCAAGCAACTTAGTTTATGTAATGTAAATTAATAAATGTACAGTTACTGATTTTGATGCAGAACAAGGTTTAGCACATTTTGCAAGATCATCAAATTCTTGCCACAAATCGGTTATCAAAATTATATATGAAGAAATAAATATATATTTTTGAAGCACGAGACAAAATGTTCATTTGATAGAGAATAGAGTCTAAATGTACGAGTATAAATTGAAATTTAAATCATTATTCCATACATATATTATTTTCAACCAATCAACATTGGTATAATGATAAGGGAATAAAAAAACCCAAGTATGACAGATTTCAGAAATTGGTGGGGACTTTTTTCTTAAAAAAAACCCATAAAATTCTTAATCACACTGATCTTAAGTTTTAATTAGACTTCCGGTCTCGATCACTGGATGATCATCCTCACACTTCCGGTGAAACAAATAAGATTACAGGAACTTCACAAAAGAAAACGGCGTCAAGTAGCCCGCTAGTGTCATGTTAGGTGAAAAAATTGTGGAAAACAGCGGTAATAAAGCAATAAAAAAATATAAGAAGATATAAAAAAATTTATCCCAACCCGTTCACCAAGATCCAAACTACTATTGGTATAATGCCTCATTTGACACTAAACGTTTGAACTGAATCATTATGAAATTTGTGAAATAAGCACCAAATTGAACGAACAATATTCAGTCATATTGCTTGTGATATGAAGCAGCTTGCATATTTAATATCAATATTTGAGCTGTTTGGAGTAATCATATGAAATATTTTGAATCTGTAATCTGTAATTTTTTGATTTTATATTTAGAAATGAGTACTTACTTTTGAACACGAGACGTATTATATCTATATGTAAAGTTTATTAAAACTATATACGTAGAAATAAATACATATTTTTTAAGCACGAGACAAAATGTTCATGTGATAAAGAATAGAGACGAAATGTACGAGTACGAATTGAAACTTAAATCATTATTCCATACATATATTATTTTCAACCAATCATCATTGATATAATGCCTCATTTGACACTACACGTTTGAATTGAATCATTTTGAAATTTGTGAAATAAGCACCGAGTTAGACAATTAATATTAAGTCATATTTATTGTGATATAGAGCAACTTGTATATTCAATATCGATATTTAAGTTGTTTGAAGTAATTATATAAAATATTCTCATCAAATTTCCGCTGGTAGTCCTGAGAGTAGTGAAACGCATTTTAATTTCCCACACCAAAAATTATTAGTTGATTTTCGCTAAAGCAGAGTAGCACATGAAAAATATTCGTGGCGCATAAGAGCACAATGAATTTAAATTTGATTGCAATCTAAAACATATGGAATAGTGGAGACGAAATTTTTGTCTTGTTGACCTCTCCAACTTTGATTATTAATCAAACAGATTGCATGCGAGCGCAAAATTTTATATTAGCAAAGCATGAGAGCGCATAGGGAGTTATATTGTGATAATAAAAATTATGATATTTCCAAAAGTGGAGGCTACCGTCAAGCTAACTCCCTCTAACTTGTTAATGTAATTACTGTCCAGTATGACTAGCGCATACAAAATATTCGAGTCGCCTAAGAGCGCATCGAGTTCAGATTTAATTGCAATAATAAAATATTGAATATTCAAAAAAAAAGTTCATCGTCAAGTTGGCCGCTCCAACTTTGGATATTAATTGAACAAATTGCATTCAAGCGCAAAATTATATTTTAGTAGCGCATATGAGCGCATATGGAGTACTATTGAGATGATAATGAACAATACAATATTTTCCGAAATGTGGGGCCAGCGTCAAGTTATTGTCGTAATTACTGCTTAATATGACAAGCGCAAGAAAAAATATTTGTGGCGCATAAGAGCGCATCAAGAGCGCACCCGAACATCATATTGATTTTTCTGTAAATTTTGGAAGGGGGGGGGGGGGGGCAACTTGACAGAGCCATCATAATATCCGATTTGTTTTATGTTTCACAGCTTGCAAACTTTTAGTATTGATACTATCAAACCCCAAATAGTTGACGGTAACATGATTGTATAAGGATAAAATAATAAGCTCAAAAATATTCATTAATATTCGTATACATTTTTTCTAAGGAATCCGTGCCTGATCAAATCAGAGACATTTTCGCAGGCTTATCAAAACGCCTCTGTCCAATCGGGTAAGTTCAGCATTCCATCACCAAATCCAAAGCCTCTTGATTCTTATTTTTGGGGTCATTTAAAGTCATCAGTTTATGATCACCAAGATGCGCCGCAAAGTATTAAAGAACTGCAACAGCGTATTGAATATAGCGCAGAAATAATAAAAGAACACAATTATCTCCGTGAAGCTTGTACCGTTAACCTTATTCAACGTGCCGCATTGTGTGTTGCTGTGAACGGCGACAATTTTAAGCAATTTTTATAATTAAATAATCTTTCAATTCTTTCCTGTAGATTTATGTGATATCTTATATAGTACAAATTTTATTTGATCTGAAGTTGATTGAAGTATTCTTATTGAATTAATTTAATTGCTTTACTGATAGTAAATTACGCATGTGAATATTGTGGAACATAATTTTTCATTTATTTTGTGTAGGAGTACTTATGACAACCAGCGGTACCCAAAATGCTATATTTTTGCAAACTACTGCTGTTTCTACGAATTTCAGCAAAATTCTTTTTGATGCATGATCAGTACGTCTATTACTATATTCTATCAAATTTTGTTACAAAGATTCAGTTACACCCTGTGTATTCAAATGCAGTAAAACGCATATTATAGCAGATTTTCCAATTATTCTGCTCTTGTCCCATTGCATATGGAACAAGATTTCAAAGCATTTTCAACTATCATTTACGCTCTTGCTCCCATTTCGGAAAGAGTGCAGAGTAGTTCAAACCATTTTCTATCAAAATGAAAATTTATTAGCAAAATTAGGGTCTTAGTTATAATTAATCAAATAATAATAGCTGTGCAAAGCGTATATCGGCAGAATTTAGAATTCACATAGAAAACTCAAAATACACTGGTTTAAATTCTAACTCCACAAAAACCAGTCTGCGCTTACCCCACTTCACTGGTGTTGAGAAGGATATACGTTCTGAACGTGGATGAATGTGAAATGGTCACAAATTGCAATTATTTATTATATTCACACCCTTGTTAATTGAATCTAAAAGATAATTTTATTTATTTTTAATGCAGTAACAGCCAATGGTATAAACGATTGATCGATAAGGACCACTCCAATCAGGCCTAGAAGACTTCGATCCAATTGGACATATTGGAAACAATTTTTAATGTGATCGAAAAAGAATTCAGTAAATCAGTTTGCTTTTTGCATATACTTTAATTTCTCCTTTCTTTCCGCAATCAACGTTTCGCCTTTCACAAAGTGAATGGATGATACAAGATAAATAATTTAAACAAGAAAAAAACAAAGCAGCAAGAAGAATGGAACAACAAACACGTATAAAGCTTGCAAACATTATAACGAACACATTCAGAAATACAATTTTTCCCAAATAATAATTCGCCATCATAAAATCGGAATGAAAAAATATCAGCGGCATCCCTAATCCTTAATTATAGTTAACATTCATTAACTTCTTTCCAGTAGGTTTGGAATTAAGAACGTTTGAAACAGAATTCATTTCAATAATAGAGTAATTCCGGTGCATGTATTAAAAAAAATATATGTAAGCTGACTCCATTTTTCAGTCAGACTGATCAGGAGCTTGTCACACAATCTCAGCAAGGTACTGAACAACGACGATATCAGCATAGTGTTTCACAATAATAAGAAAGTGAACAATATATTCAGTAAATTGAAAGATAATATTCCAGAAATAGACAGATTAAGTGTGATCTACAAAATATCTTGATTGGACTTCATTGTGATGTACATTGGTCAAACTGAACAATTTTTGAAAAGCAACCATAAGAATGAATCAAGAATTTAAAATTCAATAAAATAGCTTTAGCTCAATATAGTATAAACAACTACCATAATTTAGACTCCATTAATGTAGAAATTGCAGATTCAGCAGTAGAATGTAGCAAACATAACTTTTTGGACATGATTTACATCAACTTTAAATCAGACACTGAATATCAAAGTGAATGTCGAGAAACAGCACACAGAAACAATTCTGGGATTTCTATTCAACTCAGTAATATTAGACCGTCAGATAGTCGTAGATTTGAGTGCCCCATTTTGTTTTCTCTGCCTTCAAGAATTTTGATAAGTATGTATGTTTAGAGTATAATAATGCCAAAATTAAAGCTGGACCGTGTGGCCAACATAATAATAATTATTTTAAATTTTTATGAGAAATCCTGTTTTGATCCAATTTTCTCGTCTCTGCCATGCTTACGAAATGAAATTTAGGGAAAAAAGAGTCAGCGAAAAACGATAGGCAGAAGTGATCCACTTGGCCAAGGGTTTGGAATGAGGGCTCGATTATGCAAAAAAATATATCAATTTTTCACGTTCTTCTCGTTTCTGCCGTTTTGCCATATGAAAGTTGATATCATAAGTATCTCGTAAAAACGAATGGCATAAGTTTTTCGAATGGCCAAGTCAAGATATGCACGAAAAAATTCAGACTTTCGCAAGATGTTTTCGTACATATCTTGACTTGGCCATTCGAAAAACTTATGCCATTCGTTTCCACGAGATACTTATGATATCAACTTTCATATGGCCAAACGGCAGGAACGAGAAGAACGTGAAAAATTGATAATTTTTTTTGCATAATCGAGCCCTCATTCCAAACCCTTGGCCAAGTGGATCACTTCTGCCTATCGTTTTTCGCTGACTCTTTTTTCCCTGAATTTCATTTCGTAAGCATGGCAGAGACGAGAAAATTGGATCAAAACAGGATTTTTCATGAAAATTTAAAATTAATTATTATTATGTTGGCCACACGGTCCAGCTTTAATTTTGGTATTATTATACTCTAAATATACATACTTATCAAAACTCTTGAAGGCAGAGAAAACAAAATGGGGCACTCAAATCTAAGACTATCTGACGGTCTATATTGAGGTAGGTGAAAAAATAACATTCAAAATGAAGAATAAAACTTGAGACTAGAGGCCGTATGCATAATTTCTCTTGAAATTATGTGCATTCTTGTGTTTCATAATTAAGATCAAAAAAATGTACCGTGGCATACATCAAAATTCATTTAAAAAAATGTTCAAAAAAATGTAGGACTCGCTCTAAATTCTTACAAATTTTCCTTCAAAATGTGCGCAATACGAATGCGCATTGGCATAAATAAAGATTCTCATTTGTCTGACATTTTATGCCCAAATATGAATTGTTGTTATAAGAATTATGATTGTTTTAGAAATAGTGTGCTCCAGAGATGAAATCATGATTTTAATTGAGGAATTTCATTTCATCCATTTTGATAATTTTATTCAATCTGACATTTGTCACGTGAAGTAGCTTATGCGCAGATGCGTGAATATTCAAAATGTGCGCAATATGAATGCGTACTAGCATAAATATAAATTCTAGTCTGTTTGACAGTTACATTTTATATACATTGTTGGTTTGAGAAATTGTTATTTCCAACAATCACTATTGTCGACGATATCAATAATAATTTGAATTTACGCTCCACAAATCTTCTTCCATCCATCTTAATATTTTTGTTCAATCTGAAAGTTGTTATGTGAAGTAGCATGTGTGCAGATGCGTGAACAAATAATGTACAAAATTTTGTAGTAGTGACATACAGGCCTTCAAAATAATGTTCAAAAATTGTGAAAATTTTTCTTAGAAATTTTGTTCAAAATTATGAACATAATTTTGAGAGAAATTATGCATCGTGTCATACGGCCTTTAGCTAGAAAAAAAATTGATACTCAACTAGTGATTATTTGTCGTCAGAATCAAAACAAAAACCTCAAAAATAGTCCAAGCAACGAAGACCGAAATAGGCTGATTAGTGGAGAAATTCGTGTAGAAGCCAATTTTGGCACAGATGTAGGTTTAGGTGTGTTTAATAACATACTGAAAGTCCAAATGGGTGAGTATGGAGCACGACTATAATATATATAGGAGTTGAAACGAAGCGCTTGTACACGGCACAGATTCTTATCGCCGAACGAAGAGAGAGATGGAAGATAGTAGGCATGTATTAACATGGAACAACTCTAGACAATCACTTAAAATTTTTAGTTTATTTATTATTGATCAGGTTGTATTTATTCCAAATCAAATGATCTTTTATAATAATTTGTTATGCGACTTTTTAAAATTAAAATCATGGATCTACTTCAGATAAATACAAAAATTCCTATTACTTCCAGCAAAGGAACAAATGCGCATTTTGTGGGAAGTCTTGATTTACTCAAATAAGTTGACACCCTGAACGTCCTTTGTTAAATTAATAGATAATAATCTGTAAATTTCTAAGAATTTTGATAAATAATAAATTATTTTTTATTTTAAATTCTGTATCAATACTTTTAATTTTCTAATTATCACGATTTTCATACATCCTGCTATCACTATTTATGATTGAAAATCATTTTCTATTTTTAGAATAGTTCACTTTTTCGGAAGAAAGTGATAGGTAGTTGAAATTCATAAATTGTGTTAGATTTTTTATAAATGACTTTTTTCAATATCAATGATATGAATTTCAAAATAATCCAGGTGTCTTACGTTACTAATAATTAATTAAAAATAAGAAATAATTATTTATCAGCATTTGATTGACATAGGAACAAGAAATAAAAGAAATTGTGAAAAGTATAATTATGCATCATTTTTTTAATTCACATATTCACGAATAAATACTAAAGATAACAATAATAATAATAATCAAAAATATAACAAGAGAAAAAAAAAAAATGAAAATAACCAATCTTCTTGCGGTATTTCACGTCTCCACTTTATTAATATCTTTTTGCACTAAATGTGGAATCCACGTTTCTACATCTAGTTATCTGTATATTTTCAATTTTTAATTTCCAATTATCTAGATACCTTCTTGCCTTGTTTATTTTTATTTATTTTTGTATTATTTTTTCTGATGAGGACTTTTGGTTAGAGAGTCGAAACGTCAAAAATAAAAGTAAATATACAGAATTAAAACCAAAAAGTCTATTTATTATGATATAATTCTGAAAGTATGTATAGATCATTAATATCTTTTTGTCCTTCGGAGAGTAAAAAATAAATATTTTCTCCTTACAACTTGGGTATCCACTATTGCAATTAGGAATAAAACACTTTCTTCCGATTCTAGAGTTAAATAATCAAAAATTCCAAGCTTCAAATCACAAAACTAGCTGCAAACTCGATAGTGGCAAATGCTAAATGCATTGAGAAAGCTGCCTACTATCTTCCATCTCACACACTCAACCTCTCTCTCTAACGCGATAAGATATTGAGACACAGCTAGTATAGGGAGATAGCATAGCGTTTTACCGGCGTGGGTATGGAGCTAAGATAGTAGGGGTAGTTTGGAGGTCTCTTTTTTTCAATTTTTTGTTAATAATTCAAGAACTACTGCCTCTAGTAGAATAGGGTTGATATACTGAATTGATTTAAAGAAAGTTCTCTAAAAAAAATATATGATACACTTTTTCACTAAAATCAGAACTAGAGAAGATATAGTAGAAGATCTTATTTTAAATAAATAAAGAACTATGCTCAGATCATGTACTGATGACTCTACTACAGGTAAATGTAATCATGTGATATTTAACAGAGGAATTGAGAGCTAAGAGCATCACAATAATGCGCATTTATAGGGAATGATTTAATCCTAATGTGATGTATTAGTTATTTACATAATTAGTTATGAAAAGTGCCATATTGTTTGACGAAACGCAATATTTGCCAAAACGAGCGTAGCAAGCTTTGCAAATTACGTGAATCAATCAATATGGCTTCTCATAACGTATTCTGTACAAAATTTTATCTAATTCCGTCAGAATAATTTTATCTATATTTTTGAATAAGAACATCTCTCACGTTACATCACAAAATTCAGATGACTGTGATTCATGGCCATTTATTTTCACTATAGAAACAAAAGTGCACTGAAATAAACAAATATCAAATTTTCACAAAACGTCAAAATAATTTTTAGAAATGTACTCAAGCAGTGATATCCTGAGGGCTATAGTAATCTTTGATATTAAAGACTCTGCCAATGCTGCATATAGTGAATAATAAATCATTCTTTCAATTGTACGCAGATAAGTTTAATTGATTAGCTCTGAAACATGGCTAGTTATGTAAAGTCATTACGTAACTACTTTACGCAGCTGTTGCAGGAAAGTTATGAAAAATAGGACGTTTCATAACGTCAGAAATTGATATAAAATTTGACTTTTCAAAACGGAATTAGATAAATAACATTTAAAGTTGGAGGAAAATCAAAATCTTGTATCACACTATTCAGAAGTGTATTTTTATACCTTGTTGACCGGTTTCGGCTACTGAGTAGCCGTCTTCAGAACCGGAAGACTACAACAAGAACATGAATGAATACTTCAAATTCTTATCTGAAACAAACACAAATACGAATGTAATTCAATGATTATACTCACACTATATAACTACAGGATTTAAAATATGGTTCAAAGTTTTTAATGTAGATGAATGGTTAAACGTACTACTAATATGAATAAAATAAAATTTGAATATATTTGTGGAAAATAGGAGAGCATATCTCAAATATTCTTGAAATAATCAAAATATGTCAATGAAAAATAAATTGACAAAATTTTTACTTGTACTAAGTACAAGAAATTATTGTGAAACCGACAAAATTCACCTATCTAGATTTTGATGGGAATATCCGTTTTGAGCATCCCTAAATCCATTTTGACTATTTTTGGCTTGATGTCCGTAGGTATGCTCGTGCGTGTGTGCCTTCGTGCATGCGTGCGTAACTCGCGAATCTCAAAACTGGTAGAACGTATAATATTGAAATTTTATGTTTAAGACTGGTATAGGATCGAGTTGTGCACCTCGCATTATGGTTTTGATCGTCTGTACCAGAAGTGCACTTCACTTGAAACTTTTTTCGAATATTTCTGAAAAATCCAGAATGATAAATCGTAGGATGTTGAAATTCAGCATTTGAAAAATTCAAAACAATTGGTCGTAGAATATTGAAATTCTGTATTAAGCACTTTTATAACATCTAGTTGTACATCTTGCATTATGATTGCGATCGGCTGAACCGGAAGTTTACTCGAAACATTTTTTGAATTTTCTGCATGAATCCAAAACGATTGAACGTAGAATATTAGAATACAGTATTCAAGATGATAGTGCTGTCTGAATGCTCATATCCAATTTTCATTGAGATCGACTGAGCTGGCAGTGCACTATAATTGACAATCTTTTGGAATTTTTTGCATAATTTCTGAAAGATCATCTGTAGAATATTGAAATTTGGTATTTCATTCTGCTGTAGCATCTAAATGATTGCCTACTATTTTCATAACAATAGACTGAACCGGAAGTGCACTTCTGAAGGAATTTATTTTTGAATTTTGCGTATAAATTCAGAACTGTGAGCCGTAGAATCTTAAAGATCAGTATTTAAGAATGTTGTAGCATGTGAATGATGACCTACTGTTTCCATAGCAACCGACTAGGCTAAAAGTGCATTTGACTCGACAGATTTTTGGAATTTTTTGGATAAATGAAATACAATTAGCCGTGGAATGATGAGATTTTCTGTTTGTTTATATATATCCAATGATGTACAAGAAAGTCACGTGATGTCCACGTCAGATTTTTAAGGTTTTTGTTCTGATTCTGACAAGAAATAATACTGTTGAGTATTAATTTCTTCTTCAGCTAAGTTCTTATAATTCCTAACATATTTTCTGTGAATTTTGCTACGATCTTAATGATAAGAAAATAGCCGTGAAAAGCACTTTTATTAAGCTATTGGCGAGATTCGTTGAAAAATTTTTCAGAAATTTGTTAGATAGATCTTTCATCATTGATCATGGTCATGGCCTTTTCTAATCGAATAGCTCTGATCTGATCTATGTTGGATTATTCCTTATAGCTCCATTGAAACAATATATATTTAGAAAATCTGTATAATAAAGCCTTTGGGCAGGGTCAACATACTTCTGGTCAAAGAGTATGAGCATTCGAATATAACCGAACTTCAAATGCACATTGAGAAAAGTGATTGCAAATATCCAATTACTATAATTAATAGAGAGAACAAGGTTAAGGTAATTTTCCAAAACGATTTGAAAAAATCAATTCCACTGGCATGAACATACAATAGTATCAGGCAATAAATCACAAAGATCAATTGGAACTCCTGCAACACAATTATTAATTAATTAATTCTGCCCCCTCAATTTGCTTATAGTTGACGGTTTATAAGAACCAAATCTATGGAATATTAGAAGTATTAAAGTGTTCAACATCATACATCAAAAATGAAGATACTTTTTGTGTTGCTCCTCATCTGCAGCGTACTAGTCTTAGTAGCTTCTCATTTGCTATCAGAGTAATGTATCCTTTATATATTTTAGGAAATAATATGAGTCTGATGCTGGTATTTATAGTTTTCACGCGGCGAATATTCATCAGTTTATTGTCCGTTTCTATAAACACTAAACGATTAGTTGGAAGCGTACGTTATTCTTGAAAATGGACTATGATTATTGGCATGAGACATCACAACTTAATCCAATACCAATACACATTTTTTAGAACAAGCGTTGATATTCCAAAAGTACTAGCATCTGACAGAGTTGTTGTCTCCTATAGTTGATTGAGAGATCTTTTAGTGAGGACGAGCTTTCATTCTAATATTATTTGAATAAGCGTCTGTCAGAAAATTGATGATGGTTTCTTGTGAAATAATTTTGATAACACAGTTTTTGAACAATCTAATGTGATAAATAATATTCTCTATGGTCTTCCAGGAAAGTCAGTAGTCTCCATTATTTGTTTCATGGTATTTTCTGCAAATCCCTGTTCAAAAAATTAGTTACCATTCGTAATTTACTGCTACAAATACACATCTGCTCTTCCACAATTTGTCATGATCATTTATATATCCCCGATTCATTTCCACTATTGCTTTGTGAGCAAAATTTTGTTCAAAACTCCAACTCACTGCGTTTTCTTCTACAAATCTACAATATTATAAATATAAACAAATAATTGACTGTTATATTTTCAGCAATGATGATGAAGAATTTGGACCCCCGACAATTGAACGGTATTCTCGTGCACTCGACGAAAATACTATTAACAAACTTCTAAGCACGATGAATAGAATACTACAAGGGTATACTACTATATTAATTTAATGAATACGGATTTCTCGAACCGCCATAACTCATTTTATTTTGTTTTAAAATGAATAAATCTCCAAATTTTGGAAGGATTGAAGATTTTTCTTTCAAGACATGTAAGTTAATCCGACGCCAAGTTCTTCGCACACCCTACCACATCCATGAGAAAAAAAATCTGGCGTGAACATCACGTGACTTACTTGTACATCATTGGATATTTATATATATATATATATATATATATATATATATATATATATATATATATATACATATATAAATATATATATATATATAATCCAATGTTACTTTGTGTTTGATTATATATATATATATATATATATATATATATATATATATATATATATATATATATATATATATATATATATATAATCAAACACAAAATCTCATCGTTCTGATCTGTCAAGTAAAAAGAGCTTTCAGTCAAGTCGGTTGCTATGGAAACAGTAGGTCATTATTCTTATACCACAACATTCCTAAATACTAATTTCCAAAACTCTGCGACTACCAAAAGATCTGAATTTATGCGCAAAATTAAAACATAAATTCCTGCTACAGTGCACTTCCTGTTCAGTATATTGTTATTAAAACAGTAGGCAATCATTTAGATGCTACAGCAGACTGCAATTCTAAATTTCAATGTTCTACACCTGATCGTTTTGGATTTATGCGGAAAATTCGAGAAATGTTTCGAATAAAGTGCTCTTCCGGCTTAATCGATAGCAATCATAATGCAAGGTGTACAACTAGGTATTATAAAAGTGCCTAATACAAAATTTAAATATTCTATGATCGATTGTTTAGAATTCAAGCGGAAAATTCAAAAAGTCTGTCATATGAAGTGCATTTGCGGCTCAGAGCTGATTGTTACGAGAATAGAAGATGACCATTAAAATGCTTCAACAATTTCAGATACTGAATTCCAGTATCCTATGGCTGATCATTCTCAATTTATGTGGAAAAATAAAGAGAAGATTCAGGTAAAGTGCACTTCCGGTTCAGCCGATCGCAGTCGTTATGCAAGATGATGATCAATAAGGTGTTATAGAAGTTCTCTATACAAAATTTCAATATGCTTTGGTGGATCATTCTATATTCATGCGAAAAATTCAAGAGAAGTTTCAAGTAAAGTGCACTTCTGGCCTAGTCGATTCTTACAAGAATAGCAGATAATCATCTTAGTACAACATCAAGTTTAAATTCTGAATTTCAACATTCTACGGTTGATCATTCTGGATTTATTAGAAAAATTCGAAAAAAAGTTTTAAGTGAAGTGCACTTTCGGTACAGACGATTAAAACCATAATGCGAGGTGCACAACGAGACCCTATACCAGTCTTAAATACAAAATTTCAACATTATACGTAGAACCAGTTTTGAGATTTGCGAGTTACGAACGCACGCACGAACGCACGTAAGAGCATACGTACCGACATCAAGCCAAAAATAGTCAAAATGGATTCAAAGTTGCTCAAAACGGATATTTCCATCAAAATTTTTATAGGTGAAATCTTTCTGTTTCACAATACTCACTTGTTACTTTGTACAAGTAAGTAAAAATATCTGGATATCAAAAATGTCAAACTTTGAAAAATGCAGAAGAAATGGACTTAACTCACGATACAAAAATTAAGTTCGTCCATTTTGCTTTAGATTACGCAAAAACTCAAGCTATGAGCTAGACAAAAAAAATTATATTCTGCGTTTAATGGTCATAGCTCGGCTAATTTTATCTTTAAACTTCTTAAAACTCGATAGTTCATCAATTTCTGTGCAAATTCAGCCGAGTTATGGCGCAAAATGTAATTTCCTATTGTTTAATTAATAGCTTTACGCCAAATCGTCGCAGACCAGAAAATTTTTCAAGTAAAAGTTGTGGGGCTGTCAATTATCCATGCTTGCTCCATTTGGTAACTTCGTACTATCAAAATTGTCCATCTCATAGTTCTTTTGAACAAATCTATCCTCTACATCTGAGAAAGCATGATTTTTCCAGCTAATAATCTGTCAATGGTACCTTGCACCAAAAAATGTTGGTGATAAAAGTTGTTGGGCTGTTAATTTCCCATAATTTTCTTTTTTTGACAACCTTGTACGGCCAAAATAGACCGAGTTACAACTCTTTGAGCATCCTCTACTTAACAATATTTTCGAAAGCAACTTTTCAGGCTTATTACTTTCAAAAGATACTCTGTACCACAGTAAATTAAAAAAAAACCGGAGGTCTTTAAAATGTAAAATCCATGTCTTTTGATTATTAACTTTAGAATGGTACCTTGCACCAAAAAATGTTTGAAATGGATTTGACTCTCCACGAGATTCAAAGAAAAATGAATGATTTTCATTTCCTAGGTCGTGAGTTAAGTTTTTTCTTGCACCCGGTACAAGTTGTCATTTTGTGACATTAATAACTTTTTTCTCTCTTGGAAGTGTGGTAGGGAATACGATGAACTTGTCGTCAGATTAACTTGCATGCTCTGAAAGAGAAAGCTAAAAGCTTCTCAAAGCTTGAAGATTCATCCATTTTCCACCAAAATCTACCGAGTTATGGCGGTTTAAAAATCGATATTTTTGGTGTACTTTCCGGTTGTGTGTGTTTTTTTTGCAGAGTATATTTCAAATTTTAAATTATCTTATTATGGCTTATTACAAGCGAAGCTCAATAACCTCAATTATAATTGTTCTAAAAATCGTTGCCTCAAATCTTGTGAGAGATAATTTTGTTTTCTATTTCTAGGAAGAAAATTGGTGGTGATGTTAAATTTTTATCAGTGAAATCCAAAACAGGTAAAGCCGTTCTACGGGCGATGGAAAAAATACTCAGAAGTTTAGGTGTTTCCTATTCTTTTGGCTGATGAGAATTACAGCCCCTTCTCTTCTTGAACCAGGTCTAATTTCATACTTCCCCTCGCCTTTCAATCTTTCTCCACAATTTTGGCAGTGTTAATTATTATAATAGATAAAATGGTTCAATGTAGCACTAATAAATGAAATGCATGATACAGAAAATAAAATATAAGTTATCACATTCAGTTCCTTCAAGCAAAATAATAGTTCACAAGCAGGAAATCTATTGTGGTACCATGGTATATCAGATGCAGGATCGTTTTATATTTCATTGAGGGTGTTATCGAATTTGATTACATTTTGTTCTGAAAGTTGTTTCACAAATACAAATGTGATTTAATGATTATACTCACACTATATAACAACAGGATTCAAAATATGGTTCAAAGTCTTAGACGTGGATAAATGGTTTAACGTATTACTAGTATAAATAAAATGAAATATAAATAAATTTGTGAGAAATAGAAATTCACAAATTTTTTTCAAAAGTGAAAACTGAATTAAACCACTGTGCAATTTTGATGTTTAATTTGTTTGATCATTTAGACACAGAAATTCATTGTTTTTAATCAATCTTTTGATTTCCAGAACCTCCAAAAAGTCTAAAGTTGAACCATATAATATGTATATGTGAAATTTCGGAATCTTTAGTAATATTAGAATCATGTCCAGTATCAAGTGAATGTTCTGCAAAACTTGAATTCCTGCACGCGAGTCGTGGACAGAGTTCATGTTCTTTAAACCTAGTTATGAATTTCCTCCCTGTTTGACCAATGTAAGCTGCGTTACAGCTAGCACACTTTGATTTATAAACCCCAGACTTATGTGTCAAAATTTGAGTATCGATTTTCTTGCAAAATTCCTTTTTCAAATAACTTGATGGTTTGAAATCTATTTTTATGTTATAATTTTTGGAAAAATTTCCAATTCTGTAAGATATGCTTCTTAGGAAGGGCAGGGAAATTGTGAAAAAATCTTTCTCAATAACTGAATTTTGAAAATATGCTTCTTTTAGTTGCAGTTTGTAACGTTTTCTGCTGATTAGCTTATCAATAATATCAGGGTGGAGACTAGTTGCTGAAGCAATTTGTTCCAAAATCTCAGTTTCAGAAATAATTTCTTCATTACTCAAACCATAAGTAAGCATTCAATGTATGTAGGATTGGAATATTGAGAATTTATATTTTGTATAATGATTAGTCACTATTAATTAAATCGATCGTTTGTGTCGGTTTTCTGGAAATTTTAAATGATAAGTGATTATTTGAACGCGTTATCTTTTTGTCCAAAAAATTAATACTCTTATTTCGTTCTAAATCAATTAAAAGTTTTATATTGCTATGTATTTCCAGTGCCAGTCCAAAGGCGCAAAGTATTGTCGACGTAACGATACCAAAAAGTTATATATTTAAGAAAGTCTGAGAGATTTTAAAATATCAGATCCTCGAAATGTTTCATGAAAATTTCAGGCATTGTATCAGACAGAGGAGAACCCATAGCTAAGCCTTCAATTTGCTTATAGTATTTAGAGTTGAAAATGAAGAAATTTTGTTGAAGACGAATCACAGCGGTGGGAATTAAACATCTTAAAGCTATACAAGGTGTAACAAAACAAGAAAAAATAAGAAACGAATAGATTAGAGAGAAATTGGAAGTACAGTCAGTAATGAAGAAGATAGAGGTAAAACAATTGGGGTGGTATGGACATCTAATTCGACTCAAAGATAAAAAAAAAGTAGAAGAAATAGAAAAGCAAGAACAATAGGAAAAAGAAACCGCGGCCGGCCACGGAAAACATGGGACGATGTAATACAAGAAATACTAACCAAAAAGAAAATAACAACCAGAGGAGCACACGAGCCAGCAAGGAACCAGAACAAGTGGAGAAAATTCATAGAAGACATTTGAGCGAAGCAACCTCGGTACCCAGTAGGTAGAAGAGAAACAGATTATATATATTCATATATATTCATTCATGAAACGTAGACGAAGATAGGCCTGTGAAGTGTGTTCTGGCAAATATATACCTAAAAGTATTATAAATTTTGAAAAGTAGTAATTTTCATCTGAAAATTGAAATGTTGTCGCGTGACGATCGAGAAACTATTTCTAAATTGATCAGTGATTCAATTAGTGATCTATATAAAAATAAAACTTTTATCGATACTGTAACTAAGAGTATCAGTGATTCGGTATTAAAAGTTATAAATAATAGACTTCAGAAGCTTGAAAATGAATTAACAGCGGTCAAAGAAGAAAATAAAAATTTGAAACATGAGTATAATTCAGTTTCGAATAAATGAGACGAGACCTATACTGAGTTGCATACTAAATATGAGAACTTGGAGCAATATACTCGGAGGAATAATATTCGTTTATTTGGAGTACCTGAAACAAAAAATGAAGATCTGGAAAATTGTGTACTGGACATTTTCACATCCAAAATGAAAACTAAATTGGCAGCAGGTGACATCGATCGTAGTCATCGCATTGGAAAGTTGACCGATGGCAAAACAAGGCAAGTGATTGTTAAGTTTACAAACTTTAAGAATAAAAGCAGAGTGTTCACTTCCAAGAAGTTTTTAAAAGGTACTGGAATTATTATTCGACAAGCTCTAACTAAATATCGAGTAACACTACAACAAAGGACCGTAGAGAAATTTACCGGGGAAAATGTCTAGACTTGAGATGGAAAAATTATTTTCAATATTAATTCCAAACCAAAAATTGTTAATTCATTATTAGACATTGAAAATCTATAACTTCTAGTTCTTTTTTTGGTTGAAATGCAATATATATATATATATATATATATATATATATATATATATATATATATATATATATATATATATATATATATATATATATATATATATATATATATATATATATATATATATATATATATATATATATATATATATATATATATATATATATATATATATATATATATATATATATATATATATATATATATATATATATATATATATATATATATATATATATATATATATATATATATATTCTCAGTTGCTATTCATGTTTAAAAAAGGAATAAGCATGTTTATAAGTTAGACTTAATAATTATTGTTTCTGTTTGTTCAATGCCATTTAACGCCAGAACATATACTTTTTGTATTTGCACAGCTGTTTACTTTTATTATTCACATTAAGGCTGTAACTGAAACAGGGTTCAACATTAAAACACCTTCTAGTTTATTTATTATTAATGGTTATAAATTAATTAGCTTGGACAGATCTGATAGAGTTGGTGGCGCCATTGCTTTTTATGTTAGAAATTGTATTAATTTTCATGTTTGGGACTCTAATATAGGGCCGAAAAATAATTTGGAACATTTGTGGATATCATATTACATAAATAGCATGAAACTTTGTACTACTTTCTATAAGGATCTTGAAATTTTAAATACATTACTGTCAGAATTTTTGATTGAAGCTGATTATCTCATTTGTACAGGAGATATAAATATCAATATGTTAACAATAGATTTTAGAAGTGAATTTGTCAATAATATTCTTGCAGCATTTAATATGATACAAATTATCACAAATTACACACGACCCTCATCTAAATCATTGGTGGATGTTATTTGTATTTCAAATGTAGATATTTGCACTGAATCTGGAGCAATCACTGCAAATGATATCTCAGATCATCATTGTGTTTATTGCTCACTAGCGTTCACTAAAACGAAATTTGAAAAAAGACCAATTATTTATAGAGACTTCAATCATTTAAACTTGGATTCCTTGAATAATGATATTAGTTCAATTAATTGGAATGATATGTTAAGCTTCAATGATCTCAATGAAAAGGTTAATTTTTTGAATACAAACATACTTAATTCATTCAACAAACATGCTTCTCTTAAATCTATGTACATTACTAAAAACTATACACCATGGATCACACCAGTAGTTGAACTCATGCAGGAAAAGAAAGATTCTGCTTTGCTAAAATATAAAAAGAATAAGTCGGTGGCTGAATTATTATAAAGAGCCACGCAATTTGACGACAGCTGCCATCAGACGCGAGAAAAAAGCTTATTTGAATCATTTAATAAACTCAAATATAAAAAACTCGACACAAATATGGCAAGGATTGAAATCAATTAATATTAGTAATTCAAATGAAGAAGACATACCTGATACTTTATTAAGTCCCAATGATTATGGTCAGTTTCTAATAAATAATACTACTGCTCTAAGTGTGGACTCTTCAACATTATCTTTTTTCCAAAATAATAGTTTCTCCGCTGCAAGTGAAGAGCTCTTCAATTTACAAACTGTGACCGAACAGAAAATCATCAACATTATTAGCAATCTTAAATCCAATGCAGTAGGTAGTGATGGAGTATCCCTAAAAATGATAAAATTGATTTTAAATAGTATCCCAGATTATTTATGCCATATCATTAATACTTCACTATTAGAGGGAGTATTTCCTGATCAATGAAAAATTGCCACAGTGAAACCAATATTAAAGACAAATAATCCTACTTCTTATGACGATTTAAGACCAATAAGTATACTTTCACTGTTATCTAAGATGCTAGAAAAAATATGTTCCGAACAAATGACAGCTTATCTCAATGTAAATAATATACTACCCTCCACTCAATCAGGATTTAGAGCAAATCACGAATACATGTTTACTAAATATTACTGATGAAATTATTGGTGGTATGGATTGTTCTAATGACACACTTTTAATACGAACAGATTTTTCAAAAGCATTTGATTTGACTAACCATAACATGCTTATTGCGAAATTGAAATATTAGAAATTCTCAGATATTAAATTAAATGGTGTCAGAGTTATTTGTCAAATAGATTCTTCCAAGTTAGCATGACTAAAGATACAAATTTATATTCAAATTTCTTTTCTTCTACTGGAGGTGTTCCTCAAGGCTCTGTCCTTGGACCCTTATTTTTTATTATATATGTAGCAGATCTGCCTTCTAAAATAAAATTTGTTTCTGTGCATACGTATGCAGATGATACTCATCTAATTGCAACTTTTTCTAAATGTTCTGCAGTACTGGCTGCGTCTGCTATTAATGAGGACTTAGATAATCTATATGAATGGGTAAGCAATAATGGCCTTAAGATAAACCCTAAAAAATCAAGTATACTAAACTTCAGCAAACATCAAATAAATGTACCTTTATTTGATACAAAAGTGTCACCAAGTGTCTGGGGGTATTTCTCGACAAGAAATTAAATTTCAGGGCTCACTTGAATTTTAAAATTAAATGCGAAAGGTTGACATTGAGATTTCTATACCGATACAAATATCTCTTGTCTTGGGAAGTTAAGTTGTATCTAGTAAATTCATTAATATAATCTCTTTTGAATTATTGCTCTTGTGTCTATGTTCCTAATTTATTTGCAGTTGATATTAATCACATAACTCTTTTTAAAAACGCTTGCCTAAGATTCATTTATAATTCACGAAAATTTGATCATATCTCTGAATCCAGAAATAAAGCCAACTTTTTGCAGATAACAAATAAAATGAAAATGGCATATTTTACTTTGATTCACAAAGTCTTTTCAACAAAATCTCCATACTACCTTCATGCAAAACTAATTTTCAAAAACACACCCTACTAGTTTCGTTTGAATAATCTACAAATTCTAAATTGCAGAACAACCAAATTTAAAGGCTCACTTTCATACATGGCACCTGCTCTTTATAATAGTTTACCCGCAGAAATAAAGAACGTTTCATTGGGTTCATTCAAGTGAAAATCAAAAATTTATTGTAATTCCCACAAAATTTAAATTTAATAACTAAGTATTACCTATTCAATAAAATTATCAATATGTGAATATTTTCTATGCAATCGTCTACATTCATGAAAAAATGTACTGCAAGCTATGTAATTATGGGTTGGATGGAAGAGCAGCCTTGGCTGAATCCAACCTTTGACGAAGATGTCAATAAATATTATTATTATTATTATTATCATTATTATTATTATTATATATATTATGACATGCAAAAAATATATCTAATGATGTACGTGATGTCCACGTCAGATTTTTTTTCTTGTTCTACTTGTCTCCTCTACACTGATTTCATATCTTTTTCTGAAAGTTTGTTCTACCTTCTATTATCTTTTGATAAGTTTCTAGTTTATAGATATACAGGGACAGCACCTGGAATCGTTGTTTTCCACCTTTCAAGGTTTTTATTTTGATTCTGACAAGAAATAATACTGTTCTATCAATTTTTTCTTCAGCTGAGTTTTTTAATTTCTACCATATTTGATGTGAATTTTGCTACGGTCGATCTAAATGATCACAAAATAGCCGTAAAAAGCACTTTTATTGAGCTGTTGGCGAGATTCTGAAAGTATTTTTCTGAAATTTGTTAGATAGATCTTTCATCATTGATCATATTTATGACCTTTTTTAATCGAATAGCTCTGATCTGATCTATGTCGGATGATTCCTTATAGCTCTATTGAAACAATATATATATATTGAAAGTCTATATAACAAAGCCTTTGGGCAGGATCAACATACTTCTGATCAAAGAGTATGGGCATTCAAATATATACAAACTTCAAATGCACATTGAGAAAAGTGATTGCAAATTTTCAATTACTATAATTAATAGAGAGAACAAGGTTGCGATAATTTTCCAAAACGACTTAAAAAAATCAATTTCACTGGCATGAACATACAATAGTATCAGGCAATAAATCACAAAAATCAATTGAAACTCCTGCAACACAATTAATAATTAAGTAATTCTGCCTCCTCAATTTGCTTATAGTTTTTATTTGCTTATAGTATTTAAGAACCAAATCTATGGGATATTAGAAGTATTAAAGTGTTCAACATCATACATCAAAAATGAAGATACTTTTTGTGTTGCTTCTCATCTGCAGCGTACTAGTTTTAGTAGCTCCTTATTTACTATCAGAGTAATGTATCCTCTATATATTTTGAGAGATAATATGAGTCTGATGCTGGTATTTATAGTTCTCACGCGGTGAATATTCATCTGTTTATTGTCCTTTCTATGAACACCAAACAATTGGTTGAAAGCTTACGTTATTCTTGAAAACGGACTATGATTATTGACATGAGACATCACAACTTAATCCAATACCAATACACATTTTTTAGAACATGCGTTGATATTCCAAAAGTACTAGCATCTGACAGAGTTGGTGTCTCCTGTAATTGACTGAGAGATCTTTTAGTGAGGACGAGCTTTCATTCTTATATTATTTGAATGAGAATCTGTCAGAAAATTGATGATGGTTTCTTGTAAAATAATTTTGATAACACAGTTTTTGAACAATCTAATGTGATAAATAATATTCTCTATAGTCTTCCAGGAAAGTCAGTAGTCTCCATTACTTGTTTCATGATATTTTCTGCAAATCCCTGTTCACAAATTTGCTTACTATTCGTAATTTACTGCTACAAATACAGATCTGCTCTTCAACAATTTGTCATTATCATTCCCCAATTCATTTCCACTATTGCTTTGTAAACAAAATTTTGTTCAAAGCTTCAACTTACTCGTTTTTTTTCT
The DNA here is from genome assembly GCA_963989225.1 of Dromius quadrimaculatus. Lineage (NCBI taxonomy): Eukaryota > Metazoa > Arthropoda > Insecta > Coleoptera > Carabidae > Dromius > Dromius quadrimaculatus. The sequence goes on along the minus strand of OZ022331.1, from coordinate 47,482,848 downwards.
ACAAATCTACCATATTATAGATATAAACAAATGATTAACTGTTATATTTTCAGCAATGATGATGAAGAATTTGGATCCCGGAAAATTGAACGGTATTCTCGTGCAATCAACAAAAATGCTATTAACACATTTCTAAGCATGACGAAGAGAGCACTACAAGGGTATACTACTATATCAATTTTAAAAATACGGATATCTGGAACCGCCATAACTCACTTGATTTTGTTCTAAAATGGATAAATCTTCAAATTTTGGAAAGATTGAAGATTTTCCTTCCAGGGCATGTAAGTTAATCCGACGCCAAGTTCTTCGCACTCCCTACCACACCCATGAGAAAAAATATGTATGGATAACAAAAAATGTAAAACTTTGAAAAATGGACCGGGTGCAAAAGTAATCGTGGACTCAACTTATGACCCAAAAAATCAAGTTCACTCATTTTGCTTTAGAATGCGCAAAAACTCAAGTGTCTGCGACGATTTGGCGCGAACTATGAGCTGAACAAAAAAAATTGTATTTTGCGTTAAGTGGTTATAGCTCGGCTAATGTTGCACAGAAATTGATGTTTTCCTCCCTCTGCGGGTATATGTTAATTGAAGAAGCATCTTTAAACTTTTTAAAACTTAAAAGTTCATCAATTTCTGTGCAAATTCAGCCGAGCTTTGGCCAAAACAGCGCAAAATGTAGTTTCCTATTGCTTAATTCATAGTTTTACGCCAAATCGCCGTTGTAGGGCTGTCAATTATCCATGCTTGCTCCGTTTGGTAACTTCGTACTACCAAAATTGACCATCTCATGGTTTTTTTGAACGAACCTTTCCTCTACCTCTGAGAAAGCATGTACCAAAAAATGTTGGTGATAAAAGTTGTCGGGCTGGTAATTTTCTATAATTTCCTTTTTTCGACAACTTTGTACAGCCAAAATAAACCGAGTTACAACCATTTAAGCATCCTCTACTTAACAATCTTTCTATAAGCAACTTTTCATTATTACTATTACTCCTAAAAGATACTCTGTATCACAAAATATTTATATATATATAGTTCTTCAATTTTTTCAATATTTCCCCATTTTAAAAACTTTGTACGACCAATTTATAGCTATTTTTGATCCCTTTTGAAAAGCATGTTCTTTAATCATTCACTATTAAATGGTACCTTGCACCAAAAAATGTTTGAAGTAAATTTGACTCTTCACGAGATTTTAAGAAAAATTGATGATCTTTTTTTCCTAGGTCGTGAGGTGAGTCCACGATTCTCTTTGCACCCGGGACAAGTTGTCAAATTTTGACATCTTTTGACATTAATAACATTTTTCTCTCCAGGAAGTGTGGTAGGAAATGCGATGAACATAGCGTCAAAATTAACTTGTATACCCTGAAAGGAAAAACTTGAAGCTTCTCAAAGATTGAAGATTCATCCATTTTCCACCTGAATCTACCGAGTTATGACGGTTTGAAAAATCGATATTTCTAGTGTACTTTCCGGTCGTGGGTGTTTTTTGCCGGATGTATTTCAAATTTTAGATTATCTTATTATGGCTTATTACAAGCGTAGCTCAATAATCTCAATTATAATTGTTCCAAAAATCGCTGCCTCAAATCCTGTGGAAGATAATTTTGTTTTCTATTTCTAGGAAAAAACTTGGTATTAATTTTAAATCTTGGCCAGTATTCATCATTGCAGCCATTATAGCGGCGGTCAAAGTTATATTCAAAAAAATGGAGGTGGAGGTTTCCATTGAAATTGACTAACGAGAATTACAGCCCCTTCTCTTCTTGAACCAGGTCTAATTTCATACTTCCACTCGCCTTTTTATCTTCCTCCATAATTTTGACAGTGTTTATTATTATAACTGATAAAACGGTTCAGTGTAGTACTAATAAATGAAATGCATACAGAAAATGAGATATAAGTTACTACATTTAATTCCTTCAAGCAAAATAATAGTTCAAAAGCAGGAAATCCATTGTGCTACCATAATATTTCAGATACAGGATCGATTTATATTCCATTGAGGGAGTTATCGAATTTGATTACATTTTGTTCTGAAAGCTGTTTCACAAATACAAATGTAATTTGATGATTATACTCACACTATATAACAACAGGATTCAAAATATAGTTCAAAGTTTTCAACGTGGATAGATGGTTAAACGTATTACTAGTATAAATAAAATAAAATATAAATAAATTTGTGGGAAATAAATATTCACAAATTTTTTTCAAAAGTGAAAACTAGAATGAAACACTGTGCAATTTTGCTGTTGAATTTGTTTGATCATTCGGACACAGAAATTTATTGTTTTCAATTAATCTTTTGATTTCCAGAACCTCCAAGAAGTCTAAAGTTGAACCATATTCATGTATATGTAAAATTTCGAAATCTTTAGTAATATTAGAATCATGTCCAGTATCAAGTGAATGTTCTGCGAAGCTTGAATTCCCGCACGCGAGTCGTGGACAGCGTTCATGTTCTTTAAACCTAGTTATGAATTTCCTCCCTGTTTGATCAATGCAAGCTGCGTTACAGCTAGCACACTTTAATTTATAAACCCCAGACTTATGTGTCAAAATTTGAGTATCGATTTTCTTGCAAAGTTCCCTTTTCAAATAACTTAATGCTTTGAAAACTATTTTTATGTTATAATTTTTGGAAAAATTTCTAATTCTGTAAGATATGCTTCTTAGGAAGGGCAGGGAAATTGTGAAAAAATCTTTCTCAATGACTAAATTTTGAAAATATGCTTCTTTTAGTTGCAGTTTGTAACGTTTTCTGCTAATAAGCTCGTCAATAATGTCAGGGTGGAGAATTATTGCTGAAGCAATTTGTTCCAAAATCTTAGTTTTAGAAATAATTTCTTCATTATTCAAACCATAAGTAAGCATTCAATGTATGTATGATTGGAATATTGAGAATTTATATTTTGTATAATGATTAGTCATTATTAATTGAATCAATCGTTTGTGTCGGTTTTCTGAAAATTTTAAATGTAAGTGATTATTTGAACGCGTTATCTTTTTGTCCAAAAAATTAATACTCTTATTTCGTTCTATTTCGATTGAAAGTTTTATATTGCTTTGTATTTCCTTCAGTTTACCATAAAATGTATGAAGCATATCTATAGTGCCAGTCCAAAGCGCACAGTATTGTCGACGTAACGATACCAAAAAGTTATATATTTAGGAAAGTCTGAGAGATTTTAAAATATCAGATCCTCGAAATGTTTCATGCAAATTTCAGGCATTGTATCAGACAGAGGAGAACCCATAACTGAAGCTCGCCGCACACGATGCAATTTTTCAAGCAATTTTGTTCACTTGGCGCCGCACTGGGTGCCACGCTTGCTCCAATGCAAGAAATTTGGTGTGATGCGGGGTACTACACTTACCACGAGACTTGTTTTCCAAGATAGGTTCGGTGCTATTTTTCGCACTTGCTGCGCCACTGTCTGCTGTCCACAGCCAATCAAAGCAGACGACGAAATCACGTGATTACATCACTGAGTTGTATGTCGCATCAGAATGCTGTGCTACGTTAGTACATTGTGTTTTGTGGTGTTTTAAGATACAAATAAGTAAAAATTATGGCTGGGGGGAATTAGGTAATGTCTACGTACCCTAGCTCAGGGTGTATACCAAAAAATTAAATGAAAATTTCCTGACTTCCAGGTTTTCCAGGTTATTTTCAATAAAATTCCAGACAGTAAGAAACAAATGTTTGATACAAGTTTACATATAATCACAGATTAATGTTGCAATTCTGTGTGAACCCTATAAATCTGTGAATTGAAAACAAAATCGCAACGAACTTGATATCATGAACGAATTTACATTAATCGACAAGAGTAAATGTACTTTAATAAATTTTTTTTTCATGAATTTATAGATCTGGAAAACTTATAGATTTGCACAGATGGCCCCAGTATCTTAAAGAGTGAGTAATAATGCATAAATATCCTATGATGTATTTTTTCCAGACAAATATCAGAAATTCCCTGACGATTCCATGACATTTCCAGTTTATCTAAATTCCCTGACATTCCCAGGTTTTTTACGTTTGGTATACACCCTACTAGCTCGTCAAACAAAATGTTGAAAACTCTGCGGCCTTGATTCCTTCTCAAAAGTCACTCTCTTGACCAAAGTTTTTTCTTCTTTTTTTTCTGTCTCGTAATTCGCAAGCTATAACCGCAGCAAATGCTCCTGCTCTTCTCCGACGATTAGTTTCGGCAACATCCATACTTGTAATGTGAAAATCTACCAAGTCTACGTTCTAGTGTTAGAATGAGTGGCGCAGCTTGCATCGTGTGATGCGAGAATAAGTGTCACACTAAGTGTACCTCAAAGTGGCCCAGTGCGCAAGAAAACTTGCTGCAAATTAGGTGAACAAAATTGCATGGAAAATTGCCTCGTGTGCGGCGGGCTTAAGCCTCCAATTTGCTTATAGTATTTGGAGTTGAAAATAAAGAAATTTTATTGGAGACAAATCACAGTGGTGGGAATTAAATATCTTAAAGCAATACAAGGGGTAACAGAACAAGAAAAATAAGGAATGGATAGATTAGAGAGAGATTGGAAGTACAGTCAGTAATGAAGAAGATAGAGTAAAGACAATTGGAATGGTATGGACATCTAATTCGGCTCGAAGATAAAAGAAAAGTAAAAGAAATAGGAAAGCAAGAACAATAGGAAAAAGGAACCGCGGCCGGCCACGGAAAATATGGGACGATGTAATACAGGAAATACTAACCAAAAAGAAAATAACAACTAGAGGAGCACACGAGCCAGCAAGGAACCAGAACAAGTTGAGAAAATTCATAGAAGACATTTGAGCGAAGCAACTTCGGTACCCAGTGGGTAGAAGAGGAACAGATTATATATATTTATATATATTGTGATATGCAAAAAATATATCTAATGATGTACGTGATGTCCACGTCAGATTTTTTTTCTTGTTCTACTTGTCTCCTCAACACTGATTTCACATCTTTTTCTGGTAGTTTGTTCTATCTTCTATTATCTCTTGATGAGTTTCTAGTTCATAGATATACAGAGACAGCACCTTGAATCGTTGTTTTCCACCTTTCAAAGTTTTTATTTTGATTCTGACAAGAAATAATACTGTTGTATCAATTTTTTCTTCAGCTGAGCTTTTTAAATTCTACCATATTTGCTGCGAATTTTGCTACGGTCGATCTAAATGAGCACAAAATAGCCGTGAAAAGCACTTTTATTGAGCTATTGGCGAGATTCTGAAAGTATTCTTCTGATATTTGTTAGATAGATCTTTCATCATTGATCATGGTCATGGCCTTTTTTAATCGAATAGCTCTGATCTGATCTATGTCGGATTATTCTTCATAGCTCCATTGGAACAATATATATCTTGAAAGTCTGTATAACAAGGCCTTTGGGCAGGATCAACATACTTCTGATCAAAGAGTATGGGCATTCGAATATATACAAACTTCAAATGCATATTGAGAAAAGTGATTGCAAATATCCAATCACTATATTTAATAGAGAGAACAAGGTTGAGGTAATTTTCCAAAACGATTTAAAAGAATCAATTTCACTGGCATGAACAAACAATAGTATCAGGCAATAAATCACAAAAATCAATTGAAACTCCTGCAACACAATTAATAATTGAGTAATTCTGCCTCCTCAGTTTGCTTATAGTTCTTATTTGCTTATAGTATTTAAGAACCAAATCTATAGGATATTAGAAGTATTAAAGTGTTCAACATCATACATCAAAAATGAAGATACTTTTTGTGTTACTTCTCATCTGCAGCGTACTAGTTTTAGTAGCTTCTCATTTACTATCAGAGTAATGTATCCTTTATATATTTTGGGAAATAATATAAGTCTGATGCTGGTATTTAGAATTTTCACGCGGTGAATATTGTCCTTTCCTATGGGCACCAAACGATTGGTTGGAAGCTTACGGTATTCTTGAAAATGGACTATGATTATTGACATGAGACATCACAACTTAATCCAATACCAATACACATTTTTTAGAACTTGCGTTGATATGCCAGAAGTACTAGCATCTCACAGAGTGTCTTCTGTAATTAACTGAGAGATCTTTCAGTGAGGACAAGCTTTCATTCTTATATTATTTGAATGAGAATCTGTCAAAAAATTGATGATGGTTTCTTGTAAAATAATTTTGATAACACAGTTTTTGAACAATCTAATGTGATAAATAATATTCTCTATAGTCATCAAGGAAAGTCAGTAGTCTCCTTTACTTGTTTCATGATATTTTCTGCAAATCCCTGTTCACAAATTTGCTAACCATTCCTAATTTACTGCTACAAATACAGATCTGCTCTTCAACAATTTGTCATTATCATTTGTATATCCCCGATTCATGCCCAATATTGCTTTGTGAACAGAATTTTGTTCAAAACTCCAACTCACTCCGTTTTTTTTCCACAAATCTACCATATTATAAATATAAACAAATGATTGACTGTTATATTTTCAGCAATGATGATGAAGAATTTGGATCCCGGAAAATTGAACGGTATTCTCGTGCAATCGACAATAATGCTATTAACAAATTCCTGAGCATGACGAAGAGAGCACTACAAGGGTATACTACATACTAATTTCATAAATTCGGATATCTCGTACCGCCATAACTCACTGGATTTTGTTCTAAAATGGATGAATCTTCAAAGTTTGGAAGGATTGAAGATTTTCCTTTCAGGGCATGTGAGTTAATCCGACGCCAAGTTCTTCGCATTCCCTACCATACCCATGAGAAAAAATATAAATGGATATCCAAAAATGTCAAACTTTGAAAAATGGACCAGGTGCAGAAGTAATCGTGGACTCAACTCATGACCCAAAAAATCAAGTTCACTCATTTTGCTTCAGATTGCGCAAAAACTCAAGTGTCTGCGACGATTTGGCACGAAGCTATGAGCTAAACAAAAAAAAATTATATTTCGCGTTGAGTGGTTATAGCTCGGCTAATGTTGCACAGAAATTGATGTTTTCCTTTTTCTGCAGGTATATATTAATCGAAAAAGCATCTTTAAACTTTTTAAAACTTAAAAGTTCATCAATTTCTGTGCAAATTCAGCCGAGTTTTGGCCAAAACACCGCATAATGTAGTTTCCTATTGCTTAATTCATAGCTTTACGCCAAATCGCCGTTGTAGGGCTGTCAATTATCCATGCTTGCTCCATTTGGTAACTTCGTACTACCAAAATTGACCATCTCATGGTTTTTTTGAACGAACCTTTCCTCTACCTCTGAAAAAGCATGTACCAAAAAATGTTGGTGATAAAAGTTGTCATGCTGGTAATTTTCTATAACTTCCTTTTTTCGACAACTTTGTACGGCCAAAATAAATCGAGTTACAACCATTCAAGCATCCTCTACTCAACAATCTTTTTAAAAGCAACTTTTCAGGCTAATTACTTACAAAAGATACTCTGTATCACAAAATATTTATATATATATATATATATATATATATATATATATATATATATATATATATATATATATATATATATATATATATATATATATTCATATATATATATATATATATAGAGGTTAGGAGTAATCGCGACTGCAATTAGTTACATAAACAGATATTTGTGGGTGCGGCAGTCAACATTTGGGCTTAATAAAACACTCTTGTTAATTTGTCTAGCTTTCGGCTGTTTTATTTAATTGTCCTTGAAGAAGGCTGAAAATACAGCCGAAAGCTAGACAAATTAACAAGAGTGTTTTATTAAGCCCAAATGTTGACTGCCGCACCCACAAATATCTGTTTATATATATATATATATATATATATATATATATATATATATATATATATATATATATATAGTTCTTCAATTTTTTCAATATTTGCCCCTTTTGACAACTTCGTTCGACCAATTCATAGCTATTTTTAATCCCTTTTAGAAAGCATGTTTTTTAATTATCCACTTTTGAATGGTACCTTGCACCAAAAAATGTTTGAAATAAATTTGACTCTTCACGAGATTTTAAGAAAAATTAATGATCTTCATTTTCTTGGTCGTGAGTTGAGTCCACGATTTTCTTTTCACCCGGGACAAGTTGTCAAACTTTGACATCTTTTGACATAAATAACATTTTTCTCTTCTGGAAGTGTGGTAGGGAATGCGGTGAACATAGCATACCCTGAAAGAGAAAACTTAAAGCTTCCCAAAGATTGAAGATTCATTCATTTTTCATCTGAATCTACCAAGTTATGGCGATTTGAAAAATCGATATTTCTAGTGTACTTTCCGGTCGTGGTTTTTTTTTGCCGGGTGTATTTCAAATTTTAAATTATATTATTATAGCTCATTACAAGCGTAGCTCAATAACCTCAATTATAATTGTCCCAAAAATTGTTGCCTCAAATCTTGTGGAAGATAATTTTGTTCTCTATTTCTAGGAAAAAACTTGGTATTAATTTCAAATTTTGGCCAATAAATTTCGGTGAAGCCATTACAGAGGCGGTCAAAAAGGTACTCATAAAAATGAAGGTGAAGTTTACCATTAAAATAGGCTAACGAGAATTACAGCCTCTTCTCTTCTTGAACCAGGTCTAATTTCATACTTCCACTCGCCTTTTAATCTTCCTCCACAATTTTGACAGTGTTTATTATTATAACTGATAAAACGGTTCAGTGTAGTACTAATAAATGAAATGCATACAGAAAATGAGATATAAGTTGATACATCTAATTCCTTTAAGCAAAATAATAGTTCACAAGCAGGAAATCTATTGTGGTACCATGGTATATCAGATGCTGGATCGATTTATATTCCATTGAGGAAGTTATCGAATTTGGTTACATTTTGTTCTGAAAGCTGTTCCACAAATACAAATGTAATTTAATGATTATACTCACACTATATAACAACAGGATTCAAAATATGGTTCAAAGTTTTCAACGTGGATAAATGGTTAAACGTTTTACTAGTATGAATAAAATAAAATATAAATAAATTTGTGGGAAAAAGAAATTCACAAATTTTTTTCAAAAGTGAAAACTAGAATGAAACACTGTGCAATTTTGCTGTTGAATTTGTTTGATCATTCAGACACAGAAATTTATTGTTTTCAAATAATCTTTTGATTTCCAGAACCTCCAAAAAGTCTAAAGTTGAGCCATATTTATGTATATGTAAAATTTCGAAATCTTTAGTAATATTAGAATCATGTCCAGTATCAAGTGAATGTTCTGCAAATCTTGAATTCCCGCACGCGAGTCGTGGACAACGTTCATGTTCTTTAAACCTAGTTATAAATTTCCTCCCTGTTTGATCAATGCAAGCTGCGTTACAGCTAGCACACTTTAATTTATAAACCCCAGACTTATGTGTCAAAATTTGAGTATCGATTTTCTTGCAAAGTTCCCTTTTCAAATAACTTAATGCTTTGAAAACTATTTTTATGTTATAATTTTTGGAAAAATTTCTAATTCTGTAAGATATGCTTCCTAGGAAGGGCAGGGAAATTGTGAAAAAATCTTTCTCAATGACTAAATTTTGAAAATATGCTTCTTTAAGTTGCAGTTTGTAACGTTTTCTGCTAATAAGCTCATCAATAATGTCAGGGTGGAGATTAATTGCTAAAGCAATTTGTTCCAAAATCTTAGTTTTGTTTTCTTCATTATTTAAACCATAAGTAAGCATTCACTGTATGTATGATTGGAATATTGAGAATTTATATTTTGTATAATGATTAGTCGTTATTGATTGAATCAATCGTTTGTGTCGGTTTTCTGAAAATTTTAAATGATAAGTGGTTATTTGAACGCGTTATCTTTCTGTCCAAAAAATTAATACTCTTATTTCGTTCTATTCCGATTGAAAGTTTTATATTGCTATGTATTTCCTTCAGTTTACCATAAAATGTATGAAGCATATCTATAGTGCCAGTCCAAAGGCGCAAAGTATTGTCGACGTAACGATACCAAAAAGTTATATATTTAGGAAAGTCTGAGAGATTTTAAAATATCAGATCCTCGAATTGTTTCATGAAAATTTCAGGCAATGTATCAGACAGAGGAGAACCCATAACTAAGCCTCCAATTTGCTTATAGTATTTGGAGTTGAAAATAAAGAAATTTTGTTGGAGACAAATCACAGTGGTGGGAATTCAATATCTTAAAGCAATACAAGGGGTAACAGAACAAGAAAAAATAGGAAATGAATAGATTAGAGAGAGATTGGAAGTACAGTCAGTAATGAAGAAGATAGAGTAAAGACAATTGGGATGGTATGGACATCCAATTCGGCTCGTTAGATAAAAGAGAAGTAAAAGAAATAGAAAAGCAAGAACAATAGAAAAAAGGAACCGCGGCCGGCCACGGAAAACATGGGACGATGTCATACAGGAAATACTAATCAAAAAGTAAATAACAACTAGAGGAGCACACGAGCCAGCAAGGAACCAGAACGAGTTGAGAAAATTCATAGAAGACATTTGAGCGAAGCAACTTCGGTACCCAGTGGGTAGAAGAGGAACAGATTATATATATTTATATATATTGTGGTATGCAAAAAATATATCTAATGATGTACGTGATGTTCACGTCAGATTTTTTTTCTTGTTCTACTTGTCTCCTCAACACTGATTTCACATCTTTTTCTGGTAGTTTGCTCCATCTTCTATTATCTCTTGATGAGTTTCTAGTTCATAGATATACAGAGACAGCACCTTGAATCGTTGTTTTCCACCTTTCAAGGTTTTTATTTTGATTTTGACAAGAGGTAATACTGTTGTATCAATTTTTTCTTCAGCTGAGCTTTCTAAATTCTACCATATTTGCTGTGAATTTTGCTACGGTCGATTTGAATGATCACAAAATAGCCGTGAAAAGTACTTTTATTAAGCTATTGGCGAGATTCTGAAAGTATTCTTCTGATATTTTTTAGATAGATCTCTCATCATTGATCATGGTCGTGGCCCTTTTTAATCGAATAGCTCTGATCTGATCTATGTCGGATTATTCTTCATAGCTCCATTGAAACAATATATATCTTGAAAGTCTGTATAACAAAGCCTTTGGGCAGGATCAACATACTTCTGATCAAAGAGTATGGGCATTCGAATATATGCAAACTTCAAATGCATATTGAGAAAAGTGATTGCAAATATCCAATTACTATATTTGATAGAAAGAACAAGGTTGAGGTGATTTTCCAAAACGATACAAAAAAATCAATTTCACTGGCATGAACAAACAATAGTATCAGGCAATAAATCACAAAAATCAATTGAAACTCCTGCAACACAATAAATAATTAAGTAATTCTGCCTCCTCAGTTTGCTTATAGTTTTTATTTGCTTATAGTATTAAAGAACCAAATCTATGGGATATTAGAAGTATTAAAGTGTTCAACATCATACATCAAAAATGAAGATACTTTTTGTGTTACTTCTCATCTGCAGCGTACTAGTTTTAGTAGCTTCTCATTTACTATCAGAGTAATGTATCCTTTATATATTTTGGGAAATAATATAAGTCTGATGCTGGTATTTAGAATTTTCACGCGGTGAATATTGTCCTTTTCTATGGGCACCAAACGATTGATTGAAAGCTTACGTTATTCTTGAAAATGGACTATGATCATTGACATGAGACATCACAACTTAATCCAATACCAATACACATTTTTTAGAACTTGCGTTGATATGCCAGAAGTACTAGCATCTCACAGAGTTGGTGTCTCCTGTAATTAACTGAGAGATCTTTTAGTGAGGACGAGCTTTCATTCTTATATTATTTGAATGAGAATCTGTCAAAAAATTGATGATGGTTTCTTGTAAAATAATTTTGATAACACAGTTTTTGAACAATCTAATGTGATAAATAATATTCTCTACAGTCATCAAGGAAAGTCAGTAGTCTCCTTTACTTGTTTCATGATATTTTCTGCAAATCTCTGTTCACAAATCTGCTAACCATTCGTAATTTACTGCTACAAATACAGATCTGCTCTTCAACAATTTGTCATTATCATTTATATATCCCCGATTAATGCCCAATATTGCTTTGTGAACAAAATTTTGTTCAAAGCTTCAACTTACTCCTTTTTTTTCTACAAATCTACCATATTATAGATATAAACAAATGATTGACTGTTATATTTTCAGCAATGATGATGAACAATTTGGATCCCGGAAAATTGAACGGTATTCTCGTGCAATCGACAATAATGCTATTAACAAATTCCTGAGCATGACGAAGAGAGCACTACAAGGGTATACTACTATACTGATTTTATAAATTCGGATTCCTCGAACCGCCATAACTCACTGGATTTTGTTCTAAAATGGATGAATCTTCAAATTTTGGATTGAAGATTTCTCTTCCAGGGTATGTGAGTTAATCCGACGCCAAGTTCTTCGCACTCCCTACCATACCCATGAGAAAAAATATATATGGATATCAAAAAATGTCAAACTTTGAAAAATGGACCGGGTGCAGAAGTAATCGTGGACTCAACTCATGACCCAAAAAATCAAGTTCACTCATTTTGCTTTAGATTGCGCAAAAACTCAAGTGACTGCGACGATTTGGCGCGAAGCTATAAGCTAAACAGAAAAAAATTATATTTTGCGTTAAGCGGTTATAGCTCGGCTAATGTTGCACAGAAATTGATGTTTCCCTCTTTCTGCAGGTATATATTAATCGAAAAAGCATCTTTAAACTTTTTAAAACTTAAAAGTTCATCAATTTCTGTGCAAATTCAGCCGAGTTTTGGCCAAAACACCGCATAATGTAGTTTCCTATTGCTTAATTCATAGCTTTACGCCAAATCGCCGTTGTAGGGCTGTCAATTATCCATGCTTGCTCCATTTGGTAACTTCGTACTACCAAAATTGACCATCTCATGGTTTTTTTGAACGAACCTTTCCTCTACCTCTGAAAAAGCATGTACCAAAAAATGTTGGTGATAAAAGTTGTCATGCTGGTAATTTTCTATAACTTCCTTTTTTCGACAACTTTGTACGGCCAAAATGAATCGAGTTACAACCATTCAAGCATCCTCTACTCAACAATCTTTTTAAAAGCAACTTTTCAGGCTAATTACTTACAAAAGATACTCTGTATCACAAAACATTCATATATATATATATATATATATATATATATATATATGTATATATATATATATATATATATATAATATATATATATATATATATATATATATATATATATATATATATATATATATATATATATATATATATATATATATATATATGGTTCTCCAATTTTTTCAATATTTCCCCTTTTTGACAACTTTGTACGACCAAGTCATAGCTATTTTTGATCCCTTTTAGAAAGCATGTTCTTTAATTATTCACTTTTGAATGGTACCTTGCACCAAAAAATGTTTGAAATAAATTTGACTCTTCACGAGATTTTAAGAAAAATTAATGATCTTCATTTCCTTGGTCGTGAGTTGAGTCCATGATTTTCTTTGCACCCGGGACAAGTTGTCCAATTTTGACATCTTTTGACATTAATAACATTTTCCTCTTCTGGAAGTGTGGTAGGAAATGCGATGAACAAAGCGTCAAGATTAACTTGCATACCCTGAAAGAAAAAACTTAAAGCTTCTCAAAGATTGAAGATTCATCTATTTTCCACCTGAATCTACCGAGTTATGGCGGTTTGAAAAATCGATATTTCTAGTGTACTTTCCGGTCGTGGGTTTTTTTTTTGCCGGCTGTATTTCAAATTTTAAATTATATTATTATGGCTTATTACAAGCGTAGCTCAATAACCTCAATTATAATCATTCCAAAAATCGTTGCCTCAAATCTTGTGGAAGATAATTTTGTTTTCTATTTCTAGGAGAAAACTTGGTGTTAATTTCAAATTTTGGCCACTAAAGTTTGGTAAAGCCATTATAGAGGCGGTCAAAAAGATACTCAAAAAAATGAATGTGGAGATTACCATTAAAATTGGCTACAATAACTGATAAAACGGTTCAGTGTAGTACTAATAAATAAAATGCATACAGAAAATGAGATATGAGTTAATACATTTAATTCCTTCAAGCAAAATAATAGTTCACAAGCGGGAAATCCATTGTGCTACCATAGTATTTCAGATACAGGATCGATTCATATTTCATTAAGGAAGTTATCGAATTTGATTACATTTTGTTCTGAAAGTTGTTTCACAAATACAAATGTAATTTAATGATTATACTCACACTATATAACAACAGGACTCAAAATATGGTTAAAAGTTTTTAAGATAAATGGTTAAACGTATCACTAGTATAAATAAAATAGAATATAATTAAATTTGTGGGGAATAGAAATTCACAAATTTTTTTCAAAAGTGAAAACTAGAATAAAACACTGTGCAATTTTGATGTTAAATTTGTTTGATCATTCAGAAACAAAAATTTATTGTTTTCAATTAATCTTTTGGTTTCCAGAACCTCCAAAAAGTCTAAAGTTGAACCATATTTATGTATATGTAAAATTTCGAAATCTTCAGTAATATTAGAATCATGTCCAGTATCAAGTGAATGTTCTTTGAAACTTGAATTCCCGCACGCGAGTCGTGGACAGCGTTCATGTTCTTTAAACCTAGTTATGAATTTCCTCCCTGTTTGACCAATGCAAGCTGCGTTACAGCTAGCACACTTCAATTTATAAACCCCAGACTTATGTGTCAAAATTTGAGTATCGATTTTCTTGCAAAGTTCCCTTTTCAAATAACTTGATGGTTTGAAAACTATTTTTATGTTATAATTTTTGGAAAAAATTCCAATTCTGTAAGATATGCTTCTTAGGAAGGGCAGGGAAATTGTGAAAAAATCTTTCTCAATAACTAAATTTTGAAAATATGCTTCTTTTAGTTGAAGTTTGTAATGTTTTCTGCTAATTAGCTTATCAAAAATGTCAGGGTGAGAATTAGTTGCTGAAGCAATTTGTTCCAAAATCTTAGTTTCAGGAATAATTTCTTCATTTCTCAAACCATGAGTAAGCATTCAATGTATGTGTGATTGGAATATTAGAAATTCATGTTTTGTTTGATGATTGGAGTCATTATCAATTGGATCGATCGTTTGTGTCGGTTTTCTGGAAATTTCAAATGATAAGTGATTATTTGAACGCGTGATCTTAATGTCCAAGAAATTGATACTCTTATTCGTCCTAATTCGATTGAAAGTTTTATATTGCTATGTATTTCATTCAGTTTACCATGAAATGTATGTAGCATATCTATAGTGCCAGTTCAAAGGCACAAATTATCATCGACGTAACGATACCAAAAAGTTATATATTTAGAAAAGTCCGAAAGGTTTTGAAATATCAGATCCTCGAAATGTTTCATGAAAATTTCAGCCATTGTACCAGACAAAGAAGAAGAACCTATAACTCAGCCTTCAATTTGCTTGTAGTATTTGGGGTTGAAAATAAAGAAATTTTGTAGAAGACAAATCATAGCGGTGAAAATTAAATGTCTTAGAGATAGAAGGGGTGACAGAACTAGAAAAAATGAGAAATAAAAAGATTAGAGAGAAATTGGAAGTACAGTCAGTAATGAAGAAGATGGAGTAAATACAATTGGGGTGGTATGAACATCCAATTCGACTCGAAGATTAAAAAAAGTAAAAGAAATAGAAAAGCAAGAACAATAGGAAAAAGAAACCGCGGCCGGCCACGGAAAACATGGGACGATGTAATACAAGAAATACTAACCAAAAAGAAAATAACAACTAGAGGAGCACACGAGCCAGTAAGGAACCATAACGAGTGGAGAAAATTCATAGAAGACATTTGAGCGAAGCAACCTTGGTACCCAGTAGGTAGAAGAGAAACAGATTATATATATTTATATATATTGTGTCACGCAAAAAATATATCTAATGATGTACGTGATGCCCACGTCAGATTTTTTTCTTGTTCTACTTGTCTCCTCAACACTGATTTCATATCTTTTTCTGGTAGTTTGTTCTACCTTCTATTATCTTTTGATAAGTTTCTAGTTCATAGTATACAGAGACAGCACCTTGAATCATTGTCTTCCACTTTTCAAGGTTTTTTTTTTTTATTCTGACAAGAAATAATACTGTTGTATCAATTTTTTCTTCAGCTGAGTTTTTTAAATTCTACCATATTTGCTGTGAATTTTGCTACGGCCGATCTGAATGATCACAAAATAGCCGTGAAAAGCACTTCTATTAAGCTATTGGCGAGATTCTGAAAATATTTTTCTGAAATATGTTAGATAGATCTTTCATCATTGATCATATTCATGACCTTTTCTAATCGAATAGCCCTGATCTGATCTATGTCGGATTATTCCTTATAGCTCCATTGAAACAATATATATCTTGAAAGTCTGTATAACAAAGCCTTTGGGCAGGATCAACATACTTCTGATCAAAGAGTATGAGCATTCGAATATTCAAATGCATATTGAGAGGAGTGATTGCAAATATTTAATTACTATGATTAATAGAGAGAACAAGGTTGAGGTAATTTCTCAAAACGATCTAAAAAAATCAATTCCACTGGCATGAACATACAATAGTATCAGGCAATAAATCACAAAAATCAATTGAAACTCCTGCAACACAATTAATAATTAAGTAATTCTGCCTCCCTAATTTGCTTATAGTTTTTATTTGCTTATAGTATTTAAGAATCAAATCAATGGGATATTAGAAGTATTAAAGTGTTCAACATCATACATCAAAAATGAAGATACTTCTTGTGTTGCTTCTCATCTGCTGCGTACTAGTTTTAGTAACTTCTCATTTACTATCAGAGTAATGTATCCTTTATATATTATAGGAAATATTATAAGTCTGATGCTGGTATTTATAGTTTTCACGCGGCGGATATTCATCAGCTTATTGTCCGTTTCTATGGACACCAAACGATTGGTTGAAAGCTTACGTTATTCTTGAAAATGGACTATGATTATTGGCATGAGTCATCACAACTCAATCCAATACCAATACACATTTTTCAGAACATGCGTTGATATTCCAAAAGTACTAGCATCTGACAGAGTTGGTGTCTCCAGTAATTGACTGAGAGATCTTTCAGTAAGGACGAGCTTTCATTCTTATATTATTCAAATAAGAATCTGTCAAAAAGTCGATGATGGTTTCTTGTAAAATAATTTTGATAACACAGTTTTTGAACAATCTAATGTGATAAATAATATTCTCTATGGTCTTCCAGGAAAGTCAGTAGTCTCCATTACTTGTTTCATGATATTTTCTGCAAATCTCTGTTCACACATTTGCTTACCATTCGTAATTTACTGCTACAAATACACATCTGCACTTCCACAATTTGTCATGACCATTTATATATCCCCGATTCATTTCCACTATTGCTTTGTTAACAAAATTTTGTTCAAAACTCCAACTCACTCTGTTTTTTTCCACAAATCTACAATATTATAAATATAAGCAAATAATTGACTGTTATATTTTCAGCAATGATGATGAATAATTTGGACTCCTGACAATTGAACGGTATTCTGGTGCATTCGACAATAATACTATTAACAAACTTCTAAACACGATGAAGAGGGTACTACAAGGGGATTTTATAAATATGGATTTCTCGAACCGCCATAACTTACCTAATTTTGTTTCAAAATGAATAAATCTTCAAATTTTAGAAAGATTGGAGATTTCTCATCCAAGACATGTAAGTTAATCCGACGCCAAGTTCTCCGTACTCCCTACCACATCCATGAGAAAAAAAATATCTGGATATCAAAAAATGTCAGACTTTGAATAATGGACCGGGTGCAGAAGAGATCGTGGACTCCACTCATGATCCAAAAAATCAAGCTCACTCCTTTGCTTTAGATTGCGTAAAAACTCAAGTGTCTGTGACGATTTGGCGCGAAGCTATGAGCTAAACAAAAAAAAATTATATTCTGCATTTATTGCACGGAAATTGATGTTGTTTTATCCTGCGGGTAAATATCAATTGAAAAAGCATTTTTCAACTCTTTAAAACTCAAAAGTTTTTCTTGAACTAGGTCTAATTTCATACTTCCACTCGCCTTTTGATCTTTCTTCACAATTTTAACAGTGCTAATCATTATAACTGATGAAACGGTCCGATGTAGTACTAATAAATGAAATGCATACAGAAAATGAGATATAAGGTAATACATTCAGTTCCATCAAGCAAAATAATAGTTCACAAGCGGGAAATCTATTGTGGTACCATGGTAAATCAGA
Source organism: Dromius quadrimaculatus (assembly GCA_963989225.1). Lineage (NCBI taxonomy): Eukaryota > Metazoa > Arthropoda > Insecta > Coleoptera > Carabidae > Dromius > Dromius quadrimaculatus. The sequence goes on along the minus strand of OZ022331.1, from coordinate 47,464,591 downwards.
TACAGGATCGCTTTGTATTTCATTGAGGAAGTTATTCAATTTGATTACATTTTGTTATGAAAGTTGTTTCTTCAAAGGAACTGGTGGGTTTTATGAACAGATTTCTGGTGCTGCAATGGCAAGCTCTTCACTGGAGAAAGCTAAATGATACAAATGCTCACACGACATCAGGAAAAAAACATGCTATGAACAGTTAATAGTTTTTTCAGCTGTTTCGAAAGAAGCTCAATTAATTTTCGGAAGAATAGAGTATATTTATGAATCGATTTTATATTTTTAATTCACTGATTACATCGTTAAAACATAGTTAAAAATATAAATTATGTTCAAAAATGCTGATACCATGTTTAAAAAAATATTTAAAATTAAGAATGATCTTGAGCTGTTTAAACGCCGTCACTTTCGCGCGTTCTATTGATGACGTCAAATACTATGTCAAATGACATTACAGTCCATTGTTTACTATAGGTGTTTTCTCAGCTTATTCCAGTATTAAAAAAGCTCAAAAGTCAGTCTATAAATAATGCATTTTGCCTGAATGCAAAATATTATCAGAAATGTACCCGGTAAAGTCTTTTTTCCAATCCAGACAGGTTTTAAAATACATAAGAAATGATGTAAGGTTATCAGAAGAGATGAAGTATTATAATCAATTTGACATATTATGAATAACATTATTTGTGATTAGTTTTAGCAATAGAATACAGTATATATATATGCGGCTTCGTTTAACATTGGTGCTCGTTTTAAAATAAACAAAAATTATAGGTTACGTTTACTGCTCATCATATTTAGGATTGTATTTATTCAAACAGCGTACATAATGTGTTATTATTGAATAATTACTCCGCAGTGTTCACTCTTTTTACTTCAGCAGACGTGAAATTTGGATTTGAAAGAAGATAAGACGACATCATGAATGGATCTATTCTTGGCAGATTATCTGATTGTGCTTTCACAAAACCACTTTGTCTTAAATGATTTATAATTTTTGTAGGATGCTAAAATTACACTTGAACAATGAATGAATTCACAACACACACGTTATTACTATGTTTTCTAATCAAAAGCCTGCAATGTCATACAAATGTAAGCAGCGCGCACTTGTTGGCATAGTATTTGACGTCACATTTCGTTTCAACCAATGGTGCTGCGTTTTAGAACTTTGAATTTTTCGCGCTAAATTTGCACTTTCATTCATTAATTTTAAGCAATTAAAAAGATTTTAAATACCATAATGATGGTTTAGTACAAATGTAAGGCCAATGAAAATTAATTCAGGAAAGAATTGTTTGAACCAAATTTGAATTTCATGAATATTCCCTATTGCTGCTGAGGATAAAACCTGGGTTCATTATTTTTATTCAGGAATCAATCAAGAGCCGACACTAGACTTCTGAGATACAGCTCCTCATAAAAATTCTGTGACTTTATTTTGCGTGTCATTTTGTATTACATTAATAAATGCTGTTTCAAACACATTTGAAGAAAGGCATGCGAGTAGCTTTCTCCGATCATTGAAAAAATTTCGAAAAAAGCTGCAAAAAAAGTAAGAAAATAGGTTCAATATTCATGCAAGAAAAAAGGTTCTCTAACTAAGACTTCTATTCTTTTCAATGGCATGCAATGTTTTACGAGCTCACGCGAATCCTTGGGCCTCTTGGGCTGTAACGGATTGCACGACTTACAATATCTGACTTTAAATCAATTTCAACTACTCTACGTTACAAAAGCAAGCAATATGATGTACGGAACAACCTAATTTTATTCTTTTTAGATCTATAATTGGAATTTGAACTATGACCGGAAAGCGTGCATCGCTCAATTATAGTTTTATGTCTCTAATCAAGGTAAGACTAAATCGGAGAGACCCACCTGTCACCAGGTCCCAGTCTATTTGAATTAACTTTGAAGGAGAGAAAGCTTATCTCAGAAAAACTCCACACTCTTTTTATTTGTCGCTTGGACAAAGCTATTATGGAAGAGAGGTACAAAGAACTGACACTAAGAAGCCCCAATTCAGACCTTATTGATATGCCTAGTCCCCAAATTCCAGCGAAAATATTCCCGATAACCAATTCGATAACAATGAGTCTATGAACTCTCTTTGCACACATTCAAACCTATAGGGGAATAATCAATCTATGATACACTTGCTTTTGGTAGCAATGAATGTGAATACAGAAAATACAGTAATTCAGTCGATGACAAACAAAATAATAATGCGAAAATAGATACCCTAGGCCTCAGTATTAGGAATGAAGACATTTTAAAATCATTTTCACTGTGTATCATGTTCTGTTCTCAATTCTTCACATCTTGATTCGATTTTTGTTTTATTGGCTGAGCTCTACAACATACCGTTATCTCTGTGTGCAATTATGTAATTTTTTGTTATGCGTGCATGCACATTTTTCAACATGCACTTAGACTTTGTTCACCGTAACTGTTGTTTGCTGCAGCTAACAAAAATAAATATTCAGCTGCTTACTTGTTAGCCGAGTTAAAATTCGCAAAGTCTGTTGTAATATTGTCTGTTTCCTATTGTAGTTATTGTCTTTAGTATTTCCAGTATGCAGATTCGAGGCACCCTTGAGTATGTTTAAGGTGGGAGCAGAATTCCCAAAATTCCAGTCTTATGGAAATCGTACTGATATCAAATGGCTCTTTGGAAAAATGGATTCGATCAACACTTAAATTCACATTGATGATACCAAAAGAGAGTGCCGCAAGTATTTGAAAAGGCCAATTCATTCTCTAGTGGAAATACAATTTTGTTTTGGTAGGATGCGTTTTCTCTCCCAAATTTCAGGGACTTTTTTCATGGTCTATTCAACAAACTTTCCCTATTTCTCTTGTTGACTTGAGGTAAGCAATTATCGACAAATCAAGTTGATGAGAAGGACACAATTAAACTCGACAGTAACAGATTGCTCAAAGATTTTTTTTTCAATATATCCAAAGAAATCTACATCACTTTGTAACTTTGGGAGTTAGAGAAGAAAAGTCATAGATTTTCCAATATCCTCGTTACTTGTGAAAAATACCTTTTCGTAATACCTGCATTGGAACAACACATTTCAACAAGACGATTTCAGACAAATGCGAATGTAGCCGGGTAGAAACAAGTCTGTTTCTGCCCTAGGAGAGAAACAAGCTTGTTTCTGTCCGGTGGATCTGTTTCTCATATCGTTTAATCCCTGGCAGAGTCGCATTTGTTCATTGTCAATCTCTAAATGAAAATCATATAACCTCAGTTACAGGCGGCGGAAACTCTTATGGGAGGCTCTGTATCAATGTTTAAGCTTACAAGCAAAGGCGATAGATGACAGCACTATGAACTGAAATTATTTTGTTTTGATTGTGCGCATGGCAAACTTGTGCGAAGTTCGAATTCGCATTGTTGTATTGACAGAGTTCTACATACATCATATTTTGGATTCATAATTTCTTGCTGTTCTTTTATTGTTTCAAATGTGAAATATGGCAGCTAGTTTCAAGGTAAGTTTAACTTAATTTTAATTCGAATTGCAGACATTTTATTCTCCCAATATTATTATAGGGTTAAAAATTATACTAGTATGCTGTTATGCCTCGGGAAGAAAAACCGAGGCTCTTTAATCTGCCTTCAAATGACGATAGGCGGCATTAGCGGCGGCGGCATTAGTGGCTACGACTATTGGATCAGAAAGATTTGTCTTGCAAAAGCCTTTCACAGCTTACAGGGCCCCGGGCTACGTAGTTTGTGGATTGCATTTCTAGGATGATCAGTTTAGGACTTCCGACAGGAAAAAGTTGAATATGAATGATCTTCCAAACGACATCCAAGTACTAGGTAGTCTACAAAACTTTAAATTCATAAAATTTTCATAAAAGATTATTTTCACGGCCTTGATACACAAATTACTATTTTCAAGTGAAAATTAGCGTGTGTGCTATTGAAGTAATTTATCGTTGTTTATTTCAGTTCGTTTGCGTGATTTGATTACCACAAGAAAAGTCATCCTTTCCCCGCGAAAGAAGCCAGATACAACAATTTGAACGAACAGAAGATGTTCTGAAACGACGTCATGGTATCCTGAGAAAAAGACTCTTTTCTGAACCCAAAACTCCTATTGACACAATTTAATCCATCAAAGACCTTCCTAAGACCCTGAAGATGTTCATTCTTTCCCAGCTCCGAAATTTTCAAAAATCGAACACCTTTCGCTTCACTATTGAATAGTCAAGAAAAAGTCTCCGTATATGAAGCTAGCTTTGCCAACTGCTTCTGAAGAACTAATACATCAAATATATGGTACTCACTTCACTATAGAGCAGTTGCTACGAAAAATCTCCACATATGTAGCAAGTTTTCATGAAAGCTGCCCCTAGGGCTTATCTCTGAATTATTGTTTCATCACCAATAGCACTACTACCAATTAAATTTATTATTCTTCATTCCTGGAATATAAATTGGGACTTATCCAGCGCAAGTTATAGAAATGCTCTATTATTTGTGACTGCTTCTATGTGAACATGTCTATATTTCTTTAAATTTTATGTTCCAAAATCTTCTACTATGGAAGAAGTACTTCTTGTATGAACAAAATGAATAAACAGCTCCAACTTTTCCACTAACGGAATAAATTACCTTAGCTCTATATTGAATTCATTTGAAGATGCCCAATTATATCTATAATATATTCCATTTTTTATTTCATATATGTAAATATTGTTAGCAGAATATTACAATTACAAAAAAAAGTTGGTACCATTTTCAAATCAAGTTCATATATTTCTAGGAAAGAGTCTTACAAATAATGAATGCTATTATTACTGCATATTTTGCTAACAATATAAGAGTAGAACCAATTATTTCTATCATAGAACTGAACAAATAAATTTTTCCTGTCTCCATATCACAATTATTTACTCACTTACTTGAATAAATCTTAAACTTCTACTAAATACTGAGTAATACTGAATTTCCAACTTCCTGAATATAGTTTTTGAAATTAAGTTTCAAAAACTATGTTCAGTGAATTGAAAATTCAGTTATACTCAGTATTTAGTAAAAGTTTGTGATAATTTTCGATCATTCAAGAGATTCAAATTTCCCGCGCAGCTCATATTAGTTCAATCAAAAATATGAGATGGAGCTGCTAATCGTGTATCAAGCTATAACATTGCTGATTCCTATCTTCTTACTTCAGTATCGTTGCTCAGTTAATTTGACAGTTGTTGTATTCGTAACTGTAAATTAAATTAAAAAGAGAATGAGTTTCAAGAAAAAAAATTATTAATACGATAATTTCAAGTAAGCCACATCTTACTGATGAAGCACAAGCAGCTACTCTTGACTTGTTACCTGCAAAATCAGAAGAAAAATATTTATTTTGCTATGTCAAATTTGTAATATGAAAAGTTTCAATGCAGGTATTATGAAAAATACAGTATGTGGCACGGAACAAAACACGATTTCAGCCGAGGGCACGCCTATGCAATTTCCTATCTCAACTGTGTTGCAAAAGTGAAGCCAAAAATGTAATATTGTTAGAGAGAGAAAGTAACTGAGAGATAGGTTGAGGCGGGCTCATGTTTGTATGGAGGTAAATGGCTAGTTTCGGTTTATTTAGTATTTTCATGTGAAAATATATAGTAAAATGGGAAGAAAATGTTTTGTGACAAATTGTGATACTGGGTACAAAACATGTAAAGAGATTTTTTTTTTTGTAAACCCAAAGGTGATATTTTATGAAATAAGTGGCAAGGATATCATAAAAGAATGCTCGTCTGGAGATGTAAAAGTGAGAATGAATTATTTTAAAATTATATTGAAATTAAAGGTTATATCAATGTTTCAAATTATTGAATGTATCTTATCTAAACTTCAAGTGAAAAAATCAACTTCAAAAAAACTTCTCATCAATAGAGAAAATAATTGTTCACAAATTCACCGTACAGTATAATATGGAATCGTTCAATTATGAGACAAATATATTGTTACAGATACCGTTCAAATATTTCAGACTGAAAGAAAATGCATGTCCGAGTTTTCTTCCAAATTGCCCGAAATATTTGAGCATTTCTGAAAAAACAGAGAAATCTCTTATAAAACAGAATGGATCTTTGAAAAAGCCCTAGCTGTTCAGAAAAGAGAAAGAAAATTAAAATGTAGATAGAATTCATCTTCCATTTATTCGGTTAAAATAATTTTTAATTTTTAGTAGAAGACACATAAACGCTAAAAATAAATTCAAATCCAGAGCAAAACTTGGATTCAGAGGACTTGTAAGAATTTTTTCGATTTGAAAATTAAATCCATCGAAGAAAAACAAATTTTCATCAATGAGATGTTGGAGACAAAATACTTTGTTTTCAGAAAGGAATATAAAAATGAACGGAATTTTTCCATAAATGTCGCGGATGTACGCAATTTTGGAGGTTTTTTGCCAAGTTTTTTTTTAATATTTTCTTTTGGTAAGTATATAAGAAATTATTTATGTATATTTTCTCAATTTTATTACGCCCATTGTAATATAAAATATTCATAAAATTGTTTATGTATCTGTTATTCATAATAAGAAAACTCTTTTCAAAAGAAACGTACATAAATCATGTTACATAATAATGCACTTCTTCATTGCAGATTTTAATAAATATAAATGTTAGTTTTCTCTTATTTTTGCCTTTCATTTAATAAATAATAAGGTATTCAACGTAACAAAAATATTTAGTTTATCTAGCAATTGTTTTTTATTGAAAAAAAAATCAAATATAATCCCATTTCAATATATGAAGCATGCAAACTGGGCCCGCTTCCGCTATCTCTCCCACGTCTGCCGCATTACATTTTAGGCCTCATGTTTTCCAACTATGAAGCATGCAAACTGGGCCCGCTTCCGCTATCTCTCTCACGTCTGGCGCATTACATTTTAAGCTTCATGTTTTCCAACTAAGTGTCCGCTCCTCTAATATTCTCCTTCGTGGCCGAGGGTGATGCCAGTCCTCGCTTCGCTCGGGCAAGCAACTTTCATCCTCAGCTGAAATCGTCTTGTTTCGTCCCTAGCCACACAATATACTATACCTACATACCACATTAAAATATCTAGTTCCTTGAAATGTACATAAAAATATTCGATAATAATCAGTGAACTAATAACAAAGTCAATAAACTTGATCTACTCATAAATCAAAAGATGGAACGACTATAGTACCAATTCAGTTATTCCATATACCGGAACATCTTGAAAAAATATTAAAATGTCTTCAAATACCCACTCATGCTCTGTATATCACCAGCTTCATGATTTTTATTTATTTCTTTCTCAAGAGACAAAAGAGTACGATTTATTTGCTACAAATGTTTTGTAAAATAAAAAATTCACATTGAAATCAATATGAATAAAACATGATTTCTATATCATAAAAATGGCTATTATTTGTAATAAATTAAGTCCCACTAGAAAAAGTTTCTTTGTAATTTATTTTTTAAATTGGTTTAATTGCATGCAGAAACAAAAGTGTAAGGCCGTATACTAAAACAAACATTACAAATTCGTGTGATACAGGAACAATTTACCTCCCATGACTGCACCGCCCCCAGTTTTTTCTCGATACAATGGAGTATTTATACAGTAAATACACAAAACTACATCAGTTAAGAATTTATTGGTGCAACAACATCCATTAAAAATGAAGACAGTTATTGTCTCATTTCTCATTTGTATTTGTCAAGTTCTGGTTTCTGCTCATACCAGGTAAAGTACTGAGTTGGTATAATTTATTAGAGTGAATAATCATGACGACAGAACTATTATTCAAAAGTGCTGGGCCTAAGTTCTTTTGTCACGATAGTTTAAGCTATCAATGTCTTCCAGATGTTATTCATAGTCTAGTCAACAAGCTACAAAACGTGGTAATTCTTGCTACTTCAAAGTAAAATACGTGCGATAGCTCGTTGAACTCGTTATGACGTCTAGAGTGATGTGCAGAAATTTGGAACCCGCACATGAACAATTGCAAAAGTTATAAATAATTGAAAATTACAAAGAACTTTTTGGAAAATTACTCGAAAACTATTGGTGCACATATTTCGACCTACATGCCTGACCACTGTTATCGTTTCTGGAGTGAAAACGACGACGGAAGTGGCCAGTTTTTCAATTCGTAGGCCAAATTTTTGCACGTATGAAGCACCATACCATCTTACTTAAAGGTGATTCACTCGGAGGTACTTTTTTTGAAACGAAAAAATTATCTAGGAATCAATTTGATCGGGTTAATCTCTGCATTTATTTTTTAGCGCATTTTTTGGAAAAAAGCGCTATTATATTCACTTTGGCTTTCTGGCTGGCTGGCGTGACGCTGAGTTCTCAGCAACTTTACTATTTACAGACTTGAAACTGGTACTAAATGAAAGCTGCTATTTCGTAGGTTTGCACAAATTGCTTTAATTCAAGCTCAGTGATTGTGGAAGATTAAATTATTCGATTACTTGTTTCAAGTGAAACAATGCCTATAGCTATATATGACATTAGGGATATGGCAACTGAAATTTATTAAAGTAGATAAAAATTAAGTTACAACTTTCGCCGCGGTTGTCACTATTATTATGTACAGTTGTCAAATCTGTCCAGGACTCATTCAATGACTTGTTTGACGCGAATTTGAAGCTTATTAGAATGAATTATTATTATTGGTTGAAAATTTGTTTAATTTTGGTGTATTTTTTCATATAGCTTTGATAAAGAGCAAAATATCATTTTAAGGTACAACACTTGACCTCCTGTCAGTCAATATCTGAACAATGAAGAATAAAAGGTATTTTTGAGTTTGTACATGCATAAATTATGTACCTATCAAACTGTCAACTTGAAACTAGTACTAAATGGAAGCTGCTGTTTCGTAAGTTTGCCCAAACTGCTCGATTTCAAGCTCAGTAATTGTGAGAGATGGTAATTTGCGAAATCTCTGAAGTAACAAGCACTCATAAGCTGTCAAAAATGCGCTTCCATCATCTAGATGATTCTTCAATTTTTTGAGATTATTTCTTTCAAATCTTGGCCTAAACTACGGTTAATATTGTCCATTCTGAATTACCAAATTTCGATAAGTATTTCGGGTGATATTTGGCGGATAACACAAGTGATGCTGGCTTCCAGTTCTTCAATCGTAGCAAGCTTATCCATGTACATATGACATCACACAATCTAGGCGGCCAATCTACCGGTCTGAAGAGTAAAATTGACTGTTCATCGAATTGTTCTCGCAATAAAGCCATGGTTTCACGGGTTGTGTCGCCAGTAGCGCCGTTTTGTTGGTACCAAATGTCCTTGAGATCACGTAGTCCAAGAGCTGGCTGCAAAAAATCCGGTTGATCGAGTAACAGAATGAAATGTTTTCCAAACATTAGTACTTATCGAGACAATAAGAAAATTCATGTTGTGCCTAGGCAGAAGTAATCACAAGTATAGTATGATTATTTTTATGGTACATTTTTCGTACAGCAACCATAACAATGAAGTAACACTATGAAATTACTCTCAAAATTTAGGTGTTACTGAGCAAAGAAAAAATATATTTGTGTGCCTAATCAAATCCTGTTCTTATGCCTTGGCACATCACTTTTTTCATTCTGTTTTCTGGTCCGTTACTTGACCTATCGAGTAACAGCTTCATACTATGATCAAATTGAAGAATAGACATTTATGTATTAGAAAAAAAAGAGTGCCACGTCTATGCCTGTTACAAATACCTGGCACACCACTTTCTATCGGTCTGTGTGGAAGCACGATAACTTGAGAACGCGTACGAATTTTCGACTGAAATTTTATATTCAAGTTTTTCATTGAAAAACTAGTTTCAAGTTCGTAGATGAGCTTTCTTCAACCAGTGACACCAAAACTTCATCGATGGAACTTTTTGGTTTCTTACGATTATTTTATGAACAATAGTATTTATCATCAAATATGTAATAACTCCAATTGATCCCTTAATTATTTGGAACAACTTTTATTTGAAACAAATTCCAAAACTATCAGCGGTTCATTTGTTATTATTATTCACTTGATTTATCGAGCTTCAGCTTCAGACTATGATCAAATTGAAGATTAGACATCTTTGTATTATAAAAAAGAAGTGTGCCACGTGTATGCATGTTACAAATACCTGGCACACCATTTTTCACACCTCAAAGTATAAGGCTGGTATTATTATAATCCATAATAGAAAGTTGAAGTTGAATAGATAATTAGTCAATAAACAATTTCCATGATTCCAAAAATCGGATCAAATTTATTTAACAAAGTTACATAAATATCTTTGGTAAGAATTTACATATCTAAAAACTTACATTAAATCAGTTGACTGTCATTAAGCATTATCATCATTACTGTCATGATCATCGTCATGTACTAAACTTATCCTCCCAACTGAGTTAGTATCAAACTAGACATCATTTGAACAATTTGTGAAAGAAATAATTGACAATTGTTTGAATATTCTCATTGTCACTTCTATAAAAATTGCCCCAGCAAACGCTGCGATTTGATACCAGACACGATAGAGCCAAATAACTCATTTCAAAAAAGCAATCAACGAACGTTTGCATGTGATGTCCAAATATAAAAGACTATTCCATTCGTAGTATTTATAACAAATTTAAGAATGCTAAATCGCCATAGAAACGGTGCATATCAGGGGGTATTTGGACGTGTAGAAATACCATCGGGTATTACACTAGTGGTCAGAGTGAGTATTTCACTCAAAGATGTGGATACCTCCAATTTGTGCTTTTTTCGTATTTAATGGAATATTTTTCTTATTATCTTCATCAATTTTATCTTCTGATCTATCACCAAACCTTTTCGAACTAGATTCCATATCAAGGCGCAATATATTTCTCTATTATCCGTCAAAGAAAATGCAAGAAACTCTAATTTTGCAGTTCGACAGAAATTTGTTTTTTCGTTTATTACGTTCAAAAACGATTTGACGTCTCAAAACAAAATCACCGTTTATGATACGTGATTGCTCCTAATCTCAGGAAGATCGTAGGTGGAGTGAGGCGTCATGAAACCAGGCTTCGGGCATACCCGGGGCGCCACGATATTGTCTTTTCGTCCGCAGGGCACACAACAACGTAAGTACCTGCAATAAAAGGTATTGGATCGGACAAGAGGTAACGGAGCGGTGTGACCATACGATGGCCTTTAGCATTAACCAAGTGGTCGACCTAGTAATTCACTTACCAAGTATTGCGACTTTAAACAGAGCCAGGGGTAGCTAAATGCTCTGGAAGAGAACAGGTAGGGTTCATCTTTCCACGAACAAATAAAACAATCTACAATTCAATTTAAACAAATTAAATAACTTCAATAGCAAAAAAGGAGTAATAATGGTTAAACAAAATATGAACAATAAACTGAATCTAAATTTACCAACAAAAAAATGAATAACTAATCAATAAGCAAATGAATTTAATATTGAATACAAAAAAAAGCAAGTACTAGCTGAAGGCTAAAATGCAAACAACGCAACTTGGCGGACAGCGCGCAATCCCAAAAAAAAAACAACAACAAAAGAAAACGATGCCTATACGTCTAGCCCTACACTCGCCGAAGCTCACAAAAAACGTAGTAAGGGGCTTAGCTCAATCGATTGCGCCTCACAAATTCGACGTATAGCGACGTATAGCTACTGCGCCACAACTACTGTGCACAAGGGGCGTTTGACAGTAACGTAAAAGAGTAAAACAAGAAAATATATATTGTGCTCCTAGCTGCCCTAGGAGCACCACCAAAATGATCTAAATAACAAAAAAAAAGACTATTCACTTAGCTGTCACCACTGGGCCTCTGGAATAATGGCTTGACATCGACTGGCCTTGGTAAAGGCGTCGGACCAAAGTCGGTCAAGGGATGGCGTCAAGTTTAAGGGTCCTGGGATGGTCTTCAGGATCCAGGAGTCGGTACTCGCGTCGCTGCGTGCCTGGTGGGCGACTAGGATCTCGCCTTGATGGACTTGGCGGTTCTCGCAACACGAGGTCGCGGCCGTAAGTTTAAGAAAAAATCCTCAGAATGGGCTGCTCGATCGCTGACTGGTTCCACGACACTTCACGCGACCGGAGCAAACGCTGATTTAATTTTTAATCCCGCAAATGCGGCTTTGAACATTCAAAATATTAAATAAAATCGGCGCAACAAAAATTTTATGGCGCGACCTTCTGTTCTCTAGCACTTTTCTGCCTCGACTTAACTTAATTCATCTTTTCCGCACAATCAAGAGAAAAAAAACCGTTTTTTTTACTTAACTTTCAGTAATACTATTGGTTCCAACTAATTGAGAGAAATGAAGAGCGAAGAGAGAATGGCGGGAAAAAGGATTATTAGGGTTAAGGAATTTTATTGTGAGTGTTTGTTTATTCCAATGTTTCTATATTATGTGCTGTGTGTTGTTAAATATGATTTGAATGTAATTTCAACTTTTAAATAAAAATACGTTAAATCATTTGACAATGTCTGAGTTCGCGCTGTCTGCTAGTGACCCCTACGGCAACTATTTCAACTAAAATACACTGGATCAGTTGGACTTATCCGAACGACAACTCAATTAAAAATTATTTATCGATCTGTCAAACTACAATAACAAATAGTTTGTAAGTGAAATCTGATTTTATTTGAAATAACAATTATCAATACTTTCAAATTATAGCTAAATGAATGGATAGCACAGCAGTCTAGGATATGGAAAATGGAAAAATAGGAACAAGGTGCGAAATTGGAACGTAACACGTTCCTATGAGAATTACGTGAGTTGATTCTAGATTCATAGAAAACTAATTTGAAAAAATGGTTTGACTCCTGGAATAGTCTTCATATACCATTTGTAGTTGAAGTATTATAGACTATTTTTGTGGTGCAATCACTCATGTTTATTGTGCTTGTGAATACAACTCGTGCTGCACACTCGTGGTATTCAAACGCAAGCACAATAAACATTCGTGATAGCATCACAAAAATAATCGATAATACTTCGACTACTTATGGTATAATAAATGACTATTCCATTCGTAGTATTTATAACAAGGTTAACAATGCTAAATCACTATAGAAACGGTGCATATCTGTGGGTATTTGGACGTGTAGAAATACCATCGGGTATTACCTTAGTGGTCAGAGTGAGTATTTTACTCAAAGATGTGGATACCTCCAATTTGTGCTTTCTTCGTATTTAATGGAATATTTTTATTATTATCTCCATCAATTTTATCTTCTGATCTATCACCAAACATTTCTGAACTAGATTCCATATCAAGACGCAATATATTTTTCATAATACCTGCATTGAAACAACGCGTTTCAACGCCTGTTTTGTCAGTCGAAACAAGACAATTGCAGACAAATGCGAGTAAAGCCGGACAGAAACAGATTTGTTTCTGCCCGAGGGGAGAAACAAGCTTGTTACTGCTCAATGAATTAATTTTTTTCATCGTTTTATCCCTTGCAGAGTCGCATTTGTTCATTGTCAATCTCTAAATGAGAATCATATAACCTTAGTTAATTTGACAGTTGTTGTATTCGGAACTGTAAATTAAATTGAAAATACGATTTATTTCAAGAAAAAAAGTATTAATACGACAATTTCAAGTACACCACAACATCTTATTGATGAAGCACGAGCAGCTACTCTCGACTTGTTACCTGCAAAATCAAAAGGAGAATATATACTTTGTTATGACAAATTTGTAATTTGGAAAGTTTCAATGCAGGTATTATGAAGAATACAGTGTGTGGCACGGGACAAAACACGATTTCAGCCGAGGGTGATGCTGGCCCTCGCTTCGCTTGGGCAAGCAACGCTCATCCTCAGCTGAAATCGTCTTGTTTCGTCCCTAGCCATACAATATACTATCTCTATTATTCGTCAAAGAGAATGCAAGAAATTCTAATTTTTCAATTTGACAGAAGTTTGTTTACTCGTTCCTATGAAAATTACGTGAGTTGTTACTAGATTTATAGAAAACTGATTTGAAAAAATTGTTGGACTCCTGGAATAGTCCTCCATATATCATTTGTAGTTAAAGTATTATAGACTATTCTAGTGGTGCAATCACTCATGTTTATTGTGCTTGTGAATACCACATGTGCTGCACACTCGTGGTATTCAAACGCAGGCACAATAAACATTCGTGATAGCACCACAAAAATAATTGATAATACTTCAACTACTTATGGTATAATAAATGATAATAATTCCGATTTTACATTATGATCCTATGTATTTCCTAGCTTCAGAAAAATATGACTAATTTTATAACAGCTCGAGTTTTGATAATAACAAATGAACCGCTGAAAATTTTGAGATTTGTTGCAAATGGATGTTGTGCCAAACTATTCTAAGAAATAATTTGAGCTATTAAATATTTGATGATAAATACTATTGTTCATAAAATAATCGTAAGAAACCAAAAAGTTCCATCAATGAAGTTTTGGTGCCACTGGTTAAAAAAGCTCATCTACGAATTTAAACCTAGTTTTTCAATGAAAAACTTGAATATAAAATTTCAGTCGCACATTCGTATCCGTTCTCAAGTTATCGTGCTTTCACACAGACCGATAGAAAGTGGTGTGCCAGGTATTTGTAACAGGCATAGACGTGGCACACTTCTTTTTTCTAATACATGAATGTCTATTTTCCTATTTGATCGTAGTCTGAAGCTGTTACTCGATAGGTCAAGTAACGGACCAAAAAACAGAATGAAAAAAGTGGTGTGCCAAGGCATAAGAACAGGATTTGATTAGGCACACAAATTTATTTTTCCTCAACTCAGTAACACCTAAATTTTGAGAGTAATTTCATAGTGTTACTTCATTGGTATGGTTGCTGTACAAAAAAATGTACCATAAAAATAATCATACTATACTTGTGACTACTTCTACCTAGGCACACCATGAATTTTCTTATTGTCTCGGTAAGTACTTACGTTTGAAAAACATTTCATTCTGTTACTCGATCGTCCGGGTTTTTTGAAGCCAGCTCTTGCTCTAACGGGCTTCGGTTTCAGGCAGCAAATTGTCCGTTATCATGGCGCAATACGGGCGTCATGGACAGTTACGATCTGACCGGCTATTCTCAGCTACCGTCGGTATATTTTGTGCTAAATCGGGTCGCGCATTATCTAATAATGGCGTATTGGGCCTCAGACTATTCGATGGTATAGCAAATTATGCCGAGTATGTTCTCCATAAGTAGCTCTAAGTACACGGAACACTTCGTGAAATACTGATTTTCGTAATATAGCCGGATGATTTGTAGGAATGGTGTCAGGCTCAAGTCTTTTCACGATCAAATATCCAACAATATTGAACAAAAAAATAATGACAAGATGTCTTTATTCACGCGCCATCGGTTGGAAAATCTATCAAGAAAAAAGTACTTCTGAATGAATCACCTTTTATATGAACATGAGAAGGCAAGAATTATTGCTTTTTACAAGCGAGCTAATGTTTGTTATGTTAAAATTCCAGCTTTGAGGATTCTGGAGATTCGAGAGGCTACTTTGGTATAGAAAGAGAACTGACGGAGCTGGCGCAGAATGGGTATGATCTATATAGAATACCAACATCTTCCTAAGCTAACTTAAATATCATATATCTTGACTAGCATGACATTTGACCAAAATTCTCTAACACTATCGATGAATTTTGACAATTATAGTTGATTATCGCGAGCAACAATCCATGTAAGAATATACCATTCCTTGAAACATCTTTGATAACGATGGCAATATGGTTTTACGCCGTCACTTTGATGAGTAGAGAAAACTTGAAATCAACAATCCCTCATGTCACGATGGAAGTCAATACAATTTGAACTTTGACTAATGTTATGATTCAAAATTTTTAGTGTAAAGTCCAATTTGTAATGACTTTCATCATGACTTGAGGGGTGGTTGATTTTCACTCTTTTTTGCTCATCAACGTAACGGCGCAAAACCATAATGCCATCGTTATCAAAGATATTACTGATTTGCACTCTATTTTTTTTTCAAGGGATACAGATAGAGCAATACGACTCTCAGAAGTACTTTTCGGTTTGCTGAAAGAATGTTCAGGGAAACCAGCGGGATCATTTAGGTGAGTATATGTACCCACATATAACTACGATTAGAATCATTCATACAAGTATGATGTGAAAGTTTAACATTATTGTTTTTTGATAGCTGATAGTCTGTGAGACAAGGCATAAATTTTTCGTTGATTACCGCTCTCTTGGAACTTTGTCGGACCAAAACAGTCATAATTTGAAAACATATTATCTGTCCAAAAAACATATTGTCCGACAGAAATATTGGTTCTTATCGTCAGTCCGACAAGAAAACGTTCGCACATATATAACTCAGTTTTTGACGTATTTAATATCAAGAGATAAGTAATGGACGTTGTTTATAAGGTAGTAATGAATAATTCCTAAACAAAATAATTGGAAAAAGTGAAGTAGGAAATAGAAAAAAAAATATATTATTATGTCGCTAAGTTGGAACATCACTCACTTTAATCTTCCATCTCCGGGGGTTCCTAGTAGAATTAAATTGGTATTTGATGCTCCATTCGAATCTAAAATTAGGATTAGTGATTCCCATTCAAGATTTCAAAGTGACTTTCTCCCCCGACTATAGGAAGGAAAGAGAAATCTTTGAAATTTTTCTACAGCCATTCTCCCATTCGGTGCATATTTCTCCAGATATACTTCAAAAATGCCATATCTCACATTCTCCAAACAGACTTCAACTAAGCCAAGATTCACATCACTTCGTGTGCGCGGTACAATGTTTTCTCTTCACGTCGTAGAATTAAAATGGGACACCTGTATGTATTTTCAGCTTTCTACACTGTATCATATAAACTTCAAGTATGCCAAAAATCAAATTTTTTTGTGCGTGCAATATGCTTGAAAAGGGATACAAAGGTTCCTCTCCACGTATTAATATATAGATTAAAATGGAACACCTGTATATAATTTTCGCTTTCTGCACATCTTCTCCCTATAGATTCTGAGTATGCCAAATCTCACACTCCTCCATGCATGCAATATGCTAAAAAAGAGGTCGAAAGTTTGCTCTTGACGTATTAATATATAGATATCACAGTTGAAGGTAAATTTAAATGATATTTGAGGTGATTATCACAGTATACTGACTTTATATCACAAATTTGATTCAAAAATAATATTAATATAATGGTGAACAAGCCTTCTTTTTATTATTTATAATCAATAATCATGACTTGATATGCATTTCATATATGTATATGTATATAAACGCAGCCACATTCATACAACATATCTTTGATTCTCTAAAGTATTGTCCCACTTAAATTGTCGGACATGTATACAGTAATATTCTAGACACTATTTGAATGAAAAAAAAAAACATAGAGATGAGCGGTCATTGATGAAGGAACTGTTATAATCCTGACACGTTTCCAGTGTCGGACTGAGAAATTTGTCGGACAAAATGACCAAATCTTAGAAAAAAATAATTGAACACGTCCTCAAAGTCTTAGACTCGCGGTAATCCGTTTTCATACCAACGTACTTTTGACAAGTGCGGCTTGTCGGACTCACCACTGGCCCCCAATATTCATGTCGGACAATATTATTTTTCATTTTATAATCAAAAAAATCTTTCGATTAGTGTAAACATCAATATGACGGTAATACATTTTCAGGACTTCATGAAATTGACATGTTCAATCAGTTCTTGCTGAAAAACGCCCCCAAGTCAAATGTGAAAGCTGTCGGACTCGTCACAATGAAGTCACTCACGAAGTTTCAAGTAAGCGGTAATCAACGAAAAATTTATGCCCTGTCTCACGGACTATGAGGTATTGCTCTTCAATAAATTCTCTCATCCAGATATCAATTTAAAATGAGTAAGCAGAAAAAAATCTAAGATGATATGCAGAAGCATGTGGCAAGACCTTGGTTCAAAATCTTTAAAATGATTTTTAAAGTGAAATGTTCTTATTAACTCTGGCTAAAAACTTGATGATAATAAATTATTGTTGAACTGAATATGTCGTGGAGCTCACATACTGGTCAAAGTCATTATCACTCCTTCTAGTATACACAATCGTATCGTTCTGGAATGCTTGATTTCGCATACTTTTAAAAGCCTAGTACAAACATACAGAGTAGTGACTATGGCTCTAGTTCGTAAGACGTCAAGATATTGAAGCATATATTTGTGTAGTTCCTTATTTCCTACATTCATTTAGGCCAGGAAGGACAGGAAGTTCCAAAAATAGGATTTGCATACTTCGGTTTTGACAATATGTTTGCAGCAACGCCTGGTTATTCAATATCTAATGATTGCAAAGTGTTTACATTCATTGTACCTTTTTTATATGTACAAACCCACCAAAGTGATAGTTTTTCCTAATAAAAGCTACAACAACTCACTTGCAATTCGAACCTTTCCTATACTCTTAAGTTGCTTATATGGATACCCCTCACCCAGCTTGATAGGGAGGGCATTTATTATTATCATGGATCAAATACTAGCAGAATCACTTTGCAAGTTTTCTCCCATAATGCTATGATTGAGAGCCTCAGTTTCCACTTTGTTACATTATAATAACTTGATTTTTGTTTCCAGTACCAGAAGAAATTTTATCTCGGATACTCTTAGATGGCTATCCCTGTTTCCTCAAGCAGCACGTAATCTTGTTTCTGATCCAACACGTAAGTGAAATATTAAAAATTACATACCAGTCTATGATGATGTTGAGATTGAAACTGTCAGTGGAAAGACTCTGCTGTAATAATTGTATCAAGATTTATATTGAAATTGGAAGAGTCAGATGTCGAAAATGATAATGGACAATATTGCGGATATTAGAGAGGATTTGCAAGCTTCCACTAATGATACGATAACGCTAACGTGAAAAATAGATTTATTTGTGCATTTTTACTGAATAAAGTTAGATTGGAATTTAGCATACTCATAAAAACTTCACGAAATACCGAACACCGTCAACATTACAAAAAATCGATTTATCAAATCCAGCACACATAATGTGTACAAGAAATAATTTCTGACACTAGCGTTAACGTATTGTCACAAATATGAAATATTTGTAGTGAATAGGTCACATAATTATTTATTTGAATTCGCTGTAACTGTAATCCTAGTTAGTATTGACAAGGTCGATGTTCAATTGTCGGACATGATTGACAGGTTATGGTCACTAGATGTTTGGCGGTTGCCAGGCAACAACTGTAAGACAATTGAATGTTGGCCCATTGTCGGCTTCGATATATAAGAGCATGAGCTAGGAGAAGAAGTCAGTCATTTAGAGATTCAGTAAGCTATATTGTGAGAATACGAGTTTGTAAAGTGAAGATTCACGCTGTAACTTGTGTTAACAAATTATTCTGAATGAAATTTGTGACACATTGGTGTCAGAAGTGGGATGAAAATAATTTTGGATCTGGACGACGAAGAGTGGATAAGGATGCAGTGTTGTCAAGGGTTCAAAATTTTGTCAGGACTGTTGTAAATGCCGAAGATAAGCAGCATGGCCACCAACGAGATGCAGCATCAACTGGAAATGTTGATGGAGTTTATGAAGACGTCAGCGGCATCTATGTAGGAGAAGATAGCCGAATCTACAAAAGGTATTTCTATTGAGATTAAAATAGTGAAATAATCAACACAGGAAATTGCTACCGAGTTGAAGAAGATGATTTCGGAGCAGACGAGTAAGATTCAGGAGATGAAAGTAAAGAGTCAAGTGATGCAGTTCGAAGATCAATTTAAGCAAGTTGAACGTGAATTGGAAACCAACGCCGTACGATGGCAAAACTTCTTGGGATGAATATTTCGTTCAATTAGAGCTGATTCCGGAGAATAATGGCTGGAGTACGAGACAGAGAGCTATTGTACTTGCTGGAATGCTTTGTGAGACAGCTTTGACAGTCCTTTCAGGTTTGAATGAGCAAGAACGCTTCGATTATGGTAAGCTTACGTCTGAATTAAGACTATGCTTCGGAGAGGAGCATATGAAAGAATAACTTCATGGACAACTACGAAGCCGCACACAACTGCTTGAGGAGTATTTGACTACGTTTGCGTATGCCGTGCAGAATCTGGCTCGGAAAGCTTTTGCAAATTGTCCTGGCTCAACACAGGAATACGTAGCAGTGAGACAATTTATGGACGGCATTAGCGACAACGAGATTGGGAGAGTTATCCGGTTAGCGAATCCGAAGACGATGAGAGAAGCGCTAACAAAGGCCTTGAAAATTGAGACGGCCATGAAGGCGTCAAGACTGGCGAAGAGAAAGTGATGGCCTCAGCACAATGAGGATGAGCCTGAGGTGAGGAGGACCACGACTTATACAGGGAGTCGCAAACGAGGACGATCTTTTTCTCAATTTTTAACGACCTCACCTGGACCGAGAAGAAGAATAAGATGTTGGCAGTGTGGCAAGGAGGGTCATATCCAAATAGATTGCCGTATCAAGCGTACAGTTAATTTTGGCACAAATACGTCGCGTGAACGACAGGGATTACCCAGATTCTGAAGAATGAGATGCTGGCAGTGTGATCCTGTCGTACGAGGCACACCATTGATTGTAGTACGAATACATCGTCAGCAAAATCGAAGTTTAACAGACCAGAAAAGTAGAAACTGACAGGATCCCCCATCAAGAGTTCCAAGCTTATTGATCCCCAAGCGCAGAGAGTTCGAACCAGTCCAACCGTGGGAGGATTTGTGGAGAATACCATGTAAAATGGTGCTAGATACTGTAGCAACTGTCACCGTTGTGCATTCAAAAGATTTTGCAGGAATAAGACAGATTCCAGGGGATCGCACCAAGAACCAGTCAATTTTGTTGAAGACAGCCAATGGAAAAATAACACCAGTACTTGGCGTAGAGAAGCTTGAAATTACAATTGGCAGACTAAAGAAGAAACACTAAGTGTTCATTGCCGCCATCATAAATGAATGCATTTTGGGTGTCGAGTTCCTGCGAGATTTTGGTTGTATTCTGGATTTGAAGGATGACATCCTGCAGGTTGACAAGGAAAAAGAAATACCTCTCTGTTGTCAACAGATTAGAACCGAGATGACTGATGTTAATGCTTCAAGAAACCTCAGCTCTGGTGAGATGACTTCAATAGGAGAGCAGAATAACTTCAGTGATAAATTAAGGAATCTGGCTAGAGTTGAAGAATTCAAGCAAGATGGATCCGTATTATTGATGCACAAACTGCAACAGGCTCAACTGGATGATTCTGTTCTGAAGGTGATCATGGAGTGGGTAAAGACTGGTTTCCAGGAAACGTCGGCTATTGATCCAATCACCAAGCCCTATTTGGCACAATGGAATTCTCTGAGAGTCAGAAACGACTTACTATACAGAATTTGGGAGAATTCCGATGGAAAGGAGACAAGAGTAAAATTGATAGTACCAAGGAGTTTAAAAGATCTAATTTTGGAACCACTGCATGATGATAATAGCGGTGGACATTTCGGCATCAAGAAGACAGTTGATGTTGATGATGTAGAAAAGTATTGAGAGACTTGAACGCTGTAACTCGAGGCAAGGGCCCGCCACTCCTCCGCCGCGCTCAGAAGCAGCAGTACAACGTGGGCTCTCCGTTCAAGAGGATTGCTGTGAATATACTCGGACCTTTGCCTATCACTGCACGACAGAACATACAAGTTGCCAGCGACAGAATGAAGGCCCGATATGATGCGAGTCAACGGTCCCTGGTTCCAGCAAGGCGAAATTGGTGTGGTCCTACAACCCCAGGAGAAGAAAAGGAAACTGTTTTCAAATTGCAGAGAGACTGGGAGGGACCATATGAGGTCATGAAATGTTTGAACGACGTTGAGTTCCGGATACTGATGGGCAGAAACGGCATACCAAAAGTCGTTTA
This sequence comes from Dromius quadrimaculatus, assembly GCA_963989225.1. Lineage (NCBI taxonomy): Eukaryota > Metazoa > Arthropoda > Insecta > Coleoptera > Carabidae > Dromius > Dromius quadrimaculatus. The sequence continues at coordinate 47,442,654 of OZ022331.1, read as the reverse complement.
TGGAAACAGGTTGTAGTCGTACCAAGGACGAGATTCTGAGTTCGCCGAGGATGACGAACCATAAGGAGAAAGCATTGTCACAAATATGAAATATTTGTAGTGATTAGGTCACATAATTATTGATTTGAATTCATTGTAACTGTAATCCTAGTTAGTATTGACAAGGTCGATGTTCAATTGTCGTACATGATTGACAGGCTATGGTCACTAGATGTTCGGTGGTTGCCAGGCAACATCTGTTATAAAATTGAATGTTGGCCCATTGTGGGCTTAGGTATACAAGAGCGTGAGCTAGGAGAAGAAGTCAATCATTCAAAGATTCAGTAAGAGTAACTTTGAGCGATATTGTGAGAATACGAGTTTGTAAAGTGAAGATTAATGCTGTAACCTGTGTTAAAAAATTATCATTGCAACGTGGCTTGCAAAAATTCCTTATTATCTCAATTTTTATCTATACCGTATACATCATTATCGAGAACAGTTTTTTGAGTGGATAAAAATGAGTACGATTTATTAGGAGAACCCCCAAGTAGGCCAAGGGCCTCAAAATCCAAGACCCACTCCTGAGAAAGACTGTATCACAATTAATTTTGAAATAAAAAAGAGTGAGTTATTAATGGTACTCACTTGGAGAAGATGAATATTGATTGTTTCAAGACTATCTCAAAGTACAAAAAAACTGTTTTTGACTCAATTTCTCTGCCTTACTGCTTATCTTCTTTTTTATTTTCAGCGCCACCGCCGACTAAATTTTATCCAGAGTGGTATCAGCATCAGGTGTCATATTTGTAAGTTTGTTGAAAACTATCTATAAAAATACTAGGGACCTCTGATATTGCCGAAATGGTCAATAACGGATAATTTATACTGACATATATACCATCGATTGAAATTTAGTTCTAATAACTCAGGATGTTAGGGAGCATTTGAAATGTACATAATAATTGATTTAAAGTTGTCTTACATTCATTTGAGTAAAAACAGCATAATTAGAGAAATATGCAGGTAACTGGATGATGTGAGGTGCTGAGAGTGTCAGAAGCGATTGTATGGAATATGTTTATTCTAAGAAATGTAATGGAGTACTGTGTCTGTAACTGCATTAAAGTATGGAAGTGGATGCTTGTCGTAAGACTAGTAACAGAAACGATATGTTTAGAAAAGCTGAACTATATTCGGACTTACAATAAATTCCAATTATTTTCTGTAGAAGAAGAGGCATGGAACCAGAAATAACAGTTGACAATCGATTTGGACCAGCTGGAACCGATTCATCTCCTTCTTCATATAGAAAGGGATTCCTTCAAGCCTTAGCTCAAAATTCTCTGGATAATATCAAGGGTGGAATTGTAAGAGTGGCTGATATTTTGGATTATAAACCAAACCGTGCCGTGCCACCTCAAACGATAATTCTAACGCAGCCATCATATTATTAATGAAGCATTTAAATTTTCAAGGTTTCTTTGTAAATCTGTTGCTCATGCAATCTGTACTTTACTTCTGAATACAACAACTTATTGCATTTTCCCTGATTTATTTTTATTAGTCTAGTCGACATGTACTTGATGAAACTCTGGTATGTTGTTTTTGATCACCGATCAAAATTTTGCAAGGCAATTTTCAGGAGGAGGAAGAAACAACGAAATTCCGGATTTTTCTCTTTTCCCCTTAATTCCTATGCCTTAGATTATCGAATTCAATTCCGTAAAGCATTCAATTTCCGATAAGTTGGACGTGTGAAACTTGTACGTAGAGTCACTAGCTTTCAAGATACAGGATACAGCACTTCAAAAATGTGATAAATTCTTCAAAATCTAAAAGACCGTCAAACAGTGGTGGTCTTTGCTGTATATCTTCTATTATCCAATATTTTTTATGGTATTATGGTACCTAGTTTTATTCTGACACAGCAATTTGTCAATCATCCGATCAATCAAATTCCCTTTCCCCTCTACCTGTCCTTAGACACTACGTAAATATCTTCAATTTGCAATATTTGGAAATCAAATTATTAATAATAATCAATAATTATATTATAGTACTACGTTCAAAATTGGGGTAGCGACCCAACCCTTCAAAAACAGCCTAGCTCAGTAACCAAAAATAGGAATAAAAATAATCCCAGGGCCGAACTGGGTGGTTGTGAGGTTAGCTTTCCAAAAATACAAACTTTACTGAAAACAAATATACTGGACGCTACGTAAGCTAACTCTAAATGAAACAGAGAATAAGGGCGCCACGCAATTGTTAAATTTTCCGTCCTCAGGCACACAACTGCGAAAGTACCTGTAAAAGAAAAGATGGTAGGATGGACGGGTAGAATATTGGGTTGTAGGACAATTAGATCTGTCGGCGTTGATCAAGATGCCGCAGAACATAAAATAAAATAATATCTCAAACAGCTATACTTACTCAGCAGCTGTAAGAGAACACTAAATAAAATCACTCTCTGAAAATTAAAGTGGTAGGTATTTTTTTTTTTCACAAAATAAATGATAATCAAATTGACCCAAATAGTAAATATTCAATAAAGTTAATCCAAAAAAATGAAATAAAGGAAGTATTGAAAGTAAAATAACAGGAAAAATTATGTAAAACAGCAATAAAGTATGATAATGTAAAACAAAATGGCGACGATTCGCGTCCCTAACGCAGACTTCAGCAAGTCCTAACTGAATTGTTCTGAACCAAACACTTATAAACCTACTCCATGAAAAAGGTACAAAAGAAATGAAAATCAGGCCCAAGATCGATCGAACTGGTTTACAATCGGACGTAGCGTTTATAATGTAACAAAAAAGTATAAAAAAAAAGGTGACAACGAATGCCTACCGCAGCAGAGTTATACATAAAAAAAATAAACAAAAGTCGTGGTAACGCAACGAGGTGTCTAATGATCTAATTAGCACCAACAAAAAAAGTCTGGATAACAAATTGAATGAAAACTGAACCACTTAGCTGGCGACGTCACTGGAGATCCTATTGACTCGTCTGCCTGGCGACTGGATCTCGGCTTTTAGGTCTAATTTTGCTGGATTCCAGGTGGTCAGGAAATCCAGGATGAGAGTCAGGTACTTCCACAGCGTTGTGCCTTGGTCCGGACGACGTTAAATCGCAGGTGGTAGCGATAGAAAAATAGAACGGCCACTAACAATTTTAACTAATCTCCAACACGTAGGCTGCTCCGCTGAATAACCAACGGCCAAACTGCCTCAAAATATTCGGCCGGAGCACAGGTTTTCTCCAAAAAAAAATCCCCAAACTTGGGATTGCACACGCAATAAACTCTGGAAAAACCCACAAAATTGTAGTGGTAAAAAAAAACGAAAAAGCAATAAATTTAAATTCAAATACGAGGACTTGAGGCTGACTGTCTTCAATTAAGTCAAATCCGGTTGGTTTGACTTAATTGAAAATTAACCGTTTTTCATTAAAAAAAAAACCTAGCAGACGCCCTAGTACTATGATTCAAAAAAAAAAAAACGTAACGTCACTGCCTGCAGCGCACGCATTGCAATAGCGAAAATTTAAAACAAAAATCCTGAACTAAATTTAATTGATAAAAGTAAACAAAAACACGCTTTTAATATAACCAAAAAAACTGAGCTTGAGAAGAGAAAAGAAACGGAACTAAAGATTGAAATATGAATAAAACTATTAGATTTGAAACTGAAAATATCCTTAATTAAAAGTAAGTACAAAAAGTAACTGAAATTAAACCCCAAATAAACCCAAACTATATTACAAAATTTAACCAAGCAAGAAAGTGACCAAAAACCCTAAAAATTTTGATGATCATCAGTGAGCGAGTCATCGACGAAATCGGGGCTTTTTAAATACCAATAGAATCTAAAGTTTGAGAGTTATGCAATCGAAACTTAATATATTCAATGAGTCCACTATTGACATCATATCCCGATAATTTTGTTCATCTGGAATAATCCAAACCCAAGTTATAAGGGTTCAAAAAAATGGAAGAATCATCTAGATGATGGAAGCGCATTTTTGACAGCTCATGGATGCTTGTTACTCCAGTGATTTCACAAATTACCATCTCTTACAATTATTGAGCTTGAAATCAAGCAGTTTGGGCAAACTTATGAAACAGCAGCTTCCATTTAGTATTAGTTTCAAGTGGACTATTTGATGGGTACATAATTTATGCATGTACAAACTCAAAAATACCTTTTAATCTTCATTGTTTAGTTGTTGACTGACGGGAGGTCAAGTGCTGTATCTAAAAATAATAATTTGATCTTTATCAACACTATATAAAAAAATACACCAAAAGTAAACAAATTTTCATCCAATGATAATAATTCATTCTGATAAGCTTCAAATTCGCGTTAAACAAGTCATTGAATGAATCCCGGACAGATTTGACAACTGTACATAATAATAGTGATACCCGCGGCTAAAGTTGTAACTAAGTTTTTTTCTACTTTAATAAATTTTAGTTGCCATATCTCTAATGTCATATATATCTATGGGCATTGTTTCACTTGAAACAAGTAATTGAATAATTCAATCTTCTACAATCACTGAGCTTGAATTGAAGCAATTTGTGCAAACCTACGAAATAGCAGCTTTTATTTAGTATCAGTTTCAAGTCTGTGAATAGTATAATTGCTGAGAAGTCAGCGTCACGCCAGCCAGACAGCCAAAGTTAATATATGAGCGCTTTTTTCCAAAAAATGCGCTGAAAATGCGCTAAAACGACGAGGCTTTTCGAGAAAAATAAGTAGTGCTCTTGCGCTTCACTTGGCTCATCTTGGCGGGGTCACTACCGTGTCCACAAATATAGTGGCGTAAGTAGGCAGCATAAAAGGTGGTTTTTAGCGCATTTTTCCGAAGAAAGCGCTATTATATTCACTTTGGCTGTCTGGCTGGGTGGCTGGCGTGACGCTGAGATCTCAGCAACTATACTATTTACAGACTTGAAACTGGTACTAAATAAAAGCTGCTGTTTCGTAGGTTTGCACAAATTGCTTTAATTCAAGCTCAGTGATTGTGGAAAATTGAATTATTCAATTACTTGTTTCAAGTGAAACAATGTCCATAGATATTTATGACATTAGGGATATGGCAACTAAAATTTATTAAAGTAGATGAAAATTTAGTTACAACTTTCGCCGCGGGTGTCACTATTATTATGTACAGTTGTCAAATCGGTCCGGGATTCATTCAATGACTTGTTTGACGCGAATTTGAAGCTTATTAGAATGAATTATTATTATTGGATGAAAATTTGTTCACTTTTGGTGTATTTTTTTTTCATATAGCTTTGATAAAGATCAAATTATCATTTTAAGCTACAGCACTTGACCTCCTGTCAGTCAATAACTAAACAATGAAGATTAAAAGGTATTTATGTTCGACTGCATCATAATCATGTAATTCATGGTTGCATTTAGTGCTCATAATATGCCACTTAATTGGACTAGGACTTTTACTTTATATAATTGGACGGAACTGTCATTGTCAAAAAAAAATTATTCTGTTCTATCGTATTTATTCTTTTCTACACTTTCTGAAGTATCCATTTATTCTTTTCTATTATATTTATTCTCTTCTACACTTTCTGAAGTATCTATTTCTTCTATCAAATTGTAATTAATATTTTTGACATCTGCAAACAAACAGTAATAAACAATTGTAATGCAGGGGCCACACTGATGTCTAATGCCGTTAAGTAAGGCGTTATATGACAATTGACATATTGTCATTGACAATGCGTTCATTATTGAATGACGCCTCAATTAATGACATTATACGTAAGTGTGGCCCCAGCATAACAACAGCAACACTAGCAAAGCACACCAAGTTATACTTAGCGAATTTTTGTATAGGGGAAATGAGAAATATTTTTAGAAGATATCCTGCGTCTTTAGACCAGTCGAACATAAAGCATTATATGTAATTCGTACATAAACAAACTTTATAGACTCGCCTTCCTTATTAGACTCGCTCGCGCTGCTCGCTCGTCCATATCCAGCGGCTCGTCCAATAAAGTTCTATATTATATACTAATTATATAAATAGCTATTTTGAGTTTGTACATGTATAAATTATGTACCTATTAAATAGTCAACTTGAAACTAGTACTAAATGGAAGCTGCTGTTTTGTTAGTTTGCCCAAAATGCTTGATTTCAAGCTCAGTAATTGTAAGAGATGGTAATTTGCGAAATCTCTGAAGTAACAAGCATTCATGAGCTGTCAAAAATGCGCTTCCATCATCTAGATGATTCTTCCATTTTTTGAGTGATTGCTGCGCCAGAATGGAACTAGATACCAGAATACCCAAAAAAATATTGAAAACAAAAGTTATTTAGCAAAAACCATCATTTTTGACGTTATTTTTTTGATTTTCAGAAATTTTCCACTTTTTTGAAATGCTGTATCTTGAAACTTAGTGGGTCCACAAATAAGTTCTACAAGTCAAACTCATCAGAAATTTAATGCTCCACGAAATTGAACTTGAAGATCTAAGACGTAGGAATGAAGGGAAAAAAATTACAGAACAAAAGCTGAAAGAAGTGCCATATTTTAGTGGTTTTTTCCTCTCCCTGAAAATTGCTTTGCGAAATTTTGGTCGGAAAACATGAAAATAACACTATTGGGTGACCAAAAACAACATGCCAAAATTTCATCAAGTTCGCATTTTTTTTCCTAACTGCCCTCCTATTCTTTCGACATGCCGACTGGACTATTATATTTCCAATACATAAGATTTGGAATCTAGGGTAACATGATGTGACATCATTTATACAAGAATCAAATAAATTCATGCTTGCTTAACATTATACGAATCAAGATAATATTAACCAAATGAAGATCATGATGGTTAATGAAATAAAATTTATTCCCCAATAACTATCCTCTTCCTGTATTCCTGTAAGAGTAGAAGTGCACCTATCTTTTCAGCCGTGTTAATCGAACAACTTTCTCAAGAATGGGTACTCGAAAAACTGGCTAGTAATAGGGCTGGTACCACGAGCTCTGTTTTTAGCAGTAGTAGGAGCGTTGTGTTAAGATAAGTTTTAACGCAACTAGAATTTTCCCAAATACTTTAGAAAATAGTCTTCAGATATAAATTACAAAAAACACATATATCTACAAAATTTATTTGAATATTTTCCATTAACATATCTTGAAATATTTATATGGCCTTGAAACCATGGTACCAGCCATTGATACCTAATCAGGGTAGGCTTACAACTGAGGGAATATGCGTCAGTAATTTAACTGTAAATCTGAAATTACTCAGCAATAAGGTGGTAAGAGCTAGTATTTATTATTATTAGGTAGTGAGGTGAGCTACAAGTCCCTTGAGACAATCCGACCCTACGATCTATTTTATCATTCCTCTGCTTATGGTGCTTGTGGTAGATTCAAACTGCCAAAGAATTTGATTATCATCGTTAGATAGATCCATTTTTACTTACTTGTACAAAGCAACAAATAAGTATTGTGAAACCGACAAAATTCATCTATTGAGATTTTGATGGAAATATCCGATTTGCGAGCATCCATGAGTCCATTTTAACTATTTTTGGCTTGATGTCGGTACGTATGTGCGTTCGTGCGTAACTCGCAAATCTCAAAACTGGTTGAACGTATAATGTTGAAATTTTGTATTTAAGACTTGTATAGGGTCTAGTTGTGCACCTCGCATTATGGTTCCAATCGTCTGTACCGGAAGTGCACTTTACTTGAAACTTTTTTCGAATTTTTCTTCATGATCCAGAATGATCAACCGTGAGATGTTGAAATTCAGTATTTGAATTTGATGTTGTATCAGAATGGTTATTTGCTATTTTTGTATGAATCGGCCAAGCCAGAAGTGAACCTTACTTGAAACTTTTTCTAAATTTTGTCCATAAATCAGGAATTATCAGCCATAGCATATTGAAATTTAGTGTTGAACTTGTTCACTTATTGTAGCATCAAAATAGTTACCTACTATTTTTGTATCAATCGGCTGAGTCGGAAGTGCAGTTTATATAAATAACAGACATTCAAAATTTGCCGTATAAAACAATCAGTTCAATTGAAATGATATGGTAGGCAATGATAATCTGTTGTAAATGTTTTGATTTTGTCTGCCATTTTCATGTCAGAATATTATTAATATTATATGAATTATAAATTATAATCTGGAGAGACAATAGTAGATTGTTTAATAAGTGAAGAAAAGAGGTAGTTTTCTAGTGAGTGTGTAAGATTAATGTACGAGCGAAGCGGGTGTATTAATTATACACGAACTTAAAAATCTACTTTTCTTTACGTGTTGAACATGCTATTTTTTCGTATACTTAAGAATAAGTATACAAAAATAACTTGAAAATTTAAAATTTGACATTACATAAATGATTTTATCAAAGAAGCTATGTCAGATTTGTTTTTTTAATTGTTATTGCTAACATGGTCATGGTAACAAGACATCATAACGACGAGTAAATAAACAATTTTCGAAATGGATCAAGAATAGTTTCCTGATATTTTAAAAGCTGTGTCAGAAGCAACCTCAAATTTACTACCGACAAAATCAAAAGAAAAATACGAAAAATGTTACGAATTATTTTGCCAGTGGAGAATAATAAAGAGAGTTCAGGGAATTGATGAAGATATTTTGACAGCTTACTTTTTTGAGAAGGTTAGTTTTATAGTCTAACTTGTTAATATTTTTATTATAATTTTCATATTTTTATAGGCTAAGACTTTTAAATCCTCAACATTGTGGTCAGTGTATTGTATGTTGAAAAGCACGTTGCAAATCAATGAAAATGTGGACATTTCTGTATATAGAAAGTTGATTGCATATATAAAACGTCAAAATGAAGGGTATATGGCAAAGAAATCTGAAGTTTTGACGATGGAACATGTTATAATGTTTTTGTCGAAAGCTCCTGATGATTTATTTCTGTTCATGAAAGTTGTATTAATTTTCGCTCTTCATGGTGCATGTCGAGGTGATGAAATACGTATGTTATAAGTTGACAACATTGAAGATAACGGATCTGTTTTGGTTGCCACATTGCATGATACAAAAACAAAGAAAAAATGTGTCTTTACAATCTTATCAATGGAATTGCATTATATCGAACGTATTTGAGTTTACGACCAAAAAGTATTGGCTATCGTAGGTTCTTCGTATGTTACCGAAAAGGCAAATGTACTGTGCAGCCAGTAGGAATTAATACTTTCAACAGTATACCAAGAAAAATTGCAGAGTATTTACAACTTCCAAATGCCAGTAGTTACACCGGACATTGTTTCCGAAGGACTTCTGCGACATTACTTGCAGAGAGTGGGGCTGACATCCAAATGTTGAAAAGGCATGGAGGATGGCGTTCGAGCACCGTTGCCGAGGGATACGTTGAGGAGAGTATCGAGAATAAAATAAATACGACAAGAAGAATTTTTAATGGCCAGCATAACGTTAGTAATCAACCTTCATCTCACCTCCTTCTACAGTGATTGTAGAAGGAGGTACTATTTGTTGAATTTGAGCAATTTCAGTTGCTGTTGCACTTGAAGGTGGTATATTTATTTTGGCTTGTTCATTCCCATCGGTATAATGCCAATATGAGGCTTTACTGCGTTCCTCCCATAGGTTTATTGTATTTTTAATGTGGGCATATGATACACCATAATATAGTTCTGGACCAGTAAAAGCCAAGGTTGCTCCTTTTTTTTTGCTAGGAGATCTGCTCTTTCGTTTCTCTCAATACCTTGTGGCTGGGTATGCAAGTTGAGTATACTTTATTGTGTACTGCCAATTTATTAAGGGTAAACACGCACTCTTCCATCAGTACTGATTCAATCGTGCTCGATTTGAGCGCCTGTATAGCTGAGTCAGAGCTAGTAAAATTGTTGAGTAAGAGAAGTGAACACTCTGCTCAAATTGCAGACTGCAATAAGCATATACTAATTTACATGTGTCATGATATGATTCAGAAGAGAGCACCTCTATCTGATACTCCTTATCACAAAAATACAAATAAATTGAAGCGCAGCATGACATTGAGCATATATTCCTTGCCATCGATTGATGAAATGATTATGTTAATAAGTATAGATCTCAGTACTGATCTCGTCAATAATCATGCAATTTTTCATGTACATGGAATGTACTTTGTTCCCTTTTTCCTACACTTCTTTCCTTACATATTTTTTTCATCCGACCAACAAATAAACATAGGTGGAGCCAGCCATTTTAGTGTATGCAATTTTGTCGTGCATGAAATTTATCTTATTACAGTTAGGCATTAATTATTTCAGTTTGCTATTCAATATACTTGGGAGTGTTTATCCTAGGGTCATGAACGTGAAAACATCGTCCCATGCCTGCCGCGGTTTCTTTTTCCTATTGTTCTTGCTTTCCATATTCTTTTTATCTTCTTTTATCGTCGAGTCGAATTAGATATGTCCATACCACTCCAATTGTTTCTGCTCTACCTTTCTCATTACTGACTGTAATTCCAATCTCACTTTAATCTTTCCATTTCTAATTTTGTCTAGTTTTGTTACCCCCTCTATAGCTCTAAGACATTTTACTTCCTCTGCTGCGATTTTACTTTGTTGTCTTTTGTTTAGTACCCAGGTTTCTGAACTGTACAGCAGCATTGATAGTATTTATTGTTTTGTAGATGGTCAGCTTCGTTATTTTGTTCCTTGTTTTGTGCTTTTAGTGCCTTGCTAATTGAATGGTAAGTTCCTACTGTTGCCTGTATTCTGCTATTTATTTCATATTCGTTCCTTACTTTATTTTTGATCACACTTGCTGGATATCAAAAGTTTTGAACTTGTATATTTTCATTATCTATTTGTAATTTCAATTGTTTTTCTTCTTTGGCTATTATCATTACCTTTGTTTTGTTGGCATTTATATTCAAATTTGCTTTGAGTTGCTCTTTGTTTCATATCTTCAAGTTCCCTTGCAGATTTTTCTCTGTATTCGCAAAGATTACCATGTCGTCTGCAAAAATGCACTATGTTATATTTATTTGTTTCAAATTTGAATATCCTGTGGCAGTTCATATTGTTCTTTTATTTGCTTTAATGTTAATTTCATTCATGTTTCGTCTGAACAATAAAGGACTTAGAGTTTCTCCTTGCCTTAATCCTCCACCTGCTTTGAATTCTTTTGATGATCCCACAACAATTCTCTGATGACTCTATCAAAAGCTTTTTCAAAGTCTATGAAACATGCAAAGATTTCTTTGTTGTGTCTTATTGTTTCTTTCGTTATCAGTCGAATTGTAAATACATGGTTTTAGGTGCTGTGGCCTTGTCTAAATCCGCTTGGAGTATCTTCAATATTGTCTTCTACTAACTTTCTTTCAAGTATCGTTTCGTAACTTTTTCTGCGGTGCATAGGAATAAGATCCCTTGATGATTGCAACAATGTGAGAATAGTATATTGTGCAACAAATGCGATGAGTTGTCGATTGCTCACGAGAGCGAAGTTGGGCGCACGAACGAAATGAGTGCATTAAATCGCTCAACTGGGCAATTGACAACACCGCACGAGTTGCAGAGATTATTTTTTATTACGAATGTGGGATGAGTATTATTTTGCATTGGCTTTTCTGGGTGTTGAATAGTTTGCGTGCGACAAGTTTACTTGTCGCACTTAAATTATACTTGGCGCACTCAAAGAGCAAAGAGCTACTTACCGTCCGGAAAAACATGCGTAACATGGTATTCATCCCGCATGAGTAATAAAGACCCACAAAATTAAGATTTTCAATGGAACATCACGAGTTTTGAGATTGATGTTGAAATGGAAGATACAATAAATACAGTATCATCCAAACAGGATTGGATAATGAAATTTTTGACTTCAAAGTGGGTTTGTGCTATCCGGGTTTAATCATAGTATATCGATATCATTAGAAATTCTGAATAAAGATTCCTTCTTCAAATGAAAAAATTTCAGGGAAGATGTAGCATGACATTTGTATAAATGAGTTTGTCATTTTCTATTGTGCAGCACGAGTTTCAGTCTTTGAGCATTACTGGAAATGGCTCGATTTCCAATACTTTGGTCAAGTTTTGGCAAATACAAAAGAGTTATTCTTATGTTCTGTCACGAGAGTGTTTGACGAAGCCGGATCCTTAACTATCACCAGTCATTTGTCCTCAAAATGAGCCCGTCGATTCCTCAAATGGCTCTGAATAAGATTTTCTTGTAAACAGTTATTCGATTTTAATTCTTCTCTACAAGGTTCAAGGTGTTGAAGGAAAATACATCGGCGGTAATTAGCATCCAGCACTCTTTAACCAATTGAACCACCCTGTTTAATTGTTTAGAAACTCTGCAATACGCGGACGCAAGATTGTGAAGCTTTTTTCCTTTTGAAAAAATGAGTATAATGAATATTAATTCCTCATAAGAACAAAACTTTGTTATTATTTTTCGAATTCAGCTATAGTCATTCAGTCACGTCCTACAGTGAAATATATTTTCAATAAATTATGGTTGAATAATATTATCGCATGAACAAACGAAGCTATAACTAAGTAAATTACACTAAGATTGTATATTGAAAAGTCTTGTGTTTCAGAAATAACTCTAATTCTATAATTATAGTAACATAAATTGTGAACAATTGGTTGTACCGCCTTCATTAGCTATTGAAATTAACATGGTATTTAAAGACCAACTACGCAAAATAAAGTCAGTTTGGGGCGTCAGTAAGATGAAGACAGTTATTGTTTCTCTTTATATTTGCATTTTTCTTGTTCAAGTGATTTCAACGTCTAATCGTATTGGGTAATACCGTACATAATCCATATCTAATTTATTGCTTTTAACGGAAGATATCGCAAACAATAAATTGAATGGGGAATTTATTGTTCCAGTTATAGAAAATTGGTTGACACAGATTCCCCGGAAGAAACAGACCCAGGTCAAGAGACTGAACATGAAGATGAAGATGAAGATCATCCGTAAGTATACAACAAACTGTTATCCAGGGTATGAGAACAGAATGCTCTATCAAAACAAGAGGCATTTCAAATACTGCATTATTCGAAGTATGAGAAATTAGCTGAGATATCCATTTTAAGAGATGGTAGACCTCAAACCATAATGTAAAGTATTGTTCATGAATATTTTTTATGTCGCTCCAGTTGAGATTCTATTCTACATCAATTTATTGAATGATAGATACATAGAAAGGAGTATCAGATTAACCTTTTCTTTCACAGCTGGTAATTAGCTGACAGATTCCATTAAAATGGATTTTTTCATCAGACCTTTTACATTTCTCCAAAACATTCTCGATCTGTCATTTTTGCATCAAAATCGTCGAACAATTTTATTCAAGCTTCACACAAGAATGACAATCGAATTAGAAACGACTATCATCCATCTGTTACAGCGATGAAATTATCTTCAATCAAATTTAGTATATTAGAGAATACATCGCGAATGAGTTAGCTAAAAAACTCCTAGCAAGGGTATGATTAATTAAAAATTGAGAAATAACTTTCTATTTGACATTGCACTCATGAGTTTAACGGATAAATTTAATATCAATGGAAAGTATGAAGCCTATAGAATAGGCAAACGTTGGGTTTTTTATTTTTTTCCTGGCGCAAACTGCTGGATTGGCAGGTATGAACGGGTATATTGTTACTAGCTTTTTTCACTTAGTCCAAGAGCCCGTTCGGAAATACTACCTTGAATCGTTAGACGATTCGTACGTTTTCTGAACGATTCGTCGTGAAAACATTACCCTCAAAAGTCAACGGTGCCATTTCTAATTCTGCCAGAAGCAATTAATATTAATTATTTATTATCTGAATTCAACGCACAAACTACCTTTCTATGTTGGACACTTGAAAATTACACTGGAACATGTATTTTTATGTGTAAAACAAGAAAAACTCTCGGTGCCGAGTCTCATTCTGCAACAACCCCCGGCACCGTGGCTTCAAAGTGATTGGAAATATCGATAAAGTACCTCTTTCTGCTAGACGAAAAAGTCCCTTACAAAAATTTTAGCCAGAGACCTGACGAATTCAAAGAACCAACGGTGCCGACTCTCATGTTGCCAGAAGTCCTCGGCACCGTGGATCAAATCGGTTGTTCGCGCGGCCTATTTTCAGTCTGAATAAAATTTGCATTTATTTATTTTTGATACAACAGTACCTTAAAAGGGAGAGTGTTAGGTACAGTATGGAATAATATTTGATATACCTTCATCCTATCATCTAGGAATGATTAATTCTAGAGTAACTAAGTTTTTAGAATAAATGCATACCGTTCCAATTCCGGTAAACTGATAAAAGCAATCAGAGAACAAATGTATAATTGAAATGAGATCAATCAATCATCGAAGCATACCAATAAAAAAATTGGATGAAGTGAGCTTCATTCTTACTTGTACAAAGTACAAGTAAGTATTGTGAAACGGACAAAATTCACATTTCGAGATTTTGATGAAAATCTTGTTTACACATAAAAATACATGTTCCAGTGTAATTTTCAAGTGTCCAACATAGAAAGGTATTTTGTGCGTTGAATTCACATAATGAATAATTAATATTAATTGCTTCTGGCAGAATTAAAAATGGCACCGTTGACTTTTGAGGGTAATGTTTCCACGACGAATCGTTTAGAATACGTAAGAATCGTCTAACGATTCAAGGTAGTATTTCCGAGCGGGCTCTTGGACTTACTTATTTGTTTCTTTAATGAGTCTTATATGAAAATAAGCACTATTCAATTGCGAACACGACGATATAAGGTTGTTTGCTAAAAGTCTGGTTTAAATGACGGCTGCCGAATTTTTAATAGTAAAATTTTAAAGCGTATGGAAACTTGCGACAAAGAGGTCCGAGTTAGGTACGCCGTGCGATAGAAGAGGATGCAGCATTGCAATAGAGAATGAGAGTGATACACTAGTCTTATTTTGAAGTAATATCAACATTGAGAACACGTGCTACTAAGTATCGTGATAAAAAATGGTTAAAATGTGTTTTTGTGCGACTCGGATAATTCCTTGATTGATATAAATGATGAAACCTTAAAAATTTTCAGAATTTTTTTTATTGATTCCATGTTGCTCAATGCAACAGATTCTCTACATGTATTAAATTCCTGCCTGAAAACTGCGGTTGGCATTTAGATGATTATTTGAAGCCAACAGGATTTATTGGCGACCAAATACCTTCAAAACGTTATCGAAATGACGACGAATCTACTGAATTCGAGGATCCAAATTGACTTCCGATGAATCGGATGCAGAATAATAATAATTATTAATTGGAACTTTTTCATCATATAGTTTTGTATTTATGTTACATTGTAATACGTGCCAACCCAGCAGTTATGCCAGCAAAGAATAGAGAATCCAAGTTTGCATATTCTATAGGCTTATTGGTATAAAATTTATTCGTTAAACTCATGAGTGCAATGGTAAATAAAAAGTAATTTCTCAATTTTTAATTAATCATAGACTAGCCAGGAATTTTCTAGCCAACCCATTCGCGATGTATAACCTAATATTCTAAATTTGTTTGAAAAAAATTTTCATCACTGTAACAGATGGATGATAGTCGTTCTTAATTCGGATCCTCTACTACTAAAATCGTTTTCACATGAAGAAAATTGACCAACAGATCATTTTTAAACTGAGAAATGTTTTTGGGGTCCTTAAAATAGAAATATTCGTCTTTTTACTTACTTGTACTAAGCACAAGAAAGTATTGTGGAATCGACAGTCCATTTTGACTATTTTTGGCTTGATATCAGTACGTATGTTCGTTCGTGCGTGCGTACGTGAGTAACTCGCAAATCTCAAAACTGGTTGAACGTACAATGTTGAAATTTTGTATTTAAATCTAGTATAGGGTCTAGTTGTGCACCTCGTATTATGGTTTCAATCGTCTGTTCCGGAAGTGCACTTAACTTGAAACTTTTATTCAATTTTTTCCATAAATCTAGAACTATCAGTCATAGCATATTGAAATTTAGTGTTTGAACTTGTTGTAGCATCAAAATAGTTATCTTTTATTTTTGTATCAATCGGCCAAGCTGGAAGTGCAGTTTATGAGTATAACAGACATTCAGAATTTGCGGTATAAAACAATCAGTTTAATTGAAATGATAAGGTAGGGAATGATAATCTGTTGTCAATTTTTCAATTTTGTTTTGCATTTTACATGTCAAATTTTTTTTCCCTAAATTTGATTTCGTAAGCATGAGAAGAGCGACAAAATAGGATTAAATCATGCTTTTTCATACAAATTTGAAATTAATTTTCATCATGTTGGTTACACGGTCCAGCTTTAATTTCAGCATTATTGAACTCCAAATATACATACTTATCAAACCTCTTGGAGGCATGAAAAACTGAATGAGGTACTGAAATCGACGACTATCTGACGGTCTAAAAGTACAAGGAAATATTGTGAAACCGACCAAATTCACATATCGAGATTTTGATGAATATATCCGTTTTGAGCATCCCTGAATCCATTTTGACTATTTTTGGCTTGATTTCGATAAGTATGTACGTATGTATGTGTGTATGTGCGTAACTCGCATCTCAGAATTTGTCAAACGTATAATGCTGAAATTCTGTATAAAAGACTGGTAAAGGATCAAGGATCTTGATGTCCACCTCGCATTATGGTTGCAATCGTCTGTACTTGAAATGCACTTTACCTGATACTTTTTTTGAATTTTCCGCATTAATCTAGAATGATTAGCCGTGAGATACTGGCATCCAGTATTTGAAATTGATGTAGCATCCAAATGATCATCTCATATTCTCGTTCCAATCGACTAAGCCGGAAATGTACTTCATATCACAGACTTTTCGAATTTTTCTCATAACTTTAAAATAATCAGTCGCAGAATATTGAGATTTTGTATTAGGCACTTTTATAGCATCTAGTTGTACACCTTGCATTATGATTGTGATGGGCTAAGCCGGAAGTGCTGTTCACTCGGAACATTTTTTATTATTCCGCATAAGTCCAAAACGATTGAACATAGAATATTGAAATACAGTATTCAAGATGATAGTACTGTCTGGATTCTCATATCCTATTTTCATTGCGATCGACTCTGTCGAAAGTGCACTATACTTGACGATTTTGGAATGTTGCGCATAAATTCAGAACTGTCAGCCGTACAATCCTGGAAATCAGTATTTAGGAATGTTGTAGCCTAAAAATGATGACCTACTGTTTCCATAGCAACCGACTAGCCGTGGAATGATGACATATTGTGTTTGATTATATATATCCAATGATGTACAAGTAAGTCACGTGATGTCCACGTCAGGTTTTTTCAATAAAAAAAATAATGGATTATGATGAACAACCGATAGTTTATGCAATGTTCACTCGGTTTCTTGTTTGACCCAACAGATAGTTGCAATATTCTTAGTCTTGCTCCATACCTGAATGAATTCAAACGTTTAAGAGCATTAATCGAAAAAGAAATAAGAGTGGAGCACGACAAGTATATATTCGATATTGAAAATCAAATAGCTATACGATCCTTAAAAACTCTTTACTTATATAAATAATAAACGTAATAAATCCAGAATAGCTGGTTTCATGAAATTAAATAATATAATATACGATTTCACCTCTAAAATTGTGCAAGGCTTTGCTGATTTCTTCTCAAGCGTCTATACAAACAATACACTCGATCCTCACACAGACATCATTCATAATAATGCTGAGATAGTAATCATCACTCATATAAGTAAGGAAGATATTCTAGGTGCTATCAAATCATTAAAATCATCCCCTAATCCTGGTCCTGACAAATACAGCATATATCCTCGAAGGTTGTATGGACATTTTCGATGAATCTTTATTCTATCTGTTTAATCTTTCTATATCCCGTCATACATTTCCATCTTTCCTTAAAGACTCATACATAACTCCAATTTTCAAATCCGGAGATATTTCTGATATTTCAAACTATCGACCTATAGCAATTCTCTCGAATTTGTCCAAAGTGTTTGAGTCTATCCTTTATGAATATATTTACAGTTCTGTGCGACACAGAATATCCATACATCAACATAAATTTATGAGTGGCAGATCAACAACAACCAATCTCATGAACTTGACTGAATACACCCTCAATTCACTACATGATAATACGCAGGTTGACGTAGTTTATACAGATTTCTCAAAAGCATTTGACCGCATTAACCACGGACTACTACTTAATAAATTGAATGTACATTTTAAATTTTCTTCTGATCTACTTCATTTTCTGTCGACTTATCTTAGTCAGCGTGAACTGCGTGCGCACTACAACAGTTATAAATCCCAATCGTTTGTTGCTACTTCTAGTGTTCCTCAAGGATCGAATCTTGGACCCCTGTTATTCTTGCTGTTCATCAATGACATCGTTGACTCAGTTCAAAGCTCAAATATTCTGCTATATGCAGATGATCTAAAAATATTCAGAACAATTAATTCGATCGAGGATGCAGTTTTGTTGAAAAGAGATGTTAATAACTTACTGTCCTGGTCTTTATCCTCCAATCTGTTTTTAAATTACAGTAAATGCAAAATCATGAGTTACTTCGTAAAAAAATGTATCTATACATACGAATATAGAATTGCTAGCTCTCGTCTTGAGCGAATGAAACAATTCAAAAACTTGGGTGTTCTGTTCGATGAAAAATTAAACTTCAACGACCATATCAATAATACCGTAAAATCATCGTATAGAAACCTAGGCTTCTTGATGCGAAACACTCAATCTTTCACGAAAATATTAACACTTTACAAAATCTATTTTTCATTTGTGAGGTCACAATTAGAATACTGTCTGCAAGTTTGGAGTCCAATTTACGATAAATACATTTCTTTGGTTGAATCAATCCAACGCAAATTTCTCAAATATTGTTATTTTAAGCTTCACGGGCGGTATCCTGATTTTGACTGCCTGTACGAAACACTACTCGGTAATTTCAGTTTTGTTCATCTCGCGAACCGTAGGAAAATTTTATCCTGTATTTACCTTTATAAATTATTGCATAATTA
Source organism: Dromius quadrimaculatus (assembly GCA_963989225.1). NCBI lineage: Eukaryota > Metazoa > Arthropoda > Insecta > Coleoptera > Carabidae > Dromius > Dromius quadrimaculatus. Next base: position 47,423,615 of record OZ022331.1, on the reverse strand, counting down.
CATAAGCGATCTCGTAACACTTCAATTGATACATTTTGCTGTACCTAGGCTAAGTTCGCGGAGCATTCGGACATTTTATTACAGTCTCTCACGCACAAATTATGAATCTTAATCACCTGTCCGAATACTCTGTACAATATATGACCACATTTCAAGTACATCTGATATTGACATCTTTGGTAGCTCACTGACAGATTTCAGACGCCATCTACAAAGCAGTTTTCTTTCTTTCTAATTTTCTCTCAATTCACACATATTCAATGTTCAAATCATAGTTCAAATGTGATCAATAATCTAGGCTTAACCTTACACTTATTTTGATTTTAATTTTGTCTCTCTCAGGAAACTTTTATGTTATATTATTTTTGTGAAATCGTCCTGTAATTGGAATATTTATTCTGTAGGACTGATTAGAAATAAATCAATAAAAATAAATAATAACGTTGAAGGTACATTGAAACTTCCCATTCTCAGAGAATTTGTGGAGGAAGTTCCAGTTTTCTTCAGATCTCTATATTACGAATTTCTTATACCTTACACCTATTTCGAGAGACTATCGATTCTAATCATGTTTGATTCCAGAGATGAGAATTTGATGCCTCAAATGAAGGCTGCAGAAGCTTTAATAGAACAAATTTCTGAGCTAATAAAGGAATCCCGTGATCGTGGGTCAGTAATTACAATTTGCATTTATTCTTGATACCAGTGGATTAAGAAAAATCTTATTTTAGTCTTACAATGAGAGCAGCAAAGATTCTACTCGCGCTTCAACATTTTGTGCAGGAATTTCTAATGAAGGGGTAAGTTATAAAAGTTCAAAACTACTGACTTCACATGATTCTCAGTGATTGTTAACTCATATTTTTCAATTTGATCGATGATTTGTCAATTACGAGCTAATTTCATTACGGCTGCTCTGTAGTTGGTGAAGGTTCAATATTTCACACTGTTGAGTCAAGTACGTGTTCAACATCTAGATATACAAGTATGAGACCGGGTATGCACTTCTGGTTCTACCAATTTCCATTTGTCGGATTCGTAAACTTTTGTTACATACTCCATGATCTAAGCCTTATATATTTTATTTTGCAGGCAAGGAAGAAAAAGCCTCATTGTGGATACTATGAGGTTCTTAAGTAAAATTCCCGAAAGGTTGAGAATGTTGATCACCGATCCAGTAGGTAGGTCTAGAGCTCCTCAAACTAATGAAATGATACTATTAAAAAACTGATTGATCTTACAAACCATAATCACCCAAAAAGATTCCTCACAATTTTTTTTCTCGTGTAGATTGAGCCTATATATCTATTTCTTTGTATACATTGATTCTATTCTTCCTAACTCTAGCTACAACTATGAGGCCACCTCCTCGACCGCAAGTAGTGATGCTGAACCAAGGCATGCTGCCATCGTAAGTGAAAAAATGATTTTTATTACAATACTGACCTATAGAAGTATACTGCTCTAAAGTAAATGTGGAAAACAACTGTGCAACAAAGTTTAATTGTGATACAATTTGAAAGACTTTTGTCGATAATATCAAGCTCTTCTCTATTCTCAGTATGAGAAGAATGCTTCCTCCTTTCCCCATGGAACAAGGCCCAAATTTCAATCCACCCTCAAATGAAGTAAGAAGAGGAATTGGTGGAAACATTATCAGAAACTCTTTGGACTCTCTGACAAATGGTTTATATAGAGTGGCTAATCATTTTGATGGTGGACCATACTATCGACCACCCTTACAACCGTGGGGTTTCCCAGGATATCAACCACCCCCCTATCATTTCAATAATTATTACAAATAAATATTTATGAACATGGAATATCGTGAAAGTTTTTTGTCGAGAACAATTTTAATGATCTAATATTCCTTTTTGTTTTTTATATTATTATGTAAGTACTTGGGTAAGTTAAGGCTTGACGATTCATAATTTCTAAAGTGAGAGAACTATTTCTTCATTTCCACGATTTGAAACGTGTGATTACGACAGTGTGAGTATGACTTAGTTTCCGCGGAAAACTCATTGTGGTGTGGGAGGAAATAGATATAACTGAGTGTATATATTTGAAATTGGTTTGATATAGTCTACTAAGTCTCCAGCAGCTAAATTCACAAGAAAGGGTAGGTTAGATGAGTCAAAAATTTAGCACTTCATTTATCTCTCAGGACATCTTAAGACGTTGTACTTCCATCATAAAATATGTTTTTTGAGGATGTTACACGGGTATAGTGCACTACCAACAAGGACTGCAAGAGAATAACGATTGTATGCCACCTTCTCGAGGATTTTCTCATTATATCAATCTACCAACATCAAAATAGTCTTTAAGATTCTACAGCAGATAATATGAGGGTATATTTTTCTGGTTCCGGAAAGTTGATAAGAATTAATATCAATATTTTGGATGGTAAGATTATATTTCAAATCAAATTCAATTTGATTATTCATCAAAATAAATGTGATATAGCTCCAGATGAAGATGTTTCAATGAACTATCTACCAAAATTAGATCAGTGAGGATACCATAATTCTATTTTGACACTTGAATCTCTAATCCTTGTCATCTTGATATTGATCTTATTTTTATATAGAAGGATAATCTGATGATGAATTCTAATTTGGAACTTGTTCAACTTTCCTTGTAGATGGATTTCAGTTATCAAGTCAATATCAATGTTGAATTGTAATGGCTCCACCATAGAAATCACTAATCTGGAACTATTAGTTTAAATAGTTTTGAGAATAAAGCAGTAGATTACAGTTATTCTATAGGCGAAATAATCTGAATGAGTCATAGTAAGACTCTTCACAAAATCTACTCTCACAAAATTGAAAGCTCGAAAACACGGCCTAAAACAGAGCAAACAGGAAAACGAGGATAGTAGTGAAGTTTTTTGATAATTTTAATGATTCTGTTCAGAAACTGTATGTGCATGGATAAATTCCCACAAAACTTGCACCCTGACGTAAAATAACGTTTAATTTTGAACCTTATAGAAGCAGCATCTGAGTGTTTGAAAACAAAATGAAAAACTTCAATTATACAGGAATAGATTCTACAAACTATCCCTTAAAGGATAAATAGTCTTGTTTCAAAAACAGTCATACCGCTTATAATATAAGCAGAAAACAGAGTCCTTTCCTAGAGCAAAATAAGGAAGAAAAAGCGAAGTTAAATACCTATCACAAAATGAGAAGCTTCAATATACCAAACGAAATAGAAATCAATATCAATCACGTATTTTACTCTATAGGGATGAGGCAAACAGTATAGAAATACACAATTTCAAATTTTTGTGATGACTTACTTACAGAATATGCAGTAAAAAATAATACCGCCTATCGACAAATTATACATATTTGTACTGATTCATGAATTTTATGCCTCCATGTAACTTTAGAAACATGTCAGGCCCTTAATAGGTGAATGAAAAAATAATACTTCGTATATTCTGCGATCTCTAGTACCAGAATGAATAGTAAAATGGGCGTGGCTTTGCGTCGCCGAAAATTTTCATGCAATTCGCACAAATGAATGTGTACCTGCCTCTTTCTTATCCATAGGCGTCGATTTTCTAGTTTCTAAAGTGGATTTTTGAACATGATACAGGTAAGAAGTTTGTGTTCATTTGGTAATTTATTGTATTCAATAAGATCTTCGTGGAATGGAGTATTTTGTGCCCCACTTTTATGTTTCATTCCAATATATAGAATACAACACGACACGTTAGAAAGATGAAATGCAAAGAAATAATTTAATGATACGACACTGCTTCCACTTGAAGCTGAAGGGATCAGCAATTTATCTTGCGCACAAATTCATCAAAATGAGAAAGTACTACAAAATTAAAACGGAGAAAGTTACACTTTCATAACATTTCGAGGCGTCCATTAGGATTAAGAGGTTACTGGTTATATCTAAGGTATAGGTAAAGGAGCCAGTGAACCAGTTAGCTAAAAGTAAGTCACTGGATAGTTTGGACTCTTCCACCTGGCATCTTGATCATGGCCCTGGCTGTAATTGGATTGGACTCTAGGGAAGTCAAGTACTCCAACAACTTGTATCTCAGTCAAAATGATGCTCAAATCGTAGTTGTAATATGAATAAGGTACGTAACCACCTGCAGTTTCATTAACTCTGTAAACGTGAACTGCCTTTTCAAGTCAAACACAAAAATGGCAGAATATCCTTAAGTACTCCTAAAAGTCCCCTTATACTGAGGATTACATATAATACGTAGGGTTTGATCATATAAAAAGAAGGAACGCATGATTGGTCAGTCATGATTAAAGGCAAATGAAAAAAAAAACAATCATATTGATCATCGCATAGCATATTTTTTTCTGCAGAAATGTGCTAAGAAATAGGGGAAGAAACGAAAGCTCAGTCTTGGTGATATACAAATTTTGAATTATCAATAATATTGAGAATGAGCAACAGACATGTGACATTCCAACATTCAACCAAGAGGATAAAAATATTATTGAGAAAAAGTTGACCGTGAGTATTTTCAAAAATATTTGAGTGTGAAATAAAATTGAGATGTAGAATTTATCCAATACGGGTGAAGCAGGCATCTTTTTCGATGCACATTAATGATTCCCAAGACTTGAGAGGCGGTAACCACTTGTCAAGTTGTTTTTTTTTTTTTAATTTTTCGGGCACTTCAGTAGCAGGATTGTTGGTGCTCGAGCTTAATGTTCACGAAGAACATTTAATTTGGGCGATGTACAACTGCGCCAAATCAGATGAACATTTTTTATCTCATTGAACATCTGAGCTGACGCTGAAAACCAGGGAAAGATAAAAATGACTGACCTGACAAAGGATTGATTCCCAATAAACGCAGAGCATGTATCACAAGAGCTTTCCCATTATCTTGATTCTAATTCACAAATCAACAAAATTGGCTTGAGTTTGCTCAAATTCATTCAAGTGATTATTTTTAAATTGTAGGAACACTTGTCTAAAATTCGAAACTGCAACAGTTGAAGTTAGAAGTGAGAATGGAAAGCAAAAAAATTTAAGTCCCACCTCTTGCAAAAATTCGTGTGATACATAGCGGAGTATATGATGTGTTTTAATTTTTATTTACTTGTACTAAGTACAAGAAAGTATTGTGAAACCGAAAAAATTCACCTATCGACATTTTGATGGAAATATCCGTTTTGAGCATCCCTAAAACCATTTTGACTATTTTTGACTAATTGTCAGTACGTATGTGCGTTCGTTCGTGCGTTCGTTCGTTCGTTCGTAACTCGTAAATGTTGAAATTTTGTATTTAAGACTGATATAGAGTCTAGTTGTGCACCTCGCATTATGGTTCTAATCGTCTATACCGGAAGTGCACTTTACTTGAAACTTTTTTCGAATTTTTCCAATAAATCCAGAATGATAAACCGTAGGATGTTGAAATTCAGTATTCAAACTTGATGTTGTAACAGAATAGTTATCTGCTATTTTTGTATGAATCGGTCAAGCCAAAAGTGGACTTTAATTGAAACTTTACTTGAATTTTTTGCATAAATCTAGAATGATCAGCCATAGCACATTGAAATCCAGTGTTTGAACTTTCTGTAGCATCAAAATAGTTATCTACTATTTTTGTATTAATCGGTTGAGCCGGAAGTGCTGTTCATATGTATAACATACATTCAGAGTTTGCCGTATAAAACAATCAGTCCACTTGAAATAATAAGGTAGGCAATGACAATCTGTTGTCAATTTTTTTATTCTGTTTGACATTGTACCTGTCAAAATATTATTAAAATTATATTAATTTTAATCTGGAGTGACAGGAAACTTTATTGAATGAATTTGTGTATATATCAAATGATGTACGAGTAAGTCACGTGATGTTCACGTCAGACTTTTTCTTATAATCAATAAAGTGAAGATGAAATTTGAATATCAATGAAATTCAATATAGCCTGTCCTAGAACCCTTCGTATTAATTTTAGATATACCTGGAAGTGCAGCGGTTCTCGTTTGGTGCAAATGTCCGTATTTTTGAGTGGAATTAAAAGCTTGTCACTGGCGAAGATGGCAAACGACCTATAATTAATTACAAACGATGATATATTTGTATGTATTTTAGGTAATTAATTATGTTTTCTATGTTTGTTGGGGCATGTCAGAGTTTCTCCACAAGACCTCAGGTAGTTATAATCTCATAGCTGAGTTGCTTCACCACCGATAACCGCAGAGATTAAAATAATTCTGGGAACTTGAAGGGTATGTTCAGGTCATACATGATAACGCATCATATAAATATCATTCTGTACAGGGATATTTTATCTAAAATGTATTTTGGCTACGAAACATTAGATACGAGTTTGTTGTTCTATACATAGAATCATCAGCTCGGGCCCATATTGTGGAAGGAAACTGAGCTTCGTCCCTAATATAACTTTCTAGCACATAATCACAAAATTGTATTAATTTGGAATCCTTCAAAGGAAGATTGCCAAATATGTCCGATACAAAGAAATCGCGTATTTCCTCTGGACTTAAAAACCAGATATCAGAAAATTGTTCTGAATATGGACTGCCAAAATAATAACGTTCTTTGTACACTTGACTTGAACCTAATGCTTGGATTTTCTGAAGCCAAGCTTGCCCCAAATGAAATCTTCGCCCAATGATTTTAACACTCGGCTACACATTGCGGACAGCATCATGAATTGCACTTTCAAAATCAATAACTATTTGTTGTGGATCGAAAACCAAATTAGGTTCCATACATTTTTTTGTGAGAATTTTTTATTTAGTAGCAAACAAAACACAAGTGGAATTAGGATTGAAAGTGAAGGTGGAAGAACTCAGCTACGAGATTATCCTTCCAATCTTACGGTCAAGGATTGAAACAGTTGAAAGTGGAGGAACTCCGGTACACCCGTTTGTTGTCGTTTTGAGACATTCTTTGAGTGTGTGTGGTAGATTGTGTATTCTTCTTGGATCGTCGTATCTATCACAATGCAATAGTATATGTTCAACTGTTAGTCTGGTGTTGCATCTAATGAATGTTGTTGGAATTTCTCTTTTGAATATGTAGTCATGAGTGATAAGTGTGCGACCAATTCTTAATTTTGTCACAGTTGTTCTTTTCCTCCAGTTTTCTAGTGTTTTCCAAAATTTTTTACCGTTTTTTGGCTGTCAGGTCAAGTTCCATTTGTGAAGTCATCAGTTGGTATAGGTAAGACTATTTTACTATTTCAGAGAAATTATAACCAACAAGGAAACTAAAATATCTTGTGCCATTTCTGGGGGACAATTAAAAACTATAGGATCATCAAATTATTGTTCAGAAATGATCGTTCGCTTAATAAACTGCAAAATATATATTTGTTGTAAACATATGTATGTTTGTGGGAAGAATATACTGTATGATTTCCGTTCTCCATTCTCTCATAGTTCAAATGTTTCACCTCTCTAATCTGTACTAAAGTATCATCACGCTACAAATAAACGTTATGTCTTGAGAAAACCGGAATTCATGTTCCACTGTTCCGGATATCCGCTACCGCAATTTGTACTTCAAAAACCATCAAGTTGCGAGGGACGGTAAGTCGTACGAAGAAGTCGGCGATGAGCTTTTCCTAAACTTTCAATTTATCACGAGCTGACAAATCATTTTTCAATATTGAATCAGATATAAGTGTAATCCATTTTCTGAATAGATTCATAATAATAACCAATTGATCAACTTCTTATGAGTTTTCAGAGCAATTTTGTGATGTCATCCAATAGACATTCGTATATTTTTTGTTGAGTTTGATTACCAATCCGTCATTCGTTATTAAATTATAAAATATAGTCCAGCTAGCAGATAGCGAATAAAGTTTCTCTCTCCAGTATATTATTTGTCATGATCAATATATTATTAGGAGACTTTAATATTTCACCCTCCCACATTTCCGAAGTTAATATTTCATTATGAGTACTTATACATCTGTGCTGACCACATAAAATATTCATGCAAGTATAAATGTCTTCATGTTTCTTAGGGGTGAGTTCCACATTTATTTGACTTAAGAATAAATAAACTCCCTCCCAAGGGATGAATTTGTACCCTAAAACAAAAATTTGTTTATTCAGTGAGTGGAGTATTTTGTAGTCAGCATTAGGATTCTGCAGGTGACGTCAAGATTTTATTGTTTCTGACATTAGGGACGGTGTGGGAATATCAATTTTGTTTACCGAGCCTACAGCAGTTAAAACTGCGGCTGTTTCCTTCTCTTAGATATTTACCTGAAGGTCTGGGTGGAACAGGAAATGCTAAGTAATGGTATTGACTTATTTCGAAGGTTTGATTTCCATACGAATGTGAATTTTGTATGTTTTGCTTATACCCCAAGATTATCATGAATCGTGCATATATTTTTTTATAAACTACAAGAAAAGCAAGTAATACAGTTATGGATTTTCCTATATACTTTCAAATCCCTCCAACTCTACCCCACCAAGCAAACATCCTCCTGAACAAAAGAACATCACAAGCATGCGATGCGCTTTTCTACCCCTCTACTCTAATCCGATAATGCATTATGATATTTTTTTCTTATTGTGCTAACCGCACAAGCACTTTATATTCTGAGAAGTTCGGATTCTAGAAGATTGTTGAAACATACGAGAGTAAAACAGGTGAAACAACTGAACAACGTTGTTTGCTTTGGAGGGATGTTGATGTTCCTGATGGAGTGGATGGATTTAAGGAGGATTTTTGGTGCGTTTTTGCAGCATGCTGATCAATTTCCTGTGGGAGATTGTAAACATGGTTGGCAATTGCTTTTAAAGCAGCTACTCCAAGACTTCAGGAAAACAGGAAATCAACAGATTTACTTTGATAAACGTGACTGAATTCATACGACTCCGTGCTATTTACGTGTATTCTCATTATGTTTTTTTATATTCACAAATGGCTAAGTCAATAAAACTGTCGAATGAAATCTCTATCACCAGAAATAATCAATTATAACAGCAGGTATCTCAAATTCTCTTAAGAGGAAAATTTTTGGGAGAAACCCCGCGAAAATGATAAATTGTACAGCGTAAAAAATGTACGTTATCTGGTTTTATTATATCGCTGTTCGACATTGAGATATAGCTACGAGTGAAAGATGCCCGAAAAAGATCCGATAGTCAGGATAAAAATGGATCAAGATAATGTCGGTGTCTTTATTTATTTCCTTTTGTATCTATTTCCCTTTAGCTATACTCACGTCTTCCTCGCTTTGCTTAAACTTGTAATCCAAGAGAGTTGGGATTATATGTTTATTTTTATGATCGTTGAAGATATTTTATTGAATTTGATGTATTTGACGCTGCAAACAGATAAGTTTTGAGCCAAATTGAACAATCTTGAACGAAGACATTAACATTATTCTTTTATATACGCAGAAGGTAGAAGCAAAAGGCAAAAAATGATGTCTCATCCGATTTGTAAGATAAGGAAGAACTTTAATATCGAGTTTCACGCAATATTTTCGAGAGAATTACAAAAGTTTCTTGAAGTTTCATTCTAATTTGGGTAAATTCGCATTGCTATCTCAGATAATATCAAATATTACTAATTGCTAATACCATTAATTGATTTGACATAAAATTTGGAATGAGTTTACTTGATTTCAATATAATTCAACAACATATATGAATTTTATGAAGTAGTATATTCAGCATGTGTATCAAATTTTGTGACATTTAAACAAGAACAATTTTATTTCTGGCTATTTTACTCGAATATTCTACAATGATTGAGACATGTGTACCTTTAATAAGAAAGTGTATCAATATTCAAAGGGCTGTTATTTTTGATTGAAGGTAGGTATGAAATTTTAATCTACTGTAGTCATTTAAGAAGAGGAATATAAGTCTATTGTTTTCAATCAAGTATAGATCTTGTAATTAATGTATCAAATGTCAGTTTGATATCTGAAAACTGAGCTATTTATGAACAAAATATTAAAAAATGAAGAAATGAGACCTCAGCTCTCCATTTATAACTTTTTTTCAGACCCAAAACTTGTATGATGGTATAGCTTATCTTTCAATGATTATTATTTCAAATATTCGCACCAATTTTTAATATCTTCTCACATTTCTCAGGAAAGAGCGTCCATATATCTTCTATCATTTACCATTTCTGCTTCATAATCTCAGAAAATACTGGAAATACCTCATAGCCAATAATATCAGTTGATCAAGGTCTATGAACAATTGGGGCAATTAGTTCGCAAGTACAAGTTTTATAAGGGATAATCTGAAAATGGCTGAAATCTGAAAAAATGGCGAAGAGCTCTTTTAAGTTATTTAATGTAATTTTTGATCCCAAATATTTGATGTAAAGTATGAGGTTACATAGTTTTTTGACTCATATAATGAAACTTCAATTGAGAATGGTGTTTGAATTTCAGTACCCAAGATGATAACAATTCAATAATGCCAAAATTTAGAACCAAATCAGCTTTTTCAACAATAACTTGAAAATTACTTCAAATGTTACAAATTTTTTATTCTATTCCAATATTTAATAGTATTTTTGACATGTATACCAAGTTTTGTGATCATCAATCGATGGAAAATATTATTGTAGCTATTCTTTATTTTTATTATTTATTTGTTGAATATTCTACAGTGATTTATTGGTACACATCTGTACCTTCAATGGGCAAAAGAACCAATATTCGAAGAGCTGTAACTTTTGATCAGATAGTATTTTAATCTAAGTATTCAATTAGGTAGAGATCTGATAATCAAAGTACTAGACTTGAGTCCAACATCTGAAAAGTTGCGCTATTTACGAGCAAATTACAAAGAAATCGTGTACTGAGATTTCAGATCGTCGGTAACGAATTTATTCCAAAATTCAGAACTTGAATACTAGTTGGTAATTTCAGATATCTGAACTGATTTCCGATATCCTTCCACATTTCAAAGGAATGAGATTTCAAATAATTCAATGATTTTCTATTTCTATCTCATTATCTCAGAAAATATTTAAAATATGTGTTTTCCAATTACACCAATGATTAACAAGGACTGAGCAATTTATCAACGAAGTCCTATGAGTGAAAAACTGAAAAAAATTCTTGGTCCCAGATATTTTGAGTTGGGCATGAGAATATAATATAGTGTAATAGTTATGAGCTCTGGCACTTTTATCAAAAATGGTATTTGAAATGTTTTTTTTTCGACATATTAACAATTCTATGTAAATATTCATAGTAAAAACAATTTTGGTCACAATAACCTTAAAAATATGCCCAATATTGTATGTTTTTCATATGGTTCTTATATTTATAGTATGTTTGACATGTGCACCGAATTTCGTGATTATATGTACCTTCATTAATAGTCCAGTAAAATTGAGGTTTGATCTCGAATTGAGAGATAATAAGCTGGAAACTTGTTCTAGCCTTTTTTTTTGGTTTTTTCAAAGTTTCCTCAAAATTCTAACTGAATCTCGTGTCTGTGCCCTGAGTTACTTGAAGTCAAAGGTTTCAAAAATTGATTTCTTGCAAATATCTCGGTTGCCATGGCTCCAATAATGTTGACATTCATTACAAAAATTGTGGAACATAAAATTAATAAATAAAATTATATGCAAACAATATTTCTGTCGGCTCCAGATGAATTACTAAAATAGTTATTTGTGTATCAAGGCCGTAAAGGTTATCTTTTTTGGTCGAATCTGTTGTTTGCGGCCGAAGCGTAGCTGAGGCTGCAATTCAGGTGAGACCAAAAAAGAACTGTAGGCCGAGATGCACACAACGTTTTTTAGGCGATTATTACGAAATAGTTAAAAATCACATCATTTTATCTATTTATTTCTAAAACATTGCCATTGTAAATCTTAGTTGCCATTGAAATTGTTTTATTTCATTGTCTTCTATCAAGTTGACATTTAACAAAAAATGCGTATTTATTTTTTGAATTGCAAGAGCTACAGAGGTTGACGGAAGAATATATGTACTATTTAAGCGAAAACTGTTTCTTAAAGAGTTCATCAAGCTGCCTATATAGGTAAATATAAAGTGTTTATGAAATATTTTTTGACAGATCAGTCCCAAAAAGTAAAATTTGACAGATCAGTCCCAAAAAGTGAAACTTCACGGCCGCAAAAGAAGCCATAAAAACACCTTTTTTGTCATGATCGCCTAAAAACAATATTTTACAACTATGAGAATGGTTGTGATGCACGTTGCGGGTGCAGAAAATCAGTTCAGCTTATGGTCAGTGTAATGGACAAGCTTGCCTCAATGCTCTATAATCTATATTAACAGCAATCATAATAAATCAAGATATACAATACATATTTTACTTGATGAATTTTAAATTACATAAAGTATTATTGAAAAATAGTTATTTTTGTATTAAGTGTGCGAAGTGTTTGTTTTTTTTGTTGCGCGTGAGAATGTCAATTTCAACCGAAACCGTAAGGTCAAGGTAACAAATTCATTCGAAAGTGCAACAAAATACAATCACTTCGCACACGAAATACAAACAATATTTTTTCGTCAGATGTCAAAAAACAATAGATTAACAATAATTACTGTTTTATTGAATAAAATGAAGGAAAAATGTACAAACTATAATTAATCTGCAGTCACCTGGGTATTGTAACCAAAAGTATGCGCAATTGTTGTTTGATAAATAAAGAACTGTCAACAATTGATTTTTATATTCAAAAATATAAGTAGTTTTATGAACAAATTCATATTTCTTTTTTCTTGAATACTTGCTTGTTTCTATCCTTGTAGCATTACTAAACTGAATTATATTAGATTAGGTGTGCAAAAATATGTTTCATTTTTTTACTAATGAAAAAATCACGAACTTTGTGTATCCATAACAATACAAAAATATCATGTTTTTTTGACAGTTGGCGAAAATAGTTATTTACATTACAAGATGCGAAAGTATACTTTTTTGTGTGAGGTGGTATTTGAATGGCCGAGATGAAGCCGAGGCCGTTCAAATCTCCGAACACCTGAAAGGGCTTTCGCATCGAGTGATGTATTAAATTTTTTCTGCTACTGTTTTATATAGATATTGATATTTAATATTGATTATTATATTTGAAATAATGTTATAGAGGCTGTTTTACCTGTTTGAAATTATCCATAGCAACGGTTTATTTACAATGTTATCTGTCATCAGCGCCTGTCACAGATTTTGAACTTCAATAATTTAGTGAAACATTGCATTTGACCGATTTAAAATGTTAACAGAAAATGAAAATGGTATTCAAAAGGCAGCTAACAATGCATGTGCCTCACTTCTTGTGGATAAATCCAAAGAAAGGTACATTCAAGCATACAGCACGTTTTCTGATGGCTTGCTGATAAAAACGTTACTCGAATTGACGAAAATGTAATGCTTCGGGTGCATATATTTTGGAATTGAAGAGCGGATGGAAGTCTTCTTCGTAAAGTAATGAAATTTCTAAAAAGGTAATATTTCCTCAAATAAAGGAACAGTGACAAATATGAATTTTGACGTAATTCAAAATTAGAAAGATCCCCCAATACAAAGTGATAGTGTTTCACAAGAATCAAGAAATAGTCTTGATCTTGTCTTGAAATCAAGACAATACCAAGACAAGAAGTGTTTTCTATTTTCCAAGACAAGACAAGAACGTACTATCAAGAATCAAGACTTCTTGTCAAGAAATCTTGATATCTTGACAATTAATTATTCAAATCTGCACATTTATTATTCTATTATTGAGAAATTTAAATCTGCTGTGGTCATCACAGTTTTTCCCCGACAACAAATTTCATGGCCAGTTTCATCACTGTTACATAAATTGAGGAGTATCATACCAACTTTCAAAGTGACATTTGTCATTATCAAACTGACAGTTCAAAGTGACAGCGTCAGTGTAAAAGTGACAGCGTCCTTTTCAAAGTGACAGCGTCATTTTCAAAGTGACAGCGTCATTTTCAAAGTGACAGCTGTCATTGTAGAAGTGACGGTTGTCATTGTCTACATGACAGCTGTTATTGTTATGGTGACAGATGGCGGCTTACAATATAGGTATTTTTGAAAATGAAGAGTTTTTTCTAAATTTTCAAGTTGAAAAAGATCATTTACAAATTTAAACCTATTCGGGGGAGTAAAAAGTATCAATGACTATGATTTTCAAAACAAATATTCGATACATATCGAAAGCATAAGTAGTCAGTTTCTGGTGATTAAATCGTTCATGTAGAAGAGAAATGTATTGGCAGAATCCTCAATGCTCTAAGAAAGTTGTTAATTCTTAGCAACATTGCTATATCATATAACAATAATAATTACAAATACTGATTAAAACATGAAAATGATGGACTTTTCATTTATTTCTATTGGTGGCAATCTTGGAAAACATTGCTAGAATCGATTCATAACATAACTGACAGGAAGGATAAAGGGTAGACACGAACGCTTAACTGATTGTTCAGATTGGATAAAACAATGAAGAAAGGGAATTCCCCCTAAAAGTCAAGATCAAGAAATATCAAGAATTCTTGAAACAAGACAAGAAATGAGTCGTCAAGAAATGGGCAAGACAAGAAATTTTTATTTTCTTGTCTTGAAAATCAAGACAAGGCAAGAAATGGTCATCAAGACAAGAAATCTTGTCTTGATGAAACACTACAAAGTGAAGAAGTTAATAATTCAACTAATATTCCTATCATGACTTTTTCCAATTGTTCAAATTGCATAATTACTTAAAACCAATAAATATAGATAGAATAAATTAAATAGATTGGATAAAATCATATTATTGTTATGAACTACTTCTTTATTTGGATAAATATTGAAATTTCCAATATATTTGCATTTTTTCAAACTTTTACTTTTTTGTCCTGGCCCCGAAAGTATTACTTTCGTAGCTAGCAACGCATAGCAACTAGGTAACACGAAGGTTTGCTTTCGTTATCGTTCGAGTTGCCAGGGCTACAAAGCTCATTTTTTTATACAGTAGCAGAAAAAAGGTATTTTTGAGTTTGTACATGCATAAATTATGTACCTATCAAATAGTCAACTTGAAACTAGTACTAAATGGAAGCTGTTGTTTTGTAAGTTTGCCCAAACTGCTTGATTTCAAGCTCAGTAATTGTGAGAGATGGTAATTTGCGAAATCTCTGAAGTAACAAGCATTCATGAGCTGTCAAAAATGCGCTTCCGTCATCTAGATGATTCTTCCATTTTTTTATTTTTTCCTCATTAACTAACTCAATTGCTGGTAAATTCAGTCGATCAGGCGTAAAATTTTCATAACTACTGGTATGAAATTTTAAAAGAATAGTCAATTAACAAAAACGAATCTCACGAGAAGACCTAAAAATCGCCAAAATCTGGAAAAATAGCAAAGAAAACACAATAATTATTTTTCTGAAATTTTGATTCTAATATTTTGAGTTGAGCAAGAGATTATATATCTTCATGACTATGGATTATTGATCTCGCAATAAAAATAGAGTCTGGAATGTAATTTCCCAGATACGAATAATTCTGCAGTATGTTTAACTTGTGTATACAAATTTCGCACTAATCGATCTGGAAATGAGCTTTATGTGGCTATTTCAGTTTAATATTTCACAGTGATTCATGTATTGGATATCTATATTCGAAAGATTGTAACTTCTAATTGTAGGCAGATATAAAATTTCAAATCGAACGTGAAGAAGCAAACGAATAAAAAGCTATGTATAGGTAGTAACAGGAAAATATTGTCACAAATTCCATTGTAAATAGTTTATTTTCACAGGTTGCAGTGCCAATATTTACTTTATACATTTGTATGATCACTATTTCGCTCACAGTTACATTTACTGAATCACTGAATGACTTCCTCTCCTAGTTTACGCTCTTATGTACCTGAGCCGACAATGGGCCAACATTCAATTGTCTAACAGTTGATGCCTGGCAACCACCAAACATCTAGTTACCGTAGGCTGTCAATCACGTTTGACAATTGAACATCGACTTGGTCAATACTAACTAGGATTACAGTTATAGCCAATTTAGATAAATATTTATGTGAACTAATCACTTGAAATATTTCACATTTGTGACAATATATAATCTGTTAAAATTGAACTAAGAGGCTGTTCTTCCATTCGTTAACTGTTTATTGTACATTAGATTAATGAATCTGAAAAAACAATAGAACGTCTGCCAGAAGATGTTTTAAATAACTTAAATTGGAACTACTAATGTCTGAAATAGCTACAACAGTTTTAGAACATTAGGTTTTCAACAGACTGACTGATACCTTGAACTAATAAGCTTCTAGCATGTCTTTGATTAATATTTATATAGTAGTCCACTTAGAATTAAAAATATTGTTACTATCAATTCACTTAATGTAGTGGCTTGCCAAATATTTCAGCGTATGATAACAAAAAAATATAAGAGATTGTGAATAATAACACTGACCTTATCTCCTTGTTATAATCGATCCAGAATCTGGAACAAAAAAAAAATACATTAAATTCGAAATAAATAAACATGTATCTTTCAATTTGAACTCTTGAATACCTTCATGTATATTTACTTATTCTGCTCCAAAGAGGTAGTTTAAGGTAAAGAGAATGTTATTACTTCTAATGCTATCTCAATACGACAAAGTAGAAACGATTATGCAAAGCCAGACTTATACCAATTGGTAATAAAGAAACATAATACTGAATAACAATTCTATTTGCCTCACTTTTGATCTAAACATGTGTAAAAGTCGTCGTATTCATCCTTATTCATAATTCCATCCATCTGGTTTTTTTTTTGTCATAGATTTTCCAAGTTTGAATCTTAAGAACTGTCCTGATGATTCTGAAAGCCTGATCAACAATGCTATTAATCCAGATTAAAACCCATAAATTCATTTCTCTTGCTAATCAATTCTTATGCCACTATTCAGTGAATCCACCTAAAACCCTCCATCAATTCAAATAATATCATTGCGGACCGTTCGAGTCAATAAACTTGTATCCTGTTTGACGAAGGGTAAAAGAAAATATCCGAGAATTCTTCAATCCTAAGTAATAGGATTTTTTAGGCATTCATGGGCTTAGATTCCATGCATCGAATCAAGAAGCCTGGCTTTTATGCTAAGTCGGCTAGATTCTTCCTCAAGGGAAATCACAAATATTGAACATGATCGCATAGCATTCCATGTGAAAACTATCAAGAGATTTGCCACAATCAATGAAAAGTGTAATTAGAAAATATCGGCAGAAAATGAAAAGGTTAATCTATTATATCGGAGGTAATATCGTTGGAATTGAATGAATTTCTTAGTGATTCCGGAACGCGGTAACGGGCCGAGGCTTCAAAAATAATGAGCTTGAACAGATTGTGTCATTTATTGCAATGACGATTGAAGGCTTTAGGATATTTGATTCCATATGTCTGGAATAAACTTATACCTAATCTCCGGCATTTATATTTCCGGATAGAAATTATTTTATAGCAGTTAAACAAAAAATAAGTTGGTCATCTGATAGCGAGTGAAAATTCCAACTGAGGCATATCTAAAATGAGATCTGGAGAATCATATCTTCAACAGTTTTAATTTGGCACTGAGGGATTTTTAATTTCCCTCACACCATCGCGATAAAACTGTGCTAATTATCTTTTATTTCATTTTATGACTGTTCTTTTCATATTTCTTTGGAGGATACAGGAACTCCTGCAGGAAATATCAATATTTTCATCCGCCTCTCTAATTCTTGAGAGTACCTTGTATACTATCATGTTACGCAAAGAACCATTCAGAAGTTATGAAACTGGAATAGAGGCAACAAAAAAGAATATAATAAACGAAATTGTAACAAAATCCACAAATAAAGAGTTACCATCAAACTGATAATTATTGATCATTGGAGGATTAATCAACAAATAACAAAAAATTCATGGGAAAATATATTGTAGAACTGTATCCGGAAAAATCGAATGATAATAGGGCATACAATATAGGCTCACAAAAATTCTTCCAATAAAACTATGTTGTGATAGATGTAACGAACATTTGTAGCACAATTGCTTATTCACTATATCAAGTCAAGGTCCGGTCGTTGATTTTTCGTTAAAATGTTTAAATTTAATTAAGAGTGTTTAGTATTGGTACGACAATTCTGAATATGATAATTCACGAATATTTTTCTGCTTTCAACCCTACGGCACGGGTAAAAATTAAAAAAATATATATAATATATATTTTTCAGATAAAAAAAACTTCCGATTCCAAATTCTAAGTATTTTATTTGAAACTTTGACGTTTCGATCTCTTGGCCAAGTCTAGATAATTATATATTTTTCAGATCAATGCGAACGTTTTTGTACTTCAACTTGATCAATTTTTAGGTTATGATTTAAATCAGTGATGCCTCGCCTTGGCATCAAGACGCCAAGACTTGTACCGTTGTGCTGCAAAATTCCGAGCTGATTAGAATAACTGTGTGCTTGTGTTTTATTTCCACTATTGTCAAAATGGACATTCACCTTTGCATAAATTCCCAAGAAGCTGAAAATTGACATAAATGTTATAGGGATACCATTATAATGAGGTTGTAGGAAGTTTCTATCGATCCCGTGTGTGTAAAAAATTTTATGCGAGGTCAAAGTTCGCAAAATGATTTTTTTTGATTTTTCTAGCAAAAAAGTTGATTTTATGATGAATATTTCACTCATATCAATGATACTGACAAATTTATAGTAACAAATCGCTTGCCAACGGAAATTTACCGCGGTAAAACCCTGTTGGCAAGCGAGTTACCGCGATAAATTGCCTTTGCCATGGAGAAACAATACAGTATTTTAATATAAACAAATAATCGGTTTTCGAAAATGTCAAACTCTAATCGTTTTGGAAATGCATTTTTTGAGGAAATTTGTATTTAAAACGGAAACAAGAAGTCTGTAAATACAAAACAAATGTCAAAAGAGTATATGGAAACAATTTGGTGTATTTTGCAATAAAAAAGGTGGGTAGTTGCAGCCAACATCATCTAATAAGTACTCATGATAACAAGTTCATTCGAGAAATATTCCCCACAAATACCACTCGCGATTTTAATTTTATCATAAATTTTTCTTTCAAACATTTTTCACCTTTAAGCAACATCCATTGAGTCATCTGCTCAGATTAAATCACGAGAGCATCGGACAGATGACTCTCACGATGTTGCTAGGTAAAAAATGTTTTCAAGAAAAATTTATTGATAAAACTACAATCTTTGTGATATTATATACAAAATAGCTCAGACAAAGATTCTAGATCTTGTAATTCTCTACAAAAATGGTTCTTACACTTTATTTGTGGAAGAGCCATGCTAAAACTATATTTTCCATAATAAGCACACGTTTCCACGCCACCTACGACGTATTTTTTAACGTGGTCTCTCTAGTGGGCCTACTTCACGGTCTTTTTATTGAAGCTTAATATAATATTTTTCCTATCTTCCTGCACCTTTTTCTTAGTTTTTATCTTCATCTTCCTGAGTTGACGTAAATTGTCCAAACAGCGATACATCAGTTGTTTCGTCGTTGATGTAAGGATCATTTTCTGTTGGAGATTCCGTATTTGAACTGGCCTTGACATCTGGTACATGCTGATGAACAAGTTGATCTACTTTTTCGCAGCCACATTTCGAATAACATTCCTTTTTGTAGTTGCAAAAAATAGTGTTAAGGAGCTTTACCAACTCACATTCTTCTCCCATGTACTATTTTTCGCAACTGCAAAAAAGGATGTAATTCGAAATGCGGCTGCAGAAAAGGCAGCTTACTTTGTTCATCAGAATGCACCAGCTGTCAAGTCAGTCGTGATCTCCAACAGAAGATAAGTCTTACATCAACGACTGATGTATCGCATTTTGAACAATTTACGTCAACTCAGGAAGATGAAGATGAGGAAGAAGGTAGAGAAAGAGAAGAAGAAGAAGAAATTGAATAAAAAGACCTTATATTGAGTATATTAAACTTCAATGGAAAGACCGTGGACTAAGCCTATTAGAGAGGACACGTTAAAAAAAAAGCGCCAAGTACAGCATCTCATGCCTCATAGATAGCGGGAAGACGTGTGCATATTATGGAGAATGTAACTTTAGGACGACTCTTTTTCAAGAATGGCGAATCTTAGGGGAAAAAGTGTTGGGACCATTTTTGTAGAGAATTGGAAGATCTACAACTTCTTTTTCGATTATGTTTTCCATAAAATCAACTGATTCGCTAAAAAACTCAAAAACTCCATTTTTGCGAACTTTGACCTCGCATAAAATTTTTTGCACATACGGGACTATTGAGGACTTTTCACAACTTCATTATAATGGTATCTCTAACGTTCATGTCAATTTCCAGCTTCTTGGGAATTTATGCAAAGATACTCTTATTTTAAAGGCTAACTTGAGCGGACTAATTGCACTTTGTGCATGAATGTTTAATAAAGCTATACATTTTTCAGAATTTCATTGAATAAAAAACTGCTTTCGACTCTAAATTCTGTATATTTAATTTGAAACTTTGACGTTTCGATTTTTTGATCAAGGATTTCCTTCAGAAAACAATTGATACAAAAATAAAACAAGGCAAGTAACTACTCAAAGTATACAGAATACCTACTAGATACGAGGATATGTTTGCTTCAAATTGTTGCCAATAATAAATAGAATTATCTGTTAATAATATATACATACCTTCAACTTGTATTTAAAAAAGATTTTGTTGAGGGCATTTTCGTATATTTGCCCCCTACAAAATGATTCGTTGGGGGCCTGTGCCTCCATGCCCCCTACAACTCTGTGCCTATGTTTGCACCTCATATTCACCTAAATCCCGTTAGGAACTACTACAAAATGTCCCAGAAGAGAAGTTAGTCTAACTATGCCCAGGATATAATGTAGCAAAAAGCACTCGTCGATGACCAATGGTAATTTTTTATTAACTCTTGAATATCACAGCCGGGAATTCTGTATGAAATTATAAATCCAATATAATGGATGCAACAATTGTAAGAGCTGATTTTATAGGAAAATTTTGTGTGAGAACTTATGAAGCCACAAATTGAGTTCAAATCCATAATTTTGATGATCATTTTCTCCAGTTTTTATTCTTTAATTTTTTTTTTTTTAATCATGAGATCAGTTCTAGAGTTATTACATACTATTGAACAATGAAGAAATTACAAGAGAATCATATTCTACATTTTTACTAACTTTCGGATTGCACTGCTATATTTCATTTGAATTTTGGAGTTCGATTATTGAATACTATTTTTTTCGAAATTTTTACTTTTTCTACTCACTGAAAAAACTGACACTCTGTATTTGAAGCATTTGCTTGGATTTGTATTAAAGTTTCTAATGAAAAAGTATAATTAAAATGGGGTACAATTGTAGCTCACGCGCCCAATGCCGTTATTACAGCCAACGCACTTACGAAGGGTTAAAAGAAATACACTAGTTAAAAATTGACCATATGGCCTAACCCATTTCTTTGTCTTCGGAATGCGAACAAATTCTCGATACATCCTCTATACCAATATGATCCAAAAACATAGTATATATATAGCCTAATTTTCAGTTAATAACCCTAATCACTTCCAAGATCAAGCCTAACAGGAAGCGTGTGCTGCAAATACATTTGCGTAAATTTCAAGTCGAACTTTGAGCGTCCAATTTATCTGTGTGGTGCATTGTTTACTTGAATTATTATCAGAGCTCAATTAGTCATCATATTATTCAATTCAGTGTTTAGAAGTAGCTGAGAGCTTCTATTAATCGGTGAGTTCATCAGTCATTGAGTCTTATGAGTTTGGTATGTTCGGTGTCATATGTGGTGACGCCACGCTAAGTGTGCGTGAGGTATAATCCTTTTCCTTCGAAGTGTTTGTTTCCTTAGTGCGCATACCTTGACCATGTGATAGTGGTGATTGTAGCCAACCGCATGTACTGCGTGTTATTGCGACAACGGTGTTGTTCCAATAGTGGATGAATCAACCAACCTGCATGTGTCGCAGGCAATGGTACAACATTACGGTACTAATAGCCATTCGTGTATGTCGTCCAACATGCATAAACAGTGCTAGTGACTTAGCTATCTGGGATCTAGTACTACTGTTGCTAGATTATTATGTCGGTGCTGCGCAGGAATATGTGTATGCCAACCGCGTGCACTCTGTGCTATTGCGAGCAACGAGGTTGTTCCAAGGCAGGGTAAATCAACCAACTCGCGGGAGGTTACGGGCATATATGTTCACTATAGTACTGGTAGCTATCTATTCGGTGAACTCAACGGCCTATCTGATAATCAAATATCCTATTCCGACGCTGAGGCAGGTGTATCAATTTTATATCCGTTCTAGTTACCCAAACTAAATCTGGAATACCCTGATGACATCTCATAGAGCATATGGCTTCAAGGAGAATTCGGCTCAAGTTCGCCCTCACATCTGACTAATCCCTACTCCAGACGGCAAGGCCACCAATAGCTTATCAGTCAAATATAACTTTTCTATATTTCATTATGTCCATTATTGATAATTATCACCCCACTCCTTTAACAGTATTTATATGTTTTTGTTGATGCAAGCTTTCCTCTGATCTGAGTTTTTCATAATTTCGCGACACCCACAATGTTTTTGCTATTTTCAATGTAATACCGATTTTTCCATATATTTTGACCAATATTTTCATTGTTGCCCGATTGAACGTCCTAGCTAAGGCGTTCTCACGCTACCCTAGTTTATTATTCCACAGAACGTCACGCGCAGGCGTTTATCCTAGCCCATTGACGTTGAGGGCAAAACAAACGTTACACGATAAACACGTACAGATATGCTCTATTCATTAGTATCGTAATTATCAGCGTTTGAAACCTGACGGTATTTTTCTACACAAGAATATTTGACTGGAAATCACTGTACTTACCAAGCGAAAAGACGTTTTCACGTCAAAACAATAAGACAAGAATGGACAAAAGAGCACTAGCTACGAGTAATATAAGCTCCCCTTGAAATGGAATAGATATTTACAAATTCGTTATACTTATAGATGATATTTCATTGTAATCAATAACATTTATGACTTATTTTATGAACAGGAGCTGATAAATGATAAAAATTCAAATAAAATAATTTTGTTTGTGTTGTACCAAGGAAAAAGCCGTACACCAAATTGTTGTTATGATGTTTCGTGAATCAATAATTCAGATCCTGTACCTGAACCTGTTAAATCTTACTATTGGCCTTTTTTTTTCTTGAATATTTAAGTATTTGATACTTTTTTCAGTTTGTGATATATTTGTTATTGATGTGGAAAAGGTGATATTTTCTTGACTCCTTTTGTGATGTTACTATCAGTTTTGTGGTGTCATTCGCGTATATGGCACTTAGAATATTTTCTGGGAATGATATATTAACTGCAAAGTTGGTATAGCGATATTTTCTGCGGTATTTTAGTTTTATATTGGATATATCGGAGGCAGATCTGAATCACTTCTCGTCTAGGTACGATACAAAATTGATGTACATGTTTAATTTCCAATTCACGTAATGAAGCCGACAAATTCTGTCAGCTACTTGAATGATTTTGGATGTTTTCTTGTTTCTATTACTCTATGTATTCGCTGTACTGTCAAGTACTGTCTTTCAACCAAACAGCTGTAAGCTGTTCAAACGTTTTGTTTCTAATAATTTATACAGAACTTTTATCCAATAATTGTAGATTGTTTGACAAGTAGAGAGAAGTGAGGGTTTACTAGCGAGTGTAAATGTTAAATTTACACGAGCAGAGTGATATCGCTTTTCTTACGTGTGTACATGCAATTTTTTTGTATACTTGATGGAAAAACTTGAGTGGAAGACACCAAGAATAGAAATAATTTTCTACGGAAATTCTAATCAAGGTTGTGCTCACAAAAACGTAGTGACGGTTTTGACAACTGCCAAGCAAAAGCATAGTAACGAATAAACAGTATTAGAAATTAATTTCTAAGAAAAGTCAGAAGCTAGAAATTCTCGCGAAATTCTGGGTACAGCTAAAGAAGCGACTTTACATTTGTTTCCGGCGAAATCGAGAGAACTTTCGCTTTCTTATATGTATGTTGACATACTGGCACTTCAAGAAACAAAGCAAAAGTCAAATGACATAATAGCAGTAGATAATTATATATTTTTCAGTAGTGGAAACGACACCAAATATTTTGGCACAGGCTTTATGATAAAAAAAGAATTGAAGCAGAAAGTTATAAAATTCGAACCAGTGTCCGAACGGATATGTACAATACGACTAAGAGGAGTATACCGAAAAATCAGTATTATAAATGTACATGCACCAACAAACGAGAAGGATAAGGAAGAAAAAGAAAAATTTCATGAAGAGCTTAAGAGAATAATAAATTCGATACCAAAATATGACTTAAAAATAGTTATTGGAGATCTCAATGCAAAACTAGGCAAAGAGGAAATGTACAAGACTACAATTGGTGCACATAGCAAACATGATGAAACAAATGAGAACGGACAAAAGTTTATTGATTTTGCAGTAACCAACAATATGAAAGTTATGAGCACACATTTCGAAAGGAAAGATATATATATATATATATATATATATATATATATATATATATATATATATATATATATATATATATATATATATATATATATATATATATATATATATATATATATATATATATATATATATATATATATATAAAGGAACATGGATATCACCTGATGGGCGTACATGTAATCAAATAGACCATGTATTAATAGAGAGAGTGAGCATGCGAATCAAATTTAAAATATCACAAGCAAAAGAGGTGCAGTGTAAGACACAGATCATTTTCTTGTGCAAATATTAATGAAACAGGAGTTGCCAAAAGTAACACAGGATAAACACAACCGTTTGATACGATATGATACTTCGCCACAAACTAATGAGGAAAGCAGAGAGCAATTTCAAAGTCTACTGTCGAAGAAGCTAGAGCTAGCAGAGCAAGTTTCAGAGGAAAGGGTAGATATAAAATGAGATAAATTGGAAGAAGCAATACTCAAAGTCTTAGAACAGATGCTGCGCCAAAATGTGAGGGACAAAAATAAGGAATAGTTCGACGAAGAATGCAAAAGTGCAATTAGGAAGAGGGATATGGCTAAAAGAAACCTACCACAAAATATCTCAAATAAAAATAAATTGAAATACAACATGCATAAAAGACGAACGAAACAATTGTGTAGACAAAAGAAAAGGCAAATGATGGAAGAAAAATGATAATATTAGAAGAAGATTTTAAAAACAAGGAATTGAGAAACTTTTATCAGGAGGCCAATAAACAAAGAACAGAGTATCAACCACCACTAGTGTACTGTAAAAATAAAGAGGGAGAACTAGTGACAGCAAAGGACAAACTACATGTATGGGAAGAATATTTCAAGGAAGTGCTGAATGAGGGGAATCTGACTTTGGAAACTACAAATGAAACCGAAACAACTCAACAAGAAGAAAATAGTATAGAGCAAAACCCACCAGACATAAATGAAATTCGAGAAATACTGAACCAGTTGAAAAATTATAAAAGCTTGGAAATAAACGAAATAACATCAGAGATATACAAAAATGCAAGAGACGAAGTAATCCAGTATATTATGGAAATAATAGAGGATATATGGCGGACTGAAGATGGAAGGAAGCACTAATATGCCCAATTTATAAAAAGGGGGACAGACTGAAATGCGAGAATTACAGAGGTATAGCACTATTAGACGTGGCGTACAAAATTTTAGCAGGATGTCTGAAAAATAGAGTACAGAAACAAGCGGACAATATCCTAGGAGAATATCAAGCTGGTTTCAGACCGAACAGATCAACTACGGATCAAATATTTGCACTGAAACAAACTATAGCGGATAGTTATGAACACAATCTAAGCCTGCAAATATTGTTTATAGATTTCAAACAAGCATATGACACAATAAATGAACATGAATTGTATGAAGCACTCGCAGAACTAGGAATGCCCAAAAAAATGATAAGATTAATCAAGAAGATCCATGAAGAGACAAAATGCAGAGTCCTGGTGAATGGAGAAACATCAGAGAGTTTCGATGTAAACAGAGGACTGAGGCGAAGAGACCCAGTATCACCCGTCCTGTTCAACTTAGCACTAGAGTGGGTCATAAGGAAAAGCAGAATCTACACAAAAAGAACCATTTGTCAACTAAAACACCAATGTTTAGCGTTTGCAGAAGACATAACGTTGATAACCAGAACAAAAACAGAACTAAGGGAGGTATTCAAACGTTTAGTCCAAACGGCGGAGGAAATGGGATTTAAAATAAACGAGGACAAAACCAAATACATGGAGATAGAGTCGGAACATCAAGAAACACAAGAAGAGTCTCTTAAAATACAGGTTGGAGGAGGTAAAACCTACGCATTCGAGAAAGTTAAAAACTTTGTTTACTTAGGTGTTACGGTAACAAACAACAATAGCGAAAAGCGGGATATTATAACACGGATAACGAAAGGAAACAGAAGTGCGGGAGCTATGGGGAAACTATTAAAATCGAAAAGTGTGTCAAGAAGTGCAAAAAAACGGTTGTATAAAACCATTATAAGTCCAGTGGTGATGTGTGGTTGAGACGAACTAATGCCGAGCTAATGGAATTCCATGGTGAGCCTGGAATAGTGGAAGTGGCTAAAGCACAAAGGTTACGGTGGCTAGGGTATGTGCTGAGACTACCAGAGGACAGAGTAGTAAGAAAGATGTTGGACGGAGGTGTTGTAAAAAAAAAAGAAGGGGAAGACCAGAGGAGAGGTGGTATGACGCGGTGAAATAGGACTTAGAGACACAAGGGACTACGAACTTTAAGCGATTAGCATAGGACCGTAGAAAATGGCGAAAAATTGTAACAGAAGCCATGGGCCTACTTGGCCTGCAGCGCTAAATTATATATATATATATGTATGTTCAACCTGTAATTTTTTTCTTAAATAGCTTAAAGCTGTCATTTGATCGGGTGTCATGATGCGTTTTTTGTTTGTTATTTTCTGTTGCTAATTAGTAAAGTGCTGCTAACTGGTGAACTGACACTTTTCCTTACTAATTTCTACATACTAAACCTGATATCGAGTATACAAAAAAAAACATATTTATCAAACAGTTGTAATTTTATAATTATTTTTTCAATCTGTATCAGTTTTTTGGGAAGCTTTTATGTTCAAGGCAGCAGGAAAGTTGTTTTGGACAATTTTATATCGTATGCAGGCTTATCGAGTTTATTGATAAGTATACTCTCAGAGTCTTTAGTTGTTAGGACTATGATATCTTAGGATAATTCTTGCAGCATCTTAAATCCCATCAGGTCGAATCCTGGAGCGATTCTTTTCTTGGAGTTTTGAGGATGCTAACAAGAAATCCAACCAAATGACTAAGAATTTTGAGGTATTTCTTTCTTCCAAAAGGACTGAGCCATTTATCATAAAATTTGCCACTTTGATGCCAAAACTTCTTTCTTGATTTACCAGTTCTAACTTCACAGTAAATTGTTCGATTCAGTGAACCCGAATAGATTCATCAAAATATTATTTCTTTCCTTTAGTGGAAGAAATATAGAACAACACCTTGAACTACGTGTTGTCTTGTGAGCTCGTCGAATAAAACCAGTTTTTTACTTGGCTTTATTTTACATGTTACCTCAGTTAATTACTGTATCATTGTACATTCAGTTTTTATGTCAATATTTTGATCCAAAAAATATTAAAAACCAAGCATCCATTCTGAATTAACGAAGGCATTAAAGCCCTCCTTTCACCGGCTCCAACATAGATATTTGAAATAATCACACTCGCAAACGTATATATAAACACATCAATTTGTATTTTAGTTTAGTTCATTTACTTTACTGATTATGTTTCTCAGAACAAAATATCAGTGAATGAGTTTTATGTTTGTTTTTGTCTACGCAATGATTGTTTTTGGCAACAATCTTTGGAGCTGGCAACAGAACGCATGAAATATTATTTGGTTTTATTGTAAACATTGTGAGAGAAATATAGTTGGAAAGGGAGAGAAAATAATTGGGCTGTTTAGATATCCATCTGAATTCATATATCTATTATGAGTGATCAAATTAAATGTATAGTCTATTATAATCCAATGCAAATATTGGATTTCACCGGATTTGAATTCAAATAGTTATTGAATTAGATTGTACAAATTCACTAAATATTTACTCGATACTAATATTTGATATTTTCATTATAATGTGGTAGGCATATTAAATGATCTGGATTACCAACACATTATTGTTCATGATTTATTTCAAAAGATATAGTGAATCAAGATATATTTTATGGATAATATTCATTCCAGAAAAGATAATAGACATAAATTTGATAATAAGAGTTCGCATAAATCAATGTACTCCTGTTTCTTGAAAATTGAGGTTTTTAATGTTGATGAGGAGGAAAATATTATATTGATTTGGCTTCTATACTCAAACTATAATTAGGTGCGATACGGTTGTTATGTGTGGAAAAGACATATTAAGCAGAAATAAAAATAGAAGAAACATTTCTATTTCCCGTCGACACTTCACTGCTGAATCTGCATAATGAAATACACAGGAAAATTTGACGTTGATGTTTCATTTCCTTTCTGAAACACGCAATCAACAACTTCATCTTTAGAATATGAAAAAAACTTCTACGACTGAATCAGATTTCAGTCGCAAAATCCATCGAACTCTCCATGATTCTCGAAAAAATTATGAATATTTTATTTTGGCTTTAGTTCATCTTGAAGCTGTGATAATACATATGTTAAGATCGTTAAGGGAAAGATTCAGTTCATTTGTTAATCAGTGAACGGTGAATATTCTGATTCATCTTCCAAACCATAAAATAAACAATTATTTTGGCTACTCATCAAGCTTATTCCGTAACGACTCAACTGACAACACTTATTTTGGAGAGTGATGCTTAGTCTAGATATTCCCTTTCACATGTGAAAGAGGATAGCTCTTTGCTGAATCAGATCAAATCCAGTTCGTAGAAGGCCTTATCAGAAAAGTTAAAAAGGGATTTGGTATTATGCATTGGAAGACACTGATTGCATGGAAAATTTCTGTATATGAATACTCAAAAAATGAATATTTAAAAATAGCCTGTAAAAATTTTCTGACTCAAGAATGAAACAGAAATAAGTATATCAGTACTAGAACCACGTGATGAAATTCTCCGACATAAATATTCCAATATTTGTTTTTTCTGAATGCAAATTTGCAGTGAGTGAAAATAGAATTATTACATTCATGAGACCCAAATACCGCAGCTATTTTTTGCTATTGGTATGGATGACTTTTCAGTTTATTCTTGTCCCTTGCAAATATTTGGATCTGATTTTATTTGCTTTCTGAAAATTCGATTCAAAAAAATATTTATAAGTTCGTCAAACTCACTAAAACTTTATTGTTTCTCACTCACGCTCCAACTGTAGTCTATTTGTCTGCTGCGATGAGTAAAATGGGAAATCAGAGAACTCCCATAATTCTCTTCTAAATATTCATTTATAGGCTTGTATTCAACTTTGGCTTTTTAGATTCGTGATTTATTACTGTTATGGGAAATTATCAACTTTCAGAGTCTTGTGAGCTCGTCGAATAGAACTCGATTATATTCAATTGACTAAACCACTCTTCCAATAAGTGTGTTACTATTTTGAAGGATGGTAATTCTAGTTAGTATCAATTTTGCATTAGCAACTTTCATGATTCAAATTGGAAGCTATTTAACGCTTTAAATGTCATCAAGAAATAGATTAACTCTACTATACTGTACGTGCGAGTCATTAATGTGTCTTTATCAGCTTATATACATATAAAGAGTTTTCACAAGCCCTGCTTGCGCGCACAATCACAAAGCATGTGTTTAAAAGTAAGATTTTCTAAACTATTTACATCCACCTATTACACTAACTCATCAACTATATAGAGTCATGTAGGTCAAAAGTCAGGTGTTAAAAGTAACAATGAAGTAGTCACTTTTGTATTGAGTTCAAGATCAAGGCTTTACCTTTTGGGTGAAGTGCAAACGAGTGTTGATCCTTATATAGGTAATATGTAGTATTTTTTCTTTTTTTGTCCAAGTAAATTTGAGGGAAATAGGTCTAAAATTTCAATCGTCCAGCCGATAGCTTGGCAAATCAAGGGCACTGTTACAGAGTGATGCCATCTCCCTTTATCAAACATTATTGGTATTATTTGTCTTCTAAGGAAGTAATGAAGCACTCTGATCACTGCGACTCATTATATCCTCTGCGGTGCATCCAGATTTTACATTATTTGGAGTACTGCTACACGACTAGAATTAGAAATTGAGCTGTTTGTTTTAAGTGATCTTGGAATAATTCAGTTTGCACAAAATATATTCTGATGTTTTCACATATTCCTGACAAAAATACCAATTTTCGGCTTATGATATCTTAGAAAATAGCAGGCGGTTGAGAGTTCCCTCAAGACTTTTGAATCCTTCTTAGTAACTTTCCAACGCAAATAAGCAAAGGCTGGTACATATCAAATACAAGACTTTGTCTAAATCATCACATACTTTTATTTATTCTTCTAGACTGCCTTTTAAGAATCCACATGGGAATCTGAATGTATAATATAAAAAATGATTTATCTAGAGGTATATTTTTCTTCATGGATTTTTCGATCGATGACGCGTAAATTGTATTTCTGTCCAGTATTGTTTGACATTTCATCGCGGAAAGACGTAGCCTGATACAATTCCTACAAATCATTCAGCTGTATTACGAAAATCAGGGCTCTACGAGAAATGTGTTTCGTGAATTCAGAACTACTTATGGTCACATACTTGGCCTACCGAACAGCTAATTTGCTATATTATCAAGAAGTCTGACGCCCAATTCTCATTATCAGATAATACGCGAATCAATAGACCACATCCAGCACGTGGTGAACAAAATATAGCGGCGGTAGCTGAGAATAGCTGGCCAGAACGTAACTGTCGATGACGCCCGTATTGCGCTATGATAACGGACTATTTGCTGCCTGAAATCAAAGCCCGTGATCTCAAGGACATTTTGTACCAATAAGAGGGCGCTCTTTGCCACACAGCCTGCTGTGTAACCATGGTTTATTGCGAGAACAATTTGATGAACAATTAAACCAACTCTTCGTACCGGTGGATTGGCCGCCTACATCACGTGATATCACATCTTCATACTTTTCCTTTGAGTCTATTTGAAGTCCAAAGTGTGCATTGATAATCCTACTACGATTGTGAAATTGGGAGTTAGCATTTGCGTTATTCGCCAAATACCACTCGAAATACTTGCATACGTCATCGAAAATTGTAACTTCAAAATAGACCATGTTAGCCGTGTTCAAGGTTAAGATTTGAAAGAAATAATCTCTAAAATATTATTGTAGAGATCAACTCTTCAGTACAATGATAAAGAAAACCCGATAAAGTTGATTTTGAGATAATTTTTCTCATTTTGAAAAAAGTACCTCCAACTGAATCACCCATAATTTCTAGCTTCTTTTCCAGCAAGCTTCTCTGTCTCCAACTCCTTTGTACCCTGGCACTCACCACGATGTTAAGTGGTTACGTTCTGCCAGCTTCTGTATTGCTTTCAACTCCTTCGTATCCTGGCACTCCCACGATATGATGTGATTATGTTCTGGCTCTAAGGGCAGCTTGACTATTGTCCCTTTGTAACCTTTCCTCACTTTCATTCATTTATATGGTTTGATCACATAACTCTCAAATACACCTATACTCTTCTCTGCACTACCTTATTTCAACCACCCGTGTACCAGAATAGAAAGCCTTTCTCGAAATTAGGTTTCCCAGACATCCACTGTAGGCACTCTGTTTCACTATATTTACGTATGATTATAGCTGTATTTTGACATAATTGGATATTATTTTGTTTGGCCTCCTTAAAATCTTCAAATGACGTGTCAGGTTTAGGTTCTGATAATTCTGTTTTACTAAGCAGGACTACAAGTACAGCATCTTCTTCTTCACTTAAATATGTTAATGTGTTGCCATTGCAGCCGTGGAGCAGGTGATCATCACTTCTGTAATACACTTTGCAATTTTTGCACCAGATCAGCGATGCATACGTGATCAATATCTGATTATGGTAGTATATGCTTAGCTCATTAGTCTAACCAAGAAGCTGGCCGCATGACGCCACCTCAGATTTTCTGTATACTTCATCTAGATTTGAGCTTTTGGTTCAACACGAGTCCTAGATATTCAAATTCTTGGAAAAACTTGATAGCAATTCAGTTTAGTATGAAAATTGAAGTGACAGCTTCTTCCTTTATGTTAATGGAACCATCTGAACCATCTGTTTAAATGAGATTCATTCTCAAACTTCAACTCACAGCAATGGACTAGATTCAAGACATCTTGTTTGGTAGATGAACAGTCATCTTCTCTTCGATGAATATTGCATTCTCATCCGCTTGACTTTGAATATTATAGCCAGTTTCTCTCAGGTTATCAATTCCAATAGACCAGAATTGAGATAGTAAATTTTTACTATGTGGGCAACCTCCAGTTGTCCAGATTCTTGTAGATTTCCTTTCTTTCCTCAATGTCATGATATTCACATTAGCGGAATCGGTGCTCTGAAGGCAGTTAATTTTTCAGTTGATTCATTGTGTTATCAGATGGGCTATTTTCCCAACCATAAAAGATTCTTCATTTGGTGCAATCAGGATATAAAGGTGCTTTATCGTTTATTTGCTATCTTGCTATGCAGATCAGAGATAGATATTCAGTCCCTTAGATACTTTTGTTGAATAACATACAGTCGTATAGTCCCCGTCAAGATATAAGAAAACGAGCCTCCCAGCGGGTACTTAGCAAAAGGATTATCCCTTAATTTATTGAGGTGCACAGGTAAAGTAGAACAGGTTCTCACACGGAAATATTTTATTTAGTATTTTAGCAACCGCAAAAATGTGCGACAAGATACTGTTTACCCCGCATGAGTAAAAAAAATAAATTTCCAATTACATTTGAAGAATCATCTTGCATGTTTATACAAATAAAAATATAAAATATTGGAAATAAATGGGTTGAAAATCTTCCTTAATACTACTCCTACAAATTTTCAACCGCATCATTTACTGGGACAAGTTACTCCTACCGATTAGTAAGTCAGGCGAATTTCTTATATCTTGACGGGGACTATACCATGATTGTTTGATTTTTATATGTCTTCGTTCCTCATGTACTTTACAAAAAAATTGTATTAGCACTGTGGTTGAGAGGATTGTAAACGACCAGCGCTATATAGTACTTGATTGTTGTGTAACCAGGAATGTATCTGTCACAAAGACAATAATTAATGAATTAATTGACATCGCAACCAGGTTTCTTATCCTATGTTATGAGGTATGCTCCTGTTGGTTATGTAGATTGGAAAGCAACACAATCGACAATACCCTTGAATGTTTATCAGTCCTACTAAGGGAGTATTAGGAATCTTAGGCGTAACATTAAATCTCGCGCAGACCACACAGACACGCAAATGCCGATACTTCTGACATCCATCCTGACGACCACCTCCAGGTTAGTCATCGTCATCGTGAGGTCACATTGTCCCTTATTACATCGTCCAGCTCAACATCCTTCTCTTCAAAAAATTTTGATACTGTGTGGTGCCCTGTGGATAATGTTGCAGATACGTGGCGCCCTGAGATATATTCGAAATCCAATCTATCGAGCTTCATTGATATCCACAGCTACCTTGAGTGATTGTACAGCTAACTTTTCTGGAGAGAATATGAAAAAATAGTCAAGCTTACCGAATTTATGTCGTTCTTTGGACGTATGAAGTCACAATTCTTCGTATTTAAATATGATACAATGCACACCTGAACATTGAATGTTAACTTGATTACAGATATGCAAAGAGACTGCATTTGTATCTCGACTAGATTTGTTAACAGAACTCAATTTGAGACGAAACAATAGAGCATAATCCTTGGTGGAAAATTTGATGAAAAATTATTCAATGATAAATTCAATATATAAATGAATGAATGTGCCCTCATATTACATTGGGCTCCCTTGATAATTCTATCACTGATATCTCGTTCCAATTATTAAAAACCGCTGCGTTTACGTTGATTTGAATGCATCCCATTCCAGATCGCATTAAACGGAACAAGACTAAATCCTATTAATTACCCTAAAAAATGAAAAAGTCCTCGTCGTTGGTTCGTCGTTTGCTGCTTATTGCCCCTTCCTCAGCCGTCTGCACGCCACTAGAACACAATGGTCGCTTTGTCCGACCAAGAAAGGTGATTTCTATATAATAGACGGTCATTTGCAGTGAGTTCAACAGAACAAAAACTACCACGAGGTTTTGAATTCCGTACAACACAAGGAGAACAGAGAACAGGTTTTCAACACGGCAGGATTCAAGATTTGCAGAAATGATGAGGTGTACAAATATAGTTTGAAAAAAAATATTTGAGCTTGTCTATGAGCTATAATTATGTTTCAGCGAAGCTGTCTATCAATCAAAAAAGCTTATTGATATCAGTCTCTGTTTTAGACGTTCAATTTTCTTTAAAGGTCGGATCGCGAATCAAAAACTGTTCCATTCACTGATAAATGTTTGATGGATACTTCGAATCCATCGGCTTTAGTCCTAATTGTGGCTATTAGTATTGATCCTTCATTCCATTGATTTTCTCTTTCGACAGTTTCAATAACAAAGAAGATAGAAAGCAACCCCAATCTCGTATTTTTGTTGATATATTGAAGACTTGTTGTATTGAAGCCGGAATTTATTTTTTATTTTTCTGTTTTGGAAGCGTTAATGGGTTTCAATTCAGTCGATATTGAATACAGTTTCATGGAGATAAAGTGCGGTTACTAGCCGTTTTGGACGATTTTACTGTTGGATATACATATTTCAATTTCTCTTTTCAGGTTTTATGAATAGACCTATTTAATGTGGATATAATCGTAATTCAGTTCATTTTATTTCATCGAAATGGTTTTGGTAATTCCTGTAAAAGCAATAATATTTATTTGTACCAATGCATAGAATATCTGTATTGACCGTTTGAGTGCAGGATAATAAATGTTGCGAATTATATACAGTACTGTAGCTTTAAGCATAATAAAAGCAACAATACGATGTGAAGTAAGCAGAAATATATAAAACCGTGAACAATTACATTGATGGAACGATGAAGAGACAAGAGGTAAAAAAGTAGAAATAAAAATGAATTATAAGCATCTGAACACAAAAAATGGCAGAGATTACGGAGAATATAAAAAACAAAAAAAGAGAGTAAAAGAAGTAGTGGAGGAAATTGGAATGAGAACTTGGGAAAAATTCGGTGATATATTAGAAAATAACCTTGAAGAAAATCAAAAACTATATTTCAAAACACTAAAAGCATGTGAAGAAGGGAAACAAATGATTGCAAGACAACTGGTAATATACTGCAGGAAAACAAAGAAGTTATGTCAGAATGGAAACAGTATTTTTAAGACCTACTAGAAAGAGGCCACAACTACAGCAAATGCGAATAAGAAGAGCAACAAAACACAAATACTGATACAAGAACAGAAAATATCACAATAGATGAACTGAAAGAAGCACTTAGCAAATCGAAGAACAGTAAAAAGCACATGATGGAATTGAAATAGAACAAATCAAATATATAAAAAGGACGGAGATATATTGCTAGAGATGTTAAATGCAGACTTGAAAAAGGCAGTGATATTTCCAATACATAAAAAAGGAGGTACAAGAAACTGTAGAAACTATAGAGGAATATCACTGCTGTGTACAACAGCAAAGTTATACGAATCAATATTGGAAATAAACCAAAAGCAAAAATAGAAAATAAGCCGGGAAACTCTCAAAATGAATTTCGGATGAGACACTCTACACAGGATCAAATATTCACGCTAAGAAAAATGATAGAAAAAACAATGAAACATGGAGATAAGCTGTATATCTTATTATAGATCTAGAGAAGGTTTTCGGTATGGAAAATTTTGGCAGACAGAAAAATAAATGACAATTAAATAACAGCAATTAAAAGCGTGTATAAGAAAACAAGCAATCATATAAGAATGGGTACCGAAACATCAGAGGTGTTTAGAACAACACAAGGATTGAGACAAGGAGAATTAGACAACATTATGTAAAATATAAGGAGGAAGACAAAAACTTTAACTTATCCAGAATAATGATTGGAGAATTCGTATTCGCAGACGATCTGGCCATATTAGCAAGAAATGAAAAGGACAAAGGACATGCAGTACAATTCTAATACATGGAAGAAAGAATTAGAAAAATACAACATTAAGATAGATGTAGACAAGACAAAAATGGTTATATCAAAGAACGACAAATATACGAACATAGATCGAGGTGTCGCTCTATATTTCTTCCATTAGTGGAAGCAAATGATATTTCGGTGAACCAAATCTGGTTCACTGAATCGAATAACCTATCGTAAAGTTAGAAATGGTAATTGACAAAGAAGTTTTGGCATCAACGTGGCAAATTTTATGGTGAATGGTTCAGTCCCTTTGAAAGAAAGAAATACCTCGAAATTCTTTGTTATTCAGTTGGATTTTTTTGTTGATATCTTATCAAGAACATTGTTACGTGCCGATTTGGCCTTTGGTTATTTTTTTGTTGGGTTAAATTCTGAAATATAGTTTTGGTTGAATTGAGTTTTTTTTTTTAGTTTCCTTCATCTACTTACGTTCAGTTAAAGATGGTTTTGAGTTCATATTGAGTAATTTAATTCATTTTTCGAATCTTTAGTTTCATTCATTCTCTTTAAGCTCTGTTTTTCTTAATTAAGTCCGGTCGTTCAGACTTGACTTAACATAAATTGGCGCAGTGCATTTTTTTTCTTGTTACTTAAATTTTTGGAATCGCTTTTTTTTATGCAGCCTTACGCAATCCTCTTGTAGTGATCAAAAATTTAGCTTTTTCTTGCTTCGCGGAACATTTTAGGCACTCGGTGCAGTTTTGTGTTGTTCCGCAAGCATCTCCATTGTTGGAGGATCATAAAATTTCAGTGCACGATATCATTCTTCTCGCCTACCATCTGCGTGCGTAGTTGAACTACTTCGACCAACATCTCGGCCACGAAGTGCCTGATACCATCTAGGCACCCTATTGCTCCAACCTTTGACCCTGGTGTGATGTCACCAGATTTCCTGAGCCAGCTCGGGCCGGGAAATATCTATCTGTTTGACGCGTCCATTTTGGTGCAATCGACCAATGGAGGTCAACGAACTTCAGCAACCAACCGGAAGGACAGCTAAGTGGCACTACGTTTGTGATTTTATTTTTTTATTCGGACTATCGATACCTTTTTTCTTAATTGCTACTCACCCAGTTTGGGTGGTCCAACCACCCTACACGGCTGAATTTGATTTATTTTGTTCACTACTTTCTTTGCGTGGTCATTTGGATCACACTGTAAAGCTCGCCGCACACGATGCAATTTTTCAAGCAATTTTGTTCACTTGGCGCCGCACTGGGTGCTACGCTTGCTCCAATGCAAGAAATTTGGTGCGATGCGGGGTACTAGACTTACCACGAGACTTGTTTTTCAAGATAGGTTCGGTGCTATTCTTCGCACTTGCTGCGCCACTGACTGCTGCCACAGCCAATCAAAGCAGACGACGAAATCACGTGATTACATCACTGAGTTGTATGTCGCATCAGAATGCTGTGCCTCATTAGTACATTGTGTTTTGTGGTGTTCTAAGGTACAAATAAGTAAAAATTATGGCTAGTGGAAATTAGGTAATGTTTACGTTCCCTAGCTCAGGGTGAATACCAAAAAATTAAATGAAAATTCCCTGACTTCCAGGTTTTCCAGGTTATTTTCAATAAAATTCCAGACAGTAAAAAACAAAAGTTTGATACAAGTTTCCATATAATCACAGATTAATGTTGCAATTCTGTGTGAACCCTATAAATCTGTGAATTGAAAACAAAATCGCAACGAACTTGATATCATGAACTAATTTACATTAATCGACAAAAGTAAATGTACTTTAATAAATATTTTTTTCATGAATTTATAGATCTGGAATACTTATAGATTTGCACAGATGGCCCTAGTATCTTAAAGAGTGAAAATATACTTTTTTGAATAATAATGCATAAATATCCTATGATGTATTTTTCCAGACAAATATCAGAAATTCCCTAACGATTCCATACATTTCCAGTTTATCTAAATTCCTTGACATTTCCAGGTTTCTCATGTTTGGTATACAACCCACTAGCTCGTCAAACAAAATGTTGAAAACTCTGCGGTCTTGATTCCTGCTCAAAAATCACTCTCTTGACCAAAGTTTTTTCTTATTTTTTTTTCTGTCTCGTAATTCGCAAGCTATAACTGCAGCAAATGCTCCTGCTCTCCTCCGACGATTAGTTTCGGCAACATCCATACTTGTAATGTGAAAATCTACCAAGTCTACGTTCTAGTGTTAGAATGAGTGGCGCAGCTTGCATCGTGTGATGCGAGAATAAGTGTCACACTAAGTGTACCTCAAAGTGGCCCAGTGCGCAAGAAAACTTGCTGCAAATTAAGTGAACAAAATTGCATGGAAAATTGCCTCGTGTGCGGCGGGCTTTACACTGTATAGGGTTAGTCGACGCAGAAGTTGTTTTTTTTTTTAACGCTTATGTGGTATAATTTGTTGCGGTTTCTTTTACCGTAACCATATCAAGACCTTTAGTTACTATTACTAGTAGAGCCACTGGTCCTGCGAGGGCATATAGAATTACTTTGAACAGGTACTATTTTACATTTGTGTATTAGTATCGCAGTTACATTAGTAAGTACAATTTTTTATTAATTCCATTTGTTTGCTTTTCGTAATACTTGATTCCTTACTGTAGACAGTTTTATTGTAAAGTAAAATTTTCAGTCCTCGTGGCTCAGTTTTGAGGCTTCTTTTTTGAACGTAATATAAATTCATAGTTTTGATTTTTATTTCACTTTAAGGCTACGGCGGGGTACTGTCCATCGCAAGAAGACCGTCATGAATTTTTTTGGGCTCTTGGAGCTTTTTTTTTCACTCAAGTACTCAAGTTCAGGTGACGTACTCTCCTTCCCGTTTTATTTTCTACCCCTTTTTCCGATCCTGCATTTGTGAAGATCCAATTTTTCTAGTCGCTTCAATGCTCACGGTTTTTTATATTGGTTCACTTTTCGTACTAGTAATTCGTTCTACGGAACCCTTGGTTCTCTTTTTTGGTATTTTATTTGGAATTACTATTCCGAGCTCGACGGAGTATCAAACTTGTCGTGAACTTCACAAATCAGTATCGTTTCCTAGATGCTCTCCTATCCTTTCCTTGGAATGAATGAGTGAGTGAGTTGTGAATGTAGTTACTTACAATATTTTTTTGTACTCGGACTAAAAGCTTCGTAAATTTTGCGCATTTCTGTTTCTTTTCTCTTACTTTCTTTTGTTTATTTTGTTTTGGTTCGACGAAATAACTTTTTTTTTATTGGTTATACGATGAAGTAGACCTTACTAATAGAACTTGTTTTTTTTTCCGGTTAACGAGTTACTCGTTTAATTTTGTCATTGCGTTCATGCGATTTCTCACCGTGTATGCTTGCGATCATCACATTTGTGTTGTGGCATCTTCCTCTTCTTGCATTGGCGTGAATTTTTTATATGGCTAATTTTTTTGGTACCAAAATGCAGCCGTAGGAGCAGTCGAAGTCGTCTTTATTCTCTATCGCTTCTGGGGAGGCTGTCAACACCCACCGTATTGGTTCGTCCAATCGATGAAGATCGCAGATACAGCCCAAAAACTTCGACGACAATTCTAAGTATTTTTTTCTTTGGTCAACTCCAACCGCAGGGGCCGTGGCACCGCCTCTGGGTCAACCCAGGAGAAGTCATAGCTAGCTACTTGCGATATTCAGCGATTGTGAGGTACATTGTCGTTTTACGTAGGCTAAATTAACATACACCAGTAATTCAATATGTAGAATTTATTAATTTTCATCTGTTCATGGTTTTGGATAATTCGTAGTTACTTTTTTCTTTATTAGCCAAATTGAAATCTAAATTTACGTATATTTCTTCTAAATCATCTATGCTTTTTCTTCCTACTACTATCTCTACTATCCATTCCTTTCAAGTCCCGGCGCCCAATTTTTTTCTTTTTCGGTCTTCGCTATTTGGTCTTTGCAGCTTTCTTTCAGTTAGCCAAGCCCAAGGTCCGTAGACTATACAGGTTACCTCAATCAGTCAGCTTGTGGGTATCGCTGAGCGGTGTTCAGAGGGAGCACTACGTCACTGCTTGCCCTGTCTATATCTTGCTTAAGCATTTGTCGCTTTTATATAATATAAATTCGAACTTTTTCGAAATCTTTTGCAGTCAGGATGCGAAGTACTTCTACTGAAATGAACTGTATTGGTATCATAGCAACATTAAAAGTGACATTGATTGATTTTTTCTCACATTTTCATCAATTTTGAGTCCTGGTTTTCGAGAAAATGTTGTTAGATTCATGATTGCGAGATTCTTTTGCATTCTTGAATAATTTCTTAGCGAATGTAGCGAGTAGAAAAAATTTCTTATTCTCGAATGCAAAAGTGACATTTTGCAATCTAGAACTAATGGAGCTTCGCTCTTCACATCCTGTGATATTTTATTCTACTGTGCATTTTTTCTAAACACAAATCTATCATCTCTTGAAATAAAGGTGAGATACATTTAAGGTTCTATTCACGACGCATAGATAACGTCTATATTTTTGCTGATTATTTCCAAATAATCTAATATTTCAGCAAAATAATTCAATAATATTCATTGCGAATGTACCTACAGTTATGGAAAATAAACCATTCGCACTCACTTCGCCTGGGAGATTATTAATATCGGCAGATGACACTTTTAATTCCTTCTCCAATTCAAATTTGTGTTTGTTCATATCATAACAATGACAAAATTGTATTAGGTATCATGATTAAGCTTGATCTTAGAGCTAATTGCATCGCACTAAAAATCGATATATCAACTTCATGTGTCACAATTCAGATACTCGTTTGAAGAAAAAAATAGTATATATCATTCGGAGCGAAAATGGCTTTATGTGCTTCGATTACTTTGACTGCCGAACGTAATGAGGCAGTCAAACTGCAAACTTCAGGACATAAAGCCTAATTTTAGCTCCTTATAATATGATCCACTATTTAGGCACTTTATAATTTAGTGCCTAGGAGTCAGTAATTTTTTCAATATAAGAATAGTTTCTGTTTTCGATAAAATGAGAACAAATTTGTCAAAAAAAGAAAGAGTACTGCTGTAGCAATGCAAAGACAGCGGTGGGCGCGGCCTTCCAGGGCTAGCGGTGACGTATTCTCGACTAACCAATTGAAGCAGAGTTGGCCCATTGAGGTAACCTGTATAGTTTACGGACCTTGAGCCAAGCCTTCCAAACAAAAGTTAGGAGCAATTCAACACAGATAAATATTATTAATACCTTCCCAGATAGCAAAGAAATATTCCAAGAATAAGCAGAGAATATTTTTTCCGAATATTCAGCTATTGTTGGAATATCCTATGTTTATCGGTATATATTTGTGGGATATTGATAGAATATTCCCATGTCCCGATATTGCATATCCTATAAATATCCCAGAAATCATCCTAAAATATGCTATGAATATATGATGTTATATTCCTGGAATAATCTATGAATCTCTATAAAGTAAATGTTCAATATATGCTAAGAATATTATAGGGATGATTGAAATCATATTCTTGGAATATTCTGGGTTGATTTATGACCATATGGAAGCTATATTTTTTTAAGAAATAAAATCATATCTGTGACAAGAAATTCAATTAATAGGAAATATTTATTCTTATATAAGTACAATTGAGAAAAAAAAGATCACACTCATAAAACTCACAGAAATGTAAAAATACATTGCGTATTGCACTTAACTTCCAGAGTTGGAAAAATATATATAATATGAAGAAAATAAAACCATATTTGCGATAACAACAAGATACAAATGTGGATATACATTATATAATCCATTGATTTCTAATTTTCATATGTTCAGGAGCCTTGCTTAGCCGTTTGGCAATTTTTAATTCAATTTGTTTCCCTGTGACATTTCTGGCGGTATGGTTCTTCTTGGCAGATTCCTAAATGAGAAATCATTTGAAACAGATAATATTAATTATGATAAAACAATGCTTTACCAATAATTGCAGTAGTCAATTTGAATTTTTTGTTCTCTTTATAGTCCTGCCAACTATATCCAGTGGCTACTTCATTCGCAAGAATTCTTGTCATCACTCTTCTTATTAATTTGCTCACATTTTCCTCTTTAATTTGAGCCATCGGATACCTGGAAACACATTCATTCTGTATAATTTCAGGATTTCATACAAACACCAAGTGAAATAAATGAATATTCATTCAAGAGAAAGAAATAATAATATTAATGTTCATTTAAGAAATCTTCATTTGTTGGTTCAATCAATAGCCAAAATGAAAATAAAATAGAATACTTACATTTTTCAGAACCAATCCTCACACAAACAAAGAAATATCCGATACCATGTGGCTGCGATAAATACGACACGGTGACTCACATCTTTATAACTCAACTGTAAAACTTTCACTAGAATCGGCAGAGTATTGTAATAACTTTGTGCATCTTCTACAGGTCAAGATTTAACAAAAATATTCCATACATACCAAAACGTTTTATAATATCACGTCATGAATGTAGTGTCTGAGAATTTTATGCATTCATTTATCATTATTCATTTATTTTCTTCTATTGCGTGAATGAGATACTCCACTACTATCAAAATTTGATAAACTTCCATGAAAATATGAAAATATTGGATAAATAATAGATATAAGTAATAAAAATATATTGAATATAGCTTTGTTCTAATGAAAGATCGATTTAATACCTATATGACGTCATAATGACGTTCAAAAGTCTATCATTTTTCTCAAACAGTGGGCTCCATAGCTGCACAAATTCATAAAAAAATTGATCTTATTCATGGAAAAAATATGTTGCGTTATAATTTGATGTACTTATAAATCAATGGGAATGTATGGGAAAAGTTGACATATATATCATTTCTATTTATCGAATGCTATTTAGGAACATTTTGACAGACCTCCAAATTTCACAGGCATGCGCAAAGAAAGAAAACTAGTTTCAAACTACTGAGTATTGTTTGATCGAAAGAAGAGTGATTTTGACAAATACATTTGTTAAATGTTAAATTAATAATTTATCTTGCTCGCGATCTGACTAAGAATATTAGAAATAATTACGCCACCTATTTCAATTTATGTCAATATTCTCAAAATATTTGATGATGAATAAGACTACCGTTTGAGTGACAATAGACCTTTGGACGTCACGGAAAATTTCCAAACCTAAAAAAAAAATTTTTCTAAATTGCTACGAGGCTCTTTTGATTCGCATTTTCAAAATACTTCCATTTAGTCATGTCTCAAACTACTCTGATCCATTTGAAAATTTTATGTGTCAATGATTTAGGTCGGACTTGGGCTAATATTCAATTAATTATTCAAGCCATACTCCAATGATCAAGTAATAAAATACATGCATATTTAAATTAGATAGATGTGAAATTTTCCTGTCTTAAATTGTTTTGAATAAAGAAATTAAGTTTTTGCAGTAAAAAAAGAATTAAAGTCTAGACAAAAGACTTTGAGAGCATAAAAAAAAATGTTGAGTATTTTTATATGCTCCCAATAATTCACTAGACAAAAATGTTGAATTCATTCCATTT
The DNA here is from genome assembly GCA_963989225.1 of Dromius quadrimaculatus. Classification (NCBI taxonomy): domain Eukaryota; kingdom Metazoa; phylum Arthropoda; class Insecta; order Coleoptera; family Carabidae; genus Dromius; species Dromius quadrimaculatus. The sequence goes on along the minus strand of OZ022331.1, from coordinate 47,379,734 downwards.
ATTTTTTTTTTCTCCGACGAGAAATGTGCAGAAAGTACGGAAATAAAAGTTAGATATAATGTTTCTTATGAAATTTTACGATAATTGAGATCTGTTTTTATATTGGGTTTGTTGAAATCTGAATTCTTGTTTTGGTTACAATTGGAGTCGTTCATCTCTTTCATCCTAACCTGTGATAACACAATCATTAAAGTCTCCATTGGCCTCACGAACAACATCGTTCTCAGTTATGAATAAAATTTATAAAGCAAAGCAAAATTGAATATAACATGAATATCTATCATATATTCTACTAAGAATATACAAAATGTGATAATCTTTGAATATTTGTATCAAATATTCTAGGAATAATATAGATAGACTATTCTCAGATGATCCATAGTATATAGGAATATGCTATGTATATTAATTATGAATATTCCAAGGATAAGCAAAATAGGATATTTCCAGAGGATTTATAGGCTGTTGGAATATACCATGTATATTTCGAATATCCAGGGCATTCACAGGACAACTAGAGAATATTCTTAGGACGTTATTGCTATCTGGGTTATTGAAATATGATTCATTTGCCTAACACTTTCGTGGAAGCGACTTTTACAAATTATTCATCAAGAACACCAGAGGAAATAATCATGTAACAACTCAGATATGAACTACATTCGATCGAAGAAGGGCCAAATATATTGTTGTTGTTTTTTTTTTTTAAGTATACGCATAGACGTACGCGTCAACTTAGATGTGAACTACATTCGATCGAAGAAGGGCCAAATTTATTGTTGTCGTTTTTTTTTTTTAAGTATACGCATAGACATACGCGTGAGTTGTTTCGCATTTTCATTCACTTTTTTTGTACTTTGAGTACAACGTCGACGGCTCTAATCTATTTTAGGAAAGCTCGATCACTTTAATCTATTTAATTTGGTTGCACTACTCAGGCGCGGAATTTGGGATTATTAATTTAAATTACTTTATTGCACTCTTGCACTACTTAGGTGCGTTGTCAAAAATTATTCAACCTCTTAATTAAATTTATTTATTTTGGGTAAATCCAATTTTTTCTTTATTGAATGAAAATTGCCCATTCTTTTCTTCATAGCAGTTAAGAAGAGAGCGTAATTTCTCTTAGTAAGCTCGAGGTAAGTTGCTGTTTGAGTTACATTAAATTATTTGAAGTCATCAACTAGATTGACGCTGACAAACAGAATATTGACACCTGTTCTTCAATTTCCCAATTATTCCTCTCAACACCATATTTTCAGGTATTTTCGTGGTTGAGAACTTTGGGAGAAATAAGTTCAACTTCTTGGCGTCCTACGATTTATTTATTCACCTATATTCTATTTCTTATTTTTTTTTTAAAGCTAACCTCACAACTACCCAGTCCAGCACTGAGATTATTTTGATTACTTTAGTTTGTATTGAGCTAGGCCATTTTTAAGGTAGAGTTTGCGGAAAACTTAGAAGTTCATTTAGTTCCGTAGCCCAAATTTGATTGTTATAACATAATCGAAATCACGAATTAACGAGTTGAATAAACCATTTTCTCTGCCATAGCAAAAAATCTTTAACCAGAATAAGATATTTAAAAGGGGATTCGCTTCATTTTGGGTATTTTAGTTCTGATCGTTAGAAGTAATGATACGTAAAGAATACAGTCCAGTAAATTCGGCTTCTTCAACAAAAGTCATACTAGACTCTATTATTTGAATGGAAAGTAAATAATTTTTGAAGGTAATGATAAGATGGAAACTCTTTGTGATACAAATAAAATCTAATAATCCAGTATAAAAGCACGGTTTCCAGGTATTTGAACTCATTTGCTCAATCGGAAAAACCAACATGAACCCATCTAATCGATATCCCAACAGAACTCTTCAATGAATAAAATACGGTATCATTATTAATTCTACTACTGTATTAAATGACCTGAAACGTGGGTTTGCTTCCTACTCTATATTTACTCGGAAAATAAACCTATAATTTCCGGGGAAAAATGGATGTAATAAATAAATTGAGGATCGTTAGTACACGCGTAATAAGACAGGGTGTAATTCACAGAAAGATAAAGTTCAAGCCACAGAATTAATGAAGAGGGAATGATTAGTGTCTTGAAATAATACGCTATCATTTGGAGAATCGTATTAATATAAAATAGTAGTTAGAACTAAAGAAGCATCAGTTTTACGGAGTATATGATATAATTCTGACTCCTGGAAAACAAGAATCATTAACGGAATGGTCAAACTTACAAATTAGTTCAAAAATTAATCAGCGCAGTATATAAAGTTGAAGCATGGATACATCTGCAGAAATATCTTGATAATAGCTTTTCATCCGAATAAAATCTTAAACATGCGCATCACAAAACTTTCTGAGCTACTCGAAATTACTTTTTATATTGTAAACTCGTACTTTCCTTTCAAACTTACATCAAATATTCAGTAACTCTAATGCACTAGAATTTTTAACTCGTAATTAGCACCAAGACTTTCAGCAATATGCTCTCAACTGAGGGTGGAGACGCGAAAAGAACGGGTGAGATAACAAAATGGGGTGATTTCAACTTTGTAGGGGTCGTTATTATCATCATTTAGAAATATCAGGTTGAGCAAATTTTTTACTACCTCGTAAAAACTCTGCCATGAAAATTGAGAATGATGCTAGAAAAATTCACGAGGGTGGAATGCTAGAAGCGATAAGTCTGCAGTACTAAAATCTAATACATCTGAATGCTCACATCAGATTCATCATTCATTTTGCTGCTTCATTTCATTGTTATTGTCATGATTAGATATGATGTTATGAATGATTTTATAATGTACAGTATCCAATTCTATGAAGATGATCAGACTTCCAACAAAATCATGCGATATACGAGCACTACTTCAGGTCATCATCTGCCCAGTAAATCAGTATTCCTTCCCTCTTTGTAAGACCCTCATCTCAGATCTTGATTTTTCACTTGTACAAATGATCTGTCACTCCAGTCCGCTAGCAATTTGCGCGATCCTTACACTACTTCACTGGCTCTCCACTAGCATCCTTTGTGCCTTTCTGAGTAGTTGTAGAGAAACACAGTCTATTAACGGGAACAGGCCGTAGTCTGAAAGGAACCCTGTTTCATACGCACGACATTATCTCGATTAAAAGGAATGGCTCTGCGAGATTTGCCATTAGGGCGTGTTTATGGGAGTTAAAGGTGTTTTAGAGTGAGATTTTATGGCAGGGGTGTAATGGCGATTCATAAAAACTAGAGTTTTTGGAGCTGGAGGTAAAGAGATGAAAAGTAAGTGTTGAAGGGCAACATAGCTTCAGTTCTAATTAATTTTTACTGCTTGACTGTGGGAGGAAACAAGTTTTATAACAGATTAGACTCCTTACTGAGAAAACCTTTCTGCTTATTTGAATAATTTCCGAGGTGGGAGCAAGAATGTTCGACAACCGTTTAGAGATTGATTAAGCTCAGTCTTTTCCGTTCTATATTCAATTCTCATTTCGTTAATTAAGGTATGTAATAAGATAATTGCAAGTGTTGATCCAATTTTGCTCGTGTCTATTCTTCCGCGTTTCTCCTAATCGGATTTCCAAACCTCTTCCATCCGCCCTCCTTCGCCATCTTTTCCTCATAATGAAATATGCATGAGACGCTATTTTTGGCCGGGTTCGTTCTTCTGATGCTTAAATATTCTCGCTAGATTTGGCAGCGTTCGTAAAAATACGTGCATTAAACTTAAACAGAAGTTGACAACAAAAAGGATTTTGTTGTGGAAATAAAGTTCTACTCGCCTGAAGCAAAGCTCTAATCAAAAAACTCACACGATCCAACTACAGATTTTGTAAAAGATTTTGTGACACGGAAAGAAGTTTGTAGTATATCCTTCAATACTTTTAAATGTCTGTTCAACACTCCAAATAACACAAAAAACTAAAATAGAGAACACTACACAGTTGCTACAAAAAACTACTGGATCTCCGAATAGCTCCGTTATTTTCCGCAGTTACTTATAGTTTTGTGTATCATTAATCTCTTGTTCCAACCTTCTCAATTCAAATCTTGATGACAAAACTCGTCGAAATCATTATGCGAAGTGAATATGGTATAATAGTTTTGAATAAATAAATGAAAAGCTATACGATAATTGTTTGATAGAAAATGAGTTATCTGATCATAGAAGTGCTCGTAATCCATTCGATTCCGATCTTAAAAATACCTAGGGACCCTCTTATTCAAGTATGTATGATATATACTCAATTATTGATCCTAGATCTAAAACTTTTCGACATAATAATAGGAGCCTGGGCTAATCAATATTCTCCTATAAGGCCGCGTCCATCAATCAGGCTTTATTCTATTATGGAGCACTGTTTTTTCATAATGGACTTAGAGCGACAGTACTTGACTAAAGATAAATCAGCAGTTTTGCTCTGAGTCAGTTTTTGTTATATCGTTTTGTGATAAGTTTTTGCAACCGGCAGTTTATTGTAACTCATTTTGAATTAACTCGGCGAAGCAGTCCACCAGTTGAGAATCAATCAAACTGTAACATGGTGCATGTGAGTGCTTCGTACGAGCCAAATCTTTCAAGCTCGACTCTCTCAAGCTTGTAATGCTCGTTAACATCAGAACGCCCTCCTGAACTGGTCCAATTTTCAGGTAAAAACTAAAGACTGACTCACTTCAACGAACAGAAACTAGTTCCAAGAAGCTTGAAGGCTGGTTCCAGTCCGACATATTAGAATTCTTAGATCTAGATCAATGTATCTGTACGTCTTCATACTTCCACAAATGGACCAGGAGATGCATGCCTTCTTAAGTATTGAAAATCCTCCCCTTGATAAGATAGATGCAAAGATAATGACCGATGCACGGCATAGTGCAAACTCCAATTTATCATATTCTTGAAAAGCTGTTTTCCCTGTGACAACATTTTGCATACCTATGTATGTGAAATAGTTGAAAGTGATTCAGAGCCTACTACTAGAAGGCATGCAATTCGCAAGTGGCCAAAAGGCTTGAACGCTGGCGTGAAAAGGAGGTACCAGCCAAAGAACTCTTGTGAGAAAATTTGCGTGCATCCCTCCCTGGCACAATAGTCGAAAATTATTGGAAAATCTTGCACAAATATGAAACCAATTAGCCAGGATCTTACACTTTGTGCCAACGAGGAATGTATGTCATTTTTTTCGCAGGGACTTTATGGCGAAAACTTCCATTCTTCTCATTGGTATGCAATTTGAAAACACAGAGCTTCACAATTTATTTTCACAAGTTCGCATGACCGTTCGAGTTTATTTCACGTTGCAAAGACATGAAAAATGCTGCCACACCAAAACCCAATTAAAAAAAAATGTTATTGTAGCTTGCATTATGACCGAAAAACGTGAATCGGTGAATAATCTTCTCATTTTTCTTATCAAGGAATAATCTCTCAATTTGCAAAAAGGCATGCAGTATAAAACCGAAAAACACCAATTGTCACAATTTCTCCGCCAAGAACTACCTTGTCTGTGTTAGAATATTTCCATATCAAACAAGTGTCTTTACATATTATAGAAAAAAATAAGTTCAGAACCATTCGTGGACTTTTTCTCTTTTGACGACTCACGTGAGTTTGTTGCATGGTAATTTCAGTCCACTCTACCCCATTTTCCCGAGCCCATGAGCATACACAATGTACATATTTTCAATCTAGCAAGGATAATAATTTGTGAACAAAACGAGATGGTGAAAATGTTCGAAATAAAAGCTACTTGGCTTTGAAGGTGGCAAATGATGATGACACCGAACTTTTCATCTGGTAACTATGTAGTTCAAGGTCAGAAAAAAGTCAACTTAGATTTTTAAGAGGATAATGGCCGAATGCCAGTTTCTTGCACACAGAATTTTGTCAATGCACGGACACCTCGTTGCTTCACCAAGTATGTAGCTTTCTGGGCAATATTTGTTAAACGTTTGTGTCACAACTTATTGTTGACCAGGCTGATCGTTTTTAGGCTCAATTTCCACTTCCTTTTGTACTTTTGTTTGGAGTAGGTTTATTGGCATATTTGCTAAGATTTGCCTGTTGAAGACTATTTTGAGACACTTATCATTCCTTTTTTTTCTATTTAGTCTTATTTTACTCAGATGTTACTTCTAATTTGAGCAGAGCCTTTAGTGTACGTCTTCTCGTCTACTACCAACCGCGAATTAAGCGTTTTCTGGCAAGGTGACAGCTGTATTCCAACACCGGATTTCTGATCATCAATTAAATCAGAGGCTTAAGTTCAGATGCTAATTTCTTGCATACAGGCTTCTGACTTGTTGATTGGATACTTCGTGACCTTACCAAGTATGTAGCTTTTCTGGGACAATTCTGCGAAGGGCATTTGAGGTCACTAATATAGTTGGATGCTTGTTTTTTTTTGATATTTTATGAACGGTTCATCGTATTGTTAATCAGGTTGATCGTTCTGAAGCTTAATTTCAACTTTCATTTGTACTTTTGTTTGGAATGGGCTTATGGGCATATTTGCTAAGATTTGCCTTGCCAAAATCAGTTGAAGACTATACTAATCAAGTATGTTGCTCTATTGAGTAATTTTGCAGAGGACATTTGAGGTTATCACTATTGTGGGACGTTTGTTTTTCTTGATAATTTATGAACACTCCATCCTATTGTTGACCAGATTGATCGACTTTAGGTCTAGTTTCCATTCGTATTAATACTCTTGTTTACTCCAATTGATCTGCAAATTCAGGAGTCAAGATGAAGTCTGAAGGATAATTCCACTACAATATTATAATGGATTTCCTCAAACAACGTCTGTAATATTCAAGATGAATCTATTGGCCTCTTGAAATATGGTAGGAACACTTCCAGACCACCACAGGTAGACAAAGGCCTATATAATGGACCGCTTTGTTTAGTAAAGAGACCACAGAGTGAATTAAATGGCCAGAGAGTAAACAAGTCAAATCAATATAAATTTTGGTATTTAATTTTTGTATATGAATGTTTAATTGCAAACCCTGAGAACGTTACAGTATGAGCTAATCAGATTACTAATTCTTTCTTCTTGTTTCTTGAAATTCCCATAATTGCAATAACAAAATCTCTCATCATTAGGAACTTCCGATGGAAGCAAACTATAAGTTATTGCAATATAATGACTAATCGGTAGTTCATAGCCAATGAGATCAATTAACATCAGCAATTTAGCAGTGAATGTTTTGAACGTTTGTATGAGAAATTGCTGGACTTCGTACATCATGTACGAGTGAATAGGCTCATTAGGACCTTTCGACCACTTCTAAAGCCCTTCAGAGAACAGAGCTGGACTCCACAAGATCATTAGTCACTCAAGCAAAGCGTTAGATGAACAAAAGCTAGAGTAGATCGGTAATTGATTACAGAACTCAGTATTTTGTCGTCAATAGAAGTAGAATTCAGATTGGACAGGAAAACTAGAAGTTGAAGGATGGCGTTTTGTTTATTGAGATGTTAAGGGAAGTAGGATAGAGATGAAAATATTTTGGAGAGTGAGACCTTCAAGATTTATTGATGATAACAGAATGCTGGGTTTCAGTCTGAGACATGAAGTTGAGTACTAGTACATAATTTAAAGTATCCAAGATGAATAATAATAGCAAAAATGGGATCCATGAAGAGGATGTTTCATCTAAGCTTTAATACTTATTCCTCTTGTATACTCCATACTTTTAATGTACTTTTTCTGCTGGATAGTTTAGAATTAAATAAATAAATAACAAAAACATACGTGCATCTTTCAAACTTGAAACTTAGTTACAAACATACATTTACTTTACTTGCTAATTGAAAAAGATCAGTTTTCTTTCAAATTGTTTGGAAGAAACTTAGCAAAGTTTTAATAATGTTTGCCTTATGAAATTCTCTTTAAGGCATTACTCCTTCTTCATCTTCCTCCAAACTAGTGTTCCTGTTTCCATCTAAACCAGCACACAAGTATCATGTAATTACTAGCCTTTTTGTTTCATGTTTGTGAATTAAAAACTCTTTTGAACATCTGTGCGTTAAGACACAGGTACTCTTACAACAGTGTTCTCACAGAGTTTGCATGTTTTGTTATGCCCAAAGAAAATAAAATATAAAATTGCCTCATGTCAAGCGAATGAGTGAATAAATAAAGAATGACAGAGTGCATAAGTATCGCCCTTTATGTGGAGAATGTAACGACAGACAGACGTAAAACATGAAAGAAGAGTTATAATGGTAATTTTACTATGAATTAGTTATAAGAATTCCTGAAGGATTTAAAAAGTTTCGTGTTGCATAAACAGTTTATTGCTAGAAGTAAGAACAAATTGGAGTCAACTTTGATGGAGGATGTGCTCTTTGCTGTTTCAATTTCCCTCTTGTAGGTATCGAAAATATTTAATATTGTTATGTAGCCACCGTTCGTTCGATTCTATTCTGAACTTCACTGCACGACGGCAGTCTTTTATATAGACCCTTTACTTACCCGTACCGTATTTCGAAAGATTGCTAAGATTCATCTAGAATGTTCCAGATGGTCATCAAAGAAATTCGTAACATCGCCTCCTCATTATTGATGGTTTTGTCCCAAAATAAGACCTTATCTGTTATATGTCGGATTCTCTGAGGCAATGCAAAGTCATGTGGAAATAGCAATTCACTCTTTTTCGGGATTCAATCCGTCCCTTGAGATTGTGATGGCAGAGGAAAATCTCCACTCCGGTATTCCAGGTGATCACTTCTAGCATATTCTGAACCATTTTCAAATCAAGTTCATCCAATCCATGGGCTATTTTCGGACTTGTCAACTGAACATGACCTACAATTTCTTCTGTTAATCAAACAGGGCGTTTCAGACAGCGTGATGACTGGGTCTATTAGGTGACAGTTGTTTGATCCCTATTAAAAAAAATCTGCCGGTATCTATCTGAATCTCCGTCGCTCAGCTGTAGCAATTTTTCGGCTTTTGGTTATTGGTTTCATTGCTTGTCAAGCTGGTCGAATTTTTTCTTGAACACTACGGTAATCTCTGAAGACATTCGTAGATATTCAGCTACGCAGTGGTCCAAAGGATTGTCTACGGACCTTCGACCATAATGCGTCATTCTTCTTGCATCACACCATAGCATGCTTTTTGGCCCAAGCTATATAAGGCCATTAATTCCTGGAACGCCGGTTGCGACTCCTCGATATTCCTTTTCCGAGCTTGATTAGCGTGGACTTCAACATAGCCAGCAAAGGGAGACAACCGGTTGTAATGTACTACCTTTTTACTAGTTTTCTTCCGAATGTAGTAAATGAAGTCCTCAATCCGTTTTATGACTTAATAAGATCTCTCCAATGATGTCTGGAGCTTAGACGAGTATCCACGACGATGTTGGATATCCGCCATTTTTTGCTCTAACCTCACGAACGTCCTCCATTTCATCGCTTTGAATATTGGAGAGCACTTAGACATGAATTTCGTTCATCTTGGTCCGAAAGTATCGTAATCTTCTCCTGCTAACTCCTCGCCTGGTTTTCTACCAAGTTTTAAATTATATGGCAATGTTATCGGGCATCTATCCCGTTGTATCATGAATAGTTGCTTGGTATCCAGTTACAAGATCTGCTGCTCATCTTTGGTTGTGGTCATCATTGCAAGTTGGCTGAATTTCTTCTTGATCACTACGCACTAAGAGATAGTTTGCGGACATTCCGAACAAATTGCGTGATTCTTCTTGCACCAGACTTGATCTTCGTTCTCCGAGTTTGGTTGGTATGGACTGGATTATTGCTAGCAGAGGGAGTCAATCGGTTGTAATGTATCACCTTGAGCTTTTCATCAATTCTTCACCAAATCCGGTAGATGACGATGTTTATTCGGCTTATGACTCCATGAGGCTCCTTCCAATATGTCTGGAGCTTCGGCAAGTATCCACGAAGCCGTTGGAGATCCGGCATTTCCTGCGCTAACATCAAAGACATCCTTAATTTTTTCGATTTGGATGTTAGAGCGTACTAAGTCATGAATCTTGTACATCTTGTTTCGCAAGTTGGTAACGTAGGTAATCTTCTCCTACTAACTTCTCATCTGATTTCGTAGTTTTTGACCAAAGAAGATGTCATCGGGTAACTGTTTCGCTGGTTTGATGAACAGTTGTTTGGTCACTAATTTGAAGATCCGCCGATGTCTGTCTGATTTTGCGTCGTTCAATTGTAGCACTTTCCCGACCTTCGGTTGTTGTCTCCATTGTTTGTCAAGTAGACCGAATTTCTTCTTAAACACTGAGGTAATGTCTCTAAACATTCGTAGGTCTTCAGCTACGCAGTGAGCCAAGGGATATCTTGCGGAATTTAAAACAGGATGCGCCATTCTTCTTGCACCATTCCATAAAGTGCTCTGTGGCCCGAGCCGTATAAGGCCAATTCTTTTTTGTTCGCTGAGACTCTTCGATATTCGTTTTCGAACTTGTTTGGCTTGAATTACATTATTGTTGTCGAAAAGAGCCAATCGGTTGTGATGTACCACTTTGGGCTTTCTGGCAGATGATGTCATTGATCCGATTTATGAATTCATAAGTTTCTTCTATAATATCTGGAGCTTTAGTGAATGTCCACGACACCGTACCGAATTTGCCATTTTCTGGTCTAACATCTTAAAGGTCCTCTATTCTATTGCTTTGGATTTTAGAGCGCACTTCATCATGAATCTTATTCATCTTGGTCCGCAAGTCAGTAACGTGATCTTCTGCCAATTCCTCGCCTGATTTACTGTCATATCATATGGTAATCGTAATTATCGACCAAAGACAATACAAGCGGGTGTCTGTTCCGTTGTTTCATCAATGGGTGAACGATGGGCCAACAGAAGCAAATGAAGACAGTGAACCAATTCCTCTGATGGCCTGATGAAACATAACGTGCTCTTCGACCCGAATCGTATGGGGTTATTTATCCCTGGAACGTCGGTGAAGATTCTTTGATGCTTGTTTGTTGAACTTAGTTGGCTTGGATTTCATTATTGTTGGCAAAAGGAGCCAACTGATCTGAATGTACCATTTTGGGCTGTTTATCAGTTCTCTTCTGAATCCGATAGATAACGTTGTTCATGCGTTTTATGGCTTCCTAAGGCTCTTTCTATGCTATCTGGAGTTTTGGCGAGTATCAACGACGGAGAGTCTTTGCTTGATTTACTGCCAAGTTTTAAATCACATAGCAATCGTTATTTTTGACTAGAGACGATGCTATCGGGTGTTTCTCTCGTTGTTCCATAAACAGTTGTTTGGTCACTAGTTGGTAGATCTACCGCTGTCTATCTGATTCTCCGTCGCTCAATTGTAGCACTTTTTTGGCCTTTAGTTGTTGGTTTCATTGCTTGTCAAGTTGGTCAAACTTTTTCTTGAATACTACGGTCTCGAGACAATCGTAGATCTTCAGCTACGCAGTGAACCAAGGTATAAATTGCGAACTTTTGAATAGGTCGTATAGATCATTAATTCCTAGAATGTCGGTTGAGACTCCTTGATATTAATTTTTCGAACTTGTTTGACTTTTTCATTATTGTCATTGAAGGGATCCAACCGGTTGTGATGTAGCACTTTTGGCCTTCTGCCAGTTCTCTCTCAAATTCACTAGATGATGTCATTGATCCGTTCTATGAACTAATAAAATTCCTTCCATGATGTCTAGAGCTTAGGCGAGTATACACGACGCCATTGGGTGTCCGCTATTTCCTGCTCTAGAATCATAGACTTCCGCGAGTCAGTAATGTAGCCTTCTCCTGCTTATTTCTCGCCTGGTTTCAAATTGCAGGACAATCATAATTCCTGATCAAAGAGGATTTTGTCGGGTGTCTGTCGCGCAATAAATGAAGATAGCGATCACAGTCCTTCTGATGACCTGATAAAACTTTTGAAAGATGTTCTGATACATCCGTTCATTCATGCCGTCAATATCTTGTGAATTGGACATCTTGATTCAAATCCAATATTTATGTCTCGTATTTGCATTTTGGCCATTAAGAAGGCTTAAATCCTAATTTTATAAGATCCCTTGAAAGACTCCTAATTAATATTAACTAGTTCCAGTCTTACAAAGTCATGCGTCTACTATCATATGTTTGTAATTTCGATTGTTCCATTCATAATTTGATGATCTACACGACTAGAGTTTGCGTATACTCACTTGAAGTAGTTATTGTTTCCTTTCCATTTTCTAGTTCATCGAGTCTTATAATCGAATACATGAGGAAAAGTTAGCTGAAGCTGTTGTATTTCCACTCCGTCATTTGCTTTGTTTTAAATTTCCTTTCAAAAATTGAGAACACTGTACAATTTGTGATGTACTTCTCAAGCATTTAGTACCTCCTAGCTGTTGACTCAATGTGCCGAAACGGCGCTTGTAGTAATTTAATTTGCGCAAGTTCTCCGTTTGGATTAATTTAATTCAGTGCAAAGTGGCTGAAACATATTATGTTATATTTATATCTCTGTGAATGTTGCAGCTATGTGTATTTGTCTTGTGTGCTTGTTCAATTTCGAGGTGAATGTTCGAGTTACTAACCGAGGACCGAGTTCATTCCTAAGTTGGGAAGCGCCAGGACTTCAGACTTCAGTTAGTCACAATGTGCAATTACTTTAATGTACGTCTGTGGACAAAATGAAGAAATACTCAAATATTCTGTTCATTCAAATATTTATTTTACGAGCTATATAAGTTTACCCTTCAATTAACTGCCATATAATTAAGTATAACTTGTCAAATAGAGACATCTTCAAAATACCCACACACATGTCAAAGGAAGCGCCCAGTACTTAATAAAAAATAACATAAGAATGTTTAGGTAAACTCTAGAAAATGACACTACTACTGTTGTTGGAGTAGTACTGTCATCAACATATCTCGACCTCTCTAAATGCAACCATTACATCCTCTTTTATTATAATGTTAGGCGGGAATATATCTCTTGCGTTCAATTCATCAATATTTTTGGCTCCTGTACCAAATGTCTCTGTCTTTTACTACCTCATTCTCTTTCTGTCTGACTTGGGAACTTCTCGATTTCGTCTTTGGCTGTGAGACTTGCACAGCTGTTCATATTTCACGTGGACGTAAATAACTACAAACTTTGCCTTTCTTGTAATTGCGGGGGAGGTAAACGACTCTGCTACGGTTCTGCACAGTCACTGGGAAATCTACACGTAGTTGCGGAGCTTGCTGCCGATTTATGAGGGCGCTAGTGCATGGTGCACTACAAGGAGATTGGGTCACTCTACCGAGCTGTAGGTTGCAATAAGAGGAGTTGCCAAAATGTTGGAAAGATACGGTATTTTGATCCTCTAAATTATTTGACATTCAACTTACTGCAAGATGGGACTCTGTAGCTGGATCCTCAATGGAAGATGTAGAGTACTCCGTACTCTTCAGGATATTAGCTTATTTCACAAAAGCTGTCATTCCATATGCAATTATTTCTTAAATATGCCTTTATATCCAAAACCTTATTTCAGTAATTCCTTATTTATAAACAATGTTTCGGAATGTCTTTTTCTAGGCAGAACAGATTTTTCTAAAGATGCGCTGTTTAAGCAAATTTATTCTTCTTCCACCTAATTTCCATCCCTTGGGATCTTGAATATTTAAAAATATTCCTGAATGTGTATCCTGCTCGCTATTTCAATACTGTTTATTTGTTTTATAATTTTACGACAGCAACTTTGTTCAGAATAGTACAGACAGTTTGATAATGTATAACTTTTTGTAGTTGCAAACAAATTAGTTATGAATTTTATAACAGTTGAGAGTGTTGCTGCTTTCTTCTTTGAGCAAGTTTGTGTTTGTTTCATTTTCGAAACAATTTTTCTTATGTTTGAGCAACATTCCACGGTTCATCCATTAACAATGATGTCTCTTATTCTCTTAGTGATATCTACCTCCTGAATCTTATTTTGACAGCCCGTATTGACACCCGAGCATCTCGTCAGCAGCTCCAACAGCGACTCTATAGGTAAAGGTATTCAAGGCAACTCTAGCAGGAACAAAATTGTGATGACATGTTAACACATTGAACGATATAAAATTTATTAGAATAGAAAACTGAAAACAGAAGATCAAAGACCAAGAAAGTGATCTTTTTGAGGGCCGTGGTGTCAAAATGTTGATGAGTACGAGCCCAGAATCATATCATTTGACCAAGCAAAAACTTTCCGAAAAAAATATTCGAAGAACTTTATTGTAGGAGTTCAAGGAAAAAGTGATTTACTTAACATATATATTTCTTAGAAGGTGTTGTTTTGGACAATATCTACAGAAAATGGAAGTAAATAATATTAAATTATTATAAAATCGCTTACTAAGAAATATAGTAAGCTATTCATATAATTTGCACCTTGCCCATAAGTACAATGCTTGTATTATCATATTTCTCTTCAAGAGTGTTGCCTAGAATGAAATAAATATATATAATTTCGCAATAATGGTTCGTGGTAGAGCTTTGTCAACCGATTCATGTGGTTATATGGTCCAATGAATGAAGATTCAAGAAGGAGAACTACCCTAGAAAAGGCCCGGTAGTCCTAAGTTCTTATATGTCGTATGGGACCATTAGATAATGATAAATCTAAGTTTTTGTCATCCTAGCCTCATGAGGCCATCAGGCAACATAGAACAAAAAAGGGGGTGTAAGGTGATTGATTCTCGGAAAGCTGAAGATAATCTTAATTTCTTCATTCATATGAAAAAATAGTTTATTGAAGCTTGCACCAATTTTCAGCTTGTGCTGTATGAAAGGTGTCCCAAAAACTTTGAAATTTTCGAACATTTTCCAGTTTTTCACCAATAACACCAAAACAATACATATATTGGAAAATGATATTTCTCTATAAATTGAAAAACTAGAACACAAAATTCTGCGTCGAATAATAACCATACATTCAAGGAGCTTTCAGGGAGATATGCGAGTTCAAAAAATGACAATTTCCTCTTATGATTAAAAAAAAAATCTGACGTGGACATCACGTGACTCACTTGTACAACATTGGATATATATAATTAAACACAACGGCTAGTCGGTGGTTATGGAAACAGTATGTCATCATTCTTATGTCACATTTCTAAATGCGGATTTTCAGGATTCTACAACTAACAGTTCTAAATTTATGCGCAAAATTCCAAGATCGTCAAGTATAGTCCACCTTCGACTCAGTCGATCTTAATGAAAATAGAATATGAGCATCCAGACAGTACTATCATCTTGAATACTGTATTCTAATATTTTACGTTCCATCGCTTTGGATTTATGCGGAAAATTAGAAAATGTTTTGTGTGAACTGCACTCCTGGCTTAACCGATCACAATCGTAATGCAAGGTGTACAACTTAATGCTATAAATGTGCTTAATAACAAATCTCAATATTCTGCGACTGATTATTTAATATAAAGTGCACTTCCGGCTTAGTCGATTGGGACAAAAATAGGAGCTACGGCTAATTATTCTAGATTCATGCGGAAAACTCAAAAAAAGTATCAGGTAAAGTGCACTTCCAGTACAGACGATTGCAATCATTATGCGAGGTGCGCATTAAGATCCTAGATCCTATACCAGTCTATTACACAAAATTTCAGCATTGTAGGTTTGACGAATTCTGAGATTTGCGAGTTACGCACATACACACATACATACGTACATACGTACCGACATCAAGCCAAAAATAGTCAACATGAATGCTCAAAACAGATATATCCATCAAAATCTCGATATGTGAGAAATATTGTTGGCTCAAGTATAGGATTTAGTTTATCGAAATAAATTGTCTGCTGATTTAATTGAGAACGGAGGAATATGGTCATATATTTCGACACCCTCATCGAACAAGGCCGTAAGTCAACTTAAACTCATTTTGACTCTTCATTACGGGCATACACAGCAAAAAATGACGTACATGGCAGTACTACAGACGTATCTCTACATCTCACCTTTATGAAAATACGCAAAAGTACAAAGGTGTAAATCGACTTGAAAAAATTGTTCCAGCTTTAGAATGGTTGTAACATATGTACCGTCTTCTTCATTATCATTCAATTTTAGCCTTTCAGCAGTTATAAGGACGTCATACAAGATACAGCCTTGTTCCTCTCATGGCTCTTACCGTAAAGATCAAAATGCACACCGCTTCTTGAGATACAACTCATCGTCTGTTACCAGAAATCACTTCATTTGAGTTACTTTTCGTTTTGTCTGAGGTGAAACTGTTGTCAGTTCATGATTCAGCTTCGTTTGTGAAAATTGTTTTGAAGTTTTTGTAAGCTTAGATGTAAAAAAAATGAATCGATCTCAACATCAAACTGCTTATGACCCTAAGCAATGGATTACAATAATTCGCTGTGCTGAAAAATCAGATAAACCGTATACTATACATGGAATAAATCAAAGTGAAATTCTCAATTTTAAAAATTTTATCAATACACAAAGCAACTTTCAGCTAGGCATGGATTACAATAAAATCATATGGTATAAAGTTAGGCATTCAAACATCAAAAGCGAAAATCCAAAACTGATATACCTAAACTATGATCTTTTAACAGAAATTAATTACTTGATTGATCTGGAGGAGAAACAGCGTACACATGTCACCAGAAAATCAGTAAACGGAGAAGAAAATTCAGTCGTCGGTATTGTTATACCTTGTGCATACAAAGGCTCAATTCCCATTCCAAAAGCAAAGTATGAGGACTTGAACAGCCTTTGCTCTTCTAAAGCTATTCCCAATTTATACCATAATTTCTATAAAAATTTGAATTACTATGATTCTGCTCTACAATATTCGTTTGATTCAGAGTAAATCGAGGTCTGATATTCCGTTTATCTTGACTTTGAAACAAATACCAGCATTTAATAATCACTTTAATATTCTCTTTAAGTTATTTTTTCATCTGTAGGTATGTACGGGTATTTTGTAGTGCAATAACCACTAGTCTAGTATTTTTGTATTTTTATTTGAACTTACAATATGTATTCCATCAAATATTGTTATCTGTTGAAAAAAGACAAGTCTTTTCGAATGACAAAATTTGGGACTTATGATTCTTTTGGTTTGTAATAAAGCCGTAAGTGTTAGTTACAACCTTGTTTTTCGGAGAATCCCATTACAGCATAGGGTTGTAACTCACTGAATTTCATATCCCTTTGCACTTAGAAGCGCTATAATATGATAAAGAGCGGCAAATACTCTATTTTATCGGATGCAGTTACCCAAGAAGAAATGTAACTGCATATTTTTTTATAATAAATTTTTGAATAGAGATTTTCCCGTTTTTTGGATTTTATTCAGAACTATGCAAAATGAGTTACAACCTTTTTCGATGGGGGTGTCGATTTGTGTATTGGAGTGATCTCTATCGAATCGTTTGTTATAATCAAGAGAAAAGAATCATCATCGTAAAATAGATGATGAATGAAATATGTAACGAATTAGGCCCCAAAATCCGTTACCATTGCCCATCCCAGGGCCTTCTGCCACCGTCGAACATTTTCAGTCCATCACAATTTTATTCACTTCTTGCGCACCCTGTAAACATTAAATTCAGTAACTCTGTATCAACCTACAACATCACGTACCGTTTATTCATCCGTTTTCAGCTGCTCCAATACCGATTTCTATCTTTCACATGTGGACGAATAAGGTTAGGTTTTTAAAAACACCTGAAATCAAAAGAAGTTGAGATCGTGTGATCTGTATTTATGTCTTATGTCTCACCGTAATAAAGTCTGAATGTAATCCACTGTTGTCCTGCAAATATGTTGTATATTGTATATTGTATATTGTATATTTTGTTGTTGTTTGACATTCCGCGCCACCGTTGACCATATACAAACTAGATCCGACACTCGACAATTTCTATATTATCGACCGATGTGAAAATTATTTAGAATAATTTTAATATTAAGGAAATAAAATCAGAAAAGGATGTAGTCGAGGAGAGTGATAAGAAATGTATTATTGTAACAAAATTTGTATTTGAAAAATGACTTCTTCTTTTTTCTGTATTTCTTCTTTATATTATTGCTAGCGCTAATATGGATTTAATTTTTAAAACATGTTAAGTAAGGTTTCATTAAATTAGGGGTATAAATAAGGCCTTCTGGCCGACCTAAGTCACTTCTTTGTAAGTCAAGTCTTCTGAGCAGCCGTTCCAAGTACGCTACCAGTTCCGATACCGAACGTCATCTTCAGAGTGTGTACCGTCCAAGTGAAGTTTTTGTGCTAAGTCCGTTAGCACAGCTGTCCGACACAATTTGTGAGTTTGTTTTGTTCTTTCTAAGTCCGTAAAAGGAACTTAGAATATTTTTGCTGTTTTGAACTTTGAATATTTCTGCTGTTTTGAACTTAGAATATTTTTTGCTGTTTTTGAACTTAGAATATTTTTTGGATTATTTAGAAGCACCGCTGAAGAAGTCTTCGTGATTTCGAAGTGTTGATTATTTAACGTAGAAGCTCCGCTGAAGAAGTCTTCGTGATTTCGAAGCGTCGATTATTTAACGTAGAAGCTCCGCTGAAGAAGTCTTCGTGATTTCAAAGTGTTGATTATTTAACGTAGAAGCTCCGCTGAAGAAGTATTCGTGATTTCGAAGCGTCGATTATTTTTAACGTAGAAGCACTGCTGGAGGAGTCACCTGGTGACTTCACAGTATCGAACCATATTAACGTAGAATCACTGTGAGGGAGCAAGTTTTGTTCCACCCGCATAGAACGACTTCTCGCCATCTGCGACCGCCTGGGTCCGTACTGCGACCGCTGGTGTCGAGTGTCATGTACAGCCGTCCGTCACCGTCCGCCAAAGTTATCATCGTGTAAGAGTTCTAAAAAATAATGTTCTTTGTTCATCGTCGTCGTTTTGTGTAATAAATCTCATTGTGACACCTACCTCCGGATGATTATTTTCTACAACCCTAACCCTTCCCGTCTGAGCTATCCAGCCGTCCGTCATAGAAAAACTGCGTCACCGACCGTATTGGCGTCCGAGCACACCGTTAGCAGTTTTCAAAAGCGACGTCAAAAGTAACAACCACGCCATCTGCGAGGGTATCGTTACAAATATTATCCATCTCCGTTTCCAATGAGTGCTTGAATCATTCTCCCATTCGAGAAAAAATATTATAAGATTATAAGTCAATGAAATATATCTGATATTGTCAAATATTAAATGATAATAGTCCAAATCAGGATCAAATGATACACAACCATTTCCTACTTCCTGATATTTGGCAATAAATTGTGTACATTACATTTAAAACAGAGTAAATATGAACTTTTTCATGACATATTTTCTAGAATTCGTTTTTGCTTCCTATACACGTAATAAATATATGAAATAATTTGACACAGTTAGTATCTGTATCATCCATAATCACCTTTACAGGATCCAGAAGAATAAATATCTTCTTTTATAATAACCTGTCACTTCAGCTCTTGATTTTTGACACTTAGGTTAGGTTTAAAACATATTTAAACTAGGGTGCGAGTGGGTTTAAATATTTAAACCTCGTTTACTTCTAAATCGTATCCATGAATAAGAGTTGAAACGGATCTAAAGATAAACCAAGTTTAAACTCAATTATTTCAACTATGAATAAGGCTGTTAATGTCAATATGCTATGGCTGATCACTCTAGATTAATGCAAACAATTTGGAAAATGTTTCAAGTTAAGAGCACTCCTGGCTTGGTAGATTCATTTAAAAATAGCAGATGACTATTCCGATACACCATCAACTTTAAATTCTGAATTTCAACATCCTACGTTCAATCATTCTATATTTATTAGAAAAATTCGAAAAACGTTTCAATTAAAGTGCACTTCCGGTACAGACGATTGGAACCATAATGCGAGGTGCACAACTAGACCCCATACCAGTCTCAAATACAAAATTTCAACACTATATGTTCATTTAGTTTTGAGATTTGCGAGTTACGCACGCATGCATGAACACACGCACGAACACACGTACCGATATCAAGCCAAAAATACTCAAAATGGATTCAGGGATGCTCAAAATTGATATTTCCATCAAAATCTCGATAGGTGAATTTTGTTGGTTTCACAATACTTCCTTCTACTTAGTACAAGTAAGTAAAAAGTGTTTTGAATGTGAGATGTATTATATGATATGAAAAATATATTTGGACATCATAGTGCATCCCCTAAGATGATGACGGAGCATGCCTACGCCAGAGCTCTGCGGGCACACACTCAGTCTCACCTTGTTGTTTTGTCCATGCTGGATATAGCAGAGGAAGAACAGTCAGCTCTTTCCAAACATAATTATGAGTGATAGTGTTCCTACCAATATCCTACCAATATTGATGCTCCTTAACTAAAAAATATCCTTGAAAAATTTTCGTGCAAACTTGAGGTATTGATGTCTAGAGGAGCAACAGCTAAGTTATGAATCCACTTCTGGTTCAGGCGATTGGTACAAAGATAGAAGGTAACTAACAGGATGCTGAGCAAATTTAAAAACAGAATTTTAATTTTTCTACAGCTGAAAATTTTAGATTTATGAAAAAAAATCAAAAAACTTTCAAGTAAAGTGCACTTTCGGTACGGACGATTGCAACCATAATTTGAAGTGCACAATTGGACCCTAGACCAGTTTGAAATATAGAATGACAACATTATATGTCCAAGTGATTTTGAGATTTGCGAGCTACGAACGCACATACAAGCATACATACATACGTACCGACATCAAGACAAAAATAGTCAAAATGGATTCAGGGATGCTCAAAACGGATATTGCCATCAAAATCTCGGAATTTGAATTTTGTTGGTTTCACAATACTTACTTTTTCTTTGTATAAGTAAGTAAAGCTCGCCGCACACGATGCAATTTTTCAAGCAATTTTGTTCACTTGGCGCCGCACTGGGTGCCACGCTTGCTCCGATGCAAGAAATTTGGTGCGATGCGGGGTACTAGACTTACCACGAGACTTGATTTTCAAGATAGGTTCGGTGCTATTTTTCGCACTTGCTGCGCCACTGGCTGCTGTCCACAGCCAATCAAAGCAGACGACGAAATCACGTGATTACATCACTGAATTGTATGTCGCATGTATGTGCCTCATTAGTACATTGTGTTTTGTGGTGTTTTAAGATACAAATAAGTAAAAATTATGGCTAGTGGAAATTAGGTTATGTTTACGTATCCTAGCTCAGGGTGTACACCAAAAAATTAAATGAAAATTCCCTGACTTCCAGGTTTTCCAGGTTATTTTCAATAAAATTCCAGACAGAAAAAAACAAAAGTTTGATACAAGCTTACATATAATCACATATTAATGTTGCAATTCTGTGTGAACCCTATAAATCTGTAGATTAAAAACAAAATCGCAACGAACTTGATATCCTTACGAATGAATTTACATTGATCGATAAAAGTAAATGTACTTTAATAAAAAAAATTTTCATGAATTTATAGATCTGGAAGACTTATAGATTTGCACATATGGCCCTAGTATCTTAAAGAGTGAAAATATACTTTTATGAGTAATAACGCATAAATATCCTATAATTTATTTTTTCCAGACAAATATCAGAAATTCCCGGACGTTTCCAAGAAATTTCCAGTTTATCTAAATTCCCTGACATTTTCAGGTTTTCCAGGTTTGGTACTCACCCTGCTAGGTCGTCAAACAACATGTTAAAAACTCTGCGGCCTTGATTCCTTTTCGAAAGACACCCTCTTGATCCAATTTTTTTTCTTTTTTCTCTGTCTCGTAATTCTAATTAATTCGCAAGCTATAACTGCAGTAAGTGCTCCTGCTCTCCTCCGACGATTATTTTCGACAATATCCATATTTGTAATAAATAAGTCTACCAAGTCTACGTTCTAGTGTCAGAATGAGTGGCGCAGCTTGCATCGTGTGATGCGAGAATAAGTGTCACACTAAGTGTACCTCAAAGTGGCCCAGTGCGAAAGAAAACTTGCTGCAAATTAAGTGAACAAAATTGCATAGAAAATTGCCTCGTGTGCGGCGGGCTTAAGAAATGGGAAAAATTGTTGCTCTTTGTACTCGTATATCTACCTGATAAATTCAAATAATTTTGAATATTACGAAATTATTCGACGCAAAATTTTTTGTTCCTCAATTGTGCGAATAATATTTTCCTGAAAATGTATTGTCTAGGAGTTATTAGTGGGAAACTAAAGAAAGTCCTGATTTTTGGGATTCTCCTCAAACAGCACTAGTAGAAAATTGGTGCAAATTTCAATAAACTCTTTTTACATACAAATGAAAAGATTAAACCTATTTGAAGCTTTCCGGGAATCAATTAGCCTACAAACCCTATGTTGCCTGGCCTACATGGCAACTTATGTTATACATGAAATTTTGATTCATTTTTCTATTTTTGGCGTATAACTTCTTTCCTGTGCATTTTCACATACACCATTATAACTAATGAATTGCAGAGAGCAAAATTTGGAGAAAATCTGATATCCTGAGTTCTTCCGTGCGATTAACGGTTACCATGATATGAAGCAGCAGCATGGGTATAAAATATCAAGTTTTGAAAAATATCACATCTCTTGCCAATTTGAATCACGAAAACTCCACATAAACTTTATTTTAGAGAAAACATGCTTCAATAGAAGTTAAGAAGCATTTATTTATGTCATGCATGTCTCAAACATTTTCTAACGTCAAATTCTGTAGTGGGATTGGATTTAAAGAAAAATGTTATTTTTGCCATTTTGGCCCAAGATTGTCAGGACTCATTCCTGATAGTCAATGAATATAAATGTCACATATATGTTTCCTTTATGTTCTTTCTAATGTTTTTGCTGTGAGATATTAAATTGGGACAAGACTTTCCTCCAAGTGGACCCGTCTTAGGTATAAAGACATTCCACAGGGGATAAGAATGGATCGTGTGTTCTTCTTTGCTATCGTTACCTACTGTCAATAGACCATCAGCTCAAGCAACCTGTGTGTGGTGAATGGAAAGAAGAGGTAGATTGGTAAGGCCCTTGAGGACCTTCTTACCTTAGTTTACTAATAGTATTGCGGCTGTTTGGATCGTTTTGTGTCTACTACATACCTGACAATGTCTTCGATTTGAATGTTCAAAATGACTGTAGGGTGGGTTGGTTGATTTATGTGAACTATGGCTCCTACATAAGCCAAAGGATGTTAGACAGTGAGTGTTCCATATGTAGGAAGAGTTCAAGAGAAGAAGTTACAATTACTGTGAAGAAAAAAGAATTGGATACTTTGAAGAAAGCAGGCCTCAAAAGGGGGAGGAGAGATGATGCCAAATTGTTGAAGGACAAAAATGAGATCCAAGTTCACAGTTCTTGTTCAAAAAATTACAGCGATGAGAGAACAGGCGAAAGCTGGGCCATCTAGAAGAGCCTCATTACTACCATCTCAGATCAGAAGTTCCAGTTTTTGCCTTCAGGGGACATTGTTTTTTGTATGGGAAAGAAATATTCCCAGATTATAAGAGAGCTCAACAGAGACTTTTCCCTTCGAAGAGAAGCTAAGCTCATTTGGTTGAGAAACACGAAACAAGAGACAAGCATTTGGAAGCAGCCAGAAAATGAAGAAACGAATGATTCAAAAAAATAATCGCCCGCGTTCCTCAAGATTTGAATTTGATTGTAGCTGACGCCCAGTACTACCATGACTGCAAAAAGAAGTTATAATAATGTGACGTGCGAGAGTGAGGGGGGAGCTCGTAAAGACGACGTAGTATGGGGGAGGAGCTTCTTGTCGTCCCTTACGCCGCACCGCGTCGCAGCACCTCACCCCTCTCAATGGAAGCCTCTAGTGATTCCTAGAAATGGAAAAAGTCGAGATATCGAAAATTCGAGAAAACAATAATTCTCTATATTAGGCCAAGCCAAAGACGTGAGAGAGTACAGTAGTAAGAATAGTAGTGGTGAAATAAATAATGAACAGTGACAAGTAAAGTAAACAGTGCATATAAATAGTGAAATATGAATATCTGTGACCTTGATTGAATTAGAATTAAGTGATTAATATATAAATATAGTGTTATTAGTGACATAAGGAGAAAAAACCTTTTATTTCATTTAGATTATTAAATAGTGACTTTTATTTAATTTACAAACAGATTCTGCAAGCAATAAACATTACAATATGCACCCTTGTTGTCTGAATTCGCAAGAGGATTAAGGCTAGGCTCAAGAGTTGATGAAGCAATGAAATATATTTATTCTTTACTGGAAGATAGCAATGGGAATTGTCAATTCAGATTCATCGACTTGATCAGTGCCTTATCTGGTTAAAGTGAAATTGAAAGATTGATTAATGTATATGATTAACAATACCAAACTACCGAAGTTCAAAGAACATCAGAGAAATGAGCCCTGTAACAACCTTTGGCCAAAATGACAAAAATGCCATTTTCCTATTTTTCTTAGAATTCATCTCACTCTTCAGAATTTGACGTTAGAAAACGTTTGAGGCATGAATTTTTGTAGGTAATTGAATGATCCACAACTTTTATACAAGCAAATTTTCTCTAAAATAAGGTCTTCATGAAATTTTAGTGAGTCAAAGTGGCAAAGAAGTGAGAATTCTACAAAACTTGAGATTTCACCCTTATTCCACTGCCTCATACATCGGTAATCGTTGGTCGTACAAAAAAAACTTTTGAGAGCAAATTTGTTGCCAATTTTGTCTTCTACAATTTGGTAGCTTTAAAGGTACATGCAAAAATGCACAGGAAAGAAGTTATAGGCCAAAAATTGAAGAAAAAAATGACAAAATTTTATGGTTTTTGCCTGTGACAAAAGTTGTCATAGGGTTAGGATAACGAAAACTTGGACTTATGGTTTTAAACAGCACATAAAAAATTTAGGACCACTCGACCTTTTGTAGGGAAAACTATCTCTATTCACTGATTTAATAGTTGAATTTTCCAATTCTGGTAATTATTGTGGAGAATTTTCCAGTCAATTGAAAATATCTTGTTATACTGGGGGAGATATTGTAAATTGTATGAATCAACGCAACAAAATGCTTGAGAAAAGACATTGTTCCTTAATAGCAGATTTGATATATAGGATGTTCTAATAACATCACTACCATCAACACAGGAAAAATTAATGTATGAAATATTTTGGGATTGCACAAACTGAATCGAAATGCTCTTCAGTTTATGAATATTGTCTAGGACAATCATGAGTGGAGATATAATTGGAAATACCAATAATTGCGACGGGGATGCAGAAATGAGTCCGATTGATATTCCATTAGCAAATATAATTGAGGCAAAGCTCGGAAATGAGGATCAAAATATGTCTTAAATCAATATTTAATAGGAATGGATAAGCTTGTGGACAAAATATTGATTTTTAAGCAATATCAATACAAAATTGTTACTAAACCATCAAAATATGAAATAATTTTTGTCATAATTCTATGATCATTAAACTATTTCAGTATGAATTTTATGACGAATTTATCTTTGATGTATTTTGAAATTCAGAACAAGAGAATAACAAATTTTGAATGTTTGCTCAAGAACCATAGAAAACAAATTTGTAATTTTGATATTTTATGGTTACGCTGTGTGTGGGAAATCTTTTGAACATTTCATTGCATAAATATTTATGCAGATCTTGTTTATCGATATCCCGATTATTGTGTATTCAAATTCTGCTCGATGTTTCACTGCTTCCTGAATTCGCAAAAATATGGGTTCTGAATACTTCCTTATAAGCAGAAGGAAATTTAATCGAAGAAAAACATCTCCTTTTCCTCCAAAATTTATTTTGTCAATTAGTGAAACTTATAATTTCATTATTTCTGTCGTTTGAAACAACACTTACTTCATCTGCATCACCTTAAAATAATTAAAACAACATAATTCGTTCCACTGAAGTACAGATCCACAAGAGCGGCACTTTAGCTTAAAACCGACACAAATGTTTCGTATGAAAACATTTTCGTTTCAAAATCGAATTAGTCGACAAATGTTATTCTTTATTTGGGTTGACGGACGGTCGTATATGCGTTCGTGTATTTTTGTCAATTTAGAGGAGGAACAGAGCAAATACTTTGAATGTAAAACTAAGTGCTCAGACTTCTAGCAAGAAGAATTGGATAAACAATTTTTTGTATCAAATCAGGTGAAATAATGAGAAATTCTGTGGTGTTCGTAAACTTCAATCTGCAAATTCTTCACCATCGTTGATAATGCAAGAACTAATTTACAGCTATTTCATGACAAGAAAGTTAATGCTCTGTAGATCACGTAGTGGTCACATAAGTTTATTTTGCTCTCATAAAGGAAATGAGAATGATATATTAAATGGGTCTTTAAATAGCGCAATAACCTCTTAAAAGATTTAATAACCCACAAAAAATTTAAACAAAAAGTAAATTCTCCTTCACACAGAGCACTCGTAAAATTTTACGATTACGTTGACAATATACAACTGCAATAAACAGTAAAATTAAACCACAGATATTAAATTTAATATTTCTTCTATTTCATTAGGCACCGGATCTCGCATAGCTTGGTTCCTGTTTATAATTTTATCCAGTTTTAAATTTAAACGTTCCTGCAAAAATTCTAATTGAAAATAAAGTAATACTATTGATCCACTGCAATCTTGATCTAAAATTTATATTGAGAAGTTATTTTTCGTGTTTTTCAAATTATTCACAGCCATGCTCCAGCAGTATTTTGTACTTTTCCCATGTTCTTGCCGGTATCACTCTTTTTATGAAGATATTCCAGGATTAGTTTTGAATTAATATTTCAAGTCGTTTCTTCATTAGTATTGCTATTTCTCTCAGCTTAGTTTTTTTATTTTCAGTATAAATGGTAGCGTGATTTTGTTTATGTATCCCAATTCAGCTCAAAATATTTGCTCCCAGCTGTCGCTGCTTGAATTACGCGCTGCTCACAGAGTTCTGCATCAATTTTTGAATATTAGCTGCCTTGGGCTAGCGTTGAGTCTTTTTTAATTGAATTTCTCAACTAGAAATGGTTTTTTGTGAATGTGACTTAAGTTGAGGCAAGTTCGCCAAGTCAGGAAGTAGGATAAGGGTTCTAGAACAAAACAGTTGGATAGATGGTTTTTTGTGACAAATATTTCTCTTTAAACTATGAATAAAAAAGGCCGCTTCGCATAATTCGGATAAATCTGCGCCTTGTTCTGATCGAGTAAGTGTTTCGAGCGTGTCTTCAAAGAAAGTACGTCGGTCGAGCCACCCACATTTGGGATTCTAAGATATTTTTCACACGGAGAGCCGCACGGCTCTCGCTCCCAAGTAAAAGGAACGGCACGTAAGAACAAAATGCAAAGAATTCTATGGAAGCTTTCACACGGGGAGCGAGAGCCTTCACGGCGCGCCACATCTTGCATTTCGAACGACACGCTTGGAAGGAAGCCGCATCTCTTCGTCAAAATACAAGCGGAGTAGTAGAAGCATTCACACGGAGAATGAAAGCGGCTCTTATTCTTTAGTTTCTTGCTTCGTAGCGCAAATTTCTGATGGATCTAGATATCGAATTGCTGATGAATGCAGTGTGGAGCCAACCCGCTCGTCGGGACATAACTACAAAACTCGTACATGGACCGCAACGAAGTAGCTAAAAATTGGAGGTAAGTTCTGAAATGATTGCGTTTTGGTCGTCGGAGACTTGTACAGTCCATTGGGATTTTCACGTACTTAGCGTCTGACGCGAAAGCGCTCGAACCGAAAGGCTCTTCGTGTGTAAGAGGCCTAAGAGAACTTCTTCGCCACCTGTTCTGAATGTTCTGAGAAATCGCTCAAACATCCAAGCCAAGGCATTTAATCAGATCAGCTGACATCATCAGCACAGTGGCTCAACTAAGTGAACTGTTGTATTTTATTTATTTTTGTGGCGATTCTAAAGCCAGCTAGAAACCGACTTCCTTACATTTGGTTACTCGTCAAACGCGGTGGGAAGTAGATATTGTAAGCACGCTTTTTTTTTGTCCGTCCACTGTATGTCATATTGTTTTGTAAGGCTAAATCGATCTGATTAGTCCTTCTCGACGACATCAGACCCAGAGAACATTTATGCCTTTCGCACAGGCGTACAGCGGCCGTATTGATAGTTGAATCCTCTAAGTGCATGCTGCCGAACAGGATCCGTGGTATTTTTTTTCTCCGTTTGTTTGTTTGTATGAATAGCACTCCATTTTCACTAGAAGAGTCAATCTTTTATCTATTTTCGGATATATTCAAATTCATTTTTTCAAAGTTGATTCAATAACTTAGCATTTAATTAAAGTTATTTCATTGTTTTGTAGATAAGTGTGGAGCCTCACTATTTTTCTTTCAGTGCTTAGCTATCACAGGTTCCTTTTGAGGGGGTATTCTGTGGTGAGTGTTGTGCTTGCCAGGTCGTTCACTTTGTGGTTGCAATAGATCATTGTGCAGTCACGTTGCCTTTTATTCCATTCCCAATACCTTACTTTCAAGATACTTTTATGATTGCGGATCCTGTGAACAAGGTTACAACTATGTAGCGCCTTGAGTAATGATCAAATTTAATTTACAAGCTTGAATAACACTCACAGTTACCCTGAGAGCAAAAACAGATTTAGGCAACTTTACGCGTAATAAACTAGGCGCCTAGCGATCTGGGGCCATTATTGCACATGACATGCAGTAGTTAATTTTCCCGTGATATCATGTCGGTAGCTCTTGTTACTAAACTATTTGTTAGGTTATTTGTGAAGTCTGAATGTTGAACACGTGTTTGTGCTTTTTTGCTGACCATTTAACAATTGTGAAAAAAAAAATTGAAAACTAGAGAAAAAATTCTATGCAACACAAGTTTGAACAAGTATCCAAATATTTAGACAATAACAAACATTCTAGTTCGCTGTGCGGGCCTAAAACTCAAGCTTCGCAGCAAAATACGTGGATCGTCTTCCCTGATAAAATCAATTCCGATTACAAATCAAAATATCAGTCCTCACATCTCACAGAATCCTTCTGTTATATAATAACGATGTATACTCTCACATTCCGCTATACGTTCGTGATCTTGTGTGCAGTTTCTCCCTGTCTGTCTTATTGACTAATTCCAATGTTAAATCATTGAAATTATTAGTTTCCTACACGGGTTAGCATCCTCAATCCTAGGCTTCGCAGCAAAATTGCAGGACTGTTTTCCCAGCAGAATCACTTCTTTCTCGAAGAACCTTTTCCAAGTCATTGCTCTAAGTTTGAAGCACTTCACTCTGCATTTGAGTCTTTTTTGATTGATCTCTTTCATCAACTGATAGAATCAGTTATTTATGTATCCAGTGCGCGAAATTATACTTTGGTGCTTGAGAATGGAAGTTTTTGTCAAGGCGACAGCCAAGACATAAGTCATTCGAAAGCACCAAGAACATTTCGTGCACGAGTTGCATACAACATTTTTTCTACAGTCGTCAGAAGACTATAAAAATAATATTTGAATCATATTGAAATACAAAAATTAGTAGAACTTGTTCTCTTGACAACGTGTCAAGATAAAATCAGTGCACGAAATACTTCGTGCCCGTTGCCATAATAAACAACTCCAATGCTATATTTCGCGTATTAATATTGATGTACAAATGTCATAATTTCTTGACGTTTGTAGGAGAAGATATTTAAGATACAAGTGTATTAAGTTATTCTTTCATGCACAGGCGACTAGGCTCAGAATATGAACGAAGCGAGTGTGTTTGAAAGTTCCGAGAATGTATTCGAAACTTTTTATATGTGACTTACAGTATTTTATCTTCAATTATCATAATTTCTTAAAACAGTCCATTTTGTAGTTCGCACGTTAAGAAATAATTTTCTGACGGTCGAATCGTGAATAGCTATAAAAAATTATAGAATAATACTACAGCGACGATGAAATGCAAGAAATCAAAACAACAATGCTGCTGTAAGCACCAGTGTTGCCAGTGGAAGCTGAAGGGATTTTTTATGGCCTCAGTTAAAATAAATTGATGTAAATGGTATATTCTTCCAACAGAACGCTTCTACACTACTCCTCTGTTGAAACTATTGACTCGCTTTTACAAGATCGTCCATTTTCGGCGTCTGATAGACAGTTTTGGCTCCGGCCAAACATTCGGCTGATTTCTGGCCGAAGCAGAATGTGTAGATGAAGGTGATTTTTCTGACCGAAAGTAGACAAAACCGAAGCCGAATGTTCGGACACTATTATTTACGTTTGTAGCAATCGTTTTATAAACTAAGCTACGTTTAAAAGAAACCAAGGATTAGAAAATATTAGTTTTGTACTTAGGGGGCTACTGACTTTATTAGGCAGTATATCTTCTTGATAAATCATCTAACAAACATGACACATAAATGACGTTAGACTTGTTTGACGGAATATATTATGTGAAATTGAATTGATAAAGCGGATCAACCAGGGTTACACGATAGTTTTATCGCTCTTCAATCTGTAATACAATTCCTCCATAAATTAAAAGAAAAGTCCGGGTTGATAGCCGTAGTCGATAGGATCTTGAAGCAGAATCAGACTTTTCGTCGATTTCAGCGGTTGACATCTTCAATGCTTGCATAGTTGAAACTTTCAAGTATAATCTGTTTTTTTTTGTGATTAATTTTCCATCAAGCTTCCATACTATCTTTAATGTTGTATGGAAGCAAAATAATTACTCACTTTCTTACTTTTTTATGTACCTAATTTTGTTTTGAATGGTCGATACTTCAAACTTCAGACATCCTTGAAGCAAACAGTATTGAATTATTAATTAATAACGCTTTTTATCGTTCAAGAACTGTACTCAAAGTGACGGACGGACTCACTTTTTTAATTAAATATTAATTTGTGACCCTTATTGAATTATTGAATGTACATTGAGCCTCTCATTTCACAAAGAGTGAATTTATTCAAAATCGTGCTATTAGGTGGCGAAATTACTAAAAAAAAACGGATACTGTGACATTTTTAAGAGTTCGTGAAGCATACTCGTCAAAAATTACAATTTAGACGCAGTGTGCTCTCCAATAACTTGAATCAATGAATCTGTTGTCCTTAACCATCAATTTAGGTCAGGTAGCAACTGTAGTTACGTGTTTCGTTCTTATTGAGACTCATCAGAACAGTTTACAGGAAAGAGGTAGATGATTCTGAATGTAAATTTCACCCCCACACACTCATTCATTTTTGCATCAAAGTTCCTGATTATTTTGTGATTTGAATTCTTGTGGAGCAAGTATTCAAATTTTATTTATTTAACTTTTATTTAACACTCCTACTTATTGAAGCTATTTTTTTTTTATTTGATCTAATTATACTGATATTCCATCTCTTATCATTGTGCAGCGTATAGAAATAAAGCCGGCCAAACAAATGGAAATGATAAATTATTTACGAAGTGTCTGCTTTTCGTTTCGTGACTTGAGGTCTTAAAATTGAGTTGAATTAAGAATGGTCATTATTTCAGCTAGTTCTCTGTTCACTTTAATATTAATAAATACTCGTACACAGGCATTAGCATCGTGGAATTTCCTTCAATTGCGAGTGACTTGAACTTACAAATACATAAATGAGTGATTTACCTAGTCACGACATCCTGAGTTGTCACGGTTTTTACAATTTACACGCCGTTGTTGATGAATAATCCTATCGGAAATCTATAGTTGAGTTTTAGTGATTCAGAGCACATTATAAATAAGATATACAGAGTTAAAGAAAATGCCAACAGACAGAATTCGAATGATATTCAGAGGGAAGTAATCTAGTGGCTGAAAAATCAGTTGAAATTTCCCAAGTGCAGTATATATTGCCCGATAAACAAATAAATAAAATAGTAGATGAATTTCCATCAGAATTTAACCAAAAATATGAACGATAATTCATTTTGCATTGTTATGGCCCCGTTGACGTAAAACTACCAATGCTATTTATCTTTATGAAACATTCGAAGAATAAATATTTTAAAACATGAAAACAAATTGCGAATTCAATGATAAAACAACCAATCTAAGCGATTTATCATGTACACAGAATAATTCCCCTTTATTTATGTATCGATATTGTTCTCGTAGTTATTTTTCAATTTGATCATTTTTAATAAATGCATTACGACCACCATATCTCATCCAACTACAGTGGTGGGTCGAACACACGAATTGGAAAAAGGGGCACGTCGAATTTTGGATGTTACATATTACAGAGCACATTAGTCGACAAGTGGCTTCGTTCTATAATCCTCTTCTTATTCTGTGAGGGGAAAGTTCTTCTACGTGATTATTAGAACAGTAGCCACCCACTTGTTTATACTCCATCCCTATATTTCTACGTCCATGATTTCCACACAATTAGAATTTGTCGTCGCACGCATCTGCATTTCGCAATTTCGCTCGATTACGTACATTGCTCGATTGAATGCTATCTTCGGCCCTCCTTCACCAGAGCCGAATGTCAAGTCTGCAACTGGAGGTGGCCAAACATGAAGCTTTTGTCCAATACTAGAAATATATCTTTTAGTGCTGTTCGATGGTCTAGGAAACTAGATCGCTTTGTAGCAAGATGAAGTGATATTTCACAAATGCAACATTACCCCTTTGCTCGATTGAGCGTATTTGTATAACCTCCCAACACAAGCTAAAACAATCTTCTCATGTACTGTTTCATACAATGCTTTCGACCAAGATTTCAACGAGCATTCATGACGTGCCTCAAAAAAGGTGTCTGAAAGAGGCACTTATTGATCCTAGAGTAATCATAAGTTCTTCTTATGCTTTGCGAATCAACTTTTGAACACTATTCGAGACGCCATGTAGTTGTCCTCTCGTTTGCAGAGTACACAAAAACAAAAGTACCTGGAAAGCAGGGTATTGCTCCACAATAGCCTCTTGTTTATTCGGTAGTGCCAAATAGACCTTTTTCAGATAGGTCGCTTATATATGTGGAAGCAATTGAAATCGATGTTCCTCCAGTTTTGTCGTAACCACGAAATAGTTGTCCCCTTTGTCTTCATTCTAAGCTGACTGACCAAACTGATGAATTCTACTAAAATGTCCTCCAGGTTCCTCGATGGTGCCAAATAGACCCTATTTTTTCAAAGTTTTATTTAAATAGGCCTATTCCACATGTGGAAGCAATTGAAATCGGGGTTCTCCTAGTTTTGTCATAACCACGCGAGAGTTTTTCTCTTCGCCTTCACTTCAAGCTGACTCTGACCAAACTGATACTTTCTAATAAAATCTCCTCCATGTTTCTCAGTAATACTCTTTTTCTGAGGTCTTATTCAAATAGGCCGTTTTCATATGTGGGTGTAACTAGAATCGAAGCTCTCCGAATATTACCGCAACGTCGCAAGAGCTTCATTCATTCATTAACAATGAGAATAAATCTACTAGAACTTCTGGTGACATGTATCTGAATGATGAACAATTAGACGATCCACTTTCTAATGCGCAATCATTTGCCGACTGTTTTGAGAGTGTGTACTCCAAAACTTCCTGCACTGATTTTTCCAAACTTGACCATTCTTTCAACTTCTGTGGCCCGTGCAATTTAACATGTATCACTGAGGATGACATTTATTCTGGAATCAACACTCTTAATAACTCAAGATCTCCTGGTCCTGATAATCTACCGTCATGAAGGATTGTCGCGATAAATTTGTGAAGCCGTTACCTATTTTGCTTAACTTGTCTATATCTTCGGGTGTATTTCCGGGTGTTTTAAAATGTTCACAAATCTGTCCCGTTTTTAAATCTGGTGATACTCATAATATTGCTAACTATCGACCTATCTCAATCTTATCTAGTATAGCTAAATGTTTCGAAAAGATCATGTATAGATATATCTATCATGATATCCGTAACTCTATATCGTCAAGTCAGCACGGTTTTATGAGTGGTAGATCTACTGCTACAAATGTGACTAACTTTACTGATTTCATTGCTAAATCCTTGAAAACAAATTCTCAGGTTGATGTCATCTATACCGATCAATCAAAAGTTAAACAACACAAGGATTTGCGAGTGATTTCTGATCCCAAATTACATGTTTTGCCTCATGTTGAGAACATATGTAATTCATCTTATAAACTGTTGGGTTTTATAATGAGGAGTTTAAGAGACTTTTTAAATGTCGCAACTCTCAAATCCATGTACTATTATTTTGTTCATTCCAGATTCGAATATTGTCTTGTAGTGTGGAATTCATTATATGCAAAATATAGTGACGAGATCGAAAGAATTCAAAGAAAATTTCTTATGAACTGTGCTCGTAAATTTGATCTCTTCTTTGACTCCTTGACTCACTCGTACACTAGTTCCTTATGTACTTTCAATATGATTTCTCTAAAGCATGGACGTATTATGGCTTCCACCACTTATTTATATAATGTAATTCATAATTGTATTGATGATAGTTCGAGTCTTTCTAACATAAACTTTACTGTTCCTCGTGCTCCATGCAGGTCTAGTAAAATCACAAATATTTTTTATATTGGTAATTTTACCACTAATTATGAACTTAAGGCTCCTATGAGAAGACTGTATTTCATCCTCAATCAATTGGAAGGTCATGTTGAATTCGATATATACAATTTCTCTTTATCTTTTAAACTTCAATAGTACTGACAATACCCACAATATTTTGTTTATACAATTTTCAGTTTTGCATTATATATGTGTATGTATGTTTGTATGTGTATGTATATGTATATGTGTATATATATGTGTATGTGAAAATGCAGCATTTTTAAGATTCTAGAGATGGTTATCAGGAGTTGGGAGTCAGCACTCGCGTCGCTGAATGCTATGTGTGCGACTTGATACTTCATCTTCGATTTTGATAACATGTGGCGAGCAAAACCCTAAATAAGGGCTGCTCGATCGACATACTTTTCTCAAAAGACGTGCCTCAAGACGGCTTCAATTGGAACTTCCTACTTCATTTTTCTGTTCTAAAACTTTCTCTGGGCTCGTCTCAACTTGAGCCACTTTTTGGTCAACTAGGTGAGAAAAGAAGCATCTCCCACTCAGCTTTGAGGAATACTATCTATTCCAGTTAGTTTAGGAGAAGGAAGAGAGAGTAAAGGATTGGAAGTGGAGCGGCATGAAAGTATAATAAGTTCAAAATTTAACTTTGGGCTGGAATTTTGTATGACGTGTTGTGTTAAATGTTATTTCCATATATGTAAGTAATGATAGTAAGTCTTGAATACAATATTTTAATATGATCACCCGAATAATAATTTGGTGAACCAAGTCAGGTTCACTGAATCGAACAATCTATCGTGAAGGTTGAACTGGTAAATCAAGGAAGAAGATTTGGCATCAATGTGACAAATTTTATAAAGAATGGTTTAGTCCCTTTGGGAGAAAGAAATACCTCGAAATTCTTCGTTATTTGGTTGGATCTTTTTGTTGACATCTTATCAAGAATATGGTCGAAATCACGAAATAACGAGATGAATGAACTATAGTTATGATAATATACAATTGATATTTCATTTTTTGGAAGTCCTCTTGTTACAAGACATTGGAAAAAATTTATCCAGTTTCCAAAAAGTTATGCTTTCGCTGAATTGAAAATTCCATTGTAATTTACCGAATCCAACTCTGTAACCGTACGCCATTGAAATCCATTGGAATAAAAATGCAATTTTCAAGCCTGATTCAAAATTGATTGATTAAATTACTTCAGAAGCAAATAAAAGAAAATAAGACCGGCTCTTGAGAACGTCATAGCGTTTTGAACGGAAACGAACAAAAATATTATCTTGTAACTAAATTTGTGTTAAAGGTAGCTACTGAACGTAACTCAAAATCAATAACTTGTTGTATGCCGGAAATTGAATTTATTGGCTCAATAATGTCCAAGACTCGACGCAGGTATATACAATTCAATTCTATCTCAAATCGTTTGTGAAGATCCTCTATAGGGAAAGCTTATTCCACACAGACTGTAATCATCAACAGAATTGCCAGATGATTCAGAAAATTTCAATAGATATTTTGCGGAGAATAAAATAAACTTACCTTAATCCAATAAACAAACAAATATTGAATCCGAACACAGATCTGGAAATAAATTAAAATAGTTAGTACTTCTGTAATTCAACCAAGCAAGAAACATGTTAGCAACTAGCCTAATACACAAATTGGTGCCAAGCCAAGAAATAAAATTATTTTTCAACAAGATAAAATATGACATGACGTGGATTCTAAGACGGGAGACATAAATTTGAAGTGATCTATATCTTGCGGTGATATTTACTAGAAAATAGTGCATTTTACTACTTTGATTTTATGACCATTTGAAGATTCGCTTCGCATACACAATTTCTCCCTACATTGGTTTATACTGGTGGATCTTTTATTAGTTCATATCACCAGAAACACTAGTTTCTGATCAATACGATATACTAACCGCATATTATTCTACCTTATACAAGTTTAAAAAAATGATCATTATTACTATGAACTATAGGACAAAATTAGGTAGAATAAATTATTTAACTTAACTCTTTCTATCACTTAAGGACTACAATAGATGTTATGATTTGACCACTTATTGGACGAGTTTTTATTTCACAGTAGCCACAATTGATTCTAGGAGCTCTGTCTCAGTGTAGTTGGTACATCCTACAAGAATATATTTCTTGGAGAAGCATAGCCAGTCTCCGGGTAATTTATTGAAACAAACAAATCTTCCCCTTCTTCTTCAGAACATTTATCCACATCACCTAATATTGTCGATGAAATTACAAAGTACAGAATGTCAAATAGAAAATTAACTCTGCGCTACATCACCTTTTACACCTAGACATAGTGTCAACTATTATTTAGTAATTTTCTGAAGTGAAAATAACTCAATTTTTATTTACTTGTACTTAGTACAAGAAAGTATTGTGAAACCGACGAAACTCATTTATCGAGATTTTGATAGAAATATCCGTTATGAGCATCCCTGAATCCATTTTGACTATTTTTGGCACGTATGTTCGTGCATGCATAACTCGCAAATCTCAAAACTGGTTGAACGTAAGATGTTGAAATTTTGTATTAAGACTGGTATAGGGTCTAGTTCTGCACCTTGCATTATGGTTCTAATCGTCTGTACCGGAAGTGCACTTCACTTGAAATTTTTGTCGAATTTTTCTAATAAATTCAGAACGATCAACCGTAGGATGTTGAAATTCAGCATTTCAAGTTGATGTTGTTTCAGAATGGTTTGTAACGATACCATTCGCTGATGGCGTGGTTGTTACTTTTGACGTCGCTGTGTAAAACTGCTAACGGTGTGCTCGGGCGCCAATACGGACGGTGACGCAGTTTTCTATGACGGACGGCTGGATAGCTCAGACGGGAAGGGTTAGGGTTGTCAGAAATAATTATCAGGAGGTAGGTGTCACAACGAGATTTATTACACAAAACGATTACGATGAACATAGAACATTATTTTACAGAACACTTGCACGGAGATACTTCGGCTGACGGTGACGGAACGGCTGAACATGACACTCGACACCAGCGGTCGCAGTACGGACCCAGGAGGTCGCAGATTACGAGAAACTTTCTATGCGGGTGGAACCAAACTCGCAGTGATTCTACTTTAAGGTGGTTCGATACTGTGGAGTCACCAGGTGACTCCTC
Source organism: Dromius quadrimaculatus (assembly GCA_963989225.1). NCBI lineage: Eukaryota > Metazoa > Arthropoda > Insecta > Coleoptera > Carabidae > Dromius > Dromius quadrimaculatus. Next base: position 47,342,100 of record OZ022331.1, on the reverse strand, counting down.
CAGCGGTGCTTCTACGTTAAATCAATCAACGCTTCGAAATCACGAAGAATTCTTCAGCGGTGCTTCTACGTTAAATAATCAACGCTTCGAAATCACGAAGACTTCTTGAGCGGAGCCTCTACGTTGAATAATCAACGCTTCGAAATCACGAACACTTCTTCAGCGGTGCTTCTACGTTAAATAATCAACGCTGCGAAATCACGAAGACTTATTCAGCGGTGCTTCTACGGTAAATTATCAAACGCTTCAAAATCCCAAGGACTTCTTTAGCGGTGCTTCTACGTTAAATAATCAAAAAAATATTCTAGATTCAAAAACAGCAGAAATATTCTAAGTTCAAGACAGCAAAAATATTCAAAGTTCAAAACAGCAAAAATATTCCAAGTTCCTTTTACGGACTTAGAAAAAACAAAACAAACTCACAGATTGTGTCGGACAGTTGTGCTAACGGACTTTGGATCGGCTGCTCAGAAGACTTGACTTACAAAGAAGTGACTTAAGTCGGCCAGAAGGCCTTATTTATACCCATATTTTAATGAAACCTCACTTAACATATATTCAAAATCAAATCCATATTAGCGCTAGCAATAATATAAAGAAGAAATACAGAAAAAAGAATAAGTAATTTTTCAAATACAAATTTCATTACAATAATACATTTCTTATTACTCTCCTGTCGAATACATCCTTTTCTGATTTTATTTTCTTGATATTAAAATTGTCCTAAATAATTTTCCAATAGATTATGTCGGTAAGTTGAACTGTCAAATGTCAGGTGTTCTTATTCGGGTATTTGTCAGCGGTCACGAACAAAACATCAAAAAATATACAATATACAACATATTTCCAGGACAACGGTGGATTACATTCAGACTTTATCACGGTAAGACACGAGACATAAATACAGATCAAACGATCTCAACTTCTTTCAGTTTCAGGTATCCAATGATGTACAAATCAGTCACGTGATGCCCATGTCAGATTTCTCTATATAATCTTCTATATAGCCCAGCGATGTTCTTATTCTTAGTATCGTTCATCCACATGTGAAATATTAGCGGTATTAGAAGCAGTTGAAAACTGATGAACGAACGGTAAGTGACGTTGTATGTTGAAGCAGAGTTACTGAATTTAAAGTTCACAGGTGCGCAAGATCTGAATAAAATTGTGATGGACTAAAAAATTATTGACGGTAGCAGAAGGCTCCGGGATGTGCAACAGTGACGGATTTTGGGGCCTAATTCGTCACAGGTTACCTGCTATTTTCGAATGAATTATTCAAGCCAGAAGTGCACTTTACTTGAGACTTTTTTCAATTTTTTTGCACAAATCTAAGAATTGAAGTTCAGTGTTTGAATTTGTTGTAGCATCAAAATAGTTATCCACTATTTTTGTATCAATCAGTTAAGCCAGAAGTGCAGCTTATGAGTATAACAGACATTCAAAATTTTCCGTATAAAACAATCAGTTTAATTGAAATAAGGTAGGCAATGATAATCTGTTGACAATTTTTTAGTTTTGTTTGACATTTTACATGTCAAAATATTTTTCTCTAAATTACATTTCATAAGCATGACAAAAGCGATGGAATTGGATCAAAACATGCTTTTTCATACAAATTTAAAATTAATTTTCATTATGTTGGTGACACGGTCCAACTTAAATTTCAGCATTATTGAACTTCAAATATACATACTTATCAAACCTCTTGAAGGCATGGAAAACAAAATGAGGCACTGAAATCTACGACTATCTGACAGTCTAAAAGTACAAGGAAATATTGTGAAACCGACAAAATTCACATATCGAGATTTTGATGGATATATCCGTTTTGAGCATCCCTGAATCCATTTTGACTATTTTTGGCTTGATGTCTGTACGTATGTACGTATGTATGTGTGTATGTGCGTAATTCGCAAATCTCAGAAATCTTCAGTATAATGCTGAAATTTTGTATAAAAGACTGGTACAGGATCTAGGATCTTCATGTGCACCTTGCATTATGGGTGCAATCGTCTGTACTGGAAGTGCACTTTACCTAATACTTTTCTTGAATTTTTCGCATAAATCTATAATAATTAGCCGTAGGATACAGGAATTCAGTATTTGAAATTGCTGTAGCATCCAAAGTTCGAATTTTTCCTATAAATTTAAAATAATCAGTCGCAGAATATTGAGATTCCGTATTGAGCACTTTCATAGCATCTAGTTGTACACCTTGCATCATGATTGTGATCGGCTAAACCGGGAGTGCAGTTTACCAGAAATATTTCTTAATTTTCCGCATAAATCCAAAACGATTGAACGTAGAATATTAGAATACAGTATTCAAGATAATAGTACTGTCTAAATGCTCATATCCTATTTTCATCGAGATCGACTGAATCGAAAGTGCGCTATACCTGACGAACTTGAAATTTTGCGCATAAATTCGGAACTGTTAGCCGTAGAATCCTGGAAATCAGTATTTTGGAATGTTGTAGTATAAGAATGATGACCTACTGTTTCCATAGCAATTGACTAGCCGTGGAATGATGAGATGTTGTGTTTGATTATCCAATGATGTATAAATCAGTCACATCATGTCCAGGTCAGATTTCTCTATATAATCTTCTATTTAGCCCAGCGATGTTCTTATTCTTAGTATCGTCAGAATATTAAGATGTGTTCAAGTCTGCGATATAAGCGTTTGTCTCAGTTTTGACCTCTTCATTCAAAGTAAATCTTTGTTTTTCAAGCCATTTCTTCAAGTTGAGGTAAAGAAAAAATCACTGGGAGCCAAATTTTGCCGCAGTTGCATTATCATGGTGAAATAGCACTTTCTTTTTTTTGCCAGACGGAGAAGTTTAGCTTGAAATGCATTATTAAATTTGTCTGGTAATCAAAATACTAGGCCCCAGTGACAGTTTTTTTATCTAGATAGTGTGAGGGTTTCCATTTACAATAAATTTATATTTTGGTAGATTGGGTTCTTTGCTGAACTGTGAGGATATTATATTTTGTACTTATCTGCTCTGATGTATTACTTTTGGAAGGGGAAAATGACTTGCAACAGGAACTTGGAACAATTCATACGTTTAACAAATATTGAAATATATTAAAGAATGATAAAGAGTATAAAGATGAAGTTTACAATTCCGATTGATCACCGGCTTCCAAACTACTTTTATGACTTTCTTACTAACTTCTAAGTTCTCAACTCACGCACTAACTAACTTATCACTAACTACATTATCACTGACTACATTATCACTAACTAACTAACCAACTACTCCTTGACTAACTCTTTACAGCTTCTATTGACTAACTCTCTACATCGTCGCTTGACTAACTACCGTAACTTGACTTCTTGATTCCCTATTGACTTCTATACAGGGTGTAACAGAAATGAGTACATTAATTTTAACCTGTGATGCAATTTGTCAAGCATAACAATTTTTCCTGATATTTTTTTTCCGTAAGTCCTCTGGATACAGAGTAAAAATTCATCAAAGTTTTGTCAAAAATTTCATAGTGCGCCTATGGTTCAAACTGAATGTTTCTCATTTGTTGGAAGAATGACAGCTGTCGATTGTAAGGAATATTTTGCAACTTCAAGCCATCGTAGTCCTGTCAATCATTCATTTGAAACTGGAAAAATATTAGTATTTTGGCAATACATCGTTATTCGCTCACCTCGATTATTCTATTTTTGTATATGTCGGAAGAAAGACTGAATTTGTCTCTGTGATCAGCAATTTGGTCTTTCAGTCGTACTAATATGTCATTTTTATGAAGTTTGATTTTTATTTAGGGATTTCACGTATATTTTCGGATAGTACATTTCTTAAACGTAAGATTGTCTGCACAAGTTCATTGCATTTGAATCAGCTGATTTGAATTGTCTGAAACTGTGTCACTATGTCAGGAGAGTCAGACTGTGCTGCCATCTACAAGCAGTTCGAAAAGTAGTTGCCGTTCCTAACCTACTTCATCAGAGAATATCATTCAACGATTTATTTGAAGAAAACGGTAGAATATCGAATGGAATGTAATTCTAAATTAACTAATTCACTGAATAATTCAATTGAAATATTGCTACATGAAATTTTGAAGATTCTATTCTTGAAGAACAGAAAATATAACCTATAAATGTATCAAACTGAATTTGGTAATTGATTTTAGATATTTTCTGAAATATATGATACAATATTTTGCTTATTCAGCAGATCAATTCACGGGGCATACTTTATTGAAACGACTTGAGTGTGAAGTGTGAAGTTTGTAATAATATGAGAAAAACTAATACACAGGTGCTTCATTTATAAATTGATGTATTTTATTCATCTCATCTGCTGTTTTACGTTCCAGATAAACGTTAGGTTCTAAATATCCCATGGTATTCTCATCGTAATGTATAAGTGCATAATATTTTGACATTAAATACATTACCATAACCACAATAATTCAATTTTAAGTAAAAAATGACAATTTGGAGATCGTTCCAAATAAATTTGCTAAGCTAATCCTAAACTGCTGAAATCGTACACAGAATTAATCAACTATAATCTGTTTTATTCCAGAATTTATTTGAAGGAATTGATAACTCACATATGTCAAAATCAATTATTGTTCTATTGCAACTGCTACTGGATCCGATAACTATGCACCTGAACGACTCGTTAAATTATAGGGGATAAAAAATGCTAAAAAAATATGGGAATTCGGCAAAAAGTTACTAAGAAAAATTGTTAGGCTTGACGAAAACTATAACTGGTTAAAATTAATGTACTTATTTCTGTTACACCCTGTATATAAAATCCAAAATGCCAATATAACAATATTTGTTATTGACGTCAATCGTATTTACAAATAGTTCATATACCTCCATTGTTCACTTGCAAGAAAAGCACATTCCTCAATTTCGTCAGAATTCAGCAAACTGTGAATTTGCTGACTCTCACAATAGTCTATGAGCACTATACCAGGAGAATCCCAAAAGACCATTGCTCTGAATTTTCCGGCAGATGTAATAGTTTTGACTTCCTTAAGTTCACTTTACTCTACTCCAATCCATTGTTTGAACTGCTGCTATGTCTTTGGCGTGTAGTCTTGAGAAACGTTCAAGCAAATGTGTTTTTGATCGACTGTTGATAGACGCAGCATACAGGGAACAATCAGTTTTCGCATACCCAAAACATCACGTAAAATGTGGAGGACGCAGTCTATCGAGATACTTACAGCCTCAGCTATCTCTCGAACACTCAGTCGACGATAGTCTAAGATAGAATTGTAGATATTTTAGACGACTCCGATATTAGGTCGTCCCGTGTATTCATCATCCTGAATTGATGTACGGCTACGTTTAAATCCAGCCGCCAACATTTCACTCGTCGAAAATGACATAGTATACTCTTTTAATTTTTTTTTTTTTTGATTTTGAATTACTGAAAACGGACTTGAATTTTATCCATTTCTTGAATCAGACAAAAATAGTTCAATTATCGTCAGTACTACAACAAATTTACTGGGCATACAAGGCTGAAACTTTGCACAGTATCATCTAAAGGTTTTTAATTCATTAATATAACAGCATTGTGATCATAATAGCAACATCCATGCTTGCAGCCTAGATTTTCTTGAACAACCCTCGTATAATTTTTCAAACTGCGTACAATCTCTATTAACCAAATCTATTTTGAATTCAGGTATATCTGTGTTTATTACACGTACACAAAAATATATATTTATATCTATAAGGGCACGTAAGCAAGCAATACAAATGAGACGGTGTTCACAATGATGTTTTCGAGACACTAATCATTTTTCTATCGAATATGTGTCAAATATACAGTTGGCTATCGATCAGTTCATACATTGATGTTGGGAACAGATTCCACAAAATGAGTCTGACAGGTATATCCAGCGTTGATTTGTTTGGGAGGACTGCTCTGATACACAATGAAAATTATACAAAATGAGATTCATGTTTGGAAAAATTATGATTCCATATAAAATTACTGGCGGAGAACTGCTTCAACGACCACCCCTGAACTTAGTTGTTTGAATATTTTAAACAATGTGCAGAATAAGCGTTCACACACCCAACACCGAATGGTTTATTGGGTTATTTGCTTTGTGCTCCGTAGAAAACCGTACAAAAATTATTGCATGCAACAAAGCATTGTGTTATTCATAATATTATAATGCTAAAGTTATTTACATTTCACAGCCTACTAGATGTGGTATACATCGTACATTATTTGTGGTTCAAACAGAAATCCGAACGGAAATCTTCACTTCAATTAATTATTTATTTATATTTTTCAATTGAACGTTCTGTCAGTTTATCAACGCTTTCATAATCAATTCTCCTCTTGAAGAATCCTTTTCCTTTAGCAATAGGCGAATTTAATCAAATTCTCACGATAGGTTTTTTTCTTGTTTGATACGACGAACGCAAAGTCGATAATTTTATTATTTATCAATGCATTCAGGTTCAATTTGAAACAGTTGAACTACAGATATCTGAACAACGAAATGAGAAATTGAAGTTGTGTTGTTCACGGATGATAAACGAAAATTTCAGGAAATATTATTCTCTCTAATATCATCCTGAAATTCGTAGTACTTTACATTTTTATTGCAGGAACTTCTTATACTAAAATTAAAAGAACAAAACCTAATAAAATTCAACATGAAAGTTTCTTTCATCCTGTATGAGACCAAATTAATTACTTTCGTACGCTAATTTTTCCTCTGAAAGTTATTTTCATCTCGGAAAATTGGAATTTAGATCTTGTTAGTAATTTCAGCAGTTTCTGACGTTCTGCATTAAAGCTGATAGTTAAAAGTTGATTTTAATTTAGTTTGGTATGAGTCTAGTCTGATTATAGTCAAATTGTTTGATCAAGTAAATTAGTCGCGAAGTTTGCTGAATGTTTGAACAAATCTGATATTTAATAATTGCATTATGAAAGCTTTATGTGAAGAGTTATTACCGACTTCTAGCTTTATATTGAAGACTATCTCACCGAAGGAGGAAGGAAGATTCAGTTTATAATCAGAAATATGGGACAGGAAGAAGTGGAAAATGGTGAAACAGTTGGAATATATAATGAACAAAAAGATGTTCTTGAGGAATCGTTTGAGTGAGAGGCTGGAAAAAAAATTCTAAAAGATAGGTCAAAAAATGAGGACCAAAAAAATTATACTGCACCAAACCAAGAAAGATATGAATGAAACGAAAAAGTGGAGTAAAATGATTATGAATATTGAACTATGGAACATCATAAGTCTAAAAAGGAAAGAAATAGAACTAATAAAGAAATTTTAGAATGCACGACTAGCAAAAATGGAGAACAAAAAGAAAAGACAAAGAACTTCGAAGTTGATAGAAGTAAACAACACACCATTAAACATAATATTATTATTTATTATTATTATTATTCGACTCCGGGACTTGTGAACATGATACTATTATTTATTATTATTATTATTATTATTATTTGACTTTGAAATTTGAACCTGTCGGTTGTGTCCCTAGGTTGACTTTTCACACACACAGCTATTATTTACTTAAACTTGCCACGATTTTATCTTGCTGCCATGTGTGTTGCCAGTCAACCGGTGCAGGCCCCTGTTACAACAATAAACCGGTGCCAGATAGCTTCATTGTGGCCAAGTTAATTTGATTCTCAACAGCGAATACCGATTCAGAAAAGTCGTGGAAAATTTCATGACCTAACCAAGATTCGTACTCACAACCTCTGCATCTAGAGACTAGCAATCTACCACTGTGCTATCTCACCGTTCAATAAATACAATAATAATTATGACGTTCCCGTTTGGACGTCAGAAATATGTGTCGTACTGTTTGGCCTGTTGCTAACTTTCACTTGATTCTCGGCCGGTATTTACTAACGGAGCGACAGGCTGTTGTACGTGCCAAGGTAGCTCTGTGGAGCTATGATGTCCAGGCTTCCGAAATCTTGCTGAAAAAAGGAGAACGGAGTACACGCAACAAAAAAGTAACAGCTTTTTCCAAAAATAAAATATTTCTCTCTAATATAGTTAGAAATAGGATGTACCTTGAAAGACGCGAGCTGGCTAACAGGACGTTAACTCGGAAGATGCGAGCTGGATACTAGGACGGAGACTTGGAAGACACAAGTCAGGCATTAGGTATTGGTTTGTTTACCCTTAGTCTGACAAACGGCACTGGCTGCTGACTCGGAGGCTGCCCACTAGCCTAAAAAGCTGGGGAAATCGCTACAGCCCAGCTCTAAGGAGCTCGACTGTAGGAAGGCGCTATGGTTCAACTGACTTCTCCTCGAAAACAGAGGCTTCATGTTCTGCCTATCTATTAGGTAGTTTTGACTTGATGCATACCGATTTTGGATCAAAAATAAAAATATAAAGGTTTCTTAGATGCGGTCTCGAACCTCGCTCGTTAGCGCATTAAGCCAGCTGTATCAACAGTACATGTGCACATTTTGTTGTAAATTAAGAAATAACTAAGCTACATCATCACATAATATGTGGCTTGAATAAAGATGAAAGCAGAGCAATGAAAGAACAATTCTGGGACTAATTACAAACGGAGTACGAAAAACTAAAAGAACTGGTATAGGTACTTTCATAATGAGATAATTCAATGCAAAAATTGGAGAGAAAAATAGAGGGCTGGAAGAGATAATGGGAAGACATGATGAAACAACAAAAAATAATAGTAAAAACAGATTTATAGATTTTTGTATTATAAAGAAGCCAATAATACTCGATATCCAATTCAAACATAAGAAAATACATAAGTATACAAGAGAAAGAAGAAATAGAAACAGAGAATCTATGATATTTGATTGCTTTCCAACAAAAACTCCACATAGAGGGATAATAAAAGATATAAGAATCAGAAGAGGCAGATAAATTGGGAGCGGCCAGAATCTTGTAGTAGCGAAAATAGAGATAAAGAAAAGTTAAAGATACACAGACAAACAAAAACAACAAAAAGACATGAAGGAGGAATATTGAGGATAGATGAATTAAAGGATGAACAAATAGAATAAAAATATCAGAAAGATATAAAAGAACTAATCAAATGCACTCCAAAACCTGATACAAATAACGTAGAGAAAATGTCAGGCACTATTAAATATATATATTAGTTGAAGCAACAAAAAGCTCAAGCGGAACAACCAGAAGCACACACAATAAAAAACAATCACATTGATGGAACAGGTTGAGGGAGAAATTGAAAAAAAAAAACAGGAATGGAAGAAGTATCTGAATACAAGAAGAATTGAGGATTATGAAGACTACAAAATACATACGTGAACAAGAAGAACTCTGGAATACTTTGGAGAGAAATCTCAAAGAAAATCGGAAGATATTCTACCAAATATTAAAAGCCACAAAAAAGAAAAACAAACAACATTGAAACTGCTACAAGATGGAAATGAAAAGACAATAAATGTAACATCGGAGGAATGCAAAATTGGAAAGAGCATTTCCAAGAACTATAAGAAGAAAACTTGGGTAGCAGCCGAGATTCAGAAAACGAAAATATACAATAAAACACAATAGAAGGAGAAGAATTGGGCTGTGTTAAAGAAAATGAGAGAAGGTACATCGGGGCACGCTAAAACTACAACAGGACAACTGAGATATATTGAAGGCGAAGGGAGACAAATATTACAAGAAATGTTCAATCAAATTCGGAGAATAGGAACAAAACCAAAAGACTTGGACAAAGCCACGATCTTTCCCATACATAAGAAACGAAACAGTAGAGACTGTAATAATTATTGAGGTATAGCATTACTTTGCACTGTGGCTGAACTATATGCAGTAATATCAGAGAATGAACTAATACGAACAACAGATACATCAATGGAAAAAGCCCAGGGTGGATTCAGGGAAGGTAACACTGCACAAGACCACATATTCACAGTGGGAAAATTAATAGAAGAAACAATGAAACAAAACAAAAAACTATTCATTGCATTTATAGATCTTAAAATTCCTTCGATAGAGTATCGCGGAAAAAGATGTGAAGAATACTGGAAGAAACAAATGTGAGCAAACAACTACTGAAAGCAATTCAAATTGTATACAAAACAACATCTATATAACAGCAAGGAACGAGTGCTCGGAGGAATTCACAGCCACGCAAGGACTAAGTCAAGGAGAAGCACTAAGCTTATCATTTTTCATTATTATCTTGGACAGTATTATGAAGAACGTGGAGAATGAAACAAAGAAAGTATACATAGGGCACCACAATCTAATGAGGACGACTATCTCAAAATGCGCCTTCGCAGATGATCACGCAATACTAACTAAAAAATTGAGAGGACCTACAGCCCAACATTACCATATAGAAAATGAGATTAATAGATCACAACATGACTATAAATGAGAAAAAAAACGGAAATCATGGTAATTATAAGAGAAGATACAATAGTGGGAATGAAAATAAATGGAAGAGAAAGGAAACAACTAAAAGCATTTACATATTTAGGCCTAACACTGAACAGCAGAAGTAGTATAGAGAACAAGATTTGCAACAAAATACTGGCAGCTAATAGAAGCTACCAAGCATCAAGTAAAATCATTTTGAGTAGCAGGCAAGTATAGAAGAAAACAAAAATGATACAATATAAATCAATTCATGAATCAATATCAATATACGGGAGCAAAACATGGACAATGAATCAAAAAACAAAAAGCAAGATACACGCAGCAGAAATGAGATATTGAAGAAAAGTAGCAGGAGTTACAAGACTAGATAGAATAAGAAATGAGCATATCAGAGCAACTCTACAAACAGAAAATATACAAATCACCAAATAAGAAACAACTAGCAAGGTATGGGCATTCAATAACAATGTCAGAAGATAGTCAAACAAAAATGGTGTGAAACGTCAATGTACAGAATGGGAAGACCTCAAAAAACATGGGAAAAGAATATAGAAGAAATACTAAACTGAACCAAAGTCACTCGGTAGGAAGGGAGGAAAATTACAAATGATAGAAATAATTGGTAAATAGATTGGAATAACAAGGACTAATTGAATACTATTTTGACACCCGAAAGGGTATTAGGAGATATGAGTTAAGGTGGATTGACACGGTGCATGAAATGATGGATTTCGCAAAGAAAAATGTTTGAACAAAATCAGTTTTCGAAGCACAATATTATTGGTATACCATGGTGCACTTTTATTCTTGTATTCATTATTTTTGATCCCTGCATCAATTTATTTTGAAGTTGGACTTGTGTGCGATAAGTTGCAAGAAAAAAGGATGCCTTAGAGCTTCGATTTTGAATAACTAGGCTGTGTTTTCGTCGTTAATGTGAGGTACACAATTTTGAGGCAACATATGTGAATTATTGTTTTCCATTTCATGGCTACTTTTGAGGTCAATACTTGTCAGATTGAACACGGAAATTTCTCTTCAAGTACGGTAAAGATGAACCCAGAAATCTCTTTTTAATTGCATGTTGTAATCCACAAAACACTATCTCGGCAGAAATCCATATCCTCTTTTTTCTCTCAAAGCAATACGTCTAGATCCAAGGTGCATTATCCCGAGGTAATATGATTCTGATTGAATTCGTTTTTATACTCTTTTTACGGAGGATAAGTACGTAGTGACCTATCTGTATCAATAGAGACCTAACATACTTCAATTTATTCTATCTCTTTTTGTGTTATCGTTGCTTCCTTGAAAGAATTCTTTTCGTTTCTTCGCACCTGAATTCCAAGTTGTTATCCTTTCATTTGTTGGATACTTGTGTGTATTGTTAGAGCTCCACAAAGGGAGGGAAGTTTTCTTTTTTATCTCTGGAAAAACTAGCAAAGTTTTGTAATCTTCGCGGAGATGTGCATGTGTACTTACAAGCGAATAGAAAAATGTCAAGATTTGTTCAGTATGTTTTCAGTTTTTTATTTTCTTAAGGTGGAAAGACTAACATGAAAATATATACATAATAAAAGTGTTAAAGTAATCTTGCAGCCTTCTACGACAATGTATTGTGGAATATGGAACACTTATACTGAAATGAATAAGTATCCAATGAAGTTGACCTCCTCCAAATATCTGATACGGTTCTATATTTTCTTCTAACAAAACCTTTTTCCCTTTTGAACAAACAATGAATTATTATCAGCTGAACAAACTTTCAACCGGAAACAAAACAAGAAAAGAGTTCGATAAAACATTGTGACCACTTGAAAACCAATCAAAAACGAATGCAAACATCCAAACAATCTCCATAAATAAACACTCAAAAGCACGTATATCTTATCAAATTCCTCCCACACTCGCAATCAGGGTAGCAATTTTTCTCCCATATGACAGTGGGGAGATATTTCGACAGCAATTTCAAAAAGCCATTAAATTCTTCTAGCGGTAATCTCTACGCGCAATCAATCACTCTCAGTCATATTTCGTGGACAGGTGCTCTGGAAATGGAAACCCACACGGACGGGAAGTTAATAGATAAAGTTACGAGGAGAAAAGAATAAAGGATGGGGAAGCCAATGGAGGATAAAAGCTGTTGTGGTCGGTGAAAATATTGATGTGGCTGCCGTATGACCCCACATTCTTTATATTGAATTAGAGGAGCACTAAGAACTATTCGTTACAATTAGTTGGGGAATAAAAAGATCTGTGGATGTGTTAACTCCGTTCAAAGTGCTTTAAGTAACTACCTAATATGCTGAATGGTTTTTTCAACAATTATGTATATATCGTTAGTTCTTCGTTATTTTGTTATCAGCGACTTCGTAAAGCACTCATCGAAGCAACCGTTCAACTCAATATTTCCCTTTAAAGTATCAATAAAGCACTCTTAGGCCTCAGACAACTTCCTCTACTTTGATTTTCTGACTTCAGTTCCAGTCGAACTTCGACTTCACCAATCTGCAATAACGTGCGCATTTCACGCATCTCAGAGCTTGTTTTCTTACCCTTCTTTTCACTGATCAAATATTGAGAGGCATGAGTCGATCCTACATCAAAGTCGACTCCTGGTGGACTAGTTTTTCGACTATACAAACTGAGGTACGATTTTGATGAAATAAGTATGCAGGGATGAGTTTTCTTGAAACTATCAACAGTGGCCATAGCCAGTTATTACATCAAGCAATTTTATGATTTTTACAATGAGTTTTTGGAATTTAGGGACATATGGGACTCAAAATTAGAACATGATAGACCAAAGCGACTCGAAGCACTTGTACTTTATATCCAATACAATATCTGAAATACAAATTTCTGTTGGTATTATATGCTGAGCTGAGCTCTTTTTTGAATAGAGTTCCTCAGAAAATAGTCATCAAATCTCGGAGAGATTCTTTTTGGATTACAAAATACAAATTCGACATTCAAGATGCAAGACAATATCAAAAGTTGGAAGATTGATTTTGAGCTCAATACATAAGCGCGTAAAAGTTGCGAAGCTCGCATATTGCCGCTGCGAACCGGCCGGTGTTGGCCCGGTAGCAAGCTCAAGTCCCCAGGAGCTGAACGTTCTAATTTGGTTCTAAATAAAATCAGAATTGTTTAATTTTATAGATGAAATAATATAGTCTGTTCAAACGCACGAGAAATTTGTTTCTGATCATGGTCTATAAAATATCTACCCACAACTGAGCAAAATCGCACTTATTGGTGTCCCCACTCACCAGAAATCTGGCTGTCTTAAAATCTGGCTTAGTCCGGGTCCGCGCATGTTTTCCTAATGAGAAAAGTGTGCGCAGTTCTAAAAATACATTACTCAGAAGCAAAAGAAATTGAAGTAGAACAAATAGAGTACAACTCCATAGTAAGGTATAAGACATTTTGGATGATTGAAAGATGATAGGATAGAATGCCACATGAGTGAGAACAACGGGAAAACCAGAAAATTACTAGATGTATACGCTACGAATATGAACCAACAATGTTAAGAGAATGATCTTATCAACTCCATGTTTGCTTTGTCTGTCGTCGGGCCTCGCACTGCATTTCAACGAAGATAAGTGGGCCTACCTTAAACTAAAGCAAGACAAAATTCCCATTCAATACAATATCAAGTACTTCTGATGACAATAATATTTGATCGAATGATTAGTAGATATCGATTAAATTTATTTGCTTTGGTACAGATTAACTGAAGCGCAATCAGACTGACTTCATAATAAAAACGTTATTATGGGCCCAATCTCGGCCTATTCGATCGTCCTATAAACACATCAAAACTTTATGAGCACTCGGCAGCCTCGAGCACTTGAACAATACTTATGAAGGGTATCATTACATTAGAGTGTTCATGACAAATCTGGTCACGAAAGTTTCGTAGTACAAAGATAGTTCGGAAGGTTCTATTTGAACGATGTTCTAACTTTTGAATATCGTCAGAATAATAAGAAACGCCCAAGTCAGCAAAATAAGCGTTCGTCTCAACTTCGACCTCCCCATTCTAAGTGAATGACCTCCTAACCATGTGAGAAGAAGCTCCGGAAACGAAATCTGGCACCTGGAATCGAACAACGCAAGACTTGTGTGCAGGTACACCTTCTTTATTGCCATATGAAGACGTTCATGTTTGATTGCATCATTCAAGTTTTCCAGTAATGAAGAGTAGTTGGTTGATAATTCTGCCTCCTTCTAAATAGTTCATAAGTACTTCACCATGAGAATCCTAGAATACGTTGGCATGTTTTTCACTTATTGGAAGTGTTTTTATAAGTTAAAATCGGTAGCTCATAATAGTCGCATCACTTATTGGAAGTGCTGTTCTTTCGAAATATTCTGCAGGAAATATATTTTTTTCAATATACTAGTCAAAGAAGCAAGACATAATTCGACGGCTGCTTCATTTTGGTGTCTGTCCGCTAGCGGAGTGGATTCTGAATCCACTGCATTGAACTCAAGTAAAGAAGAAATTTACCCTTCTTGGAAAAACCATCGGAATTTTAGATTTGCATACTGTTGGTAAATTGGTGATATCAAGCAAGAAATCAAGTCGAAATTTTGGATTGAAAAAGGTAATGAACTATTTTCTTCTACCATAGCCAAATTTCTTTCTCTATCGTATCGTTTATATAATTATACAGTCCATTTTAAAATGTGACTCATTTGATAAAATCTACACTTTATTTGGTCCTACGTCGAAGAAACTCCGTGAACTTGCGTTTGAATGAGTATAGTATTGACACTCTTGAGAAATGTTCAAACGAATGTGTTGCTGATCGGCTGCTGATAGCAGTCAGCTTCTGCATACCCAAAACATCACAGAAAATCTGGTGGACGCATTTTATCGAGGTGTTACTGGCCTCAGCATTTTCTTTAGCTCTCAATTTACGATTGTCCAGTATGGAATTAAGGTGTTCCAGGCGGTTTAATATAAATAAATAAATAACACAGTGATAAATGTTCATTTGAATAATGGTAATAAAACAATAACAATGATAATAACAAAAATTAGTTTGGAATATAAAATGAATTTATATCGATAAGTATGAATAAAATATTGTGACGTGCGAGAGTGGGGGAAACTCGTAAAGACGACGTAGTATGGAGAGGAGCCGTTCGTTTTCGCTTACGCCGCGCCGTGTCACAGCACATCACCCCTCCCAATGGAAGCCTCTAGTAATATTCTAGAAATGGAAAAAGTCGAGAAATAGAAACATTCGAGAAATCAATATTTCTCTATATAAGGCAAAGCAAAAGACGTGTGAAACAGTAGTTATAATAGTAGTAGTAGTGTGAAATGGAACTAGAACAGTGAATATCGAACAGTCAAGTGAACAGTGTATATAAATAGTGAAATATAAATATCTGTGACCTTGTTTAAGTTAGAATTAAGTGATAAATATATAAATATAGTGTTATTAGTGACATCAGGAGAATAAAACTTCTATTTCAATTTAGATTTATAAATAGTGACTTTTATTTAATTACAAACTGATTCTTCAAGCAATAAACAGTACAATATACAAGTTGTGATTTCACGGCGTTGCGTGTATAAGGCCGTAGCGAGGTGATCTGATCTTCAGCGATCTTTCCGAGGAACTGACTTCTTCCTCCAGTTGACTTCCCGTTCAAGAATTTTCTTTGCCCTTCTGTTCTAATCACGTGCCTCTCACATGTTTCTAACGTGATTATGCATTGTGGAACCAGGATGTGATAGACACAGGAAGTTTGAACGATGCTATATCCGCTAGTCCAATGTCCGCATCTGGAAAAATTACAGTTCGTCTTGATGCAGTATGTCAACCTTACACTGCGAGCAGTTCATGATGATTTCCAGATGGAAACGATTAGGAAACACTGCTGGAGAAGTATTTCTGAAATTGATTAAAAATAAATGCGTGTGTGGTCTTAGCTGCCACAGAATTGTGGATTTTCGTGACGATTTCGTCGGTCATGATGACTTTTGGGCGTTCTGTGCGCTTGCCATCCTGGACTAACGTACGACCATGTTTAAATTTAGCTGCCTACTTCCACCGAAAATGAAGAAGCAAATTTTTTAAACGTAGAATCTAACTTGTTCTCAATATTTGTCAGTCTTGAGCCTTTCAAAAAGAAGTGCTTGAACACAGCACGTGCTTCATTTTTATCAATTACACAAGACAGACTAAGAAAGTTTCCTCATCGTCACTGTTACAAGAATTTCTAAGAGCTCACAATTCTGAGACTTTGCATCCTTATCATCTTGTTTTTGATATGTTTTCCATCAATCAAATCAATTCCAGTGAAGTCTCTATGATAAATGTTAATCGGGAACATGTCCAACTTTCATAGCAAATTGACTTCAATTATCATGTCAATGTCAACGTCAATTCGTTCTGGTTCCACCACTGTTTTGTAACAAACTCACAACGGCATTCAGAACTATAAATTTCATTGAGTTATTCGGCTGAAGATACTTTTTTTTGGAAATTATAGAACTGCGTTCATTTGGTCTATTGTGCTTTTTGTGTTCACCTTTCTAATAGGAGTTCTATTTGATTCATGAAGTACAGAATTTTTCTTTGATGTTAGCTAGCAGTGGATGTTGATTTTGTGTTCAGAAGTTTCATCAATTTTTCCACAGAGAAAATGTTTGTCCGTTGTACAGTATCCTTTTTTTGGATTCCTCATCCTATTCTTGTTTGACTTGTCTCTGATTTTGTGATTTTCGTCGATTACACTTCATGCCATTGCCTTTGCGATATTTTTATTTCTTATTTGACTTTTCTTTTTTACTTCCCCAACCTATAATATAATAGATGAAGTATTGTGATCGTGATTTCTTGATAGTTCGCGATTTTAATGAATCTTCACGTTCTAGATCCTACTGAATCCGGAAAACATAGTTTAAAAAAAATCTGACGTAGACATCACGTGACTTACTTGTACATCATTGGATATATATAATCTAACACATCATCCTATCATTCCACGGCTAGTCGGTTGCTATGGGAACAGAAGGTCATCATTATCATGTCACAACATTCCTAAATACTGATTTCCAAGATTCTACGGCTAACAGTTCTGAATTTATGCGCAAAATTCCAAGATCGTCAAGTATAGTGCACTTTCGACTCAGTCGATTCTAATAAAAATAGGATATGAGCATCTAGACAATACTATCATCTCGAATACTGTATTCTAATATTCTACGTTCAATCGTTCTGGATTCATGCGGAAAATTAGAATATGTTTCGAGTAAACTGCATGGCCTTCGGGCTCAGTCGATCACAATCTTAATGCAAGGTGTACAACTAGATGCAATAAAAGTGCTTAATACGAAATCTTAATATTCTACGACTGATTATTTTGAATTTATGAGAAAACTTCAAAAAGTCTGTAATATAAAGTGCACTTTCGGCATGGTTGATTAGGACGAAAATAGGAGATCATCATCTGGATGCTACAGGATTCCAGTATCCTACGGCTAATCATTCTAGATTTATGCAGAGAATTCAAAAAAAGTATCAGGTAAAGTGCATTTTCAGTACAGACGATTGCAACCATAATGCGGGTGCACATCAAGATCCTAGATCCTATACAAAATTTCAGCATTATACGTTTGACGAAATCTGAGATTTGCGAGCTACGCACATACACACATACATACGTACAACGTACACAAATCAAGCCAAAAATAGTCAAAATGGATTCAGGGATGCTCAAAACGGATATATCCATCAAAATCTCGATATGTGAATTTTGTCGGTTTCACAATATTTCCTTGTACTTTTAGACCCTCAGATAATCGTAGATTTCAGTGCCTCATTTTGTTTCTCATGCCTTCAAGAGGTTTGATAAGTATGTATATTTGGAGTTCAATAATGCTGAAATTAAAGATGGAACGTGTGACCAACATAATGAAAATAAATTTTAAATTTGTATGATGAAGCATATTCAGATTCAATTTTGTCGCTTTTGTCATTCTTGAAAAATTATATTCAAGGGATTATTTCTACCATCCAAATTTCGACCAATAGAATTGCATCATTCGACGTCACGTGGTACAACCCACACGGTTTTCAAGTGGAAATTTTTTGGAAATTTTGTCTGTTGGTTATATATACAAAACAAAGAACATTCAGCCGCGTTAATTCAGCAGCTGTCAAACTGACAGACGGATTGAATGTGAAAATGAGCAGATTCGGAGTCGAGTCTCTGGAATCTATTGATGAATTTGGATGGGAAAAATAATCTTCCGAATACCATTCGTGATTAAATTTGACCTGGCAAAATTTTTAGATTGTTACGAGAGCTTGCTACCAATTTATTTCGTGATATTGATCAAAAATCATTCGCTTGACAGCTCGTGATTTTTCTGCCAATATCACTCAATAAATTGCTAAGCAACAAGCTCTCGTAACAATCTAAAAATTTTTCCGGTAAAATTTAACCACTTATGATATTATATATGGAAATATTTTGACATTTAAAGTTTCAAACAAAATTGGAAAATTAACAACAGATTTTCATTGCCTACCTTATCATTTCAATTAAACTGATTGTTTTGTACCGCAGATTCTGAATGTCTGTTATACCCATAAACTGCACTTCCGGCTTGGCTGATTGATACAAAAATAGTAGATAACTATATTGATGCTACAAATAGTTCAAACACTAAATTTCAATATGCTATGGCTGATCATTCTAGATTTATGCAAGAAATTCAAAAAAAGTTTCAAGTGAAATGCACTTCCGGCTTGGTCGATTTATACAAAAATAGCAGATAACTATTCTAATATTAGATCAAGTTTAAATACTGAATTTGAGTATCTTACGGCTGATCATTCTGGATTTATGCGAAGAATTCAAAATATGTTTCAAGTACAGTGCACTTCCGGTACAAGCGATTGCAACCATAATGCAAGGTTCAAATCAACACCCTATACCAGTCTTAAATATGAAATTTCAGCATAATACGTTCGACGGTTTTTGAGATTTGCGAGTTACGCACGTTCGAACGTACTGACATCAAGCCGAAAATAGTCAAAATGGATTCAGAGATGTTCAAAACGGATATATCCATCAAAATCCCGATGGATGAATTATGTCGGTTTCATAATACTTACTTGTTACTTTGTACAAGTAAGTAAAAAAGTCAATCTGTCGGTCGGTCTGAAAGCACGATAGCTTGAGAACGCGTACGAATTATTGACTGAAATTTGATATTTAGGTTTTTGGTCAGAAAGCTAGGCTCAAGTTTGTAGACAAGCTTTTTCAGCCAGTGCTACCAAAACTGTATTGATGGAACTTTTCTAGTTTTTTCGTTTATTCTAAAAACGGTAGTATTTATCATAAAATGTGGAAGAACTAAAACTAATCCTTGCATTGTTTGGCACAATATCCCTAAGACATGTCTGTCAAATCATCAGCGGTTCATTTTTTATTACGAAAATTCAAATTAATATGAAATTTGTTATATTTTGCTTAACCAAGGAAATAATGAGACTCATAATGTGGAGTTAGAATTATTATCACTCATATTTTGAACTCACATGCAAACAATTGTTTTTTCAAAATATGTGATTTGGCTCTATCGTGTTTGGTCTCAAATTGAAGCTCTTGTGGAGATTATTCTAGTAGAAGTATCAAAGAGGATATTTGAACGATTGTCAATTGTTTGTTTCACAAATCATTTGAATGATGTCTAGTTTGATATCATTTTTTAGCCACCGGGTGATCATCATTGTAGATATCAAAAATAAATAATTGAGTAGTGGAATCCACATAACTATCTTCAAATTACACTTCCGGTGATCAAATATCGGAACTGTATGTTCCAATGAATTAAGTACCCCGAAAATCTAGAAAAGGACTCTTCATTTTCAAAAATACTCATTTTATGTGAGGATAAAAAATAACCACTATCTGTCCCTTTAACAATGGCAGTTAGTTGTCACTTTGACAATGGTAGCTTTAACTTTGAAATGTGCAGTTATTTGATGCAACACTCTGAATTCCTGAAATAGCGATGAAACTGGACATAAAATTTATGATCGGAGAAGTACTAAGTGGCCAAAGCGAGTTTTTGAATTCTGTAAGCAAGTTCTGCTCCAATAAATGATAAGTCCATCCCTTTCTTAGCCAAATGGTCAATTTCTTGGTCCTCTTTGCTTTCTGAGTGCACAGATAACCAATATTAGCTAAAATTTATGCCTAGTTTCCAGAGTATTGAGTCTATACTAGTCTAGATCTCACTTCAGAAGATTGTTACTCAAATTGTTCCGTGAATCCAGCCGTGTGGTCCCAATGAGCAAAGTATGTATTAGAAGCTAAGGTATAGGAAAGACAAGTCTTGAATAAATCTGTGAGAAATGTTCGATATACATTGCATAATCTACCGAGCTTTCAAGCATTCTCTAGGAGCATTATATATGCTGATGTTACTCTTTATATTCATATCATTCAACGTACACATCCTTTGCTGGAATATATTATAAAATATAATAAATATCTAACAAATATCCCTGAAAAATTTCCACGACAGGCATCATTTCCTTGACTTGATTTATGACCTAATAAAATTCTGCAGTATATTGCATAATTATGTGATAAGATTGTAGAAAACCGCTTGGGAATATAATTTGAAAAAGTCTTTTTGAAGGCTTCCATTCAAGATCTCTTTGATAGTAACAAATTAATTGAAGAAATTAAAAATTTCCCTTTGATGTCAAAAGTGATGAATATTTTTAATTTTTCTGGAGCAATTCAGTCAAGTTGTGGAATATAGAAAAGTTTATCAGAATTTTAAATTTATTTTTCCATCGCTGTAGGTGATTAAAATATGAATAAAACATTTTGTGCCCGCCTGTTTATTATTCCTGATTTTTAATTTTTAATTGATTTGAAGTCTATAGCTGAGAATGAAACAACAAAAATATATCAATAAGTACTTAAATACTGGCTTTCAAATGGTTTGTGATACTTTTGCAACGATTTCGGGTGATTTTACGAGATTTTGAGGCAAGGTCTTGCTGTTTGAGAATCAAAAATTGAAAAAATATTCCTTGACGTAGAAGCCATCATTAGATACAATACCGGAAATGATGAGCATCTCACAAAATTTTATCAATAGGAAATAAATCTACTATTATGCGAAGGAATGATCGCGCGTTCGAATTCAGGTAAATATTGTGAACGTAGCTTTAGAGGCATATTTGCAGCATACGTGTCCAGTATTGGTCAGTTTCAGCAAGTTTTTTTGCTTGTTGGAAAAACCGCAACACACTCTAGCGTAGCAATGTGGAATGGCATTTTTAATATCGAGACATATCTGACATTCTCCTCCGTTGGAATTAAAATGTGGTTTTCTTTTTACTTGTTTATTTCTCTTTCAGCTCATTCTGTGTCTACGGGTATAGCCAACGGACAATAATACATTGAAATGTTTCATTTCTGAAGAATTCTGTAAGGAATTCTCATTCAAATTGGAGGACAAACAAAATTGTTTGCTTGAAAAATGTCTCTTGTTTTGAAATTTTCTTACATTGATTGCTTTAGCATCAGAATTCTTTGATATGTATATTAAGAAACACGAACAAATAAAACTTACATTTTAAAAAAACTGAATATGTCTCAAGGAATTTAGAGTTTAACAAGGAGTATTTTTTATTTTGCATTCCAATATGATCCATGAAATGTATTGATGGATGGCAAAGTACACTAAATTAATGCAATTGACAAAAATACTTTTTAAATATTGTTTTTGCTGAAGAATCGGCCGTCAGCTTTCAGAGCACGTCCTCTTCCCTAACCTTGTTGAAAATTGGGCCTTATAATGGCCAAGTGAAAGAGATATAGACAACAATTCCACTTGATCCAGAAGCATTGATAGATTTTGATGAATTAATAACATTATTTCCTTGCTCCTCTTAGGCGTCAACTTGATGACCGTCTGAAACATTCGAGATTAATCTCTCGGAATGTAGTAAAATCTCTCATATCCACTGCAGGTAATGAAAAAAGGAGCCCCTTTCCTCACATGTATAAAGACTCGCATCGCCTATTCAGGAAGTCCAAGCCAATTGACAGTGAACAAGTCAGAGGTCAAAATAAATTTGGTGCAACATGAATATTGTAAGAAAATACAGTGACAAATCGTAGTTCAATGTGAAATAGTTATAATCATAGTTATCAGTGTGCTTCTTTTTATTTATTAAACACTAATTTCCAGTAATTTTTTTATTGCAAACCCTGGGAGCATCACATTAAGTACATCCAGCACTTTGACACTACAGGATTCTCTGTGTAATATTTGATTGTGGTTTCGATCATACAATTGATACAACCAGTTCTCTGAACTAAAGGCTTTGTAGTTAATCAATAGTCTTTGTTGCATGAATCACGTAAGCAATCAATGTAAGCTTCAATGCATGCAATGTCGCATCTGAATTTTTCAAGTCTACTTTTCATCATCTGATATAAAGAAAAACCATCCTGAAGTACATTAATCGTAACTGAGTCGATAGTTTTCGGAATTAAACTTTCTCAAGAAGATATTGAATACCAGCAATAATCAACCAAAATCTAGAACAAATAGGTCTTAAAAGTATTTCTCCAACACCACCACGAATTATACAGAAACCACCCTATAACATAGATCTTCAAAAATATGACAGACATCAAAATGTAGAAGAAGCATACAAGAATAAACTTGAAGACATACTAGTATACTACACTATAACTCATATAAGAATACTGATGCAGGCAGAAATTTCGAGAGATTCAATTAATGAGTTCCGACTATCCTACTCCATCAGTATCCTAACAGCAGAAAGCTACACCATTCTGAAAGCCCTAGAAGTCATCTTTCTAAAGGAGAACTGAAAAAGTTATATTATCCCAACAGATTCCATCAACTAGGTAAAATTTATCTTGAATTCCTACCAAAAAGTCCTATTATCATTGAATCAGAGAACTACCCCATCAATTGGAAATTTACAATATACAAATAACATTCGTATAGATACCATCTGACAAGGAAATTGAAGAAAATACAGACGAAAGAACTAATGAACCTAAAGACTACCAAAAACCCACACATCTCTAAAAATAACATCAAACAAACAATAAAAAACAAATTAAAGAGATAGGACAACAAGTATAGATCAAAACAAGAAACAACAAACTAAGAGATATAAAATAATCTAACGAATCATGCAGAATGAAAAACAACAGACGAAACCAAATAATTTTCACAAGGCTTTGATTAGGATTGATAAAAATAGCCTAAAAATATTTTTTTGACAGAAAAATACAAAAATAACAGTTAGTCACATAGTCATAGACTTTCTTTCATACTCACAACAAAGAATAGCATACAATATTCAAAACGATATCAAGGAATTCTTAAAAGAAGATCAAGGTGAAGCCAGAAAAATAATAGAATTAGAAGCATTTAATTGACATAATTCTAAGAATGATATCAAACAAATAATAAAAAAGCAAATAAGATAAATAAGACAGCAAGTATGGACCAAAACAGGAAACAATAAGCTAAGAGGAATAAAAGAGTCAATCGAACCATGGAAAATTTGAGACAACAGACAGTACCCAAATAATCTGAGCAAGACTTCAGTTCAAACTAATGGAAATAACCTATAAACATCTATTTGATGAAATAATAAGAAAATAGCAGATGGGCACTCAATCATAGACTGCTTTTGATGATTACAACAAAGAATAACATACAATATTCTAAGCGATACTTAGGATTCTCCGAGAGAAGACTAAGATAAAGCCAGAATAATAATAGGAATAGAAGCAATGAGTCTAGAAATAACTTACAACCAACAAACTTCCAAAAATAACATCAAACAAACAATAAAAAAGCAAATGAAGGAATGAAATATTAAGTATCGACAAAAACAGGAAACGACAAACCAAGAGAAATAAAAGAGTCAATCCAACGATGGAAAATTGGAAACAACAGACGGAACAAGATATTCTATACAAGACTTTGATTTGAATTATTGAAATAACCCACGAACGTCTATATTACAGAACAAAACAGGATTAACAGTTAATTTCATATACAAAGACTGCATTCAATACTCACAACAAAAAATAGCATTCAATATTCAAAACGATATCAAGGAGTCCCTGAAAGAAGAGCTAAATAAAGCCAGAAAAATATAAGAATTGAGGCAATAAGCCTAGAAATGACCAACAATCTACATAGTCCTGAAAATAGCATTAAACAAATGATAAAAAAGCAAATTAGAAGAATCGAACAACAAGTATGGACCGAAACAGGCAGCAACAAACTAAGAAAAATTGAAGAGTCAATCAAACCATGGAAATAAAAGACAACAGATGAAACCAAATAATCTACACAAAACTTTGTTATGGAATAATGAGAGAAACCCGCAAACATCTATTTGACAGAGTAAAAGGAGAATGACAGTCAAGCACATAGTTATCGACTGCATTCAATACTCGCGACAAAGAATACATACAATATTTCAAACGACAAAAAGAAATCCCTGAAAGGAGACCAAGACGATGCCAGAAAAATTTCGAATAAGAAGCAATGAGCCTAGTCATAGTCAACAATCGATACACTCCTTAAATTATGTCAAATAAACAATAAAGAAGCAGATTCAAAGAATTAGACAAATATAGACCGTAATAGAAAACAACCAAACTGAGAAAAATAGAAAAGTCAATCGAACCACGGAAAATCTAAGACAACAGACAAGATACGAAAATAAAAGATAAGCACATAGTCATTTAATACTTACAATAAAGACTGAATATAATATTCCAAACGATATCAAGGAGTCTCTGGGAAAAGGCCGAGACGAATCCAGAAAAATAATAAAATTGGAAGCAATGAGCCTAGTTATGACTAAGAACCGACATACTACTGAAAAATACATCAAACAAACAACAGAGAAACAGATTAAAGGAAATGAGCAACAAGCATGGATCAAAACAGGAAACAAAGAACTAAGAGAGATCAAAGAATCAATCGAATCATGGAGAATTAAAGACAACAATCAAAACCAAATAGTCTACATAAGATTTGACAGAACAATACAAAAATAATAGTTAGGCACATAATAATAGACTTCATTTATCAGTCACAACAAAGTAAAGCATACAAAACTCCAAACGATATCAAGAGATCTCCGGAAAAAACCAAGACGAAGCTAGAAAAATATAAGAATTGAAAGCAATGATCCTAGAAATGACCAACAACCGACATACTTCTAAAAATTACATCAGACAATGAAGAAGCACATTAAAGAAATGAGACAACAAGCATGGACCAAAACAGGGAATAACAAAGTGAGAGGCATGGAGGAATCAGTCGAATAATGGAAAATGAAAGACAGCAGACAAAACTTGATAATCTGTGCAAGACTTTGACTACGACGCACTAAACTAAGAACACACAAACATCTATTTGATAAAACTTCCTTACCAGACTGGGTCGTATACAATAAAAAAAAAAAATCATAGACTGCAATCAATACTGACAACATAGAATAGCATACAAAACTGCAAACCACATCAAGGAAGTTCAAAAGAAAAGACCAAGACGAAGCCAGAAGAATAATAGAATTGAAGCAATGAGCCTAGAAATAACCAACAATTAACACACCTCTGAAAATTATATCAAACAATAAGCAAATTGAACGAATTAGACAACAAGCATGGACCGGAACAGGAAACAATAAACTAGGAGAAATTCAAGTATCTATCGAATCATGGAAAATGAAAGACAAAAGACGAAACCAAATAATCTACACAAAATAACAGTTGAACACATAATCTGCATTGAACACTCAAATGACATCAAGGAAGCCCCGAAAGAAGACCAAGAGGAAGCCAGAAAATAATAGAATATAAAACACATTAATCATCACGAACACAAATAAAAGTGTATATGAGCTATAACCTCCATTGTTGAAGTGCTCTGAATGAATCAAAAAGTAATAATAATAATACATTACAGCTGGAAGTGGGGTTGTCTTCATTATTTTACTTCAAACAAATACAATAATATTATTCTCTACATATGATAAATAACATGCAGTTGTCTGTTCGGAAGATGAATAACAAATTGTTGATATCCCGGGTACTAGATATTGAGGGTTGGTAGGGATGACATATAATTAAAAAACAGTGCCCTGAAGTTCTCACAAAAGACTGTTCTTTGATAAAAGCCACAATCAAGTAAATTCTAGATGTGTGATTTTACAATTTATGTTAAGTACGCACATATTCTGTTTAGAATCATGGTGTTTCATTTATTTGCGTGTTTTCGAGATCTTTTGCGGTTGATTGTCTTGTTTATTTTTCGAAAGGCACGAACAAGGCGCGAGTTCTTTTACGGGTTGAATTTGATGTACTGTAACACGCTGTATTCTGTAAAATTCCACAATTCTCAGTTCGTATAATTTTTTATGTCGAAGAATGCCATTAAAATCAATTCGAAATCATTATTCATCAGCTCTCATTCAGCCCTCGATTTTTATTAAAATTCAATCACAGTCGAAATCTTCTAATATATCATTGAACAAGAATCATTTATAAAACAAAATTAATGTTATTTACTTTCTTCATAAATATGTAGAAGCACGAATTTCACTTTCAAATTTCTCCAGCGCAGCTTCGGTGATTTACTTGAACATCCAATCATGAATTTATTATGCTTCGTCGATATGATTGCGATGTGATTTTATTTTGTAATCAAAAAGTACTTAAACTTTTCCATTGCATTTTCATGATGGAGGCAGACGTTGAAGATATCCGTGCGTCTGGTAGGGACTTTGCTAATGTTTCTTTCATTTGCTGGGATATAAGTATGTTAGGAAAAGAAATGAATATTGGAGGAGTCCTTATCAGTTTAATCATTTACCCAGCAGTTTTTGTACTTGGTGCTTTCCTTAATTCGTTTAGCATCGATTGTCAGAAGGACTATTCACACATATTCCATTATATCACCATTTGAATCGATATTTGATGGGATGACTGTATTTTCACAAGATTTGGACGATTACTTTCGCAGAAAGCTCCCCAGTTTCAACATTATTCAAACGTGACAAATGACACTTATAAGATACTGTCAAACTGTCTATCATATCCGATCATTTGTCACAGAATGTGGATTAAATTCATCGCGATTTTATGAGAATTAGATCCCTCAAGCTGCATTCCAAATACATCAAGTGAAAAAGAAATGTGTGGAAACACAAATTTTTATATTTTTATTGATATGGTGCCAAAGTCGAGGTTGAATACCCCAAGGAGGACGCGAAAGGCCAAGGGAACTAGTCAAGTGTGAAAGATTCACAAATTATTATTAAGAAAGATTTGAAAAATATGTGTTTTTGTTGGACGTATTCCTGGCAAGTTAAGAGTATTATGACAGCAGGAGATATCAGCAGAACCACAGAACTTCAAATTATTATGTTCGACTAATTTAGAGCCACTCATCAATTAACTACTGATTCATCAACAAAATAACTGCCGGAAACTCAACTTTAACCAAGCTTTTTAGATAGACTAATATTGAAAATGTGAAAAAGAGCTTCCAAACTGCCTCTCCATCCTATCAATTCCATGTTTAAATCATTTATCAGACTCTCTATTGTGAAAATTTTGGATGATAGTTGAACTAAAGGACTACTCGTTACTTAATATTCCATTGCTCCATCTTCCTCAGAACTGATTCTCCCTGACTTGGAAACTTCAGTAATCTCCAGATTTTCAGTTTGGTGTTCTAGTCATTTGTTTCTGTTTAAGAGTGACAAATAAGAGTCTGGGTTTTGTACAATGGAAATCAACATCACCCTTCAGTCGTAATAAATGAAACCTCGTGAACTCAGAACTCCTGTGAAGCCTCTCAATTATATTCACCGCAAAACGAAACCTGCGTAATTCACTGTTTTCTTGAATAGTTTCCATCCTAGACTGTGCAATTTAGACGAAGAATAAGCTAATAGAGAATAAGTGTTTGAAAAGGTGAAACGTTGATCGATTTCTTTGTTCTGGTGAATAGCTTGTATATCTGGATGTGTAATGTTGAGTGATGATAGAATTAATAATGAAATAAAAGAAGAGTATTCTTTAATTGTGAAGTGCTTTATACGTTAGGGACGTTCGTACGAATTGTGTCTATTGTTCCTGTTCTGATGCATGACAGAGAGGGTTAAACGTGGCTGTAAAAGCATGAAAATGAGACTTTTCCACAAACAGATCATATCTTAAATAACAACCATTCTAAAAAATTCTAT
Organism: Dromius quadrimaculatus; assembly: GCA_963989225.1. NCBI lineage: Eukaryota > Metazoa > Arthropoda > Insecta > Coleoptera > Carabidae > Dromius > Dromius quadrimaculatus. Next base: position 47,313,370 of record OZ022331.1, on the reverse strand, counting down.
TGAATATTGCTGTCTTCAAAATTTGCTGTCTCTGACATTTCTACAGTAATATTATGTCTCAGATATTACTGAATTGTATGGCAAGCAAAACTGTGGAGGATGACAGCTTCGCGCGATTTTGACACGTAAATAATGAACCGAAGACAAAAGTTATTCTGACGGCTGTCACAATTAAAGGATATTGTGGTTGAATTGAGAATATTTATGAAAACTCTTGAACTGTTTTGATACGACTTCAACAAACAATTATGATTGGAAGCAATAGCTTGAGTGGAAACATTCAATGATAAATTGTAGCGGAGATATTCTTCACCTACTTTTCTCAGGAAATTGAGCAGTACTGAACTCTTAAGAGCTAATGATGAAGAATTGTTTTACTTGGATGTGTAAGTTCCTACTGTAAGAAGATCAGATAAGGATAACACAAGTTTCCAAGGATTTTTTTTCATGATATAGCAATTTATTACATTAAGTTCAATGATGATCTAGCTTTTTAATACCATTAGAATACCAAGATGAATCCAAGTCTGCAAAATAAGCGTTCGTCTCAGCTTTGACATCTTTATTCGATGTGAATCTTCGCTCCCCTACTTATTTTTTCAAGCTGGGGCAACGAAAAAAAAAGAGCCTGAGAACCAAGTCTAACTGATACGAGGCATATGGAAGCACTTAGAATCGGAGTTCCTCGGATTTTGCCGCAACAGCGCAAAAATTATGCTCAGATGTATTTTTAGCAACTTGTTTTTTGCCAGATAAGGACGCTCAATTTTGATTGCATCATTTAATTCGTCGAGTTATGAACGAAAGTAGGCTCCAAAGCTCTGCTTCTTTTATGTAAGTAGTCTATGGGATTATTAACACTACAACTGTTTTGGTTGTTTCAGGCGAACTTTTCATTGCTCTAGACCATTTTTTGAACTGTTGCTCTGTACCTGGCGTGAAGTGATGAATCCAAGACTCATTTACACTGATAATTTCACTCCAATATAAAGTAAGCCATAAGAAAAAACTATTTTATCGTTTTGATAGCGGATAAAAAGGAAGATGACTTTTTGCAAGTGATAAAACGTTATTTACCTTTCTCCTAGCAACCAAATCAAAACATTCACTATATTAATGTCATTTGCATTATTTGTCCATGCTTATACTGCAAAATAAACAGAATTTGGAATATTTTCGAAGAAAATATAAAAGAAAATATCAGGAAAAGTGTGTCTATAAATACAAAAAACAATAAATCATGTATCTGGAGACAATTTATCGTATTTTGTGGAAACCAGAATTATACGCCATGTCAGTAGCGTTGTGCGCGGCGCGAGCGCCGCCCTGGTGGCGACACTTGGCATCTATTTACTAAGATATTTAAAATCGTGACAATCAACAAATTTTGACGTACCCACGTAATTTGTAAAACTGGCACTCAGAATTAGCAGAAAGTTTGTTACAATGACAGTAGTACTTTGACGCAGGTCTCAAGAAGTTGATTGACTTATATTTAGATCCAAAAGTTTGAGCAAACGGAAAAAATTGGTACAAAGTTTTCATGTCAGCGACGAAGAAGAAATTAAGAATAACGAAGAAGATAGTGAAATTACAGGAGTTACTTTGTGCGAAACGCCTAGCACATTTAGTGATGGAACAAATCTGAATTTGTATAATTTATTGGTCGAGATATGTGTAAATTATTATAAGTGTAAACATAGTTTTCTACTTGACATGATAATACGTACGTTCGGGTGTACTTCTTGTATGTTCTGTTTGATTATTATCTGAATATTGAATCGATAAACAATATTATGTTTTTTAATAAGGATTCATTCAGGATATTTTGTTTTCAATCTATGATCAACGATAATATTGTTGAAATATTATTTTAATAATTCAATATTGATACTGTACAAACATTATAAAATTTGAAAAACACCAACTGCTTATTTCTAAAGTTCGCTAATATAATAATAACTCTGTGTTTTTTACATGATTGCTGTAAAAATTTATTAATACAGGTAAATTTAGGTCGAAAAATTGTTAATATTAGTTGCAACTGCAAACATACAGCTGCAATTTGCACATAAATTAACACAGAAGGTATCTGCTTCTAGACTGACCAGTCAATGATTTGGAATCGTCCAGCACAGTTGAATAAATATCATAAGAGTGCAAGGACTGATAGTATGTACTATTGCATAAAAGCAAACTAAGAAGATAATTTTTTCATAGTTTCTTACGCCCATTCGCGATTCGGGAATGAATGAAATTTCAGTTCACCATTGCGCAGTTATGTGTGCGAGCACTCAGACACACAATAAATTAAACCTTGTCTCTATGATCTCCACTTTTTCAAAGGATTTTCCATATTTATTTGCCTTGAAAACACAGTTTGGCTTTATGCTCTTTTATATTTGTTTTGACAGCTCTAGTCAGTATTAGTAAAGAGCTTATAACTTCTGCCGCATGGAGTCGCGTCCGTCGTTACTGACATAGCGTATGTATTAGGGAGAGGTACGAAATGTCAAGTTTCAAATATTTTGCTAGTTTGGACTTAGAGTATGCGGAGAATTGATGGAGAAAATCTTAAAGAATACTTAGTGGAATATGTCAAATGAAACGTTAAACGATGTATAATAATTGTACTCTCAATAATTGCACATTTAAATGAACTTTTCCATAAATAAAATGTCGGTAAATTATCTGGCCGAATTACACTCTAACACTATATTTTTGTTGGGATAAATTTCAGTTTGATAACTCAACCTTGTAACCTGACAGCAATTTGACTCGAAAATTGTTCAAAAAATAAAATCACTCTACCTACGGTGCCGTGATTTTATTAGAACAGAAATTTATCCAGCAAAATAAAAAGCTCTTGTGTAATTACTGTTGATAAAACGTCGAAGAAACTTATTGTAGTGATGAAAGCAAGACTCATCTACAGTGATAAAACGTCGAAGAAATTCAGTGGTCCGTAGTCAGAACGCAGTTTTAAACCCAGGTCTGAGTCTGTCTTATATAAAACCATGACGATGGTTTAAAACCAGGGTAGACCAAGATATAGTCACAATACAGTTGCCAGTTGGTTTTCTACATAACGTCAGTTGATTAGGGTTTGATCTGGCAACACCACAAATTCTTGAATTTCAAAGTATAACAATCAGTACAATTGAATCGGTTGACGTGAACGATAGGTTGGGATAATATTCAACCAATAATATTGATTCTTCTCTAATGATAGGAACGGTAACGGATTGAGAAAAAAAATTGATCAAACGAAGAGAAGTAATATCTAGCTAATAGTGTGACAGAATGAAGAAACATTATGAAAAATGAGAGGAATGATGTGAAAGTGTTCAAGGAACAAGATGAAATAGCAACTTACCATAATCTTTCTGATAGTGAAAAATCTCAGAGCTATCAGAGCTTGTAAAGATGAAGAGATGACTCTTCCACTATATTTCATCCTTTTAAATCGTCCTTGATTAAATAACAACGAGTTCCGCCTCTCTTTCGTAAATCTGTACCTTCTGCTGAACACATTATTTGAAAGATATAGGAATGGATTCAATCTTCGACGAAATACAACATCCACTCTTCTCTGCTCCACTATTTCTCCTGATTTTTCGAAATATTCCAACTCATTCGCTAGATCAGCCATTTCAATAGAAAAACACACTTGAAAAACTGCCTTGACTAGTTTTGAACTCAAGTCCAAGCTGAGTCTAAGTTTGTTGACGTTGCTATGGTAGATATAGACAAGAGTATCTGAAAACCGTGTTCTGACTACCGAATTCAGGCTTAGGCTCAAACCACGGTTTGAAACTACGTTCTGACTACGGGCCAGTGAGATTACGTTTAGATGAGTCTAGACACTCTTGAGAAATGTTCGAAAGAATGCGTTGCTGATCGATTGTTGATAGATAGCAAGCAGTTAGCTTCAATATATACAGAACGTCATATAAAATTTAGATCGTCTAGCATGGATTTGTAGACTTTTGTGATGATTTTGCTGGTCACAACGGTTCTTGGGCATCTCGTACACTTATGGTATTAGATTGATGTACGTGAATTCAGCCGCCCACTTTAAACCGTCTGTCGGTCTCAAAACGAAGAACTTCATCACAACACAAGTTTTTATTTTGTCCTGTAATGTGCGAGAGTGAGGAAGCTCGTGAAGATGACTTAGCATGGGCAGAACCTTTCGTCCTCTTTGCGCCGCGCCGCGCCGCATCATATCACCCATCCCGATGAAAGCCTCTAGCAATATTCCAGAATATGGTAGAACTTTCGAGAAATGGATATTCATATATATAAGGGCAAGCAAAAGACGTGTGTTTGAGTAGTGTGTAATGTTGTACTAGAACAGTGAATATCAAACAGTGAAGTGAACAGTGTATATAAATAGTTGAATATAAATATCTGCGACTTTGTTTAAGTTGGTATTAAGTTATAGATAAATAAATTAGTGTTGATAGTGATATTTCAATTTAAATTACTAAATGGTGACTTTTATTCAATCACAAACTATTTGATCAAGAAATAAACATTACAGTCCATTTCATGAGATAGACGAAACTCGTTCTATAATCTACATATGAGTTCTCTATGAATTCACGTTGGTATTACTGTGCGCAAAACCAGTCATTCTTCAATTTTTACATTTTTACAAAGCCTGAATATCAACTTGTGCTTTTAGAGGCCGTTGTGCCTAAAAATCATCAAAATATTGAAAATAAAGACAATGAAAAGAGTCCTCTATGTATCGCATTTTATGTAGTACATTTCCAGAACATTCGGCCATTAGCTCCTTCAATAAGTTGAACCTAGTATTGTTTATATGTAACTGGAGGCTGTTGACTAAGGTAACAATTATACAACTGTAACCATAGAGTTTGCTGCCAGTGAAACTCAATCAACGGTGATAAGATTGCACCTTACTTTGTTCTTAATACTGTAATGTTCATTGCTTCTAAAGGATTTGTTTTAATCAAATAAAAATCACTATTTAATAATTGAAAATGAGAAAAAATGTTCTATTTTACTTCATAATTTATTTATTACTTACTACTATTAAACAGAGCCGCAGATATTTATTTTTGACTATTTATTCATTTATTAAACTGATCACTCACTATTTCACTATTCTACTGTTCACTGTTTACTGTTCGTTGTCAGGTCATCTGCTTGCCCTTATTACAAAAACCCGTTTCTCGAAATATTCTAGATTTAGACAAGCACTTTACTAGATTTTTCGACCTGGCGAAGCGACGCGATACGAAACAAACAGTACGAAAGGCCCCGCCCAGACAACAGAGATGGATTAAGAGTTTATTTTATTTTTGCGAATTATGAAACTTTCGCATGTTGGAATACTTATAATGGTGAAACAATTGGACAGAGGGAGGATTATTCCTACTATAGATGATTTTGCTCCTCTAAAGAAGTAGGAGACAAAGAACATATTTGTGTGTGAATCTGTTTTCAATTGTAACTTATCCAAAGTGAGCCTGAATGAACAATGAACCAGACTATACGAGGGTGATTCGTAAAGATCTTAGCCAGAACAATAGTTGTCCTCAGTACGAACATAATGCTATCGTGTTAACTAAGATTAACTTTCAGATGGCGTTGTGTAAAGTTTCAAACCTGTGTCTTCAACAGATTTCCTGTAGCAGTGACCAAAAAACGAAAAAAACGATTTCTATCTGTTTTATGGAATGGATAGAATTGAAGCTCGTGCTGTAAATGAGCACTTCGTTTTAAAAAGCTCGAGACCAACAGATATATAAAAAATATCTTGGAATTCAGAATTAGAAGAGCCTATCCCTCATTTTTGACATTTGAAGAGCAGGCGGCTGAAATTTGAACGTTGTCGTACGTCAATCGAGGATGATGAGCTAACAGGACACCTAGAAACCGTTGTGACCGATAAAATCTTCACGAAAATTCGCAATTTCCAGACGACCGTCGACTGACCACGATCTCGTTCACCACATTTTATGTGATGTTTCGGGTATGCTGAAGCTGGCTGCTTGCTAGGTGTCGCGTCTATCACCAGTCGATCTGAAAAGCATAAGTTCTAACATTCCTCAATAGTGTCTCGACTCATTGAAACACAATCTCACTGAGTATTTTCGACTTTTCATCACCATAGACGAATCCTGAAGTCAACACTACACGCCAGAGACAAATTAGCAGTCCAAATAATGGATCTGAGTAGAAAAAAGTGCGCTTGAAAGAAAGTGACGCCACTGATGCATAATAATAATTGAAATTCCAATTGAAAATATAAAAACAAAGGGAATCTCTTTCTTTACAAAGTATCTGTTGTCATTTGGTGATTTTCTCGCTTTGGATGGCGCAGGAGTCCTGACAAAGATAGGTTCAAAAGGAAACACAAAATGAAGTAACAAAGAACAAGAAATTCAATTAAGAAAGAAACCAAAAGCCCTTGGCATCACACTGATCAAAGGCTGCTCATGAGCTCATTGTTGTCACATCTTCGCCATTTGCATAATGTGCCTCGCTATTTTGTACGGAATTCTTTTATTATTTGGCAACAATGGCGAAGTGTTGGAAATTGCTTGGCTTAAACAAGTCGTTTGCTTTGTTCACCCAGAGAAAATTTAAATATTTACTGGTCAAATAAGTAGATACCTTAACACAACAGATGCTTTTTACTTTTCGTCGTTAAAAGGGCTATATCGTTTCAAGGATTCTAAAATTTAATGTTGAGCCACGTTGAATAATAATATAAAAGTATCAAGGGAATCAGATATAATTTTAGCAAATCTAATTATTTTTTTAAAATTTAAGGCTCATTCTAAGACAAGTTTCGCATAAATTATCATATGGGAAAATGTGTATTCAATAATTTGAAGTTTAATAATCACTGCTATGTTCGGTAACTCTTCTCGTCCTGTCAAACAAACCAACATAAACGACTTTAATATAAAGCGACGATAAAATGCATATGTTCTGTTAACTCTTCGTCATAAATCTCCAAGTTGATGTGCCAGACCCTAATATAATTTGTTTATGCGGAAAGCAGCTAATATATCTTAGTAGCAGTTGGACATTTTGTGTAGATTACCCCCAAAGGACAATTAATTCCGCTAAGATTTACTTCCGGCGAAGAAGAGACTTGTGTAGATGAAGTTATCCTAGAAGGGGTTATTCAACATGTGGAGGATATAAAATTTCTAATGAAAATAGATGAAAGAGAGTCAGAGGTTAGAGCATATACTCAACCCTTATATTCTAACTGAGTTATATTTTCAGAAGTAAAGCAGATCTTGGAGAAACAGAACTATATTCATTGCAAGTCAGATAAACTACTTGGATTGAGAGTATCCAAAATACATAGCTACATCATATACCGCGTGTCCCAGGTATTCGTTGTCATAGAAATTTAATATGGCAAATCAGTTTTCCGCAAATAAAATATAATGCCTCATTATTGTACAGTATCCTAATGTATTCATTCTTCTATCTTATTTTGCATCACACTTATCATTTGAATCCCTTGAATTCCAATCAAAAGAGAAAATTGAATATAAAATAGTTTGTTCAATCCATCACGGTGTAATGTTCCATTGATTACATATTCTGTGATAGTTATTATCATCATTAATCTTTTTAAATCTATTTATACCCTTTCGGGTGTCTAGATTGTAGTTATTTTCACTTTGAGTTATTAATCAGTTCTTTCCACTCTTGTCTATTTTGTGCTATTCTCTTTGCTTCATGCCAGCTGATGTTGTTTCTGTGGAGAATTTCATTTATGATTTTCCCAGGTCTTCTTTGGTCTTCCTCTTTTTTTCTTTCTTATGGTTCTTGCTTTCCAAACTTGCTTCGTCTGATTTTCCTCTGGCATTCTGACTAAGTGACCATACCATGAAACTTGTTTCTTCTCTATGGTCTTATGTATGCTCTCTATTTCTAAATTATCTCTTATTCGTTCGTTTCTTATCCTGTCTATACTTGTAACACCTTCAACTCTTCTTAAGTATCGCATTTCTGATGCTTGTACTTTACTTTTCAGTCTCTGCTCGAGTATTCACGACTCATTTCCGTATATTAAAGCTGGTCGGTATACAGTTTTGTATAGTGTCATTTTTGTATTCTTGGATACTTGCTTATTTCTTAATACCGCTTTATTGAGTGCATAGTAGTTTCTGCTAGCTGCTTGTACTTTTTTGTTGATTCCCGGTTCCATATTTCCTTTATTATTTATTGTTGCTCCTAGATATGTACAGTCTTCTACTTGTTCTATTCCGCATCCGTTTAACTGTATATTAGTGATTATGTCCTCTTTCGATATCACCATTACT